>OZ005744.1:204421561-205621561 GCA_963930735.1 Dioctria linearis | reverse complement strand
AAATTGTCGTATATAGGATTCGCTCATGGAAATGTTGGGAAGAGGGCTGGAATAAATTGGGGCGCTGAGTGTTGACAAGTGGGTTAGAGCAGAATAATCGTTTTACTTGCACATATAAATAGTAATATACGTAGATACATATATATAGATGTCTTGTTTACGGAAATAAGTTTGTCATTGCAGTGCAGCGACTTAGAAGGCATACTATTGTTATCCCAACAGAGATCTTGGATATTACATTGGCAGTGAAAAATTTAACTCATTTTATCAAGTATCAGTATCAAGTAATAATTCAATGGTGTGGGGGTTTAAGATCTACAAAGGAATTAAGAGAAACTATCTCTGATTCTATCTTCTTTGGTGCCATTATCAAGAATGTTCAAAGCAAATATCACAAGCAATTAACAGATTTGAACATTTTGTACATAGAATTTTTTTTCCGGTATGAACACGGCAGAAGACGGAAGAGTAGACAAGGCAAAATTTTGAATCCTGGAGAGGTGCTTGCGAGTGTACAAAACATTTATTATGTGAATGTTCTTGATCGCAGATACAAAAAGATGTCTTAGGAATAATTTTTTTTACATTTATACAGATCAGGTGAAAAACATTTCGTTTTTGATCTACATACTTCTTGGCTCGTAAGAAACACAAGGTAGGTCTTCTTGTGAGTGGACTTAGTAGGACTAGTACAAGTATGGCCTTACTGCTTGTCGAGATTTTATTTCTCCTTCCTTTCACTTAGAAACCTTAATAATAATTTGTCGGATATTTGATAAACATGTTAATAGCAAATATACTGCGTGTCCCATTCGAATTAGTCGGCCTGTAATGTAAACGATTCTATAATTTTTAACATACTGCTATCGGCTATGATATATGAGGTGTTGTAAAAGCAGCTTTTTAATCTTTATAACAAGATAATGGAATAATCGATTTTGATACGCAAATTTGTAGGGTAGGGTGATATTGGAAATGAAGGTTTTTCTGGAACTGTTTCTCATCAATTTTGTAGGTTGGTTTTCACCACTATTCTATTGATCAGTTTCACCTCTTAACCTGTCCTTCTTTTCTAGAACCAGTAATCAAACTGATTATAATTCTTAAATAATTTTTTTTCAAATAACCGCTACCATTGAAATGATATTATTTTCTCAAAAAACTATTAAAACATTGGAAACACCATTGCGATAATTTTTGACATATTTCTTTATAAAGTTGTTTCGTAGCAATGTCGTTTTATTTTATGTAAGTAAAGCAAAATCAATGACAAAATCTGAGAACACTTTATGTTATATGAGAGAATGTCTTTAATAAAAAGGTCACATCTTGCTTGCCTTCTGAGTTCTAAAGTCGACATACCAAAAATTAGACATCTTGTACGATATTGTGGAGTAATATTAGTTCGAAAATGAACGCCAAATAGCGGATGCATATTGAAGTATAAACCCTACTAAAGAAAAATTAAGGTTTTTTCAAAGTACCCAAATCACTAAATTCCCTAGAAAATGTGCGCAACAACAACGGCAGACAAAACACTTAGCAACCACAGCTAGGTGCGAGGCATCGGTACTGAACGTTTTATTTATATGTATATCTGAAGGAATTTTCGAAAAGGAACAACGTTTTCCCGACAAAATGACAGAAGACGATCCTTGAATTTTTAGTTAATTATACTATCGCCTATTTGCGTTTCTTTCGGAAACCATTGAGTCCTTTTGAAAAATATTTTATATTTATGATCCTTGAATCCTTCCGCTTCTTTTGAGCCATCTCCTGTCAAAATCAATTAATTTTTTTTTTCAAATTAGATTAAGTCTGTATGTAGGTATCTGTCTTGTCATATCCTTTTCAAAAAATTTTTTTTTCTTACAGGCCCTCAATCTACAATTATTTTTCTTTTTCGATGGGTAAAGAAAATACCTTGGTAATCCTTCTTACCCACTAAGTTACACTAAGTTACGTACATAATACGAACATAACCATCTATTCTACAAGGATATTTTACGATTAGTTCCAAGAGAGATGCTCTCGTCTTATATCTCTGTCTACATTTTTCTTTCCTTAAAGAATCTCTATGGATAACCGACTGTAAGGAAAATCTCTATGGTTGAAAATGGTGGTGTAAGTTGTTAGTTAGTTGTTATTTTATATATTACCATACCAACATATGCTGACATCTGCAAATTTAATGAAATTAAGTGAAATAATATCAATGCGAATGACTGACGTTAGCTAAAAATTTAGATTGCAGAAGTCAACTTTAAGTTCAGTAGCTGGAAGCTATTTTTTTCCTTATGTCACATTTGCTTTTCATCGGTTCTAAAGCTCAAGTTGGCGGAAAACTTCTATTGTATTTCTACTCTGTTTCTGTCTTCCACTTTTTCGCGATATTATTACCTCGGTTCATAATATTATCATAAGCACAGTTTGTTTTAAGATTTCATCTTTTTTGGATTTTTGTCCATGGTAGCCATCCATATCATGTTTTGCAAATGTTCTGCTGTGCAAATTATTTTTACATACATAATATTTGACGATAGTTTTTCGTTTAAGAGGAGTCAGTACCACAGTACCAAGATTTTTAAGTTTCGTACTAGTTCAATGCTAAATTCTGGCAAGTTTTTTAAGTCAAATTCCTGTTAATAGGGTATTCTCTTTCTTTAGATTGTGACTATATTTAGAAAGATAAAGCATAGATCTAGCAAATAACGCCGATTTTTTCATTTTTAGTGTACATTTTTTTAATATTTGACTCTAATAATACTTGCTTTTTCTCCCGAAATTTCACCGATGAGAAATTGTAATATTTCATTGAAAATTGTTGAAATACAAAGTAAAATATAAATTATGTGGAGAAAAAAATTTAGGAGAGTTAATCTCGTTAAAAATTTTCAATTTTTCATTTTTTGTCTTAAATTGTATGATTTTGTCGCATGTTTGGTTTCTGTCTTTTACGTTAGATGCCTATAATGTGTTCTAGGTCTAGAATAATTTTTTATGAATTTTCTAGCTTTCAGTAGAGAGGGGCACAAACCTAAGTATAGTAAATTCTATTGCCTACAGATTTCCCTGGTATCTGAACTGAAACTTTTGTTGAGTACTGACTCCTATTCCTATTAAGAGGAGTTTCAATTTAGATACAAGTGAACCTGTAGGTAATAAAATTTACTATACGTAGGTTTGTGTCCTGAAAGTGAGAAAATTCTTATAAAATTAGCCTAGACCTAGACCACGGACCACATCTACCGCAAAAGACAGAAACCCAACATCCGACAAAACCATACAATTTAAGACGAAAAATGAAAATTTGCTGTTCACATAAATTGCAAATTTTTAACGAGAATTAACTCCTAAATTTTTTTTCCCATAATTGTTAAATTTGCTATTTTGCTTTGTATTGCAAAAACTTTCAACGAAATATTGCAATTTTTCGTCGGTGAAATATCGGGAGTAAAAACAAGTACTATTAGAGTCAAATATTTATGAAAAGCGCCACTAAAAATGAAAAAAACTCGAAGTAATTTGCTAGATCTAGGCTTTATATTTCTAAAATAGTCACAATCTAAAGAAATGAAAATACCTTTAACAGGAATTTGATCTAAAAACTTCAATTTTAACATTTTTTACAAGTTTCAGAGGTAATATCTTCATCCCAATACATTTCTTTTAAATTTTTTCCGACGTTATTTACTAGACCTCTTCGTTTTCTTTAATTTAAGATATAAATCATTACTCTGCTACAAATAGTTTGCCAGAAACTCGTATTGAAAAATGTATGAAACTTGACTCCTCTTAAGTTTTTCATTAATTATTATAAAGGAAACAGACAAAAACGATCGCTTGGTGTTTCTAGTATAAATAAAAATAAAAACAGTAATTTATAAAAACTACCTATTAAAATTTATCTATTAAAAATTAATATTTCTCTCTTTTGTTTTTTGTTTTAGGTAATCCGCGATTTGCAAACGAATAAGTGTAAAGGTTTTGGTTTCGTCACAATGACGAATTACGATGAAGCAGTTTGTGCCATACAATCATTAAACGGTTACACCCTAGGCAATCGTGTACTACAAGTTAGTTTTAAAACAAACAAAACTAAAACAACATAATTGAAATTAATGGAGAACTAATTTCTTTAATTTATTTTTTTAATTACATATTTTATGTATTTTTGACGAATTTACTATTATTATGTTTTACTACGTTTCTACGTACTCTCCTTACTTTTAAAAGTATATAATCATTGTTTATTTTTGTCGTTTTGTTTTTATTATTTATTTTTGTTTCATTTGATTTGATTGTATCAAATTAGTTTCTTTTTTTTTTGTTTTCTTAGTTTTATAGAAAATCAGAATTTTATGGTTTTTACTTATCAAAGTGCAATTTATTATTGTGTTGATTTATATTTATCATTCGTATATTATATAGTGCTATTATTTACAGGTTTCTTTTAGTTCTTAGAAAATACAGTATAGTTAATATTAATATATTTAATGAAAAATTGTGGACTATAAAAAAAAAAGAAAGTAAACATCAAAAACAAAAGAAATACGTACAGAGAATTCCAAAAAAAAAAAAGATGTTATTCTTTACTTAATTCTATATCTATCTTTCTCTCTCTCTCTTCTTAATAAATACGCGCCATTATTTCTTATTATCATTTTTAATAAATAGGCTCTTGACGTTCTTTCATCTTTTTTATTATAATCAGGATGTTTTTTCTATTAAAAAATTAAGAAAGAAACTATAAAAGAACAATTTAAAACAAAAAGAGCACACACATTTAAAATGAAAAAAGAAAATTACTGATGTAAAATTTCAATAGAAACGAATTATTATTAACAAAAAAAAAAAAAACAATTGCATTATAATAAGAATTAAAAAAAATGAATAAATATGGCCAGGAAATTGAGCTAGTCTGAAACAATTTAAACACATAATTAAGAAGAAAAAATATTAAAAGAATGAAACACCATTTTTAATATAATGATTATATTTAATATATATATAAAGAAAACATTAAATATAAATATACAATTTAAGTAAGTTTATTTACCTTACCATGATATATATATATAATATATATATTATATGTAGAAAGAAAATGACGAAGAGGAGGAGGAGGATAAAACTAGTCAAAACATTACTATTATTATCTTAAACACCTTTTTTCCCATTCTCTCTTAATAAAATTTTTGCGCAATATATTAGTAATGAACTTTTCTCATCTGTTGTTTAACAAAGAAAATAATATATATAAAAGATCTATGAAGGAACGATTATGTTGTATATATACAAAATCTCGAAATTAAAACTTTTGTAATAGATGATGATGATGATGATGATGATGATCATCATCATTGACCATGATTATTATAACTGGAAAGATATTATTCGTAAAAAAAAATCTTTTTTTAATTCAATAATAATTTGTAATTGCATACGTCAAGTACTGTCCAGTGATTTGAATTTTAAAAGTTAAAATTATAATTTTGTTTCCGATGATGATGATTATATAAGTAAAGTGTAGTCACACATTTTTAAAGACAAAAAGCAAAATATTAAATACGATCAGTAATTTTGATTTAATTATTTTTACAACTCTTTCTAACTTCTAAGCTTATCGGTTTACATGAATATAATAATCAATAATTCCGATTTGAATAGAAATTTGTATTATTCATATATAAAAGACTAGTTGAGCCGATTGGCTTCTGAAACATAATGAAAAAAAGGAAGTATAAGTTGAAAAACACCATAAATTCAAAATCCTTTCAATACGATTATAAATTGCTGTTTTTATAGTAATATTATTCAGACCTACCGGGCAATTCGATTCGATTTAAAATCGATCGAATTAAGGAACATTTTCTACCGTTTAATACAATTGAATCGAAGACTTTCCAAATTTAATAAAAAGTAATTTTCGGTTGCTTTTGATTGCCGCTGAAGACTTCTGTGTGATTAATTTCATTAGTAAAAAATGCTACATGAAAAAATTCGATTCGGTTGAATCTAGATCGAATCGAATTCCCCTTGATTATTAAGGGGAATGTATGTATTACGTCTGTGTGCTTGCTTTGACCAACAATGGACTCTACTTTGTCGAATTAATTTTTTTTAATATGATTTTACCGACCCCTTTTTAACGAAAAGATGTATATTCAGCCGTTGCATTGCAGCATTGCCTACCACGAGACACAAAATAATACACCTATTATATAACATAACAAAAATAAATAGGAATGCTGTAAATTAACTGAGGTCGAGCTAATGTTTCTCTACTGTGAGAGCCAGAGCACATTTCAGATATAGTAAATTACAAGGAAATTTCATTTATACATTTATGAAATTTTTGGAAAATTTCTAATCGCAGCCCATTCATTTATTTCAAATAAAATAAGCTTCTACTGGTTGCTAAATTTGTTAAGTCTGTAGACCTGTACATTTTTTTGTAGGTTTATATTTATAACTTTATCTACCTGATTAATGGTTATTAATAACATGTACTTGTTCTAACTCTTAGGCAGGCTTTTTATTTGAAATCATTTGTTTTGGAATTTATTTCAGAACCTGAAAGTTTGAATTCATATAAAAATAACATTTAGGGTGCAAAAAAAACTCAGCATTAAATTTTAATTTGAAGAGTATTACTGAAATTAAAATTCATGTAGTAAAATTTGAAGAATAATAGCTTTGAATATATTAAACACAATTTTATTTATTTTTTTATTAATAATCGATAATTTCTGGTCTGTATCGATAGTTTTTGTAGGTTGGACGTTCGATAACACTACATCTCTTATTCATTCGGTTTAAATGCATCTACAATTTCTATCTATTTCATTGGTAATATAGCTTATTTTAATTAAGAAGAAAATTTTTATCTACACTTATGTCTGTAAATACAGGCAATGGATTGTCGATTCATTAAGTTTCGCTCAGTAAATTCTGATATTTCCCCTTTAATTGTATATAAAATCATATTACATTTATATTCATATAAGTAAAGATTGCTGTAGTTGCTTTTTAGTATAGCTTTGCATGTCCAAAGTAACCAGAAAGCTGCTTAATCTGTTTTTTGTTATTTAAAAACAGTTGATGGTCAGTGCTCAAGATATTAACAAAGCCAGAATCTTCAGCTGTATTTCATTTTTTTCGAGCTCCAGACTGCAAGCTGCCTATTTTTTTTCTTGTCAAATGATAAATTTTACAAAGAAATTTTGTCTGGAATAAAAATATTCAATTTGGCTGTTTTATAATTTGAAATGACTTTTATTATAATAGTTGAATGTGACACTTAACATTTTTGTATGTAATTTTGAATTACAAGAAATCATGGCGATTTAACTTAAATTATTATTATACATAATATGTAGAACTTGGCTCCATGCTCTTTCATATCGAAAATATGATTGCTTACTTAGTTTTCTGTTTTATTTCGATAATTCACAATTTTATATATCGATCGCTAACGATATATATAACGTGGAAAATCTTTTGTATAATATTTTTCAAGGAAAAATTTTTGTACGTTTCATATCGGTTTATGATTTTGATTTCACTTTTTGCACCTGATCAGGAGGCGCTTAGGCGGAAAGATTCAACTTAATGTTGAAACTTCTTGTGCACACTTACATTATATGTGTGAAGCTTAACAATACTTCAGGGAAGGTAGTAAACTGTTTGAATATATTATGTGTAAATGTAAATCGTAATAATCGTGTCGATTTAAATAACTTAACAATTTAAAAATCATCGCACTACATGAATTGAATTGAATACTTATTATCTATAAAAATTCTTATTAGTTATAAAAAAACTGAATTTCGAACGAAATCAGCTAAAAATGTCATGACACGTGATTGCTTGTATAAGAGTTCCTGAAACTTAGGATACTTGTTACAGCAAATTCTCAAATTTGTCTTCAATGTCGTTTTTTATGCTGCGCGAAAAGACAGCTTATGTAATGCTATTATGCCTTAGATTGAGAATATTAAGAGTTTTGTAAATTTATATAAAGGATTTTATCATTTAATTTAAATCAATTTTATATTCGAATTTCCTTTACTCCTTGTATAAAGGTCATTTATATATATATACAAGGCTTAAATTTTGATCTTTTCATAAATTTCTAAGAAGTTAGAAAGAGTTAAACGAAAAAAAAATCATATTAAATCACACATAACAATAATTATATTTTTTACATTCACTTCTAATTTTGCGTTTTAATAATATTTTTTTTTTTGAAATAAATTTTGTGTTTCATTTAAAACTGAATTTTCCTATTTAAAAACAAAAGAAAAAACCAAACACTATTCTCATACCGTTCGCGTTCTTTATATAAAAAAAAAAAATTTAAATAAAATGAAAAAAAAAACTATTAAATTGAAATAAATAAGAAAAATTTCATAAAACACTTATCTCAAATAAGTAAAACCAGACTATTTACCCTTAAATGTTGTTTATTTACTTTTTTCACTTGATGTATACGCTTTATAAAATTGCTAAGTAAAATTTATATTATACATATAAAATATAATTACATAAATTGTGTAATATACACGAGAGAAAAATGGGTTGAAACTGAAAATATAACAAAATATTTATATTATATTTCACACATACACACATCACACACACATCACACACACATCACACATGAATACACATACCGCAGTTTGTTTTATATAAACAAATTTTTATTGATTATTACAATTATTTTAATAATAATAACTTGAGTAAAACAAAAACACAATTTGTAATAATTTTATACATTTTTTTTTAAATTTTAAAATAAATAATATTTTGTTTTTAGACAAAATATACGACTAAAACTAAACTTAACATCAACAACGGTCAAATTTACGTTTCATTGCTGATTTTATCGTGGCAAAATTCATTCAAGCAATACATAATGTTGAATTAAATCTTGTTTATATAAAAGAAATTGTGAATCAAAGTAAAAGAAGTATGAAATTATGTATTGTATTTAATATAAATATACATTTTTAGCATAATTTGTTTTTAAATCAAAAACCGTATTATCTTCACTAGATAATGAAATAATATGCACAACAAACGACTCTTAATAAATTGCCATTGAAAACAAAACAATTATTATATTTAAAAAAATCAAACAAATTTTTTTCATTTAGTATTACATATATACTTAAATAATGAGTTTTATTTTTTGTTCTGTTATGAAATTCATTTTACGTCCTACATATTATATTGAAAAGACGAATTTAATCACATACATACAGATACACTATTGTTGCTATATTTTAAAGCAATATGTTTTGATCATTTATATCCATTGTGTTCTTGTCATGAAGTTTTTATTATTTTTTTTTTTGGTTTTGATGAAATTTATTTTTATATAATTGCGAGAATTTAAAAAAATCAAATCATATTTAATGTAAAATCGCAAAGAAAAAGAGTTGCGCAAATAAACATTTCATCAATTTACGCACTTTTCTGTTTGTTTTGCAAATATGACATATACATATATTGTATATTATGTACTACTCACACACACACACACACACAACATAAACACATTACAATCAATACATTTTGTATCCTTTTTATAGGTGCACGTTTTATTTTTTACATCAATCGATTTTTGTATTTTAAATATACTTTAATTTCGATTTTATTTGTGTTCACTTACAATTCGATTGTTTCTGTGTTTTGATTACAAATGATTTATGAATAAGTTTTATTAATTTTATGTTTTTTTTTTACCCTTTATTGAATTTATGTTTCTGTTTTCGAATTACAAAAATAAAAAATGTCAAATTGTATTAATTTTGTTAATTCTCTATATAGTACTTACATCTTTTTATGATTTATAAATATTTTAGTTTTATGTTTTTATTTTATATTGTATTAATATTTATCTATTTTTTTAGTTAATATATTTTAGAGGTAGGTATGGAGTGATAATTCCTTTATTTACACGAGGATTTATCTCTAGAAAATATTGCGTCAATTTAAATCGTCCAAATTTAGTAGAATTTACAGCGCAGAAGTTTTGTTTGGAAAATGTTATGAGCCTGATTAAGGGGAGTCAGGGGACCAAAATTTGCATGTTTCGTACATTTTTCAATGCTGATTTCTGGCAACTATTTGTAGCAGAATAACAATTTATATCTTAAATTAAAGAAAACGAAGAGGTCTAGTAAATAACGTCGGAAAAAATTAAAAAGAAATGTATTGGGATGGAGATATTACCTTCGAAACTAGTAAAAAATGTAAAAATTGAAGATTTTAGATCAAATTCCTGTTAAAGGTATTCTCATTTCTTTAGATTGTGACTATTTTAGAGTTTTTATTTTTAGTCGAGGTTTTTTTTTTTAATTATTTGGTTCTAATAATACTTGCTTTTTATACCGATATTTCACCGATGAGAAATTGTAATATTTCATGGAAAGTTGTTGAACTACAAAGTAAAATAAGATGTTTAGCAAGTATACGCAGGAAAATGTCATTTTGTCAGATGTTGGGTTTTCGGTCTTTTATGCTAGATGTATCTAATGCGGTTTAGATCTAAGCTAATTTTATATGAATTTGCTCACTTCAAGTAGAGAGCGGACACAAACCTATATACAAAAGTATAGTAAATTCTATTGCTTACCAATTTCGCTGAGTACTGACTCCTTTTGCTGACTACTGATTCATCTTAACAATTTACGTACTATTGCTACTTTTAGCGTTTGGAATTATCTTTAAGTAAGTCAGATTGGCTTTAAATTTGTCTGTGCAACTGTAATATTCTTCATGGCATTCAATTCATGGTGCTGCCTACTTTATATGAAATAATCCTCATCATACACATTTTTTTTACAAAACAATATCACGTTGCCATTACGAACTAAAATGCCTAAATTCATATGTATCATCTTTTGAAGTGGCAACTGCTATTAATAAAAAATAAGTGAAATGCCTAGTGTGACACTATCCCTCGAAAATTACCCGATATTTACTGGTTATTTACATTTCATAAGATAATGTGCATTCGCACTAACATCAGTAAATTTTTGATGCTGGAATTTGTATTTTCGGTAGCCTTTGCTTTCATACATATGCCTAATCTTCAATGCACGGTAGGATTTTTGTGTTTGCTTCTCATTAGTAGTTCATCAGCATAAGCGATGTAGTAATATCTCATGTGTATTCAGCATAATTTACAACCATGTAGTGGGAACTTAGAACAAAACAGCTGTATAAACTGAAATTTGCACTTGCAGTCCTAAAAAGAAAATTTTGTATTAGTCGACTTGACACACACAATTTTTTAGTTTACTCTTCTATAGTATAAATAAATAATGAAAGCAATTACATTTATTATAATTGACAGGTCAACAGCTGTTTAATTTGACAGATTACCACTACTTACGTATTTCGTGTATTTATGCGTTATTCAGTAAACGATTTTGTTTTGACGACCTACCAATTCATCGAAGAAGAACCTCTGGAATATTTTGCAACCTGGGGGGGGTCTGTTGTTGTGATGGTTACATTAGCTGTGCTCTTTTGTGTACCTTGTCTTGTTCTAGAACTCCCATATACTGGAGAGAACAACACTAAGCGAACTATTTGTACTGTTCGCTTCATTTATAAATTTTCTATGAAAATGTATGAGAGGAGTTCTTTTGTGTATCTTTTGTTCTGCTCTGTTCTGCGGATACAAAAGAATATGGGTGTAAAATTTTGGGTAATATGAAAAATGCCCATATTATGAATGTAAGATTTCCCTAACAGCATGGAATTTGTTTCAATTTACCATTTTTCTATTGTTTACTGCTCCCATGAGCTTCCTGTTTTAGTTTATAATGGCTGTATGGTGCTGTCAATATGGTTTAATTTAAAACTCACACTTTTGACCCCTAGCTACATACATCAGATAATTGTTTATAGACAGTTTTCGAGTTTTCGGATAAAGGTGTTTTAAGGTGTTATTTTTGTGATAACATGCACCTACTTCAAATTTAGAAAATTTCGGATTTATTTATTTCTTCAACATAAATTATGATGGATTACGTAAGACATTATGGGAAAAAATACTCTTGTTATTTCAATTTTACTTGCTATTACCGTCGGGTGGGGGGGGGGGGGGTAGTTTAAAGTGTTCTTCGTAGATTGTGATTGTTTTTCCTTAAGGTCGGATTGAGCTTGTCGTATTTTCACTTACACCTGGATTGTAGAGAGTTCGTCTGGAGTTAAAATATTCTATGCACAACGACAATTTCTGAATATTAAATAGTTTTTATAATTCGAATTTCATTTTACATATTATTTCCTTTACTTTTCTTAATTTTTGTTTTTTTTTTCATTATTCACAAACATATCTAGGCACAATTCAATTATAATACATTTCTAATGCCACACAGAACACTACACAGTAACCGGACCATAAAATAAAAGGAAAGTTTTATATAAAACACAATCGCAACACACACACACACATTCCTAAAAGAAAACAACAATTCTCAAATACTCAAAATCAAACATCGACTCGACAACAAATAGTCACAAATGAATATTAAAAAAAAAAAAGGATCGCCGAACACACAACACTAACACTACAACTCCTAAATGAAGAAAACCGAACAATGAAATAATAAATGTAGAATATTAATCACACACGGTATGTATGTATGTGTATTCTGATATTTGAGGATTAAATAACAAAGAAAAGAAAAGAATAAATAAATAAATTATATATAAAAAAAAAAACAAATGGTGCTTAAAGTATTTTTCCTTAAATTACGATTTGTAAAACGTGTTTATTAAATGACAAAATAATGGGAAACGATGTGTTCAAATTGTAATTTGAGACATTTATTTAGGATAAAAAGCTATTTGTGGTGCACACTTATTGAATAATAATAATAAAAATAAAAATAAAAAATTAAAAAAAACGATGAAGATGATATACAACAAATTGAAGAATCTATTTCATAATGTATATTGTATGTATGTATGTGTATGCTAAGAACTTATGTATGGGCTATTGCTGTTATGAAGAAACTCATGTTTATAATATAAAGCAAAATTTGTTTTTAGTTTCCTCACAATTTTTTTTGTTTAATAATTTTTAGAAGAAATATTATTAAAATATTTCATGGTAAAACAATGTTGTTATTTTTGTCTGTCCATTAATGGATAAGATTTTCAGAGATTGTGTTGAGTTAATATAGTATTTTCATATATTATTACAGTTTCTAACTTTTTCTTTTAATGTATAAATTTTTCTGTTTGTCCAGTAAACCATTGGAAGATTATCAGTCCAATCAATAGGGATTCTTGTTCTACAAAAGGTGGGGTACAAATTTTGATATGTGTTGTTTAGTTCTGGACCACGATGGAAAATTCAAGCTTTCGTTCGACCTTGGGGACTGCTGCCGTCCGCCATCTTGGATTAAAGGTATAAAAAATTGTTGTTTTGTTTTTCAAAATAATTCCTCAACGGTTGATCCTATGGACAAAAATGTCTGATAGAAATTTGAAGATGACTAAATTCCTTGCATTTTTTGTAAGTCTGATGCAAAACAAGCCTGCCAAACGTAAGATATTTTCATCGGGTAATACAGCATCGTGAGGGTCACACATTGGCTAGCTCCCATAATGTGATGAACGGTATGTAACGCATCGATAATGTTTTGGTCCGCATTATCACAGATAGCTTGAGAGAATCTATTTTGATCAATCGATACACTAGGACGCATAACGGCAGATTTTTTGAAACGCTTTGTTTTATAGTAAGATACCGCAAAGCCCAGCAATATCAGCATGTTAATGAGATTTCTTGACCCTAATTTCTTGTATAAATATGTAATGACTCTGATTAGATGCGACGGCAAACATTTTTTTGTACCTTTAATCCAAAACGGCGGACCGCGCTAATCCTCCCGCAAGGTCGAAAGCTTGGATTTTTTATCGGGGTCTGGAACTAAGAACTTGAAAGAACACAGGAACCACCACTTTCGTTTTATAAGGATTCTGCACGGGAATCTAGTGGGAGTAAGTATGGCCTACAAGTTGGGTCATGGATTACGAAAGCTATATCAATTGGGTAGCCGTCATTGCTAACTTGGTACGACATGGTGGAGGAGCTCTGAATAGTTCTCCTATTGTATTGTTGTGGTAGCCCATAAGCGCGTCGAAAGAGAGTGTTAGAGTCTAGCTTGCGTGGAGTTGCGCTAAACCAACAGAGTGCCATGACTCGCTTCGACCAGTAAGTTGATTTTAAGCATGCACTCGCATAACTGGTACTCATAGGGGCAGGATATATTCTGTCTCATGGCGGCGTGGAATTAAAGCTTAATAGCTAGGTGTCCACGTTAAACCACAGGACTATCCACCTTTTGTAGTGCAAGGGCATTTTTTGTCCCTATTTACTGGACTATATGTTTTTTTGGAAGAAATTAATGCGAATGCGGATTTGATAAAAAAAGAACAGAAGTTCACCAAGTCTTCTAAAGCAATTTTCTTTCCATTGCATCTTTATCTCTTTTTGTAAAAGAAAATACAGATTAGAGTTTTTTTTTGGTCATTGAATTCAGACCGGTTATGTCACACAATTTACATACATCAGTGAGCGCAGCTTGGAAAATTAAAGATTTGATTACTGGTCGTGATATGCAAATAGTGTGTGTGTGTGTGTGTGTGTGTGTGTTTGCGTGTGCGTGCTTGCGGGGTAATAGTGAGAATGCTACAAGGTATTTATGGAATATAGAAAAACTACCCAAAAGCATGAAACCTCCCTTCTGTCTAATCGACGTATCTTATCCTCCCTTCACAATATAATTTATTTTGTATAATATTTCAACCCAAGCTATCAAATACTTAAATATAGTTCACAACTTTCCGAACACCTTGTATAATCCAGAGGTGTAGATAATATGAAAACGGAATTTTTTATGCTCGATTCATTTAACAAAAGTCAGACATTTCCACAAAATTGAATTTTTTCAGTATTACATAACTTCTAGAGTTTGATTTATTTTGTGATGAGCATTTCAAAAGTATTAGAGAACTAAATTTTGTTGATAGGCTTCGAATCGGAGATTCATTCGGCGAAATAAAATCTATAAATAAGAATAAAAAAAAAAATCCTTCTTTTCCAACACGGAGGGAAGTGGGAGTCAGAATTAGTCATTATTAAGGATTTCTTCTACAAACGATGGCTTTCCCCTAAATTATTCAATTATCATATAGAACTATAAAAAGGATATGATGAAAAATAAGAAAACGTTGGTAATTATTTAATAATTCAATTGGCGAGCGGTGTCTGTCCCTGTTGTTACTGGACAGTATACATATTTGTCATAGGGTAATGAAAAAAGAAACATATGTATTAGCAAAAGTTTTGATTCCCTGACGAATTATATGGTTTTCATCTACAAGACTTCTTTTTACCTTATTCTATTATGTAGCTCTATATTCTAACCCTTCTCAGGACAGTGAAATGGATCAAATTTTGTTAATCGAGTCTCCTTTGTGGTGGTTTTTCTTTTTTTTTTATAAAAAAACTGAAAAATTACCACCAGAAATTTTTTAGATTTGTTAATCACAAAACTAATTACTGATATCCTTTTTTTATGGATTGATGTATTTAGTATTATGGATTGATGTATTTAGTGAGAGCTCAGCCTAACTTCATACTGCATATACGAAAGATATGTGCAGTATGATAAACCGTCGTGCGACTGCACTACTTTCCAACATTGCGGGTACATTTTATACTGGGCAGCTTCATTGCTCGACGACCCATTAGAGGTAACATACATACATCGATATATAATTTTTCGCAATAAACCGATCAGAACTAACTTTCAGGTAAAATGGAGGCCTTGTAGGCATATATTTATTTTTCGCTCCCGCCACGGAGGTCATCAGCGGTGTTTCTAATATTCAATGAGATATTTTTTACCTACTCTGGTTGAACTAGTATTTTCAAAGTTTAGTTGCTATGTCTAGATACCGCGAGTACTTTTCACCTCAGTAGCTTTGGAATTATAACAACGTATCGATCTATGGCACTAATTAAAGAAATCGTCCGTTCATCGACAGAAATTGGGTGAATATCATCGACACAATTTGTTGACAGCAAATGAATCATTTTTCGGATACTACAGAATAAGGCCGGCAACATTTAACTATATTTTGAGTAAAATAAGACAATTAAACGGAAAGATCCAACGGTCTTTACCACAATCTTACCTGAAGAAAGGCGGAAACGCAATTTTTGAATATCACTCATTTTCTTCAGACAGAAAACTGATAAGGAAGTTATACATAGCCCCATCCAGCTTTTCCACATCCATTTTTGTATGAAGATTTTTTTTGCATCTAAAAAATTGGCGCTCGTAAATATAAATGACTCCACCGCAAAAAAGCACTGGGGCCAATAGTCGTCAGCAAGCGTGCCTGGCGCTTGTAAAATCTTTATCTCGTAACCACACCCCATTTATTATTAAAGCATTCTAATTGCTGGCGACAGCTGGCTTTAGTATTACTGGCGAGGTATGTAGCCGCACTTTGTCGGATCCAATTTTCAGTGTGCCATTTATTTAAAGTTTAATCGATAATACATAGATATTTTTGCATCTGCGTTTTTACCAACTCGGTTATGACCATATTTGCAGTACGCATTTTATACGCACTTAATGTGTCATACTTTTCACACTGGATTTAAATGCATAATATCCGATCAGAAATATAAGGTAAAATTTTGAAACTTTAGTGGAGTACATAATATAAATGTTAGTTTTCGTCATGGGTAACATCTATAGTCTAAAAACATTCCAACAAATTAGTTTTTCTATTTGACAGTTTTGATTTGAAAAGCTTTGGGATCGTAGTAAATTTTGTTTTTTTTCCTTTCCAAGTGTAGTTTTTGTCAAACACGAGGACTCTACTTTTTCCAAGATTTGAAGAAGCAATATGCTTGTTTGAGATCATTTTCTTTCTAAATGACTGTCATTATATTCGACGGATATAATTTTTATGAAAGTAATGAATCTTTTTGATTTAATTTGAATATAATTTCCTTTTCACATTTTTTCAATAGCTTATACATCAATCAAATGAGTCTAGAACTGAAAGCATAGCCCAAAATATCTTAAATACTTAAAAAAAAAAATATTTCTATACATTTCAATACAAAAAATACTAAAAGTAAACTGAACTGTGAGAAATAAAAATATAACAACATCAACAATAATAATAACAACAGAATCTGTAGTAAAAGCAATGGTAATAAACAAAAAAAAGCAATTAAGAAAGAAATTTTTTTACTACTAGAAATGAAGGTATAAAGTAAGCAAATTTAAGAGAAAAAAAGAAATGCACAATAAATAAAAACAGACATGTTTGTCACAAAAAAAAAAAAAAAAAAAACACAAAAAGAAAAAACATCCAAAAGCCTATAAATGTTAACATAGAAAAGCGCATATCCAAAACTTAAAGTGAAACAATGATGAAAATTACTTTTACTATAACTAAAACAAAAAAGATAATAATAAAAATGAAAAATCAGTATTAAAACCCTCTAAAAAAAGAAAAAATTATTAACTCAAATTGATATTTTAACTAAACTGATGATAATCTGAGAATAAGAAAAAAAAAATATTGAAACGGTTGTGCTAACTCCAGCGAAGGAGTTAAAATATATCGCTTAAAATAAGATGAAAAAAAATAAATAAATAAATGATAAATTTAAAAGAAAAAAAAAACAATTTAAATCCAATGTGTAAGGAAAATAATAAATCGGATAATAAGAAGAAAAAAAATCAAATAAATTATATATGTACGAGGCCGTGCGTGGTAGTGAAGACGATCACACACGTTTTTGTGAATCATCATTTTTGTAAGCAAACGTCTAGAAAAATATTTTATACTATTCGTATATACAATATATATATGAGGAAATTATTAATTAATATTATTGCAAACTTAATGTAATGTGAATTTATGTAAATTATATATTTGGTACATTTGGTATATAAAACAAAAGAAACAATTACCGTGTCTGTGGATGTTTATTATTAAATCTAGTAAGCTCAGTTAAATATGAATTTCAACAGCAAAAAAAAAAAAACAATATAAGACAAATAAAAGTCGAATAATATTGCGATTATTGAGTTTTGTGTTTTTTGGAAACCCCCCTTAGTTTTTTTTTTAATCCGCGTTTTTTTTTGTGCTTTCAAGACTGTTAGGACAAAGGTAGTAGGGAGCAGGGTAATAAAACGGTGCCAAATAATAAGGGGAGAAATTTTAGAGGTTGAAAGTAGAGCTGAAAATTGGATCCGAATTTGCTAATATCCGGATATCCGGATACCCGGATCTGCGAACTATCCGATTCCTGAGATCCGGATCCGAACTATCCGGAGCAAAAAAGCTTCAAAATTATGTTGTTTCATTGAGAAAATGAGAATATCATGAAATTTATATTTTCCCAATGAAATAATGCAATCTGAGGGAAATTTTGTCCTTTTTTTGCTTAGTCTGGATCCGAATAATAGGATCCGGATTACCCGGATACCCGGATTTGAGGAATCGAATCCTAATTATCTCGGATAATCCGGATACTTTCAGCTCTAGTTGAAAGCGAATGATATCAAGGTGATCTTAAAGTAGGATTTACATTATGATGGCATGCATTTTTTACAGAAATTGTGAGGGAGATGGTTAATTGAAATTGAAATGCTGCCGAAGCAATCATTACAATACCTCACACGTACGTTCCCCACTAGTTTTTATGGTAAAAATCGAAAACTGTCAAACTGTCTAATTGGAAATTTTCAAGCTTTTAATCGTTTTTTCGTAGATATTCAAAGACTGATCATGAAAGAAGTATAATTTTACAATTTCTAAAATATTGCATGAACGCATGAAGGTGTTCGAAGCAAAGGATGAGAGTACCTATATATAAAAAAATTTGTCGCAAAATATCAGGTGGTACTGTAATTAAATTCTACAATCATAATTTTGTACGATAACGAAATTTTTATTTATTATTTATTTCGTATAGTAAACAAAAAATTCAGTAACTACTCTGCTAATATGTAAACATGAAAATAATTCCACTTCCACCGGTGAAGATAATTCCAGTCCGGTTCGTGTTCGCATGACGGATTATCTCAAAGGCGGCATAATTCTAGCAAATTATATCTGTTGACGCACTGCTCCCTGCTTGTGGTTGGAAAACAATATTTTCTATAAAGATATAATTAAAAACTTTCAATTTCGTATTATTTAATTACCAACTCAAAACTTACTTTTATTTATTTCAACAAATAATTTCACTTGACTGATGTATCTATATATGCCATAAAATTATAGTTACAACAACACTATGGCAGCACGAGTAGTCGAAATTGAAAAATTAGGGTGGCCAATAACAACGTTTTAGTTTCAGTAACTATAAAAATTCCCTATGCTTGAGGTCTTTTTATGGTTCCGGACACGCACACAGTGACAAATCGACGTCCGGAAAAAATTCAGGACGCGTTTGCTTCTCTCGTCACTCATAAATAAATTTCCGTATACGATGTACTATCTCCCTTACAATTTCTGTAAAAAATGCATGTCATCATAATGTAAATCCTCCTTAAATGACTGACTTTAAAAAATGGTACCTTAGTAATTTAATAATAATAATAATAATATATTTCCTGGCCAAAGTACGCAAGATTTACAATCTTTTTTACGTAGTAAATAAGAAAGGTGGGTAGACTGTATGACGTATGTATATGCTCTAAATCATAATATGCGAAAGAAGATTAAAAAAAAAAAATACAAAAAAATACGAATTCGACCTATGGAGAAAGATATTAGAAAAAAAACAATCTAAAAGACTTCCAATGTTTCCACGCGAAGCAAAAATTGTTTTAGTGGAGATAATATTCTGAAAGATGATCTTGAATAAGTATCCCGAATGCACCGACGGTGGACGCCGCCTGAGTATTCAGTGAAAGCCCGTTCCACATACGATTAACATGGATGGGGTAAGAACTTTCCATGACTGATTTATGATGAAAACGAGGTATAGCTTGGTTTCTATTGCGTTGTGATGTTGTATAGCTAAAATATTCTCTATGATAATCAAGTTCACCTGAATGAAGCAAACGATACAAAGACACTAAAGCCTTGCGCACTAGATATGAGTTCAGAGAACAACCCAGTAGTAGTTGCAGCCGAAAAGACAAAACATGGTCAAACCTCCGAAGTTCAAAAATAAATCGTATGCAATCATTGAAAGCTATCTCTATATTACGAGAGCACAGGTTTTCTATCTAGCACATGAAAGACTAGACTACCAAAGGTGAAATGAGGCATGATCAATGCTTTTACTAGTTTTGGACGTGTACTACAAAGTAAGATCGTAGCAGAAAGCCACAATCTACGTAGCCTACTATAAATCTTGCGAAGCTTCATACTTATGTACATTATCGCAACATTTCATATGTTGGTTAAACAATCTCAAGATTGTTAGCTTTACTTGACCTATAGATATTAGAAAACTATTTAAAAATACTGATGGGACATAGAAATCATTTAGTACGTACGTCATTGTAAAAGGCGATAAATTGTGATTTTACGGGTTTCAACAGAAGCCCATGTATATATTCTATCTAAATCGGAATTTATATGAGCTATACAGTCTTCAAGTAGACCGATTGGTCCGCTTAAATATATTTGCACATCGTCTGCATAGAGATGATCACACGCGTCTCGAACCACAAACAGTAGATCGTTAATAAATAATCTGAACAGTACGGGCCCTAGGATGGACCCTTGAGGAACTTCACGTTTTAAGGGCAGAGAAGGAGAAAAATTTTTTTTTTTAATCATCTGAGCGGAGGTAGTGTAAAATTTGAAGAACGTAGAAAGCTTTTTTGTGAAAATATGTATAATGGTCAACAGTATCGAAAGCCTCGGAGAAGTCCAGTAGAACCATGGCCGTGTCTGTGGATATTATTTTTCTCTCATAATTTCAATCAAGTAAACACCACTCCAATGCAGTTTCGAAGTAGGTCTATTCTGGATGTTATAAACTCGGAGGGATAGATTAAAAAGCGGTTTCTTATAGCTTAGGGCAGAACTGGTTAGGGTAGAAATATGTCAGATGCCTTGTAAAGTAGATGTAAAGTAAGATTATTTGAATTTTCAGTGAATTAATATTGGAAACAAAATAACGTACAAACATAAGCAAAAGCCTCTATCTGTACGCGTCCAACATTTCTAAAAATAAAACAAAATTTATGTTTCCTTTTTATTAAAAGTATACCGGATAGGAAATCTCAGGTAGATTAAAGAAATCATAATTATTTCAATAACTAAAAGATAATTAAATAAATATTAAATGAAGATTTTAAATAAAATTTAGGGAATAAAAGGCTGATAAACAAAACTCAGTAAGCTATAACGATTTCATTCCCACTATTTCCGTATTGTTCCTCAAAAATTACTCCGAAATTGGGCAAGAGAAGGAAAGATGAAGTTTTGTGTCTTCCGGAAGAGATCGGACGGAGAGGAATACTTTTTTCCTGCATAAAAATATAATTTAAAAAAAAAATGTTAATAAAGTTAAAACTGCTTAAGTGAGGTAAAATTATCCATCCGAAATTCAGCGAAGACAGCGAAGAAAACGACGGAAATCTTACAGCAGACAGGAGCACATGGCTAAGGTACTCGTCAGCTAAAGATAAAAATAAAATAAATCGGAATATAGAATAAATAAAAGAATTTATAAATTTAACCACTATTATCGATTTGAATTTACCAGCTTGAGAAGGCTGAGGTTGATTCGTGATTCTGACATGGAAGAAATTTTAGCCAGTGCTACAAAATTTGCTAAAGAAACAATAAAAAAGAATTGACTCGAACGTTTTGAATTACAAGATGATGACCCCAGTATGTCAACAAGACAAAAGCTTCGTACACCAATTTTTGAATCGATTGATGTTCTTTTATTCTAATTGACATTGAGATACGAAATATTTGGAAAAGTTTCCGAAGATTTTCGATTCCTTTCCGGTGATCTTCTTAGCAAAATGGACGCCGATAGTCTGAGAAAATCGGATTTTGGATTTGCTTCAATCAATTCATGACCGTAGCCTCCCAGGAATCTTATCGAAATGTTGAAATCATGCTCCGAGTTGTTCTGATATTGCCAATGACGATAGCGTTTCATGTGAACAAAATTTCAGCAAATTGCAGTTAATAAAATATTAGCTTGGATCTATATAATGGGTCACAAAAGATTGTCGAATATGACTGTTTTGTCCCTCGAAAAAGAATGACAAGCATTCTTAATTTCAAGAATATCATAAAATAGTTCGCTAGTGCCCGATCGCCTGTCCTCCCAGTTCAACTCTGCTCACACAAGAAATTCGAAAAAAAAACAATTTAGTCAAGATGCTCGTGTAAGTCCCTCCGACGAAAATTATTGCCAACTTTCAAGAAATTACGGTTGTTTCTTTCTTGTTGTACTACGCAGACAATTCTGATTTTCACTTGAACCTTCAAGAATTAAAGCCTGAGACAGACCATCAAAAGGTTCGTGAGCTTGCCGAATGAATACGTCAATATAATGATTGGATTTTTCATAGAAAATCATCTTTAGTGACAAAGTGCGTTTTCTCCACAATCAGACTGCCCAAATTGGGGATTAGACAATCCAATAGAGATCTATACATTAAGCATCAATGCAGAAGAACCTTTGGCTGTGCATGGGGGGCATTAAACCGGGTGTTGTGTACTGGGTGTACACCTCGATTGTAAGAACCATGCTCACATATGCGTGTTGTGTATGATGGCCGTAGAAACAAGTGGGGACTACGACTCTGATGCTGGCGGGCTTATAAAGTCTTGCTAGCTTGGGAATTCAGGCTCCATGCGACCTATGACTATAGTACTGTCCTTGAGGTCTTACTAAATCTGCCACCGATGGATCTTGTCATTCAGGCAGATGCCAAAAGGGCTGTGTGTATATTGAGCTCATGGGCATGTTGGGAGGACGGCTGGACTGATTCTTCTTGGGCGTCGGTTCTCTGTTAGTTTTCCTGAAAGGGAATCGTGGGCTGAGCCTTCTCCGGTCCGCTCTAAAAATCTTCACGGACGTCTCTCACTAATGAGGGAGCCGGTGCGGGTGTTTATTTTCTTGACCTGATATTGGGTTGAAGTACTCACTTGGAAGGCACACCTTTGTCGCCATCACAATGGCAGCGAGGATAGCCCTTTATATGGAGACCAAGTCAAATGACATTGCTATCCTTTCGGAAAGTCAGGCAGCCTTGATGGCCCTGAGCAGCCCTCGCATAGTATCTAAGTTACTGGGGGACTGTATAGGTCGTCCGTGGATAAGCTTTGTATCCACAACAAGGTGTCTCTTTAGTGGGCTCCTGGTCAGATGGGGATCATGGGGAATGAAAGTGCTGATCTAGCCAGGTTTAGCTCTGGTTCTCCGTTTCTTGGACTGGAACCCGGCGTAGGCGTTGCCACCTCGGTTATCGGGTCTCTCATCAAAGCAGATGTTAGCAGAGATGGGTAAACCTGAGCACTTGCAGGGGCACAAAACATTTTTCTGATGGGCATAATAGGAATTTTTCTGATCTTCTCTTGGGCCGCGGAAGGAAACAATACAGAACTGTGGTTGGCATCATTTTCAACCACAGCTCGCTTCACGCTCATCTAACAAGGATGGGAGTTGTTAACAGCCCTGAGTGTATATCCTGCCTAGACGGAGAGCCTAATGCAACCGAACACTTTCTGTGTGCTTGGCCGGCCTTTGCCCGGAGCAGACTAAATTGGCTTGGGTCTGTCCTTCTATCTGTGGATGAGTTGAAAACTTACCTCACCGAGACCTGCTACGCTTCATTAAGATGACTGGAAGGTTATGGTGAAAGGGTCTCTCGTCCCCATGCCTACGAAAAAAAAAACAAAAAAATACATTAAGCAGCAGTTACTCGATTTCGCTTATTTTCGAACGTCAGTTTAGAATTTGTGTAGAAATTTTCAGCGTTCTAGTTTAACGCGTTCACAAGCAATGCCCAAAATATGTAGTAAAAAATATTTTTTTTATAGCAACGATACGAAATTTATTATTAACTCCATTTTGAATTTAAATCTAAAATTTTCATACGAAAATGTAAGTACATACTCTTAAGTCTTAATGCCTTCTGAAGTTGATTTGTAGGGGGTGGGAGACATGAAATAAAAACAAAATTCAAATACTGGAGTTAGTGGTCCATTTAGCCACTTGAGCTACTAAATAGCAATATTACCGTTAAAGTAATATTCTCATTAAAAACCATCATCAAATTTTATAGAATATACGCAATAAAAATTCTCATATACATACCAAAATGAAAATCGATTTTGGTCGGTCAGAAAAGACGTATTGAACCGAAGCCTATATAAATGCAAATCCCTCGTAATCGAATTACCTTTCTTCTTGCTTTTGTTTTTCTTTCTTAATTCTCGGACAATCGATAACGTGTTTAACCACTAAAGAGAGTTTCTTAACGCCCCAATGAATCGAAATTTCATCAAGAAAATTACATGTAGGCTAACAACAGAAATAAAAAATAGAAACTTCACGAAATTTGTGCCAAATGAAGACTTCACAGTTGCTTATTGGCTTCGGGATTTTTAAACCAAGGAGAGGCCATCTAATGGTCAATGGCCTAAGTTTTTCCTTTCGTCTGTCATTTAGTGCAAGTGTCTGGTCAATTCTATTGAATCAAAATAAGCTTTTATTTATTTTCTTAATAATTTTTTTATATTAATTGCGTGTAAATCAACTGCAATAAATTCAACTTGGAACTTGTGTCTCTTGCTTTATATGTAGAGAGAAATTCATATATTTCTTTGCAAGCGTTTTAATTGGATCTACAACATTTTATTGTGCATGGCTTCTTAGATGGAGTGTGGTTTACTGTCAGCAAATTGCTTCGTCTATTGGTTTAAGCTAGGGAGGGGGGGCGGCATCATCTTAAGCCCACATTAATATATTTTTTTTAAATAAAGAATTCAATTTCGATTTTTTTACTTAAACTTTATCAATAGTATACTATCCAGTGTACATATATCAAAAGAAAGTAACTTTACCGAGATTATTTTGTATTCGATTTTTTTTTAAGTAGATGAAAGTCAATAACTATATAATCAAACTGGCGATTAAATTGGCATGTGCATACCATAATTAGTTCTATGATGATGAAGAACATCAAGGAAGAAGTCATGATTCCTTAAGGATCGTACAGGAGTAAATATATCAAAATTTATTTAATGCACTGCCAGAGATACGGTGCGGTTATCTTGATTACCAGAAAAATAATGGAGATGACTGTCTAACTGTTTCCGATATTAAAACGAATTTCGAGTTTGGACATTTTAGAAGTTCGATTATCCATTGCAGCGCGCAATAGCAATGTAACTGAAGTTAATATAAATTGATGTATAATAAAATAAGTAGGTAAAAAAATAGTTTTCAAACAAAACTGAGGCCAAGCCGCATGAAAAAGTAGAAAATAAACTTTTCTTCACACACAGAGGTGGACTCAGATTTTTTGATTGGGACATTTCTCTTGAATATTCTTTCTCTCCATGAATCAAATCACTTATTACCTCTGATTGATCATACTGAAATATATCGGTGATTGTCAGCGAATAAAATCTGAGTCCACCTCTGTGTGTGAAGAAAAGTTTATTTTCTACTTTTTCATGCGGCTTGGCCTCAGTTTTGTTTGAAAACTCGTTTTTTACTTATTTTATTTTCTGACTTTTTCACGTTAACTAAATTGTTATTACGTGCTGCATGGATATATTTTAAAACAATTTTATGACGGCTGAAAAGACACTGATTTACTGAATTTTCCCGATTTGCCATGTTTTCCACAGACTTTTCCTATTACTATGAAATTTTTTTAAAAATTACATAAATTTTCATCGATTTTTCATGCAAGTTTTAATGATTGTTGAAGAGAAAGTATTGATGCCAGTAGGACGGACAAAAAAATGATTCCGCATAGTTTATAAAACTTTTTTGTCTGAAAATTTTCCGGAAAAGTCGGAAAATTCCGGAAATTCCAGAAAAGTGGAAAATTCTGCACTTTTCCTGAAACAGATTTATCACTAATCATATAGATGAAAATTTTTCCGATGAGTTTTCCGCCTTTCCGGGTTTGCCATGGAATTTTCCACAAAAGCAACTTTATGCAACTCATTTCGCTCTACAACTTTGTCTTAGGTTGCAAAACGCTCAAACGCTTCCTTGGTCGAAAAAACTCCGGAAAAGCGTTTTACATGAATTTTTCTCAATTTTTCTGCAAGTTTTCACCATTATCGGATAGAAAGTAATGATGCCAGTTGATAGGGAACTTGATCCTGCATAATTTAGAAAACTTTTTTACCGGAAAAGTCAAAAAATTCCGGAAATTGTTTTCGGAAAAATCGGAAAACTCTGCATTTTTCCTGAAACGGATTTATCACTAATAAAATTTATACCAAATTTTCAAATGATTTTTCAAATTTTGATAGATTCAATTGTCACGCGACATGAACTTGTGTGCCAAATTTCAGCTCGATGTTATGACGAAAAGTGGGTCTACGAGAGTGTCGAAAATAGTAAAAAAGAAATATATAAATAAATAGACAGACGAATTCGTGTACGAGTTAAAGGGAATGGCTTCAAAAAGAGATTATTTTTAAGGACGCCAAACCGCTTCTCGACAGAGCTGGGCAAGTACCAAAGAAAAAGTACTTAAGTACAAGTACAAGTACCGAGGGCCTCAGTACTTCAGCGTAAGTACAAGTACCGCATGTATGAAAAGTACTTGTAACTAAGTACTAAGTCTATAAAAAGTACTGAATACTTTTTGAAGTACTTTTTAAAGTACTTTTTTAGAATCTTTATACGTTGGCAGTAATATAATGAAGTTTATCGAGTTGAGTTAATAGATATTAATGAATAAATACCTTTTGAAAACTCTAATATGTATAGTAATCAGTGGCTACTATTTATAGTTTTCTTCGCTACAGGTAGAATAAAACTTTCACCTCTCATTGCTACACTCATAAAAACTATTAGAGGTCCGTCCAAGGAACCATTATCGCCTACAATAATGCCTAACAATTCTAAGGAAAAAATTTCCAGTAAATTTCTAAGAAAACATTGAGGCCTTGCCCACATCAGGTCGAGGCATCGTTGATTTTATATTGGGGCGAGGCATTGCTTGCTTACCCTTGGTTATGTCCACTGCCGAATATAATATGAACTGCTTACTTTTCTATTTCACGTGGGCACAATTGCTTGTGTCAAAAGGAGTTCTTACGTCGGTGCAAACATTGAAAAAATCATTGGCGGTAAGTTGATTTTAATAATACATTTAGAATTTCTTTTGCGTATCTAATGATAATATCCTAAATGATTAATTTTAAATCATGTATTTCGACGAATCCACTAATTTATTTGTTGTTTTCAGTTCTCTCTCAGTTGGTACTTGGTGCTTAGAGAGAGTCAGCAATATAGAAGTGATCCCACTTTCTGCAGTGTATTTCTATGAACGCAATCAGTCCATATTATATATGTCAGTGGTTATGTCATCAAGTCGAGGCATCGTCGATTTTATATTCGAGCGAGACGTTACTGGTTTTTGTTCTACTTGCCCAGTCTGTATGTTATCAGTTTGTCTAAGGTTCTGCCTTGATGCGTGAGTTTGGCACATGCTTTGACAGTTCTTTGCCTGCCTTAAAACTCAACAAAAAAGGAGTTGCGCTAGAGATTGTGTTTTCTTTTCTACGAAGAGTTAGATATTTGTTGGTACTACGCAGAAATACTTAAGTAAAAATCTTGGTACTTAAGTACAAAACTAAGTCTTAAGTACAAGTAAATAGACCCTAGTACTTATGTTCAAGTTCTAAGTAGGGGCATTTCAAAAGTATTGAGTAATAAGTCTTAAGTAACGAAAATGTACTTTAAGTATAAATGTACTTAAGTCTTTTTTTACTTAAGTATTGCCCAGCTCTGCTTCTCGATAACCAAATTTCTATTTGTTATTCTTGAAATTCTCACTCAAAAAAAACTTACTTGCTCTGATTGTTCTCAACTAAGTAGATCCTCAAAAAGAATGGACCCAATCTTTACCAATTCGTTCAATAGGTAGTAGGTATTGTATATCACGGCCAATTTTGAGACTCGCGGTCATTTTAGATAAGAGGGGAGTGCTCTATACTTAGATTTGGCACCTGGAATCGACCATAGAATTGAATCTAGTATACACGGTGCCTCGTATGTAGTGTTATATCTGAAGGCTACGGTTAGCGATAGATCATGCTTAAACAAGCAAAAACTAGTATTGGCGATGGGGGATTCTAACAGTTTCCGAGATAACGGGACTTAAAGATATTTGGGTATGTTTTTTTTTATAGATCACCCTGTAACTTATGAACGTTACACTCTATGACGATGATTTTCAAAGGGAGAATGGCCACTTTTGATATAATGTTAGGGCGGACACCTTTAGTCATAAAAGATGTCTTAAACGATGCATTATGATACTCGAAACATATTTTATTAACAATGTTTATTTCAATTAAGCGGGGGTAAGCTTTGACAATCGGATGTAGCTTGAGCGACGTTCTTGGGTGAAAATGTGGATTTTCTACTTCTCGTGATTGCGCGGAATTGGTGCATCGTGGAAAATGACTTCCTATGAGTAGAATGTTTACAACACAGAGCAATAATGATCATGGAAGAAAGAACTGCAAAAATATATGCGAAATGTATAATAATAACTGGGATGTATGTAAACCAATTGCATAAAAATGAGTTTTCCCGATAGTACTCCGCGACACCTTTAATTTTATTTGCAACATGCTGTATTAGAACTACCTAGCACCGCGTGCCCGGAGTTCCTACCCCAACTCTAAAAGTATGCAGACAAAAATTTTCCTCTACGAATTGTAGCTGGTAATGAGCTAAGGCGAATAGTGAAACTCGCTTAATTGATATAGACATTGTTACGAAAATATGTTAAGAGTATCATAATGCATCGTTTAAAACATTTCTCACGTCTGGAGGTGTAGGTCATAAAAAATGTATTCCCTTTATTAGATTGATAGTCGTTGGGCTTTTCCAATGGTCTATAAATTTTCCCCCTTCTCCTCTCCGTTTTGAAGTTATGGCTCAACAAAGTTAAAATTTCGGAATTTCAACTCGTATTTTTTTTATTTAACTACTTTTTATCAAAAACACGTAATCAACACCAACTTTTCATATTAGATTTACGAAACCAAAAAGCTTCGCTATAAAATGGCCTATTACACTCTGTATCTAAAATATAACCCTTTCTACGTTTTTTGAATCATTGGTAAGGTCCAACGATTATCAGAATAAAGAATATTGAATCATCTTACGGTTCATAACGTTCAGAAGTTACAGGGTTATCTATAAAGTCTTTAATTCCAGATATCTTATAAACCGTTAAGATCCCATTCCTCCTCCCCCCCACCCTTCCATTCAATTTTTTGGCTGTTTAAGCATAGCCATACCCATGGCCTTCGGGGAGTAAAGCGTAGTACTGAAGTCCGCGCTAAACTAAATTTTATTTTAGCGAGTCTCCATTATCTGTCCGTTCTTTAGCAACTAAAATATGACAACGGAGGCTCAGAGATAATAATAAAAAGAAGTGGAAAAAGCATTTTGTACTTTTTTTTTACACGGCCACAAGAAGAAATCCAATTCATCCTTACTTACAGCAAAGGCGTACAAAACTACAGTTAACTACAAAAATCTAGCCAATAAGTTTATCAAATTTCAGAATTTTGACAAGAAATGTTTTTAGCGATCTTAAAGAACGCCCCGCCCCGGATGGTGGTGCCACCTCTTTATCAAGAACAACAAGTAAAATTTAGCATGTTACCTTAGTACGGTCTAGCTAAAATTTAAGATAAATTTTAGCCAATAGCTCTTAGCGCGTTAAATTTTTATTGAAAATTTAGTTTAGCGCGGACCTTAGTAATAGGCTTAACACCACATACTGTACACCCTGTAGAAGTCTTTTTCTGATGATTGAAAGTTATCGTGCAACATTTGTACAGTCTATAGACGACTGGACTTATGGGACCTTTTAAATTGTTAAATCATACTCTGCAGAGAGATGTGGTTTGTTATACTTACATATAAATAATTACAATAAACAATAAATAACAACAAATCAACACGTAACTGCCGTAATTAAATGATTACTAGATGAGTGCATGTAGTAAGTATCCTTTCAAAAATATCAGGCATAACCTTAACATGTTTATTAAAAGTCTGCATGATAACAATAAGGTCATCAAGAGACTCTCTAAGGTAGCGGATAAGAAGCGTTCAATCAATCTCTACCAAGTTGCTGAAGAATTTGTTAGGTTGAATGGCATTTATTGAAATTAGAAGCACCTCTTTTCTGGCAACAGTAAATGCGGTAAATTCCTTCGAATCTCATACCAATAAAATCAATACCTGCGCCAGAACGCTGATTTAGTTTTGTAGAGTTTATGGAAAAATACCAAAATCAACTTTTTGAATTGAAATTGACCGTTAAATTTAATCGTGTATATATAAAAGAAGCTCAAACAAATCTTACGACTTGAATGTACCACCCAAATCGTGCGATTTGCATGAGCGTGTGTAGCAAATTTGACGACTTTGGTATAGAATTGAACTAAAGTCTGCATAAAAGACGTTGCAAATCATACGATTTAGCCATGCACAAGTCGTACGATTTGCTAAGCAAGTGTAACGGCCTTAAAAGTTATTTCCGGCTTTCTTAAATCAAATTATACAAAATTACTCAAATAAATTTGTTTATGGGCTTTAGTTTTTTTTTTCTACACCCTGTATGCAAATGCCGAGTTTTTGGTAGGGAAATTACTGTGTTTCGTTTCGGTTTTACCATCTTTGAAAAGATGAATTAAACTAAAATTTACTCGAAGATTTACATGCCTTGTAACTAAGGCACAAAGGTGATTAACCTTTAATCGGTCATCACTTTTTAATAACAAAAAATTTAACGGTCTTCCACACAATATGGAACTATTTTGGGTTGTTTCCTTTATTTGTAACTTTCTTAACTCCTTTCTTACCACATGACCGAAGAATAGTATTTCCGAATTAATTGTGATACTCAAAGTGATCATTACTATCTTCAAACCCCAAATAGATTCATGAAGTAACAAACATTAAGCAACTGAGGACATTCGATCTTAAATACCGAGCAGCCCAGTAATAGAATCAAATAAATAGCAGATCAACTTAAAATTGTTAAAATTTTGCTTCCATACATAATTACAAATTTGTTTTGTTTTGTCTTGTTGGTACTACTGGGGAACGGGCCATCATTATCGGCCATTAAAATTTGAAATTTTGTTATAAATGTAATAATCTGGAAGTAGACATATGATCCCGGTAACAAATATTGTTTACTTCCATTAATTGCTTTCTGCATCTTGCTGGTGATTTCTTTTTTTATTTACTTAGGGCAACACTTGGAATTTTATTGGAAATCGTAAAAATTTCCAATGTCGAAGTGACAGTCCAGCAGATCCAGTTCATTCTTGTTTCGTTTAGACACGATGTGGAGTGGTGTGGATGGTTTTCCTAAGGTAAGAAGTTAGTAATTATTAAAATAATATTAAACGTTTTTAATGTTTTTAATTTATTTCTTAGATTTTCGTGTATCATGCTTAAAATGAAATGTTCATCACAGGAGAATGCGGAGTATATACTGAGGGTAAGTTGTAATTTCTATTTTTGTTAGTTTTTTTTTTTTTCTTATGACGTGGTATGACTCCATAATGGCTGCTGAAATACATTGCTAATAACAGCGTTAACTTCATTTGTAGTAGATCAAAATAATAATTGCAATATTAATTAAGATTTATGCATTTAGTAATTAGACATATTTATTTTTCAATTATAGGTACCTACTACAACTTTTTTAAATTATTATTTTCATTCAATTTAACGGAACTGCATTACCGATTTTGTTAAACATGTTGAAAAATACTATTGCTGTCAACGGGCACAGGGTAAAGAAAATTCATCGGATAGTTGCTCTGTTGTTGTTTTTTTCCTTTGTTTCTAATTCGGAGAGGAACGATCACAATTCTTTATAATATTTCTTCACATCTTTAAGGAATAACATTAAAAATTATCAATGAAATTTTTTAGATTTATACAATTTATTGAAATATTGACAACATATTGTGTTACATTTATGACCGCAGCTAATGACAATAGAAAAAGCGTTATCATGTGTGTGTGGTTTGGTTCATAGAGCTCAACTTGGCTACAAATCACAGTAGCCGGGCTCAAGCCGGAGCATATTTATAAATCTATTTTTCTTTTCAACAATAATAATTTTTAACCTCATATTTACATGTATGTACTGCATAGTATTACCAGAGTTGTTTGATTTTAAGTACCAGTACCAGTCAACTACCAGTACTCATTCTAAAAAAAAAAATATTTAGCCTAAGGTAAATTTTCTTTACTTTTACTCGAAAATTTACTAGCACCAGTAAAAATATTGGTAATGTCCGGTAAGGCCCTTAAGGGGATCAACGTCTTCAAAGCCGCAGGATCTGATAATTTCTCGCCTGTTATTTAAAAGCTGCGCCTTATCCTTGGCTAAAACTTTGCGCAAACTATTCTAGTTGTATTATTGTATTAATAAACGAGAGGATTAACGATCCCTCAAATTATCGACCAAATGCAATCACTTCGATTCTTTCAAAGGCCTTTGAATCTATCATTAATGCAAAATTAATGAAGTATCTAGAAACCAATCAATTTATCAACGATCGCTGATATGGCTTCCGGGTTCATTTGGCTGAATTTTCTTACTGAACGTTGGAACCGTAGTCATCACAAATTTGGTGAGTCCAATATCGTTGTCCTAGATATAGGCCTTCAATAGAGTCTGGCATCCAAACTTGGTACTTGGCACTTGGTCTCTCCCCTCCTCTTCTATTAAGGATTGAAAGTTTTTTTTTTATCTTTTTGTCTCTATTCTTAATTTTCATTAATTAATTACTTTCAATCGCATCCATAGTTTCTCTGATGATAGTACCCTTGATTTCGCTTACTCCTTTCTCTTGCGGGCTCCAGAGGGAATGCCAGATGTATTAAACGGTATTGCATGATTGATCGCTTGGGACAAAGCGAATCGCGTCGAATTCAATGCATCTAAATCCTAAAGCTGTCTCATCTATTTAAAGCAAGATCATCACTTAACCGCACTCGTTTCTTTTGATTAATTTCCGATTCACTGTCACTAAGCATTTTTGGCATTAATATTTGCTATTTGCAGTAAATTAAACTGGAGAGACCACATCTTCTCTGTTGCTAAAGAAATGCATCAAAAGGTCTTGGATTTCTGAAAAGGTGTAAAAAATATTTCAGCCAGTCAAATCTAGCGTCCCTCTACAAGCCCTTTATCAGACCTAGACTGAAATACAATTCTCACATCTGGGCCGGGTCTGGTCGTACAGCCTTTACTAATCTAGATGTTGTCCAAAAGAGAGCCTTCAACCTCATTGGCGATGGGGCAATAACGTGTCATATCGACTCGCTCGAACACCACCGCAGTGCCGGATACCTTTCACTCCTTTATCACTATATACATGGTCAATGTTCTGATGAAGTATCTAGTCTGATCCCTTGTAGAATGATTCCTGGTAATCAATACGCGCGTTGCAAACCGCACACATCCTTTTATCGTTATTTTCGGCCGTATAATAAAATTCGCAAACTGTGCGAATGTGGAACTGTCTATCATCTTCTGTCTTTCCTCAATCTATGAAAGTTTAAAGGCGACATACATCAGCACCTCCGCCACTTTCCTTATATTCCCTAATCCTTTCCCTTCTTGCCATGCTGTGCTTTACATAATGGAGTATCCACTGAGCTTGGCATAATAATATGAAAAAAAAACACATTTTGGTGATTTTTCAAAAAACTATAAATTTCACAATTGTTTAACTGTATTAAAATTATCTCCTTCACTTTCTTTATTAGAATGTACATAAATCAAACAGAGTGTTAACTTTTTACTCAAGGATTATTTAGTCAGCAGCAGCTGGATATTTTTGTTTTTATACCCTAGTTGATAATCTAAGTTTGTTTGGTAGATTAAAATGCGTTGGACACCCACGCATAATATTGAAAGTTATTTTGATTTTTGTATGTCTGATCGTTCGTTCGTCCGTCTGTCTGTTTGTCTGTCTGTGTGTACGATATCTTGAGCACGCGTATACTTAGAGAGCTGAAATTTTGTATACAGACTTTAAAAAAAAAGTAAAATTAAGTTCGAAAATTTGACAAATCGGCCAACTCCTTCGTGGGATTGCCATACAAAAATTTCGTTTTCCACTAAACAGTCTATTTTCGTCTAGGTGGTCCATAGAGCCAGGAGGTAACAGTACTCACCTAGACGAACAAAAAATTGTACGGCAGAGGGGGGGGGGGCGGGGTCCACATCAACCAACCGGTTGGGAGTTGCAGGGTTATTACGGAAAAAAGCTAATTTTCCAAAAAACACCCTGTATCTTTAAGGACTCTATGTATGCAGAACTTCACGCTTTCCAACGACTGCTCAACCAGCACTGTACCTTTCTCCTCGCAGGAGTTATTGGGGTCTAAAATAAAAATTTCGTATCTTACCTTTTTTTTACTTTGACCTCTATTTTTTTTACAAAAAGGTCGTAAACATAACTTTTTTTAAAAAAAATGTAAACTGTGGAGTCTCCTCTTTAATTTGACCTATTACACTCTATGTCCTAACTGTAGCCAGTAAAGAGTTATTAGCTCTTAACCAATTCTCAAAGCTATTCTCAAACCTATTTTTAAAGATAGTTCCCTTAGCGAGTGAAAATCGTAATAAAAAAAAAATTGTCTAATTTCGGTATGACCTGAATAGATTATGATTTAATAACTCTTTAAGTCTTTACAGGAGAGAGGAGGGTCCACAGTTTACAGTTTTTATTAACGTCCTTTTTGCAAAAAAAAAAAATAAATCAAAGTAAAAAAAAGGTAAGATAATCCGAAATTTTTATTTTAGACCCCAATAACTCCTGAGGGTAGAAGGGTACGGTGCTGGTTGAGAAGTCGTTGAAAAGGCCATGAAGTTCTGCATACCATTAGCTCTTAACTGTGACCGTACGCCCTGTACTTTTCAAAATACAGGGTGTTTTGTGAAAACTAGCTTTTTTCCTTAATTCCCAACCGCTTGATGTGGACCCCCCTCCCCCTCACCTTACATATAATTTTTTGTTCGTCTATGTGAGTACTATCACTATGGATGACCTAGACGGAAACATCCTGTATACTTGGACACGCCTGAAAACGTGTCGGCGTAGAGAGCTGAAATTTGGTACATGGTGTTTTCATTACACAAGAAAATAAAATTTCAAAAATGGACGAAATTGGGCAATCCTTGGTGTTGGCATATAAAAATTTAGGTTTTTTACGTATACTGTGAAAGTGATCAGTCCAAGACAATTTTATTGTACTAAAAACTTCGTCAGAATACGAAATCCTATTAAATTGGTTATAATCCTTTTTTCTGTCCGACGAAGCGTTCTAGAAATATATGCGAAAAACCACTTCAAAAATCAAACTTGCATAGAAGGGTAACAATACGAAATTTTATAAGGGCATTCATCTAGGATATCATAAAAATTGGTCTTAGACAGGGGTCGGCAACCTTTCTGGAGTTAAGAGCCATTTTTTCCCGATGTGATAAATTAATTTTTTAAAGAGCCAAATATAAATACATACATTGATAATATGTATTAGAAAAAATAATATAGCCATTATCTGCTGTGAAATATGTATTTATTGTGAAATCAAAACATTCCATGTTCCTTTAATCTCTTAAAGTTTCAAAATGTATGTTGCTGTCCATTCTTTATGTCTTAAACAAGTAATGTTAAATGTTGTACAAACGAAAGTATCGCTTCTAAAAGAGTGTATGCAATATTGCCTCTCCTTTGTAGATTTTTATTCAATGTATTTAAATGTGATGTCATATCAACGGAAAAATAAATATTTTGCAGCACAGCCACTCATCATTACTTAACTGAATTCGTTTTTGAAGTAGAAATGTCTAAATATGCTCAAGGCACGAAGTGATACGTCTCAGTACTGAGCCTCTGGACAACCAACGCACTTTGTTATGCAAAAGAAGAACAGAATTTTGGCTATTCGCTTCCTCTAATAACCCAGAAAACACTCTGTGAGAAAATCCTTTTGCCATTATTTGGTTTACTATCTTAGTGTGACTAAATCCATCACACATGCAAACTCTTTTGGAAACGTCTGTGCGTAAAGTGCTTCCTGATGAATCACGCAGTGAAACGAAAGTAGATACGTCGTGATCCATCTTTTTTTTTGAAGAGTGAAACAAAACCTTTGAGTTGACCCATTTTACTTTGTTCTCCATCTGTAGCAATAGAAACCAATTCATTTAGGTCGATTTCATTTGTTGTTAAGTATTCCAAAATAGCAATATACATATATCTTCACCACGAATTTGACCCTTAAGGGGTAGTAGTGCTTATAATTCTTCACGAAGATATGTTTCGGATAAATATCGCTTTACTAGTGTAACTTTCGCTACATCTTTTATATCACACGCAATAGAAAATGCAGACGATACTTTCAAATCTTCAATATGTTGACTTGTTATATGTTGAATCCGAGACATCAGTTACTATAATTATATTTAGTTTCCTTAAAATTCTTTATCTAAATTTCAACTTATTTTGTTATAAATTCATTTTCGTAAATTTTCTCACAGAAAAGTATATGCACAAGCAAAAGTCGCATTCCGTTTAAATCGTATCATATCACATTACGTCTGCTAATGAAATTAGACGCCAGCGAAAATAAAATTAAATGTGTGAAAAATGTCGTGAGAATTATTATTTTTCTCAGTTTAGAAAATTATTTATTTCTTTTGACTAATCATTTTGAATCTATAAAATACAAATTGTTGAAAAATAAATTAGTTAGTTACGGTCATTCAATCGAGGTTTTTATTTCGTTGCGTTTATTCGATTGCATAGGTTTTGCATCTAGGCAATTTCCCAAAACACACTGTTGCATAGGTATTGATTGCACTTAGGCAACAGATAATCATAGCTATAAATTGTGTAGGTATTGCACCTAGGCAACAACATTCAAGTACACTTGCATAGGTATTGGACCTAGGTAAGAATCAAGCGGTAAATAAAATAATTTATCGCTGGGCAGCTCTCTCGCGAATGGTCTTTGCTGACAAAGAACTGTCGTCAATTTTCTTCACTATGTCACTCTTATTTTTAAAATCTTGAAAAAGGTGATCAGCCATTTTTTGACATATTCTCCATCTGTGAAGGGTTTTCGATACTTCGACTATGTCCTGAGCAACAGCAAAACTGGATGCGATAATATTGGTAGAAGAATGCATGGTAAACAATTTAACCCCTTGAGTACTGCAATTTTTAACCTAAGGTGTTTATACGATATACAGGGCGCCTAATGGCGTAGTTACCATAGTCAGAAGGTTAAGTGCCTCGAGTATGACTGAAAAACATACTTTATTAGTTATTTGTGTGTTGATTATTTTTTGTCTTTGTTTTACTACATATTAAAATGTATTAATTGCCAATCATGTTGTGTTTCTTTGATATTAAACTTAAAATTAAAAAAAAAAAAAAAAACTCTTAAAACAGTGACTAACATAAATATTTGCTAAAGCTAGGTTTACATGTATAATTTTGATGTGTGCGCAGGATTATTATATTTGTTTGGCAATTGCAATATTGCAGTTAATTTTTCAATATGTATACTATTAAACTACTCAAGAGCCACAAGTATGATTCTACTGAGCCGCTGGTTGCCGTCCCCTGTCTTAGACCATTCCAGCTTTTTTATTTGTTTTATTGACCATTGCGATCTGTTGTACTACGTACTCAGTGTAGCCTTCCTGTTACCTTAATGAAGTACAGATTAAGTTCTGTTCAGGTATATTTTTTAACACCAGCAGAAGAGCAGATTCTGGAGAAGTTCAGACAAATACAGAGAAAGTTTTAGTCATGTTAGTCAACACTCACCACTATATTCGGCAGAATCTATAGACAAGGGTGATACTGCTAGTGGAAAAATTCCCAAGGAAATTCCTAAACTAACTATATAAATGGCTAAACTTTCATCATTCACAATAAATATGTAGGGGAGAACCAAAAACGCCTTGATGTTCCAACTAATCTTTATCGGGGGACTAGTCTTGTATAGGTATGGATAGGTCCAAGTGGTTTATACAAGCTCGCGAACATCATTATCTTGACAAGCTGGCTCCTTTATTATTAATGCGTGAGAACCAGCATTTGAATATCTTGAGGGTGGATTATTATACTTATCCCGTAATTTACGTCTATACTCAATTTTCGATATCTTGGCATTAAAAAGGTTCGTTCGAATATTAAATTTCCAGCAACCCAGCTTATCCCACCAGTTACGATTAGAGAATTTGATAGAATATAGAAGTAGACTTTTGCATACTAAGCAGAAAGTTACACGCATAATTGTCCCAAACTAGAATCAAAGCCTATAAACAGCTCCCTGAGGCATGATATCGTTGAAATAGCCTCCTGTCAGAAGTTAGTTTGTATATAGTTAGTGTACAGCTTCCAATCGACTCACAGGATTTGTAGAGTTAGTCCTGGATGAGTACTCAAAGGAAACGATAAAGGCTGACTTCAAGCAACTATGAACAGTGCGAGCACAATATGAGAGGAGCCATCATATGATAAGGCTGAATGTTGTTGACATATGAAGCTCTGACCGACGAACCATTATGCATCTATAGGAGTCAGGAAATGTTATCGGGGGAGTATGTAATTGCACATAGAAAACATGAACAATATGAAACGTGGTAATGATAGATTGTATTCCCTCTTGGGCTATCCAAACAGAATCGAATCGAACCAAACCTACTACCTCTTCCTCCTCCATCAAACTTCTGAACTACAGAGCGTAGCATATAATTCCCATCACAGTACACCTAACAAGTGAGGCACGTACCTGCTATTGTCGTACAATTGCCGTCGTAGACATTCAATAGAAACGTGAGCCACGAATAATTCAAATAGGCTTACAGCGGCGGACAGGCAAGTTGTAGTCTGCCGTTGTATCTGAGGAGGTATTTTTCGCGCGCCTAGGTAATATTAAATTTTCTAAAGTTCGCAAGTGTTCGGTCGTTGTCAATTCAGTAGAGAGTGGCGCGTTCTAGTCGCTTTGTTACGGATTCATTTGTTTCATTTGGTCGCGGCAGTTATATGTTTTCCGGTGTTCACTCGTTCATAAAAAAGAATCGAATTTTCGGAGCAAAAATTTTTAGTCCTGAAAATGACAGTTATAAATCCTCCCGTAAAAAGTGTGCTCCATTAAACGGGATTGACCTTTATTCTATGTGGTGGAAATAATTTGTAAGCACGTGAAAGCATATCGCTCACCGCAGAAGAAGTAACAACAGAGGGTTAGTGTGTTTCGGAAATTCTGGTGGCTACATTGTGTACAGGAGAGGATAACTTAAGTTTTGGATCAAGGTGTGTTTTTGACTACCGAAACATTTCTTTTTCACTCAACATATTTGAATTTTTCCTCCAAATTGCATTTACACATCAGTGAGCAGTCCCTTTGTTGTTGCCTTTAGTCTGTTTTGGTCCATCATATCGTCCACGTTCAGTGATATTTGCTACCATGTAGGTACAATGTGTTTTTTGTTTTTTTGTACAGGATTCGAAAAGGAGGAGGGAAATGGGTCCAGCTAAGCTTAATTACTTTTTCAACTGTTTTTGAACTTTTATCAAGAGTGGAACGGCTTTTCTGTGGAGGGTTTACAGTGTTCAGAGGACTGTTTGGAATTGTGGGGTATTACTCTATTTTTTTTTAAAGTTGCTAATTTAAAATGGCGACGTGTGGTGTAATTGACGATTTTTCTAAATGGTCTACGTTTTTCAGTAATTTCAAATTTTGCGGGAAAATGTTTCCGGTTTTTCTTTTTATACCCTACACTAAGTTTGTCATTCCATTTGTAATATCTAGAAATAATGATGGTATAGCAAAATTGATTGGACACCCAGTAATAATATTAAAAGTTATTTTGTTTTTTGCATGTCCGTCTGTCTGTTCGTCTGTCCGGTCCGTCTGTTGAGTAAGCCCGAACGGAGTAACCAGTCGCGTTTAAGGATTTGCATAAAGATTCACTGGAAGTACCCATGGCCTTATTGTCATGGACTACGAAGTCATACCAATTGAGTAGCCGACATTGCTAATTTGGTAGCACGGGGTTGAGTAGCCCTGAATAGTTTTACTTTAGTAGAACTATTCATCTCAACATGGAGAAGCCCCCTTGATGGGAACATCGTGATGGTTGTGGTAGCCCATATACGGGCAGCGAGAATGCCTCAGTTTACATGAATTAGGCGGACATTGCTCTTTTAGCAGAGAAGTATGTCTCTTGTATAAATTGCTTACTGCGACTGAGGGTACTGTACTCTAGGGTGCTCGCTTATGAATGTATGCTTCGATATTTGGCTTCGGCGTGGAGTTGTGCTTAATCAACCGGGTGCCGTGACCCACAGATCGGCAGAGATATTAGATGGGTCTCGCTTCGACCAGTAATTTAATGTCAAGCATGCACTGGTATAACTGGTACTCATTGTGACAGGATATACTCTGTCTTATGAGAACAATGACTGTCGCATTGATACTAATCTGTGCATTAAGAATGCCGTGGAATTAAAGTTTCGATCTTTGTATCCACGTAAAACTCCGACATATTCTGTCCGTCCGACGATAACTCGAGAACGAGTGTATTTAGAGAGCTGAAATTTTGCACACAGGCAAGGAAAAGTAAAATTTAGTTAGATAAAATAAGTAAAAAACGAATTTTCTAACAAAACTGAGGCCAAGCCGCATGAAAAAGTAAAAAATAAACTTTTCTTCACACACAGAGGTGGACTCAGATTTTTTGATTGGAACGTTTCTCTTGAATATTCTTTCTCTTCATGAATCAAATCACTTATTACCTCTGATTGATCATACTGAAATATATCGGTGATTGTCAGCGAATAAAATCTGAGTCCACCTCTGTGTGTGAAGAAAAGTTTATTTTCTACTTTTTCATGCGGCTTGGCCTCAGTTTTGTTTGAAAACTCGTTTTTTACTTATCTTATTTTCTGCCTTTTTCACGTTAACTAAATTGTTATTACGTGCTGCATGGAGATATTTTAAAATAATTTTTAAGTCATGTTTGGTGCCGATCCGAAAACAAAAATTTTTCGAGTATCAAATCGTTGAAGTATACTACAACGGTTTTCTGAAATTCAAATTCTGTTTTAAACAGCGCTTTTCAGCTGTATTCCAACTTGATCCCATATAACATGAATTTTCCCGATTTTCCATGTTTTCCACAGACTTTTCCTATTACTATGAATTTTTTTTAAAAATTTACATGAATTTTCCTCGATTTTTGATGCAAGTTTTCATGATTGTTGAAAAGAAAGTATTGATACCAGTAGGACTGAAAAAAATGATTCCGCATAGTTTATAAAACTTTTTTGTCGGAAATGTCGGAAAATTCCGGAAATTCCAGAAAAATTGGAAAATTCTGCACTTTTCCTGAAACAGATTTATCACTAATCATATCGATGAAAATTTTTCCGATGATTTTTCCGCTTTTCCGGATTTTCCATGGAATTTTCCACAAAAGCAACCTTATGCAACTCATTTCGCTCTACAACTTTGTCTTAGGTTGCAAAGCGCTCAAACGCTTCCTTGGTCGGAAAAACTCCGGAAAAGCGTTTTACATGAATTTTCCTCGATTTTTTCTGCAAGTTTTCACCATTGTCGGAGAGAAAGTAATGCTGCCAGTTGATACGGAACTTGATCCTGCATAATTTAGAAAACTTTTTTACCGGAAAATTTTCCGGAAAAGTCGGAAAATTCCGGAAATTTTTTTTCGGAAAAATCGGAAACTGCATTTTTCCTGAAACGGATTTATCACTAATAAAATTTATACCAAATTTTCAAATGATTTTTCAAATTTTGATAGATTCAATTGTCACGCGACATGAACCTGTGTGCCAAATTTCAGCTCGCTGTGATGACGAAAAGTGGGTCTACGAGAGTGTCGAAAATAGTAAAAAAGAAATAATACATAGACAGACAAATTCGTGTACGAGTTAAAGGGACGGGCTGCCCTCAAAAATGGGACAAATCAGGTAACTCCTTCGTGGGGTTTCCATAAAAAAATTTAGTTTTTCATTATATATTTAGATACTGCCTGAGAACGCGTCAATGTTCAGAGCTGAACTGAAATTTTGTACCGGCGACTTTTCACTGCTGAATAACTTTATATCAATTTGTCACTGGTCTGTGGTGGTCAATGAAAGTGATAAAAACGAATCTATTTTAGGTCCTCTCCTTGGTATGATGATGAAATTAGGAGGACGCGTAACCTACGAAAGAAAGTACGTATGGTTGAGGAGATATAATTTATATAAAAGTATGACTGACTACAATGAACTTTCTAGTCTGCAGCGAAGATTCTTTGAGCTAACTAAAGTTGCATTTATTAATTATTTGTATCAAGTTCAAGTAGAAATGAAGATTTAACCTAGAAAGCTTTGGACTTTAATCAACATGCAACGGAACTCTGATGGATATAGTTACACCTCAAATGTAATATGAATGTCACACTTTCACACTAGTCTTTCTCTTTGTTGAATTCTTTAGTAGGTACTAGCTTTACCCCTTATACTTCACTATGATTGATGAAACCTATTTTAGTTCTATTCTTCCGTCCTCATTAGTTGTGCTTGCTTCCACTAACCTGGTTGAACATACCTCGGTGTGTCTCAACTCTATGGAAAATAGAAACCAAGTTGACTGCATCTGGCCTTCGATAAAATTTCACACAAGCTTTTGCTCCTCGGATTTTTTATTTTTTTTAATTAAATGCCTATAGTCATATTTATCAAATAGGATCCAGCAAGCTCTGTTTAGGTCGGCTGTTTCTTGTGAAATACCTGTACCTTGCGGTGTTCTTGAAGGCAGCCATCTTGGTCCGCTACTTTTCAACTTATATATTAACGATTTGTCAATCATTATTAGTCTATCTGATATTCTGATTTATGCTGACAATGTCCACAGTTTTAAGACAGTCGATAGCTTTATTGGTTGTGGAGCTTTGCAATCAAACATTGACAGTTTCTTCAATTGGTGTAATAAATTTTTTTTTATGTATCTAAGTGTAAAGCCATTAGCTTTATCCGTAAAAATTGTCCACTTCTGACTACATACCATATCAATTGGTGACAAAACCAATGAAGTCAAATACCTTGGTCTACATTAAGACAACCAATTTATGACTAGGGTTACAATGAGTCTATGAGCCTATTTGCTCTATGTTGAGAGCCTTCAATGACTAGTGAACCTCATTGATTTTGATTGAAAACTCTGCCTTACGAATAAAAGTATTTTTTTTCGCTTTTATACACTTTTTGCTGTGTTATTTTTATAATTAATTATTTTAGTATTTTATTTTTATATTTTTTTACATTTGATGATGTTTTTGAGGCCAGCCGTCCCTTTAACTCGTACACGAATTTGTCTGTCTGTATATTTATTTATATATTTCTTTTTTACTATTTTCGACACTCTCCTAGACCCACTTTTCATCATCACAGCGAGCTGAAATTTGGCACACAAGTTCATGTCGCGTGACAATTGAATCTATCAAAATTTGAACCGGAAATTTCCATGGAAAACCCGGAAAATCGGGAAAAATCATTTGAAAATTTGGTACAAATTTGATTAGTGATAAATCCGTTTCAGGAAAAATGCAGAGTTTTCCGATTTTTCCGAAAAAATTTTCCGGAATTTTCTGACTTTTCCGGAAAATTTTCCGGTAAAAAAGTTTTCTAAATTATGCAGGATCAAGTTCCCTATCAACTGGCATCATTACTTTCTCTCCGACAATGGTGAAAACTTGCAGAAAAAATCGAGGAAAATTCATGTAAAACACTTTTCCGGAGTTTTTCCGACCAAGGAAGCGTTTGAGCGTTTTGCAACCTAAGACAAAGTTGTAGAGCGAAATGAGTTGCATAAAGTTGGTTTTGTGGAAAACTTTATGGAAAACCCGGAAAAGCGGAAAAATCATCGGAAAAATTTTCATCGATATGATTAGTGATAAATCTGTTTCAGGAAAGTGCAGAATTTCCCAATTTTTCTGGAATTTCCGGAATTTTCCGACAAAAAAGTTTTATAAGCTATGCGGAATCATTTTTCCCCCGTCCTACTGGCATCAATACTTTCTCTTCAACAATCATGAAAACTTGCATGAAAAATCGAGGAAAATTCATGTAAATTTTTAAAAAAAAATTCAAAGTAATAGGAAAAGTCTGTGGAAAACATGGAAAATCGGGAAAATTCATGTTATATGGGATCAAGTCGGAATACAGCTAAAATGCGCTGTTTAAAACATAATTTGAATTTCAGAAAACCGTTGCAGTACTTCAACGATTTGATACTCGAAAAATTTTTTTTTTCGGATCGGCACCAAACATGACTTAAAATGTCGGTAATGATAAGCTGAACAAAAACTTCCAGGCAATCACGGTGCTGACTTCCAATCATATCATCGTAACTGCCTTCAAAATTTGAAATTTTTCGAAACCTCGGTAAACCGTAGTCCGAGTTATCCAAACTGTTCGGATTGTGTTCGAAGTACGGTCAGTCGATTGGAAACTCTCGAGTCGTATGGCCGCAAAAAAATTTCACTGCGAATATTCAAAAATTGACTCAAAATAAAGAAGAAAGAAAGAAATATAAGGATAAATATAAGAAAAATTAAAGGAAAACGGAAAATTAAAAAGAAAGTAAGAAACTAAAATTAAATTAGAATTAAGTACAAATATAATTAAGTTCGGTTAAATTGATTTAGAACAATTTAGTTAACGTGAAAAAGGCAGTAAATAAAATAAGTAAAAAACGAGTTTTCAAACAAAACTGAGGTCAAGCCGCATGAAAAAGTAGAAAATAAACTTTTCTTCACACACAGAGGTGGACTCAGATTTTTTGATTGGGACATTTCTCTTGAATATTCTTTCTCTTCATGAATCAAATCACTTATTACCTCTGATTGATCATACTGAAATATATCGGTGATTGTCAGCGAACAAAATCTGGCTTGGCGTCAGTTTTGTTTGAAAACTCGTTTTTTACTTATTTTATTTTTATTTTTTATGGTTTGTGTTTGTTTTTATTTTACTTTCTTTTCTTTTCTTTTGTAATAGTCAGGTGGAATTTTTGGTGATGTTGGCTCTGCTAAATAAAAAAAAAAAAATTTCTAATTGTCCACCGCCTCTCACCGTCTTAAATGTGTATCCAGGCAATTATCTTTTATGAAAGGGTATAAGAAGAAGTCTGATGTGTACTGATGCATTTTCGTGATTGAGAAGAATTCGCATATTGATTGTTTTTCCCTTACTTTTGGAAAAACATCTAAGAAATGAATGGTTGTTTGCATTGATCGTACGACGATTTTCCAGTGGAATTATTCTAAAACGACCTGAGTGTCTGAAGAAAGGAGGAGACAACCAAGCAGCATGTTCTGTACAATTGGAATGATTTCTGTGAGGACTACAATGGCAGGACGTACTTCTCTTTGATTAAAATGCACCTACGTTGGAATTTATTGCACCACCGTTGTACAGTTGCCAAGAATGGTGCTTTATCATCAAATAACCTTTTCATGGAGTTTTTACGAGCTCTGTTGTCCAGTCAATCCGTAAAAATATTTGTTAGGCAATTTTCACGCGTATTTGAGACTTTATTCGTGCTAACACTTATTCCGTTTTCAGGAATTCAAATGAAAATAATTAAATGAGACTTCAATATTAAAAAAAAAGGATAATTTAAAATCCCACTTTGCTCTCTAAATTTACTGTTCACGGACCATAAAACCATTGCAATAATACATTTCCTTGTTTTGCTCTAATCCGATAGCATGAAGGAGGATAAGGCTGAGCAGAGCACATGCATATACATAATTGTTGCTTTGCTTTTGCCCTGGAGGAACAAATAACTCAGCGACCTCATTGTATATTCAGCAAAGGCTCCAGATGCAAATGCGCTTAAACCACGTTCACGTTTAAACAGTTACTTGGGCTTCTCCTGATGGTGCTTCCTTTATTTTGTACGCTCATAAGTGTAGCTTTTGTATTTATATATATATATCTTTATTAATAAATCCTTTGAACACTTTAAGGATTCGACTGGATAAGTTGGACTTTACAAGATTTAATGAAAATAATAGCTGGTGAGAGGGAAGATATTACGATGTTTAAAATTTTGATTACATAATATGCAGAATGGTGTATACATACCGCATCAGAAGGAATTTATGCAAGTTTAGACTAGTCATATGAATCCATGTGGAGTTTCTATTGATTAGGATCTTTAATTTATCAACTTGATGAAATTCCACCCTAGTTTTAGGTTAGGTTAGTTTAGGTAAGAGGGATGTGCCACTAGGAGTGCTTAGCCTGCATTACTTAAACCTCTAGTGGGTCCATTGTGCCCCTTTACCTCATGGGATAATCTTTAAAACCGTCCTAGATTTATTCTTCTTTAGGATGCATCTGAGTTCTTTGCTTTGCAGCTCCCCCAGGTTTTAGAAAAAGTAGCTACCTATAATAGCCTACCTCTTTTTTTCACCAGAGCGTTCACTCGTGTTGGACTAATTCGATTTCCTCCGAAATATTGCAGCTCCTGCAGAAAAAGTTCGCCGCTATTCCCAATCTTTTAGTATGGTTTCCTATATAGCCCAGTAACGCGTAATGACCCCTACTAGATTCCTGGTATGTGTTCTGCTGCATCAAGCAGTTCTCTTGTCTTCCTCCTGTCAGGTCACAATTGCCTCGCAATACGACAGGTTTCCATATTGATCCACCGGAAGCTTGAATTTTTATAGGCGCTCCTTATGATCTCCTCTTTTAAAGCTACGATCGGGATCCTAACATAAGCTATTGCTGCGGAGCTATCCATTTCAGAGTCCTTTTTGGCCAACTTATCAGCCATCTCGTTGCTTGGGATATCTCTTTGGAAAGGTACCCGGTATAGGGTCAACTTATGTATGTATCAATTCCTTAAGGCTGGTCTTGCAACTGCACCATCAATTTTAATTTAAGCAGCACACCTTAGTTTTATTGCATTTTATATTTGGCTAATCCTCATAGGCTTGTAAAATACTAAAAAATTTAACTGAGGCGTAAAATCAATTGTTCATCAATGTTTTGTGTAATTTACTACCAACATTTTCGTAGTATTCGCACTAAAATTGCATTTCTTGATTTTTGCTCTACATGGCAAATAAATGTGGATTTTATGGATATGTCAGATTCATTTCTGACGGATATATGGAAAATTTCACATCTAAAAGACTGAAATTCGTTGAAAACAATTTCAAAAAATTTGCAAATTGGAATAAAGTGTGAACTTCTGTGGTTGGCGATCAGAGATAACCATACTGATGAGACCTCTCTGATGGTTGGGTCGAAAGTACAATTATTCTAAGGATGTATGATCAGAGTAGTCTACGTTTCTCAACTGAACTAAGTAGGAAACGTCGCTCAAATCTGTGTCTATACTTTTGCTAAAATTAAAATCTTTGATCTCTTGAATAACATAACCTACAAATTTCAGTTGTTTGGGTGTGTGATTAGAAGATATTTTTAATTCTTTGAATGAAACTGAACCTTCGTACGCCATGGATAAAAATATAACAATTTTGTGTATTATCAATAATGAAGGTTTTTGAAATAGTTTATGGCTTTGGACATCCCGACTAAATGGCTGCATTACATTTTAACTAAAAAATGTGGATTAAGTAAGATTTGCATAAGATAGATGACACGTTCGCTCACTTTTGAATAGTACAACTGCAGAAGTTCGGAGGACCGTCACGAGAGAACTTGTCATATATTTTGATTATTGTTTTTTTTTTATAACGCACATGAGCAAGTCAGCATTTCAGTCAGTGAACAGGTCATTCTAAATATTTCCTTAAAGGCCTGACTTAATTGGCATGTAGATATACTAGCAAAAGTCTTACTCAACCCAAAATTGACTGAAAGAAACGTTAAAATATTATATCAAAAGTCAAACACCTTTTGTGGAGAGGACTGATTAGATTCTTAGCGTTGCATCTAAATTTATATTAATTTTTTTTTCCAAATTCCTAATTGGTTTAAATCTATCTATATATTGGGGACTTGAATAAGCTTTCGCTATACTATAGCCAAACTTCATCGCGGAGCTCCGCTATAAGGCTCGAAATTATAGTATATTATATCATTCTGTGGAAGTGTAAACAACCAATTTTTGCATAGTGCTAAGCATGTCGATTTTTGTGCCAAAAAAATAGTATTTGTTGGAAATTTTACTGGCTAATTTTTGTCCAAAAAAATCTGCAGCTGCAACACGTAGAATTTTTGTGGAGGCTTACGGCGACCATGCTGTATTTGAAACAACATGACTGATTTTGAGGTTAAGGATGCAGAATGCTCTGGCGTACCGGAAAAGTTTGCAGATGATGACTCATGCATATCAGACGCAAAATGAACTTACAGAATCATTTGAAGTTGATCACACAACAGATGTTAAACATTTAAAAGCACTAGGAATGATTCAAAAGCAAGGAAATTGAGTGCGTCGTATGAATTGAAGCTGAGAGATGTCGAATGGCGCTTTTTTATTTCCTAGCAACGGCTGCAACAGCACAACGGCTGCACAGCACAGATCCATGCTCTTGAGGTGGTCATGACCACCCCGCCCTCCTGCTACCACCATTAAAGTAAAAAATATTTAATTCATTGAGTTATTTGAAAAAATATATTTTTTTTATTTTATATTTTTTTTTATTTATATAATTCAACTTCAAAAAATTATACAAAATATTTTTGTTCCAAAACTTAAAAAAATAAAAATTTATTTCAATGAATATTATTGTCTGCATGTGATGTATGTGTATAGGGTTTTCTCAGAATTTGAGATTGGGACCCCAACTTTGGGTGATCCAAAACTCTCGAGAAACACTTCTCAAATAAGACTCTCCCACTACTATATCAGAGCCCTAACTTACTCCTAACATTCTAACATATTTGGAGCGCTCTTACGTAAAACCACTGAAATGTATAATATGGACTAACTACGTCCATACGTCCATAGAAATATGTATACTACAGAGAGTGGGCTCACTTCTATATAGCATTCCCTTTCGGTCTGAAAACTAAATACCAACTGAGATAGAACTGTAAACAAAAAATAAAGCAGTGGGTTCGTCGAAATAAATGTTTTTATATTAATTATTTGGGTTAATTAGTGATAATAAAATAAGTAAAAAACGAGTTTTCAAAGAAAACTGAGGCCAAGCCGCATGAAAAAGTATAAAATAAACTTTTCTTCACACACAGAGATGGACTCAGATTTTTTGATTGGGACATTTCTCTTGAATATTCTTTCTCTTCATGAATCAAATCACTTATTACCTCTGTTTGATCATACTGAAATATATCGGTGATTGTCAGCGAATAAAATCTGAGTCCACCTCTGTGTGTGAAGAAAAGTTTATTTTCTACTTTTTCATGCGGCTTGGCCTCAGTTTTGTTTGAAAACTTGTTTTTTACTTATTTTATTTTCTGCCTTTTGCACGTTAACTAAATTGTTATTACGTGCTGCATGGAGATATTTTAAAACAATTTTTAAGTCATGTTTGGTGCCGATCCGAAAACAAAAATTTTTCGAGTTCAAATCGTTGAAGTACTTCAACGGTTTTCTGAGATTCAAATTATGTTTTAAACAACGTTTTTTAGCTGTATTCCAACTTGATCCCATATAACATGAATTTTCTCGATTTTCCATGTTTTCCACAGACTTTTCATATTACTATGAATTTTTTTTAAAAATTTTCATGAATTTTCCTCGATTTTTCATGCAAGTTTTCATGATTGTTGAAGAGAAAGTATTGATGCCAGTAGGATGAAAAAAAAATGATTCCGCATAGCTTATAACACTTTTTTGTCGGAAAATTTTCCGGAAAAGTCGGAAAATTTCCGAAATTTTCCAAAAAAATTGGAAAATTCTGCATTTTCCCTGAAACAGATTTATCACTAATCATATCGATGAAAATTTGTCCGATGTTTTTCCCGCTTTTCCGACTTTTCCACGGAGTTTTCCACAAAAGTAACTTTATACAACTCATTTCGCTCTACAACTTTGTCTTAGGTTGCAAAACGCTCAAACAAGGAAGCGTCTGAAAAACTCCGGAAAAGCGTTTTACATGAATTTTCCTCGATTTTTCTGCAAGTTTTCACCATTGTCGGAGAGAAAGTAATGATGCCAGTTGATAGGGAACTTGAACCTGCATAATTTAGAAAACTTTTTTACCGGAAAATTTTCCGGAAAAGTCGGAAAATTCCGGAAAATTTTTTCGGAAAAATCGGAAAACTCTGCATTTTTCCTGAAACGGATTTATGACTAATCAAATTTGTACCAAATTTTCAAATGAGTTTTCGTGATTTTCCGGATTTTCCATGGAAATTTCCGGTTCAAATTTGATAGATTCAATTGTCACGCAACATGAACCTGTGTGTTCGCTGTGATGCCGAAAAGTGGGTCTACGAGAGTGTCGAAAATAGTAAAAAAGAAATATCTAAATAAATAGACAGACAAATTCGTGTACGAGTTAAAGGGAATGGCCTCAAAAGTGTTTTACCTAAGGAATATATTCATAGATACTCAACAGAAAGGTTTTATTAAAATCACTTTTCAACTTTCCGTCAATGGTTGGTCAATGTTGGAACTGACGTAAGAACTATTTTTGACACAAAAAATTGTACCCGCATGAAATAGCATATCTAGCAGTCCATATTATATATGCCAGTGTGTAAAACTGAGAATGAGTCCTTCAGTTTGCACCCTAAGCAACTATTCTATTAAAAAATGTAAAAAAATCTTATTAAAGAATGACACATCATCCACACCGCTTAATGCTGAAACCTTCCTAGTACCTAACTACAGTACTGCGGTGGCTAAACTAAGCGACATACGGCTCTGGCAAGTGATGTCCCATTTGATGTTTTCTTGCTAAATTTAATTGTAGTAAGATGACCCCCCCCCCCCATCCTTAATTTCAATGCTAGATCCACCCCTGCAACAGCAGAAAAGGAGAGGTTGCTTTTTGCATCGTATCGTGACTGACGATGAAAAGTCGTTCAGCACGATAACCCGACGCGTAGAAAATCGTGGGGTAAGCCTAACCATGCAATATTGATGGGAAAGCTGAATATTCATGGTTCTAAGCTTATGCTCTGTATTTGGTGGGATCAGCTAATTGTAGTGTATTATGAGCTGTTCAAACCCAACGAAACCATCATGGGAGAACGCTACCGACTACAATTGATGCGTTTGAGCCGAAAATTAAAGGAAAAACGGTCGCAATACTAGTAGAGGCACGACAAAGGGATTTGCTGCATAACAACGCTTGGCCATATGTTGCAAGACCTGTCAAAATCTATTTCGAAATGCACAAATGAAAAGCCGTACACCCGCATCCGCCGTATTCACCAGACATTGCTCATTCCGATTACCACTTGTTCAGAACGATTACTCATAACTTGCCTGAGCAGCAGTTATCTTCATATAAAGATGCTAAAAATTGGGTCGATTCTTGTATAGTCTCAAAAGACGTGTCATTTTTCCGACGAGGAATTCATATGCTGTCAGAAAGATGGGAGAAAGTAGTGTCTAGGGTTGGACACAATACTTTCAATGACATGTTCTGCACTAAATTCTTATAATAAACCATTCAGTTTCAAGAAAAAACAGAACTTACTCAACTCCTTAATAACTAAATTATAAAACTTTTAATATTAAATATTGAAAATGTCAGAATTTGCCTAAAGGTTGCTTTTAGTACTGCTTATACCATAATCGATAAGACCTAACGATTTATTCAGGTATAATTCCAAATCATCCGTAGAAAGGTGCATTTCATAATATCATATCTAGGAAAATATGTCATTAATTGAAATATTAAAAATAATATGGGACCAATAATAGATTCCTGAGGCACCCCAGAAGATATCGGTAGATAGGAGGATTGTGTGTAATTTGTGTATGCCGTTTGAAATCTACAACTCCTGTAATTACTGATTTACTTGACTTTTTATTTGATTGAGGTTTGGAAGTAGGATTATCTTTATTGCCGCCGATACCCGCAATAAAGTGCCTTTGTTAGTAATTGTCTTATTACAGTCGAGACCCGTAATAAGACTCCCTATTACAGTCGATACCCGCAATAAAGTGTTTTGTGTTAGTGATCTTCTTACTACAATCGAGACCCGCAGTAAGAATCTTTATAACAGTCGAGACCCGCAATAAAGTGATTGTGTCTTACTACAGTCGATACCCGCAGAAAGACTTTATTACAGTCTATACCCTCAATAAAGTGGCTTTGTTAGTAATTGTCTTATTACAGTCGAGACCCGCAATAAGACTCTTTATTACAGTCGATACCCGCAATAAAGTGTTTTGTGTTAGTGGTCTTCTTACTACAGTCGAGACCCGCAGTAAGAATCTTTATTACAGCCGAGACCCGCAATAAAGTGTTTGTGTTAGTAATTGTCTTACTACAGTCGATACCCGCAGTAAGATTCTTTATTACAGTCGATACCCGCAATAAAGTGGTGTTATTAGTAATTGTCTTATTACGGTCGAGACCCGCAATAAAACTCTTTATTACAGTCAAGACCCGCAATAAAGTGGTTTGAGTTAGAAAATTTCTTATTACAGTCGAGACCCGCAATAAGAAACTTTATTACAGTCGAGACCCGCAATAAAGTGATTTGTTAGTAATATATTATCTCAGTCGAGACCCGAGATAATATTCTTTAAGTCAGTCGAGACCCGGCTTAAAGTGAATGTTAGTACGTATCTTAACTTCAGTCGAGACCCGAAGAAAGATTCTTTATTACAGTCGTGACCCGCAATAAAGTGATTGTTAGTAATATTTTTTATTGCTGTCGCTACCCACAATAAAAAATCTTTAGTTTAATCGCTTTCTAAAACAAACTCCTTAATCCAGTCGGTACCCACAGTAAGAAAATTTTATTTTAGCCGTCAATTAAACAAAGTAGTTAATTTAATAATAAAACACAACAATAGGAAAAATTACTAGGAAATAACACGAAGGAATAAATCGCCAAGTTAATCACTGCACTGCTAAATTACAAAAGAGATCGAACCAAATCAAACTGCTGTTTATATAACCATGACCACAATAATTGGCATAGCAGCTGCACTTTGAAATGCAACCGTATACAGGGTGTCCCGTGGACGTCAAACCGGAACCGGGTGATAGCCCAAATCGTAACAGTTACCAGAAAAATATAAAAAAAATTTAAGTCATGTATTTTTCAAATTATAGACATTTCTTTTGTTTTCGAGAAAATGTACACATTGCGATGGTTTTTTAACTCCTGTTGCTACAAATCTTTACTTTTTTTCAATTTTATTTTTCTTTGTTATGTAATCCCGAATAGTGTGCTTATATAATCTGCTGCTTTAAATTCTAAGCCTACTGTTCCAGCTTGGAAGAAAATGTCACATTTTGCCGAGCCAAGAATAGAAAATTAATATTTCACCCAACTTTAACTGACTGTAATGAAAAAAAAAATGTACTACGCCAGTTTGGCAAGTAACTTTAAAAGTTGACGCATTTAATAAGGATTCTAAAATGGTATAACATTTGCTACAATATTTCTTAGATTACGGCAAAAAAAAATTTTTCTTCAAGAAATCTAGTTTCGAAAAATTTCTTTTCACCTACTAAAAATGATTTTAGTGTACACAAAGCTCGCCGTAAGACCGTAACTTTCAGATTTTAGTTTGAGTGAGACGGAGAGTCATTACATGAAGTGTAAGTGAGCAAGATAGTGACGCTCACTCGTCAAATCATTGAGTTTTTACAAATGTGCATCGTCTACTCTCCACAGAGGGCCGACTTCCAAACCAAGTACATGATGAAGAAAGATTTCCTTACCTTACGAGGATGTAGTACTTCAAGCAGTTGAAGAAGACCCAAGTGCTTTGGTACGTGCAATCTAGGGAAGCACAGGAGTGCCTAAAAGTATAGCTCACCGAATTTTACAAAAACATGAGCTCCAGAATTACGAAAGCAGTTGAATTTGTCATCAATGGAAGATTTGCCCGTCTGAAAACCCGATCCTTTTTAAGAAGATATCGAACTTGTATTGCAACTGAAGGAAGGCAGTTTGAACATCTTTTGTAAATAATAAATCTTAGCATCCAAATAATTGGTGTTTAATTTTAAACTTAAGGAAAATTTGTCATAAATTCAACAAAAAGTTAGGATCTCTAACTTGAAAGCGTCACTATCTTGCTCACTCACAATTCATGTAATGATTCTCCGTCTCAGTCAAACTACTTAGAATCTTAAAGTTACGGTCTTACGGCAAGCTTTGGGTACACTAGAATCATTTTTAGTAGGTGAAAAGAAATTTTTCGAAACTGGGTTTCTTGAAGAAAGAATTTTAAGAAATATTGTAGCAAGTGTTATACCATTTTAGAATCCTTATTAAATGCGTCAACTTTTAAAGTTACTTGTCAAACTGACCCAGTACATTTTTTTTTCATTACAGTCAGTTAAAGTTGGGTGAAGTATTAATTTTCTATTCTTGGCTCGGCAAAATGTGACATTTTCTTCCAAGCTGGAACAAGGCTTAGAATTTAAAGCAGCAGGTTATATAAGCACACTATTCGGGATTACATAACAAAGAAAAATAATATTGAAAAAAAGTAAAGATTTGTAGCAACAGGAGCTAAAAAACCATCTCGAAACCATTCTCGAAAACAAAAGAAATGTCTATAATTTGAAAAATACATGACTTAAATTTTTTTATATTTTTCTGGTAACTGTTACGATTTGGGCTATCACCCGGTTCCGGCTTGACGTCGACTTACGGAACACCCTGTATATATAAAAAAAAAAGAGAATAAAAAAAAATTGTTTGTAAATTAATTCTATTCAAACTGGAATTTGTTGCCTACTCAAACAATTTTTTTGTGTAAAAAACGAAAAACAAAATAGCTGTTCTTGTCGACTTACCAAGTGCAGATGTGCAGTATACTCCCATGTACTGTTGTTTCTGGCTTGTTTTACTGTGAAATTGTTACAATTTCGGCGTAATTTATTTTCTTTTCTTTAGGTCAGTATGTAGTATGTGTTGACATGGAATTTCGCTAATATTGCTAATATCATAATATCAGGATTCTTATGAATCCTGAACAATCAATTTTAATCGTGTTTTATATTATTGTATTTATTTGTAAATAATTATTATAATTGCTAAATTATCACCAAAAATTCTTAATTCGCGACCCCGAAAATTTACAAATATATCAATGGGACTATAAAATAAGAAAATTCGTCCGCCATCAGAGATGCCATCTTTAATTTAAAGTTCTATAGCTGAATCGAACCCGAAAACCATTGATTAACGTGGAAATTAAAGAGGTCGTCTTGAGCAATGATGCTTCCGTTTTGTGGAAAGTGGAAAGCTCTGCTAATTAACAAAATCGGAATGAATCAATTTGTATTTCTGTAAGGGAATTAATTAGACTTTTGATCATCACAGAATTATATATGCCTGTGTGTACTTATGTACCTATGTACGTATATATAAAAGTGTTTAAAGAAAAAAAAACCAGGTAAATATTTCTGGTACTTTTTACAGTTTTAATATTTAAATTACCAACAGAACTGATGAAAATGCCAACGGACGTCTGTCGGTCGTTTGCATATGTATAATGAGATTCATCTCGTTTTCGCGTACAATTTCGCTTAAAAGGTTTAGAAATTGCCGTTAGGAGTAGCAACGCGCAAATGAAATTATTAAAAATTAACATCTCCCAGGCTAGTCCAATACTGGCAGAGAGAGGTGTTCTGTGATGACTTTTTAGGCGTTTCCTTTCGGTTTGCTTTGCTGGCCACACCACCACTACCGCCCCCACACTTCACATTATAACGGTTTTGATGCACATACGCATAGCATCATCCAATTTTGATTGTATTGTATACGAGAGCAGGACACCATGTAGGCTTAGTTCATGCCCTTCTATTGCTGGTTACTGGTGGTCCTTTCATGGATGAAAACTAATTTGGGAATTATACTGCTGTTGGCTTAGGTATCAACCTAATATCTACTCGTGGAGATTTTACCATAATTCGACTGAAATTGATGATATTTTGCCTAGAATATTGTGTCAAAGCTAAGTCCTATAGTTACTTGATAATTATGTAATATTCCTTGTTATCAGTGGGGTAGAACGGTTCATTGAGATATAACAGATTATACAGTTACAGGTTATTGTTTGTTTTCTGTATTTAATCTTCCAAATTTCTATAATTTGCCTGCGTTGTCTATATTTCATAGTACTTTTTGTGCTCGTGTCTCACTTATGTATAACTTGTACATTAGCGTGGCCAGAAAATGGAGATGGAGATGGTGATTTGAAGAAATACTTCCACACGCCTCCCCCAATTATTTTTGAAAATTCTTACGAGTTAGTTACGAGTTATACCCTGAAGTGCTGGATCGACGCCCAGATTTGTTTTTATACCAAAACCATAGCCAAATAGTTCTAATAAATCATCCTCACTCCTTTACTGCTTCGGTTCCATTGAAAAAATCCTAAACTTAAGTGAAATCTTAGATATAGCTTCCATTCTTTTCAGTGTTAAACGGAAGTAACTGTATCAGTACCAGTACCCATCCTGAGTTATTAGACGGCCAAATCAATACTAATTGTAGGAGAATAGCAAAATGGAAGAATACTACTCCCTAAGTTTCCACCTCACATCAGGCAATTTTCTTATCAAGAAGCTGTCAAGTCGACTGAGATTTAACAGGCACATGATGCACTTTTGTTTTCTGTATATCGCGCAGTCCAAGTATGTCTGATGACGACACATTGTCTGTATTTGATAATATCTCCAAGAAAATTGATCATTTGCTTTCTGTCTCGCCCTCTTCTGAAATCGTCCTGTCAGGCGATTTTAACGTCCATAATATACTGTTTCGCAGACATTCTTCTACCATAAGGACCTGAGGACCGATTCGTTGAGCTCTTCTGTGAATCTTTCAATTTGCAATAGCTAGTGGATACACCCACGTGAATCCCTGATAGAGCCAATTTACTAGATTTGTTTCTATCATCTCACCTGTCAAATATTCCATCTCAGTCGGCCCTCTTGACAATTCAGACCACTATTAAATTACGCCTCAAGTTATCACTTCAAACTTGTGCCGCGCTACTTCTCCACCTATAAGTAGGCTTCTTTGATACACTATAAAAATGCTGAGTGGAAATGTCTCAATCAGTATCTTAGAGAAATTGATTGGTCGGCGTGTTTTGATTCGAGGGAAGTTGATGAATCCACATTAGAACTTAGAAACATAATAAGTCTTGGCATGCGTGAAAAGATTCCGCATTCTTACACAGATCTCAAGCTTGGTTTAACGAAAAGTGTAACCAAGCAATAAAAGTGAAAGAGTCTGCTTTTCGCGCCTATTAATTTCATCCATGTCCAGAGCTGAAACAAGTCTACAAGACTTCACGAAACACCTGCATGTCCATTATCCAGAGAGCAAAATTTCTTTTAGACCAGAGTGTTAGGCGGAGAATCTTGGCAAGCCGCATAGGTAGTAAAGACTTCTGGTCTCTTGTCAAAACTATCAGGAACAACTTCACCAGTTCCTCAATACCTTCACTACTTAAAAAAAGTGGTTGTTGACTCCCTGGATAAAGGTTAATATTTTGGATCCGTACGAGAGATGTGTTCAAGGTCCTTAAGGGGATCGAAGTATCCAAAGCTGCAAGACCTCATGAGTTCTCGCCACTGTTAATTAAAATCTGCGCCTCATCCTTGGCTAAACCTCTGTGCAAATTATTCTACTTGTCTTATTCGAAAAGGAATCTTTCCAACAGCTTGGAAAGTAGCTCTCGTTCAGTCCATACCCAAAAAAAGAAAAGGGAAACCATACGTGAAATTATCGACCAATTGCAATCACTTCCATTCTTTCAAAAGTTTTTGAATCTATTATTAATTTGGAATTAATGAAGTATTTAGAAACCAATTAGTTCAGCAACGATCGCTAATATGGCTTTCGGGCTGGACACTAATCTGGAGACTTTTCTTACGGAACGTTGGAACGGTAGTCATTACATTACAAAGGCTTTTGATAGAGTCTGTCATCCTCTTCCATTATGGATTGGAAGTTTTTTTATCTAGTCGCCAAATACGGGTCGTATTAGATAGCGTTACATTTGAACCTCATACTATAAATGCCGGTGTGCCCCAGGTCTCTTTTATCTCTTCGTCTCTGTTCTTAATTTTCATTAATGATCTGCTTTCCTTTACTTTCATCCCATACACAGTTTTACTAATGAGAGTACCCTTGATTTCGCATTCTCCTTTGAGACTTTCATGGACTTCAGAGCGAGTGACACATCTGTCAAACAAGATTGCATGATGATATCATTGAATAATGATCTTGACAATATCTTCGGTTGGGGCAAAACGAGTCCCGTCGAATTCAATGCATCTAAAACCCAAATTTAACCACTCCCATTTCATTTGATGAAGTATTAATTTCCAATTCACCGTCACTAAGCATTTTTGGCTTTAATATTTCCAGTAAATTAGGCTAGACAGGTGGTCTGTCCTCTGTTGGGCAAAGAAGCCGGTCAATCTAGCGCTCCTCTACAACTCCTATATCAGACCTAGAATGGAGTGCAATTCTCACATCTGGGCCGAGGCTGGTCGTACAGCCTTAGCTTCATTGGATATTGTCTTAAAGAGAGCTTTCAAGCTCATGGGCGGTTTGACAATTATTTGTCATATCGACTCACTCGAGCACCGCCGCAATGTTGGATGCCTTTCGCTCTTTTATCGCCTATATTCATGGCTAATATTCTGATGAGATATCTAGTCTGATCCCATGTAGATTAATTCCTGCGAGCAATACTCGCGCTGCCAGCCGCGCACATCCTTCAAAATGCTTTTGACCGTACAGTAAAATTCCGTGATGCTTTTTTATCCCGAACTGTGCGAATGTGGAATAGCCTATCATCTTCCGTTTTTTCTGGGGCTTATAATCTGCGATAGTTTAAGAGTGACATACCCCAGCACCTCCGCCACTTTCGTCATGGCCCCTAATCCTTTCCTAATGTACTACCTGTCATATTGTGCTCTCAAGGCCGTATATATAGATCACAAATGGGAGGGGTTTAGCCCAGTATTTAATACCCTCTAGATACAAAAGAATAACTGAGAATTAATCTGAACTTAATAATCGGAATTGTATGTAAATTTAATATATTAATTTATTAAGAATTTAATTTATAGTGACATTTCAATTGAATATATATTTAGAAAATTGAGTTCACGGTAATTCTCAATTTGGTTCCGTGGGTCTGAAGAAATTTAAAAACTTTTGTTTGAAAACATGTTGTTTAACCATATTTTCAAACTACATACACATGTTTACATATAAAGGTCCACTTTTTATACAAAAAAAAAGTTACAAAATTAAATTTAGTCATATTCATATTTATTTGAAAAATTATACACAAGATATTTATCTTAGATAGTACTTGCTTAGAAATTAATTAACCAAAAAATAATTATTATAACTTATACTACAGACTAAATTAACAAATTTAATTCAATTTAAAAGAAGAAATCATATAAGAAAAGATAGAATTAAAAAAAAAAAGAGAAAAAATTTTAGCAAACGAAAACAAAGAGTTATTTAAATTCCTGAAGATAGCTAGGTTTGCGTGAGGTAGTAAGGCCGAAGAGGAAGATCAACGATCTGCGATGCAAGTATGTCTGCAATGTACAGCGTAACAAAGATGTTCTATAGGGTGTGATGTGATCATAACGTCGCAGTCCATGGATAAACCAAAGACTGTCATTCAAGGCTACATCCATTCTATGTTCACTTATAGTATCTAGTTTAGGGTAAATAAAGTTTCCAAAAGCAGCAGTGAGGCAAGAGGAGTACATTGACAAGTCTTTCACGGATGCGCAGTATTAGTATATCAGCTGACAATCACAATATCCGCAGACCAGAATAACTTTTCCTCAATTGTGCGCTGATATAATATGCGCAGTTTATATTGGAATTCATCATAACTCCAAGGCTCTTAACCTTATTTACGTACGGAAGGGTAACTGAGTCAATACAAACTGGTGGAAGCTGCGCGGCGTTAAAGCTTGGGTAGTGTATTGGGATTGCAGAGTATTTCGCAGGGTTTAACCTTATCGCGACCCCACTCAGATAAATTTTGTAGATCCTCGTTAATGTACCCAAATAGTTCCCCATAATGCCGACAGACCTACTTACAGAACTTTAGCGAATTGGATTTCTTGTTGCAGATCAATTATAAATAGAGAGAAAAGAATAGGTCCAAGAATAGAGCCTTGAGGAACACTACTATACAGTGATAATAGACCAGAAAACTCACCATCCACTTTTACTCGTAGCTTTTGATTTGACAGCAAGCTCATCACAAGCATACGGGCTGAACTAGAAAATGTTTAAATATTTTTTAGTTTAGATATAAGTTTAAAATGGTTTACGGTATCGAAGGCTTTGGAAAAGTCCAGCAATATCACTATTGCAAATTCATCGTTGTCAAGTGCCGCAAGCAAATCGGAGGTAACGCATAATAAAGCAGTTTCGCAACTGTGGAGGGAGCAAAAGCCCGACTGCTACGATCTTTCAAAGTAAGCTAACATCTACTATGATGTATATATGTATACATACATACCCACTGGAGGAATGCTTATTTTATTTCTCTATTTAGCACACGTTTCTCCTAATTTTGCGTTACCTGAAAGGGGCATGGTGGAAAGATACAAAATGACAAAACAAATTGTTGTGAGCCGCTATATATATAGAATTGTGGGTAAAAATTTGGCTTGTCAGATTAACGAAAGTGTAGGCTACACCCACCCCATATATACGGCCTTGTGTGCTTTGCATCTTAAGCCCGGTATGCTGGAGCCAAGGAATTTTTGTTCCTATTCAAAAACTAGTTATGTAAAAAAAAAGTCATGGAATGCTCAACGAATTTTTTTCTTTGCCGATTCCTTGAGGTGATATGCTAGAGACAAGAAATTCGAACAGAAAGACTCTACTTCCCGATTGACAAAAAGATGTCGCTCTTCTACGAAAAATCCATTTATGTCAATATTTCTTGAAGAAATAAATACTGATATACTTATTTCTGTAAGGAATTTTGGTGGAATAATTGAAAAATTAATGGAAGGAACGTCGATTTTGCAAGAGGTGAATCAATTTTAAAATGACAAATGGACGAATAAAAATTGTTTTACGTGTATCTTCAATTTTCATTGAGAATTATCCATTTCTTCACTTTCTTTATTATTTCTTTATTATTTCTTTATTGTCACAAATATCACACAATTGACAAATCCAAATTGTGAAAAACTCCTTGACATAATGTCAATTTTACTTAAGAAATAAGTGGAAAATTTCTTGACTGAATTCCTTGGCTCTAGCATACCGTTCATAGGGTATTCTTTGAGCTTGGCTTAATAATATAAAAATAAAGACAGCCATTAACGTTTTGGTGAAAGATCTCGAAAGCACCAGTTCGAGAAAGAGTGTCATGGATATTTGCAGATATACCGATATCGATCTGTAAAAGGGCTCTGAGTTTTCCATTTTTAACTGTGTAGATTTCATACTTAGAAACAAGAAAATTCACTAGAAAACTGCTCATTCACATTCACTTCTGTCAAAGTTTGTTCAAAAGGCGGACTTTTATCTTTGTTTCCCCAACTGATATTTTGAGGTATTAAAATATGTGAGTTATTAGTAGAGTTATAAAATTTAATTACCATTACAATACCATGGAAATAAGATTTTGAAATTATTTAGTATTTGTAATTGAACATTTTAAAATCGATTACCTTGTTGTGATATTATAAAATTTGATATGCAGGTAATTAGAAAATGTAAAAAGTACACAATACAAAAGTAATGCATTCAAACATTTGATTATTCCAATTTTTTTAATTCCCTGTAGTTTAATTACAATTTTATTATTACTACGTAATGAGTAATTCAAAGTTTTAATCACAAATTCTTAATAATATTAAATTTTAGTGATTCACTGCAGTATTTCTAAGCCCAACTTCCGTAACAAAATTAAATTTAACTGGAGGACAATAAGCAGGTTGTTAATAAATAAAGCAAGCCTTATAAAACCTGCCAAACTTATGTAGATTTTTCCAGTATGAACAGCTAAATGAGTAAAATTGTGTTCCTTAAGGACAGTAGCGGAAAATTTTTCTAGCGAGTGGCGAGTGAAAATGATAATGAAAGAGCTCACACCTTTTGAAGCCATTCCCTTTAACTCGTACACGAATTTGTTTGTCTATATATTTCTTTTTTACTATTTTCAACACTCTCGTCATCACAACGAGTTAAAATTTGGCACACAAGTTCATGTCGCGGGACAATTGAATCTATCAAAATTTGAACCGAAAATTTCCATGTAAATCCGGAAAATCGGGAAAAATTATTTGAAAATTTGGTACAAATTTGATTAGTGATAAATCTGTTTCCGGAAAAATGCAGAGTTTTCCAATTTTTCCGAAAAAATTTCCGGAATTTTCCGGTAAAAAAGTTTTCTAAATTATGCAGGTTCAAGTTCCCTATCAACTGGCATCATTACTTTCTCTCCGACAATGGTGAAAACTTGCAGAAAAAATCGAGGAAAATTCATGTAAAACGCTTTTCCGGAGTTTTCCAGACCAAGGAAGCGTTTGAACGTTTTGCAACCTAAGACAAAGTTGTAGAGCGAAATGAGTTGCATAAAGTTGCTTTTGTGGAAAATTCCATGGAAAACGCGAGAAAGCGGAAAAATCATCGGAAAAATTTTCATCGATATGATTACTGATAAATCTGTTTCAGGAAAAGTGCAGAATTTTCCAATTTTTCTGGAAAATTTTCCGAAAATTTCCGGAATTTTCCGACTTTTCTGGAAAATTTTCCAAAAAAAAAGTTTTATAAGCTATGCGGAATGATTTGTTCCCGTCCTACTGGCATCAATACTTTCTTTTCAACAATCATGAAAACTTGCATGAAAAATCGAGGAAAATTCATGTAAATTTTTAAAAAAATTTCATAGTAATAGGAAAAATCTGTGGAAAATATGGAAAATCGGGAAAATTCATGTTATATGGGATTAAGTTGGAATACAGCTAAAAAGCGCTGTTTAAAATATAATTTGAATTTCAGAAAACCGTTGTAGTATACTTCAACGATTTGATACTCGAAAAATTTTTGTTTGCGGATCGGCACCAAACATGACTTAAAAATTGTTTTAAAATATCTCCATGCAGCACGTAATAACAATTTAGTTAACGTGAAAAACGCAGAAAATAAAATAAGTAAAAAACGAGTTTTCAAACAAAACTGAGGCCAAGCCGGATGAAAAAGTAGAAAATAAATTTTTCTTCACACACAGAGGTGGACTCAGATTTTATTCGCTGACAATCACCGATATATTTCAGTATGATCAATCAGAGGTAATAAGTGATTTGATTCATGAAGAGAAAGAATATTCAAGAGAAATGTCCCAATCAAAAAATCTGAGTCCACGTCTGTGTGTGAAGAAAAGTTTATTTTCTACTTATTCATGCGGCTTGGCCTCAGTTCTGTTTGAAAACTCGTTTTTTACTTATTTTTTACTTTTCACGGGACATTTACGTACAATCGTGCATGCACACAGTGAAATTTTTTATTACTTTTTTCAAAAGCTTGAATAATAATATAGAAATGCCCTCGGAATTCTTGAAAGGTACCATTCTACTTCTGCGCGTATATTAAGGATTAATAATGATTCATATTCGACGATTTATAGACTGCGTCAAAGTCATTTTTCATTGTTCATCCTCAAAGTCAGACGAATACCTCTTAAGTATACAAAAATATCTGTGTATCAGGTAGTGATGATTTATTACAATTCCACCATCCATTATATGTCTAGCTCTATTTCGTCCTTATTTATGTTATGATATTTGACATTCGCTGTGCCTTTAATGTTATTTCCAGAATTGTTTTTTAAATATTATCTTATTCCTTGTTGAATTGTTAAAAAATCTTCTTACACACGTACAGGATGCATTCGTGAGCTCATTTTTCACATTCCTTATGATTTGTAAGCACTTGTATCGCCGTAAGGACATTTTTCAAATATGAAGTTTTTATCACTTCAGAGTTTCGTGAGAGTTTTTCTCAAATACGTTTCTCTGTCCCTTTATGGTACTTTTGTAGTGTAACGAACAAAACATAATTCAAATCGATTTTCAGTTGGTCGTTTCCACATTTTATTTTTCCCCCAAAGTTATCCAATTAGTATAATTCGAAAAAAAAGAAAAAAATAGGTCAAGAAACTTGAAATGAGGGTGAAATACTTTTCAAGGTCGAACCTAATCCTATGGGCCATGATTACAGGCAAGCAGCAAAATATTTTCAAGTCTGCTTTATATTTGTCTATCTTGGTATTCAGATTCAGTCCTTTTTGGCATTATGCAAGCTTTAAATTTTATATAGGTAATCCCTATGTGGGAAACATGTCCCTGTCTGGAAAAGCTATAGGCTTGTCCAGAGCCTAGTTAAAGTCTCCATAGACATTTATTTCTAACGAAAATAAATTCCGTTTTTATGTCAGAAGGTTTATAAGTATGCATGGCATTCCCTAATTAAAATTTTCTTTTGAAGGTAGATGTGGGATTAGAGAGCCATACATGCTAGTTAACTTTGGATTAACATAGGTATAGAGCTTAGCTTTAGTTCTTCTCCGCTCTTCGTTAATTCACTTATTCTGTTGTCAAAGCACTCTAATGCTTTGAGTCATTGGTACTTTTCGTATGTTAATTCTTTGGAACATTCAGCAGATTTTTGATGATGATGACGTGTGAGGTTTTTTTTTTATATGTATGCACATAAATGTAGGCAGGTGATTTCAAAATGGTAGAAATTATTCTTCATTATAGGGAATATTATTTTGTGATATCTATTACTTAACATGAAAAGCCTATTTACGCTGGGTTTGTCTAAACTGTTTAAAAAGGTAGTTCACCACGGATCGCATTATTGAATCAGTCATGGGGCTATGTTTACCAAATGATGCAGAAATGTTCATTTTGATTGATCCTTTTAGTCGAAACTATAGCTAATATTCAAAGCACTTTTCTCCTCAAATGAACTAGACCAGGTTTTAAAACTATAAAGAATATGCCATTAACAGCTAGATTTCTTCTTTAATTCTTTTTAGACTCTTAATGTCCTGGGATCCGGATCAACGAGAATTCAACAGAAAAAAGAAAGAAAGATCAAACTATCAAGAGTACAGAAACTTTGTAAGTGCGCTAAGAATGGTCAAAATGGAACTTACGTTCAGCTGCTAAGAAGACAAGTACAAAAATATAGCATATAGGCGCGAGATCTGGACAAGATAAGAATTTTCCATAATTGTCTTATAAGAACGAGGAGTTATTCTGTTCGTATTGCGTTTAGATGTTGTGAAACTGTAGAGTTCTTTTAGATACTCTGGTTTGCTTGACTTTAAAAGATTAAAAAAGAATATCAATGACCTACGCCTAAGGTAAGAAGTCAGAGGACAAACCAAGCAATCTTGTCCGGAAAGGGGAAACATGATCAAACCTGCGAAGACCAAATACAAATCGAACGCAATCATTAAAGGCAAACTTCAGTTTGCGGGCACAAAAGAAAACAAACTTAGGGTAAATCGTATTACAATGTGTAAAGTATGGCATAAGTAGCGTCTTTACAAGCTTAAGACGAGTAGGTAAGATACTGGCATAGAGCCATAATCTCCGAAGGCCGAAGTAGACTTTTCTAATCAGTGCGTTAACATTCTTACAGCACTTCATGTCTTGGCTTAAAGTATCCGAAGGAATACTATTTCTATCAAAAGTGTTGTTGTAAAAAGCAATACACTGCGACTTTCCTGGATTCAGTATCAACCGATTGCTCTTAGCGCCCACAAGCCTATTCTGTCTAAATCATCGTTTATGCGTACAAGGCAGTCTTCAATGAGTCCAATGGGCCTACTCAAAAAGATTTGTACATCATCAGCATACATATGCACTTTGACGTCTTCAGGTAGATCATTGCCGAATAGGCTAAATAGCAATGGGCCCAGAATAGAACCTTGTGGTTCGCCGAATAATAAAGTGAGTGAGTTTGAGGCATTATTATTTACCTTAACGCGTTGGTGACGACGTAACAAAAAATCTTTAATGAGAGTAAGAGCTGAAGTACTGACTTTAAAAACAGCAATCAATTTATGCAGAAGGATGTTATGATCAACACTATCAAAAGCCTAGCAGTACTAAGGTACTAAAATTGTTTTGATCCAGGGCCAATCTAATGTCAGCGGATACCCTTAACATCGCAGTCTCACAACTGTGAAAGCAATAGTTTTGTAAGTGTTACTGGTGGTGATTTCTTTCTCAGCTATTGATTTTGATAATTAATAACGGCAACCTGAACTATGAAATGAAAGTCTACAGTACTTTGGATCCATATTTAAACACTGACAGTTTGTAGTCTTTTACATTCGTCTATGAACCAAATTAGTCAAAATTAAAATCTTTCTCCTTCGCTACCGATGAGTGCATGATCCCGATGGAATCATATACGTGGTCCTTTGTTTCCAACGATATATGTATGACCATATCCATTTTTACATACGACCAGATATAATACCACACGGTACGGAAAAGGTTCTCAGAACTCTCTATAGTCGCAGTGATAGTTGATCTTAATACGAACGTTCTCACTACTGCCTCTTCTGATTGCTTTGAACCACACAAATTAGGCTGAAGAAGAGTCTTAAAAAAGGGTTTACTATCTCTCATTCGTCTCCAAGCTTTTGCCCCAAGCAGTTGACGTAGGATTACCCGAATGGTAAAATCTCTCTGGTCTATTCTCTCCTTGTATTGATGAGAGCACTGACATAACTGGATCAGCGCGTTTAGCAATTTTTATTCGTTACGCTGTTTGATATAATATCAAAGAAGAAATGTTAAGTTTAACATCATATTAGCAACAACAACAAAAGGAATAGATATTTACAATGCAGTTGTAAATGCACTTGCTGAAAAAAAAAACATAGATCCTTTCAAAATTATATCTGTAGCTTGTTTGCTCAGCTCGTTGGATATTTAATTCTGGGTTTGCATTTGTCGCAGGTACAAGAGATGTAAGTCGGAGGAATGTTTCTCCAGGTACAAAGCAATTAGAAATAAGACGAAAACTGTAATTAAAAGGACAAAGAAGAGCTATTTCAATAACATATTAAATTTGAAGCGGTTTGGCGTATGCGGAAAGGGCTTGCCACCTTGTTACTTGAATACTGATGATCTTAATATTTATTTTACTACACCCTGTAATATTTTCCCAAAACAACCTGTTCCTAATATCAGTTTGAACGGGGAAGGTCACAGCAGTTTCAGTTTCCGATGTGTATCACATGTAGAGGTTTTCAAGGCAAGCATGTCCGTTAGGTCCGCAGCCACCGGGTCAGACGATATTGCACCATCATTTTTCAAATTATGATTCCCCGTAATTCTTGACAGTTTAGTTTATATTTTTAACTCTTGCCTCACTTTCTCTGAGTTTCCCCAAATATGGAAAAATACTGTTGTTATACCTTTGGCTAAATGTTCTGCACCAAAGTCAGTCTCTGATTATCGGCCAATAAGCTTATACTTTGTTATCTTAGCAAAATTCTCGAGGAATTAATGAGCTCGCAGATTCTTCAGTATGTGTCGGATAATAAGCTCATTTCGAAATGGCAGTCCGGTTTTCGTTCTGGCCATAGCAGTGAAACTGCCTTGTTTCTACTGATATACGCATTCACTGGACAGTGATTTGTTAGCAGCGTTAGTACACTTCGACTTCACTAAAGCATTTGATTCCGTCGATCGCAGTTTACTTTTATCGAATCTGCAAAAAATGTATAATTTTTCTAATTCCTCTTCTAGAATGATTTCAGATTTCCTTTTCAACCGCTCTCAGCACGTTAAAGTTGGGGATGCTAAATCGAAGTGGATTAGCGTCAAATGTGGTGTTCCGCAAGGCTCAATTCTTGGACCGCTTCTCTTTAGCTTATTCATAAATGATCTTCTTAATATTATTGAAGACGTGGACATTCAAATGTATGCTGACGATGTTCAGATATATCTATCTCGTCCAATTGGATTAATGGAGGACTGCATACATCGAGTTAACCGTGATTTAATAAATATATCTGATTGGGCTACTAGCAACCGACTTTTGTTGAATCCCCTGAAGTCTTCTTGTATGGTCTTCTATAGGAGAGATCTTGTGTTTTCAGATCTTCCCTCTATATATCTTAATGGAGTACTTTTGCCTTATACCACGAAGGTTAAGAACCTTGGTGTTTTTTTCAATAGTAAATTGGAGTCCAGCATCGGCCCCTTTCTTTTTCGCTTAGGTTTCTTACCTGAGTCATTTTAATACAAACGCAGGCATAAATGCACAATAGAAAAGCCGTTATATCTCTAAACTCATTTCCTGTTTCAAATATAACTGTTAGTTTAGTCTTGATTTAGTAGCCAAAGTGTTCTAATTTTATTGGTGATAATCAATTTTTAAACGCGGTTTTTCTCAAAACTGTATTTTTCAAACTGCTAACCACGATATCTCGAAATCTATCGAACAAATTCCTTTGAAATTTTATTGACTTATTCAGTATTCATGTAGACACTTTGCCAACTAAGCCGTTTTTTTTACGTGTTGAAGAAGTAGTGAAAAAACACCAAAATTCACGAAAAAATGTTCAACAACATGCCGAAAACTTACCTTTCAATATTTTTTAATAATTCTAGTTCAGAAACTATAGTTCATACTTCACAGATTAAAATGCCGTGTGAAAAGTGCTTTTTTTGAAGATGAGTGACTAAGCTGCCGTGTACTCCAGCAATGAATGACGATTTCGGGCTGAACAATTTTTAGAGTGTACTCAAGGCATGAATAAATATGCATGTGGTCAAAATTTCACAGTTGTTTGTTTATTGAGTTCACCAGAAAAAAAAAAAAACAAAAAAAAAAAAAACGAAAAAAGTGCACTTAAGAAATAAACTGGAAACCATTGAAAATAATCGATTATTGAGTACCTTTCATAAGAATGCGAAGAATTATTAAAAACATGGAATACCATTCCTGCCAGAGCTGGGCAATACTTGAGTTAAAAAGGACTTAAGTACTACTTAAAGTACATTTTCGTTACTTAAGACTTATTACTCAATACTTTTGAAATGCCCCTACTTAGTATTTGAACATAAGTACTAGCGTTATTTACTTGTATTTAAGACTTAGTTTTGTACTTAAGTACCAAAATTTTTACTTAAGTATTTCTGAGTCTATTAAGTACCTACAAAAATCTAACTATTCGTAGAAAAGAAAACACAATCTCTAGCGCAACTCCTTTTTTGTTGAGTTTTAAAGCACGCAAAGAACTGTCAAGGCATGTGTCGCACTCACGCATCAAGGCAAAACCTTAGACAAACTAATAACATACAAACAAGACTGGGCAAGTAGAACAAAACCCAGTAACGTCTCGCTTGAATATAAAATCGACGATGCCTCGACTTGATGACATAACCACTGACATGTATAATATGGACTGACTACGTTCATAAAAATACACTGCAGAAAGTGGGCTCACTCCTATATTGCTGACTCTATCGGTATAAGCACCAAGTACCAATTGAGAGAGAACGGAAAACAACAAATAAATTAATGGATTCGTCGAAATACATGATTTTAAATGAATCATTTAGGGATATTACTGCAATAAAAACTGTTTTACCAAAGACAATATATTCATTAGATATGCAGAAGAAATTCTAAATGTTTTATTAAAATCACTTTCCGAGCTGTGTGCTCACTTTTTCAACTTCCCGCGAATGATTTTTTCAATGTTTGGCACAGACGTAAGAACTCTTTTTGACACAAGCAATTGTGCCCACGTGAAATAGAAAAGTAAGCAGTCCATATTATATTCGTCAGTGAACATAACTAAGGGTAAGCAAGCAATGTCTCGCTCCAATATAAAACCAACGATGCCTCGACCTGATGTGGGCAAGGCCTCAATGTTTTCTTAGAAATTTACTGGAAATTTTTTCCTTAGAATTGTTAGGCATTATTGGTGGATAATAGGTGCTTGGGCGGACCTCTAATAGTTTTTATGAGTGTAGCAATGAGAGGTGAAAGTTTTATTCTACCTGTAGCGCCGAAAACTATAAATAGTAGCCACTGATTACTATACATATTAGAGTTTTCAAAAGGTATTTATTCATTAATATCTATTAACTCAAATCGATAAACTTCATTATATTACTGCCAACGTACAAAGATTCTAAAAAAGTACTCGGTACTTTTTATAGACTTAGTACTTAGTTACAAGTACTTTTCATACATGCGGTACTTGTAATTACGCTGAGTACTCAGGCCTTCGGTACTTGTATTTGTACTTAAGTACTTTATCTTTGGTACTTGCCCAGCTCTGATTCCTGCAACATTTAGAATTGGATTTTATAAAAAACAAATTTAGAAATAGAATGACTGAAGAATTCTGTTGTTTTCATGTATTTTATTAAAAGCATCAAAATATGATTCTGATATAAAATATTTGTCTACCAATAAACAACAACAAAAATCCCATTGATTGTTATAATTTACTAATGACTTCATCAATTAGTATTTTTTTTTTATTTTTTAATGTAAATCCATTATTTTTTAAGTATTCGATTTCATTTGATTGTCCTTGTTTCAATTTAAAATTTTTGATTTTGTTGCAAATTAGTAGGTATGATGTTTGTTCTGTTAATTTTGCATAGTCCCCTTGTTTTTGTATGTTTTGGAAAATTAAAAATATTTTTAATTGCCGTATTTTGTAGCGTTGGTAATTTTTTTTAATTTTAAATTTATTTATACATCCACAGATTGTTACTATGTAGTTAGAAGGTAAAATGATTATGTATAAAAGTATAATATATGTTTAGTTTAGTTTTTGTTTAATAATTTTTGAAGTTGTCTAAATAAAATTCTGCAACACCTATATTTTTATCAATTTTTCTTAATTAAAAACTGTCCGGCATGCCAGTAACGCGATAAGTAATATTTGCAATTTTCTGGCACGTACACATAAAAAGATTCGCCACTGCTGACCTATCTCTTTTAAATATCAATGATCAAATTTGTTAGCGACAATCGAATTCTTCGCATAATCTACAAAAGGAATTTGCTGTCGAGGTCGACTACCTTCGAATGATTCTAACAGTGTTAATATGGTCGTCATTGATGCACATTGATTGTCAGCCCTAAATCCTGCTGCTCTCTTCTTCCAGAAATTGATTCTGCTTGTGCAATCTATGTCGAATACCTGTCAGACATAGCATAACAACTATAAAAAAAGCTTAAAAGAACGGATTGGTTCCGGTAAATTAAAAAATAAATCGCTGAAGAGCTTTGTAAACCTGTTTAAAGGCAGCAACGGCGTTTTATTTTCTCTTAAATCTTTGTAAAAATCCACACCAGCAATCCCTTCTAGTTTTAGTTCTGGTACTTTTAAATATCTACATACATTGTAACTGTAGGAGTAACACATCCTCAGAGGAATACACAAATACAGACAACAGTAGCATTTAATCCTAAAACCGAAACCACTAATGGGCACTGTCGTATTACTAACCTTCCGGAAGCCAATAATCATTTTTAACAATTTGCAGCCCTAATTACCCTCACTGTTCATCGGGGTTACACAACAGCAACACCAACAACGCAAAAAAAAAAACAATACAAACCTCCACAAAATTAGTGCTATTTTCAGGGAAAGTAATCCTCTCCGACAATTCCTATCAATTAGTGTCCAGGTTTTGTAAATCACCAGGAAAACTAAAATACATCGCCTCCCAAGAGAGATATCCCTGTAGGAGTCGTCATGACATGGAAAACAAATTTAAACGGTTCATTTATTTGGTGATGTGGCACAAAGTTAGCTCGTTAAAGTTAAAGCCATGAGCATCGACAATATATGTATTTATTTATGTACATACGTACAACATACGTAGTAGGGTCTTCAACACTACTAGAGGCCTACATAGGGCGGGCAATTGTTCGTCTAAATAACTTTGTTGCTGCTGCTGCTGCTGCTGCCAACAGGGCAATGTATTACTCCATTGGACAACTCTCGTGTAAATATTAAGCGCCCAATGGAAAAGTAAATCTAATTAGTTCTGCTAAAGTCTATCTATAGCGAGTGCCATGGTATATAATCCAATTGTCGGAAGTCTGTTTTAATGCTTTCGGGTCGTTCAATGCCATCACCAACGTGGAAGCCTATGCTGTCATAAAGCAGCAAATGTTGTTTTATGAGAGTATATGAGACTATACGGGACAGGAAAAATACCAGTGAATTGTAAAGGTTCGTATATCTCATTGAAAACAAATTTTAGCCTCAAATGGCTTTTTACTGTCCCTTATAGGGAATTTATTCAGCCTTTAAGTAAGTAAGTAAGTAAACAATGTTTATTCATTTCCTAAATTCTACCAAACATAATTCAAAATTCAATTAAATCTGGTAACATGGAGAAAATAAAACTATAAAAAGGGGAAATCACACAATCCTTAAGAAAAACTAAAAATAAATAAAACAAATAAAAAAGCTAGGATTGGTCTAAGACCAATTCTTATGATACCCTAGATGACTGCTCGTATGTAATTTCGTATGGTCACCCATCTGTGCAAGTTTGATTTTTGAAGTGGTTTTTCGCATATATTTCTAGAACGGTTCGTCGGACAGTAAAAATGACTATACCCAATTTCATAGGATTTCATATTCTGAAGAACTTTTTACTACAATAAAAACATCTAGGACTTATCATTTTTACAGTAAAAATTCTAAATTTTTATATGGCAACACCAAGAATGGGTTGCCCAATTTAAACTCATTCTTGATGCGTTATTTACTATTACTATGAAAACACAGTGTACAAAATTTGAGCTCTCTATGTCCACGCGTTCTCAGACAGCGTTCAAATATATAGTGAAAAACGATTTTTTTCTATGGTAACCCTACGAAGGAGCTGCCCGATTCGTTTCATTTTCAAACTTAAATTTTCTTTTCTATTCAAAAATCTGTTTGCAAAAGCGGAATGCGCATTTTAGGTTGGACCCCCCCCCCCCAGACATGAGAGATGTCTTAAACAGTGCGTTATGATACTCCAAAATCTGTGTGCAAAAGGGGAAAGCGCATTTTCGGCTTGCCCCCCCCCCCCCCCCAGACATGAGAGATGTCTTAAACGATGCGTTATGATACTCTGACCATTTTTTATTAACAATGTTTATTTCTATGTAGCGGGAGGGAAACTGGGGAGGGGGGCAAAGTTTGATCTAGTGTATTTTGGGAAATCCAGTACAGAATCGAATTCCTTAGGTCCTGACAAGAAGTTTGAGTACCCACACTCTTATACTCGGAGGCTTAAGTAGCTATTTCTAGCCATCTTCATACTCACTTTTTTAGTATTTGCCATTTTTTTCGAACTGAGGTACTAGATTTTTTGCACCTTAGATCGTCTCTAAATCGGTAGGGTTATGTTCGTAGAAGAAAATTTTTCACTGCATACTTTTAGGGTGGGGATAGAAAGCCCCGGCTTTGGTGGTGGTTCCAATATTGCATGTTGCATATCAAATTAAAGGTCTCGCCGAGTGCTATCGGGTAGTGTACTTTTTCTCGATTCAGAATACTTTCTAGGGAGTTTTTTTTCCGCCGGAAAACCCATTTTCATGCACTTGGGTCATTTCTACGAAGGAGTTACCCGATTTGTCTGTACTATTTCCATACTTAAATTTACTTATTTGTTAAAACCCCCGTATACACGATTCCAGCTCCCTAAGTGAACGCGTTCTCGGATTTATAGTGAGGAAGAACAGCAGGACGAACAGATGGACAGACGCGCGGACGAACGGACAGACGGACATGCAAAAATCAAAAAAAACGTTTAATATTATGCGTGGTGTCCAACCCATTTTTCTCTATTAGTATTATTTCTAGAGCTGTTACAAATGTTCAATATGTTAATGTATTAGGGAGGCCAAACTCCAAATCTATCATATAGTGGTAGTATAGGGGTAGTTGTTGGCAATCGAAGCATTCTTTCAACAAAGTAACGCTGTAGCATTACAACAGGCTCATTTTGCTGCAAACCCCACAGCTGTCCTCCGTAACAAAGAACTGTCCTTGAGAGAGCATTGTACAGAACAAATTTGTCAGAATGCTTAATACCTTCTTTACCCAGAAAACATTAACTGTTTTTGCAGACTGTAAACGGTTTTTAAGGTGAATGACAGCTTTGGTGTTAAGGTAATACCAAGGTAGGTGTATACCTTTACAACTTCTACTTGCATATTGTTATATTGCCCCACGCTGGGAAATCATAATTTTTGATTTTTCCAAGTTGACAACCAGATTCGATAAGTGACACTATACCTGAAGGCTATTGATCATACGTTAGAGTTTTTGTGGATCGTCAGATAATATATAACGATGTCATCATATTTTAAGATTTTTAAATTAATGTCCTCAAGTATCAGGCCTACCTCCATGGAATTCTCTAAGTCGTTAATAAAAATTGCAAATAACAGCAGGCTCAAAATGTCTCCTTGCTTTACTCCAGATGTCGTAATGAAACTATCTGAGAGAACTTGAACGCTAGTAACTTTGTAAATTTTTATCAGCATGCCCACAAACTTATTACACATTCCGACATTGTATAATTTATAAAAAAAAAGTGCTCCTTTTTGAATTATGTCAAATGCTGCATTAAAATCTCTAGGCCACCTTGGCCTACTATTTTTTTATATTGAATGAATGTGAGAGTTTGATAGAATTTATTATCTATCGTGGAGTAACCGCTGCGAAGGCCTGTCTGACTTTCATTCAAAATATTGTGCGCCTCCTCCAAACATACCCCTCTATTGTGTGACACTTCGACAAAAAGCTTGAGACATGTGTTCATAAAGAAAAGTCCACGGTAGTTTTCTACTCTATTTACATCGTAAAACATTCAAGGACTTCACACCTATTGGAAATGTAATTAAAATTTAGAAATTCTTTTAAAATGCTTTCTGGGGCATTTTTATAAAATTCATTTGTTTGGCTTTATTTAGGACAAAATTAAGTTCATTGAAGTCAAATTCATTATCTATAAAACTGTCATTAATTAATGGAGAAGCATAAATGTTGGGCTTGTACTCGACTCTTGCTTGAATTCAGTAATGTTTCAAAGTGACTTTTTAAAGCACTTATATTTGAATGTTGGGGCCTATTATAAATTTCTTTCCACATACATATTTCTTTTGCTAAACCCCACCGAGTCTTGGAATCTTTTTACATAAATCAATTTTATGTTAAGGCTCTCGTAATAAGACTTTTTTAATTTTGCATAACTCTGTGAATTGCATATTGGCGTGACATTTATAGTTTTTCCATTTATAGCGAATATATGGCTTTCAATGAGCAAAGGCGTCAAGACAAGAAAATGTATGACAAACAAATAAAAATGGTGCGCTTTTCCTAATAAACAACAGATGGCAGCCCCATCGGTTGGATAGTGACTGCAGGGTAATTTACCTAGTAAACAATGAGATAAAAAGGTATAATTGGTTTTAGACCAATATCATATACCCTAGATGAAAATAAAAGTTCCCCGATTGATTTCATCTGCGAACTCTTACACTTTTTTTTTTTAAACCCATGTGCAAAATTTCAGCATTCTATTTGAATGCGTTCTGGAGTTATCGTGAGGATGGACAGACGGACGGATTTCATCTAAGGTATAAGAAACTAAAGCAGAAATATGGTCAGGCGGGGATGCTATGTAGATAGCCCTATGCTTGTGCAAGCGGAGTGAAAAAGAAGAAAAAACATTCCCAAATGGGAAATAGACAACATATTTTCCGATTAGTTGGAAATTGAATCCAAGGAGAATTCCCGAAACAATCTTAGAAAACTCTAACGAACTACTGGTTTTTTGGATTTGGAATGACCTGGTTGTGACCCATGAGCGATAGCTCATGGGTCCGGAGGGTGAAGAATAGGCCTTGATTTGGTCCACGACGTTCGAGCGACCTCTTGGGGCTCTAAGACTCTTTTCAAACAAACTAAACAAACTAAATAATAACCAAGTTTAGATGGGTCAGTATGCTGCTTCTGCGACACGAAAGCTAACTTATGGGTAAGATAGTGGTTAGGAGCCGGAATGAAGCATCACACTACCTACATATTTCGTGTGGTAGTAGAGGCAGCATACTGATCCGTCTAAACTAGCTCTTACAATGCTAAGTATTCCTCCCCAGCCCTCCTTTCCGGTTTCGTGCAGCTTGTCCAGGAGGTGGGAGGCAAGGATTCTGTATAGCTTTTCTGAGAGTGTCGGACAGTGACAAAGAAAATGAGTCACCGTTTCGGATTTATCTCCGCAATCTCTGCGTATAGCAATAAAACGTTTTTGTTTTGTAATGTATTGTATATAGGATCGTCAAAACGGTGTCGTCCTATAAAAGTGATCCTTGATAAAACAGTGCCCAGTTGGAATATACACTAGAGCTCTCAGGCTTGATAAGTCCCAACAGCATATTCGTTTGATTTGGGTTAGGCTTATCCCACAGATCCTTTGTAGTTCTACGTGAAGGGTCATCTAACCAAAGGCTACAATCCTGATTATTTTGAAGGGAGATTCCTCCGAGGCTGCACCAAGACGAGCAAGTTCCTCCGCTCTTTCATTTCCGCTGATGTTGTTATGCCCTGGCATCCACTGAACAAGTACCCTGTTATTCCGTGAGAGGAAATTCAGGCTGATTTTACACTCCAGTACTAGTTTGGAGGTTTTTTAAAGGGTTTAGATAAAGCCTTGACAGCTGCCTGGCTATCTGACCAGATGACAATCTCCTTGTTTTCAGTATCTAAGTTAAGGAAATGCCTTCCCGTTTCAAGAATGGCCTTGACTTCCGGCTGGATTTTAGTCATAGTGTCTTCACATTCATCTGTCATGATATTCCCTTGTAACGAAAATTTAGTCAAAACTTTGGTCATGGGTTCTAGAAGAAGACATGAGTTTTACCTAAATTTTGGATAAAATTGTGTTTGCGTGCTTATTTATCCATCTATCAACCTATTTTTTTTTCTCTCCTTCACTCCCCTTGAGAGCATAGAGCTTCCATATAGCCTCTCCATGTGACTCTATTCTGGAGCATTCTTTTCGATTTCTGGCCTGCAGGTTTTCCCGTACCTTTATTTATCAGTACGTATCCTAGGCGCAATATCATTTCAGTTTTGAATCGTGTATCATTATAATATTTTTATTATTATTTTTAATTTTCCACTTTCTCAGCATTTATATTTATTGAAGAAATGCTCCTTCCGCACTTACTGAAATACTCCTTATATACACGGTTAAAAATTCGGGGCTAAAATTAAGACTTTTGGGTTTGAAAATAATTCCATTCCGAAAAAGTTTAACATTAAAATTTACACAAAGTCTTAAAATTATTAAGACAAATCAGTTTTATATTGATATTTCCACATAGTCTGAAATTAAAACTTTTAACTGTCTTAGGTTTAGGCCGGAAAGTTTCAATTTAAGTATTGTATTGAGAACTCAGTGGTTTTAAATTTAAACTAAAAATTTTCTGAATTTGAGGCAGTGGAGTTGGAATATTTGGAGAAAATTTGTGTTCAATCTAAACCAAAGTTATCTCAATTTGAGGCATTGGAGATTGAATTTTGGAGAATATTTGTTTCAATGGTTTTCATTGTGGTAGAATTCTATTTGAAATATTACATGGGAGATTAAAAAAAATGAAAATTAATGTGGTTTCAATTTTATTATTTAGTAATTTTTTTTATATTCAAGTATGCATATATATTACATTCGAAATAAATGTTTTTTTCATTGTTTTATTAATTATTATTATTTTATTTGCCATTGAAATTTATTCCGATAAGTGAGTTTACAAATTAATAATTACAGCGTAGTACTCGGATACTTGTAATACTCACATTCCTACATACGAGAATCTTTGGTTTTTTTTTCATAACTAAGTACATCTATATTTTGCAAATAACTTTTTAATTTCAATTTAACATTAGTACATATGTAAAGTAGGAACCTTTGGTTATTTTACGTGAATTCAAAATAAATGTTCTTTTGATTGTTTTCAATTTTTTTTTCTAAATTCATTAGTTGGATTGGACTTTTATTTGCCATTGATTTTTATTCATACAAGTGTATTTTTGATACGCAAACAATTATTATTTTTATTTGGCATTATTAAAATATTTTGAAAATTTGTTTTGAATTTCAATTATACGCGTGGTTACTTGAGGTAGTTCAATTTTGGATATAAAATGTCGTAAAAATATAATATATATTCTCAAATTAACTTCATATGTAAGATTAAATACAAAAAATAATTTAAAGAACAAGTCCATTGCTTCAATAATATTAAAATGATTTGGTACCTTTATAAATTGTTTGTCAAATAAATAAATTAAATAGTATGAAATTGCTGATGCGTTCGGTCCAATTGCGAATATAACAGGCTGCCCTTTGGTATTTTTAACGATTTCTTCTTTGGAAGTGTTAATCTAGATATCTGAAAATATTTAAAGTTAATTACAAAAGTAACATTTTATAATTTTTTGAATTACTTACATTTCCGAATTTAATTAATTTGTGCTTGGCTTGAGAAAATGATTCTTGAGATTTAGTTTTAGTTCCCATAGACGCTGGAGGTAATATCTTCAGAAGTGCTATAAATGATTTAGTTAAAATATACCATTCTAAAACATTGAAAGGAAATAGATTTATAGCAACCAAATTTATTGTGATAACATTTTTATTATACCTCCGCAATCCTGTAAAGTTATTTTGGAGTCATCTAAAATTTTGAAAATAACATTTTCATACCTTCCCCAATTTAAAATCATTTTGTCACTATTATCTGGATACATTAACTCGAAATCAAATAATACAGGGTTCTCCAATAAGAGGTCTTATTTTGATATTCAAAGAAAAATGCAATTTTTTGAGATAAATGATCGGATCTTTATTTCATTATAAAGAGGAAGATATGCCGTTAATAATGGAAAATAACATCAGCCAAATGACCACCACGACCACGCCTACAGGACCATATCCTTTTCATGAAATTTTCCATAACCAAATCGCAAAGTGGCTGCCCTATGTCCTCGATAGCCTCACGAATTTCATCTTTGAGGTCTTGAATCGACGCTGGGCTGTTGGCGTAGACCTTCTCTTTCACGTGGCCCCAAAGGAAGAAGTCGCAAGGTGCCAAGTCACAAGATCTCGGTGGCCAATTGTGATCACCTCTTCGAGAGATAACACGGTCCGGAAACTTTTCCCGTAAAAGATCAATGGTTTCGTTGCTTGTATGGCACGTAGCGCCGTATTGTTGAAAGTAAACGTTGTCCAGATCAATACCATCCGATTCCGGTCATAAAAAATTAATCATCTGTCGATAGCGCAATCCATTCACCATAACTGTTGCTCCAGCCTCATTTTCGAAAAAGTAAGGTCCAATGACCCCGCGGGACCATAAACCGCACCAAACAGTCACACGTTGAGGATAGAGAGGCTTTTCAACAATAACTCTTGGGTTTTCCGAGCCCCAGATGCGACAATTTTGCTTGTTGACGAAGCCATCGAGGTGGAAATGGGCCTCATCACTCAAGATGAGTTTTCGATGGAATTCCGGATCATTTTCATGCATTTCAAGGACCCAATCAGCAAAGACTCGACGTTGTTGATGATCGGCCGGCTTGAGTTCTTGTGTTAACTGAACTTTATAAGCCTAAGACCCAAATCTTTATGCAAAATACGGTGTAATGACGTTTGTGGAATGCCTAATTCCAAAGAACGACGAGGAATGGGCAAACCTGGGTTTTCTTCAACACATTCGGCTACAGCAGCAATATTCTCGGCTATTCTTGAGCGACGTGCACGGGTTTTATTCTTCACATCACTAACTTGTCCCCACAGCTCGAATTTTTCTACCAATTACTGTATTGCGGTCCGACAAGGTGCTTCACGACGACCCAAAAATGTTCGAGTTTTACGAACCGTCTCTGCCACATTTTCACCATTTTTATAGTGAATTTTAATAATTTCAATGCATTGTTGAATCGTATATCGTCCCATTTTTATTAATGGCGTAGTTTCTACTTGTCAAATGTCAAAAAATGACGGCTCCAAAAGTGACATCTACCGAAATAGCGGGCTAAATAAGATAACATCTCTTATTGGAGAACCCTTTATCTAGAAAGGATTATAAGTACATATAAAAAAATTGTATTTACTATTTCATATGACACATGTACTAAATATCTATTCAAATTGTTTGAAATAAATTTCTTCTGAATGTTTTTCCTTTAAGTTTTGACGATATTTGACGGTTTTTCTTAAATTTTCTTTAATTTCAATACTTTGTTCAAAAGCGACTGCATTTCTACTTTTAGTTGCTTGTTCGTTTATTTTCTCGATTCCCGAACAAATATTTGGGACAAAACTACTTTGAGGCAGGTTATTGCAGTTTTCTAAACAAGTTTTAATATGTTTCGATAAGCCGCTATAAGTCGCCAACGTATTCTCACACTGATGTGATGCTTGCACTCAAACACAAATTTTTACTATAATGATTTAAATCGTGATAATTTTTTAAATGCGCCAGTGTAAATGAAATGCTAACTAAATGAATTTCCACAAATATAATAAAAAAACATTATTTTATTTTATATGTAATAAACAATTATAATAAAAATACTTACATGAAAAATAAAATGCAACCACTAAATAAAAAATCAACTTCACTTCACAGATGCGTACCTACTTCTGAATAACTGATTCACTAGCAAAAGTCGCGCTTATTCTAAATAGTATTAAAACCGTTTCGGTTTCATTATCTCAACAATCCCGTTAGTTGTTATTATTATACCCTATACGAAATCTATAGGGGTATACTAAGTTTGTCATTCCGTTTGTAACACCTCCAAATAATGATGGTAGAGCAAAATGGATTGGACGCACGCACGCATAATATTAAAAGTTATTTTGATTTTTGCATGTCCGTCCGTCCGTCCGTCCGTCTGTCTGTGCGAACGATAACTCGAGAGCGCGTACATTTAGGGAGCTGAAATTTTGTGCACGAACTTTAAAAAAAAAGTAAAATTAAGTTCGAAATTGAAACAAATCGGGCAACTCCTTCGTGGGGTTGCCATACAAAAATTTCGTTTTCCGCTATATATTTGAAAACTGCCTGAGAACGCGTCGACGTAGAGAGGTGAAATTTAGTACATGGTGTTTTCATTGTACTAGCAAATAACATTTTAAAAATGGACTAAATCGGGTAACTCCTTCTTGGTGATGCCATATAAAAATTTAGGTTTTTTACGTATACTGTGAAAACGATCAGTCAAAGACATTTTTATTGTACTAAAAACTTCTTCGGAATATGAAATCCTATAAAATTGGTTATAATCATTTTTTCTGTCCGACGAACCGTTCTAGAAATATATGCGAAAAACCACTGCAAAAATCAAATTGCCCATACGAAATTTCATACGGACATTCATCTAGGGTATCATAAGAATTGGTCTTAGACCAATATTAGCTTTTTTACTTGTTTAAGTTGAAAAAGGTAAAAAAATAAATCTTCATTGGTTTTAGTTCTTTTCTATGAAAAATTTCGGACTCATTTTAAAACTTTCTGAGTTTAGAAAATATTGAGACTTTTATGAGTTTTAAATTAAGGAAATAATCGTTTGATATAAACGTGACTGTTTGCTATTCAGACTAGAAGAGACTTAACAATAAACCCTTTCAGTATGAATTGAAAAATAAGAGAAAATTAGACCTTATTTTAAACTTTCAGGCTTACAGAGAACTTAAGACATTCACAAAGTTTTAAATTAAGACGAAACTGATATAAAAAGTTTTAAACTTTTACACGTTTTCTTGTTTTTATACAAGAATGTCTTAAAATACCTTAAAACTTTCTATAGGTTTTAAAAATAAACTAATATTTTTAACCGTGTGGTTTGCCAATTACTCATGTCATAAAAACTATCTGTGTTGAGATATTTTTGAAATATCACACTTTTAGGAATTATTCCTTCATTCTTATAGTAAAATTCATCTTTAAATATTTCTTTTATTAAAGTAAAGCTCTGTTCAAATAAATTGGGAATTCTCAATAATTTCAAAACCAAAACCTAGAACCCCTCAACAAAAAAAAACAAAAAACAAAAAAAAAACAACTAAGCTCTCTAAATAAAAAGAAAACAAACAAGTACTCTGCCTTCCATTAAAGCTTCCTGGACTCTACATAGTATCTACATACATGTACCGAATTGTTTTCCTCCAGCTTTAAATTGTTCCATTAAATATTCAACAGATTCTCTACCATATCACCTTCCCCCAGGTGAGTCCGAATCATCTTTCATTGATTAAGAAAACAAAGTCTCGTTGGTCCCACGAGAGGCGTAAAAATGAAAAAAAAAACAACGAACCCGTTCTAGATAGAAACAGGAGGTCGAAATCGTCCTAACATCGAAGATATCAACATCATGCGGCGGAGGCAGTGACATCTTGATAGTCTCCAACGTTCCAACCTTTCACTGGATAGAAAACTCCTATATAGCTGAGCTGATTTCGGATCTGTTCTGGCTGGAGATGTCCTTTTAAATATTTAAATAGATGGGGAAATTTTGGCTCACAACTTTAGTTCAGTCACTGCGATGACTCCGCATGAATAATTTACTAAATGCGCTCAGTTCTTATTGTTGGTATTGAAGAGTATGGAAGTTATACTATCTCTATGTACCTACAACATATGTGTTCACTTAAAGGACATTTAAAAAGAAAAATGCCCCATTGTTCAACAGATGTATAGATATTAAAAATCCTTTTTAGGGGGAGGAAACTTACAATATAAGTCCATGCTAAACATCTGTGCACTTGTCACGCTATCTATTTCATATATTTCTATATGAACTGGGAGTCCGTTGTCCGCTCAGAAGCTTCCTTTGTCTAACTTCTCTTAGAGAAGCTTAAATGCTTCTCCGATTAATTCTCTCAGTTACACCCTTTCAGGTTTTCATCCAGCATAACTGTATACCCTGACGACGACCCTTAGTTTATTCACAGACACATAACCCCACCAGAATTGTAACTTTATTGATCGCTTTGTAAAGCGCACGCGTTTGTCCTTTTAAGGATTTGTGTGTTTTCGGTGTAATGTTTATACAGAGAATGTGATGATAATGTGTTGCCATATTATACCGGAAGTAATTCTACCGAGAAATGGTTTGTGTTTGTGTTTTTTCGTCGAAGGGAAAATATATGTCCTTTTAAATTCCCGGCATTTATTGTAGTATGTATGTATGTATGTATAAGGCATCATCATCATCATCACACCATCAATTCCAACCGAAATATTATTTCGACATAGGGTTTTTATATGTGATACTATCTGCTCTGGAAATGATATCCTAAGGCTACACTTTTGTAACGTTTCTTGGTTGGTAGTATCTAACCCATGGGGGTATGAACTTTGGTTTTTTGAGACAATGATGGAAATATGAGCTTAGTTCAAATTTGAATCAATTGAACTAAACTTACTGAGATTAGTTTTGAGTGAATGTTTTTTTTTTCATAATTCCCAACAGAACTTACACATTTTAAGCTCTGCTGCTTCTCTATTTCTCTCAACTCGTTCCTCAACATTCCTCCCGTCGCACAGTGGTCACAAACTCCGAAAAGCTGGCCAAAAGTCAAAAACGTACTCAATTTGGGTGAAAGTCTGTGGGTTTTCGGGGTCGCTGATTACGAATTCGAAGACAAAATGTAGAAAAACAAAATGGCGAATCCAGTATGGCGGAAAATTTCTTAAAAAACGTATTCATTTCGGGTAAAAGTCTGTAGGTATTCGGGAATTTTAGAAATTATGATTGTAAATAAATGAAATTTCCTATAAACAATATTACAGACGCGAGAATTACGAAAAACTGCAGAAGGTGCACACTAGGGTGGTCCTTGTTTGGGATATGTTGTTTTTTCTTTTAAAAATGGTGCTTAATTGATTTCAAATAAAAATTATCCCCAAAACCGAAGTCGCAGCCAGATGCAGGTAATTTTTGGATATGTTTTGAAAAAATGTTTCAGCAACAATTTCCATTTAGTTTCAGAGCAGAATTCGATGAGGGTTTTGACTTATTGGTTTTTCTAACATGACTTTTCAGAAAAATACCACTACTTTTATTAATTAATTTCTATTTCATACATTGTCAACAATAATTTCGAGCAACACATTCAAATTGTACTTACTTTCCGGAGAAGAATCCATTTTGGACAATCCAAATTCCGTTCACTTTTCGCGATTCTACACGTGTCTTAACTTAGTCTTATTTTCTACGCGCGACGAGTAAACGATGCAGCTGCTCTAAGGCTCACGAACGGAATGCGCTCCCACGCCAGGTAGGGACGCTCCCCCTCTCTTAACGGTCATAATACATACTAGAGATACCACTACATCTATTTCAACCATTGAAAGTTCCTAGAAAAAATATTTTTTTTTCGACTTTTGGCCAGCTTCGTCTGAATAAATTTTTTTAAAAGTTTTTGAAATATTCATTAATCTAGCTCATGGTTATATCTTGACGATAATCACCTTATCAGCGATCGTAGTACGGCTTTCGTACAAGCTGCTCAATAGCAGATTTAGTAACATTACAAAACGTAAATTAAAACCAAAGTAATTTGATTTAGTCTGCTGAATCATTGCACTAAATGATTTAATTGCCTTCGACAGAGTTTGACATCCTGCTCTTTTAGCTAAAGTGTTCTGGATTCACACTTCCCTGAAATAAATTGAACATTTTCTTTCTGGCCGTTTAATTCAAGTGACGCTGGTGTACCACAAGGTTCAATTATCTCTCGTATTGTCTTCTCAATGTTTGTAAATGACTTTCCAGCTGTCATTTTTATTCGTATTCACAGTTTTGTAGGCGATAACAATCTTGTTTTTGTGTAGGTACTCGTTTGACTCTATATAGTTAATCTCCTTTTAAACAATCTGCATAGGGATTTTTATCATTAGCTTACAACAATTGGGACACAGTTAATCGTGTGGTCTTCAATTCGTCTAAAATTCAATGCTTTTGATACCGTTCAAAAATGATTTAATAACCAACCTCTCAATCCATTTCATTTGAGAGAGTGAATATCACAAACTCATCATCCTTAAGCTTTTTGCGGATTAAAATATCCAACAATTTTAGCTGGGTATAGCTTAAAACTCGAAGAAATGCCTAAATGCTCTAAGATAACCCTTGGATTCTCTTCATCCCAAATGCGGCAATTCTGTTTATTGACGTAGCCATTGAGCTGGAAATGAGCTTCGTCGGTGAAGATTATTTTGTTAAAAAAATTCTCACTTTCTTCTTGTTTTTCGATTGCCTAAGAAACGAATTGCCGATGTAATGCATGGTCAGTTGGTTTTAATTCTTGTGTCAGCTGGATCTTATAAGCCTTTAAATGGAGATCAAGATGCAAAATGTTGAATAATGTGGATGCTTTGATGTTTAATTGGTGCGAACGATGACGAATGGAAGTGTTTGGATCTTCTTCAACACTTCTGCTCACAGCTGCTACATTCTCGGTTGAACGGCCACTACGTTGATAAATGTTGCTTTTGTTATCACTAACAGATCCAGTTTCTAGAAATTTATTAACCATCAGCTTGATGGCACGATTTATTGGAGCATTTTCTCTACCAAATTTTGTTGGAAATTTTCTAATTACATCTTGAAAACTTTTAGAGTTTTCAAAAAATGTTTTAATAACAAAAACAAGCTGTTCCTTCGTGTAACGTTCCATAGTAACTAACGGGAATGTATTTAGAATATACCTGCAGAAATATCGTATACAAATTCCTGGTAGAAAAAAAATGGCGGCAAAATCAAAATGATACCTCAATTTTGAACACCCTTTATAACGTTGAAGTAAAACTCATCGGCAATGAGAAATTTCGTTACTATAGTAACAGTTATATGCACGTTTTACCATCTTTCGTTTTTCCCTCTAGTTAAATATTTGATAACATTTTTTAAACGAAGCATTCATCGTTACCTTCTATATTTAGTTCGTCACCCTGATTCCTTTTCCTGTTAGGGTATTCCATGATTTTGGCATCAACATAAAACATATAATAAATAAAATAAAGTTAATATCCAGACAAAGGGGAATGCCCCGACACCTCCAGACTTTAGAGATATTTTTAACGATGCATTATGCTACTCTGAACATATTTTTTTAACAATGTTTATTTCAATTAAGCGGGGGAAGGTTTCTGGGTCAAAGTTTGATCTAGTACATTTTGAAAAATCAAGTACAAAATCGAATTCCTTAGGACCTGAGAAGACGCACAGCCACATTTCTGTACGCGGAGGCTTTAATAGCCATCCCCATACTCACTTTTTTAGTATTTTGCTCTTTTTTATTTGAACTGAAGTACTAGATTTTTCGCACTTTATATTGAATCTAACTAACTAACCGATCTAAAAACGGGCTTCACTGATCGCCTCAGCTTATTACCAGTTACAATTTGTAGAAGAAATTTTTCTCTGCATACTTTTAGGGTGCGGAATTGGAACCCGCGGCGGAGACATTGGTTCCAATACGGCATATTGTATATCAAATTAAAGCTCTCGGGTAGTGTACTTTTTTCCCAATATAGAAAACTTTGGGACGTTTTACCTGCCGGAAAACCCATTTTCATGTACTCGGGTCATATACACCCCATTTACTACATTTCTCATTCATTTTTGCACCTCCTTCTTCCCTGGCCATTAGTGCTCTGTTATGAACGTTTTTCTCATAGCAAGTGTAATTTTCCACGACTCACCAATTCCGCACAAACACGAGAAGTAGAAAAGTCCACTTTTTCATCCAAGAAACTCGCTCAAGCTACATCCGATCGTCAAAGCTAAAATACGTTCACAGTATCATAATGCATCGTTTAAGATAGAATACTATCTCAATTTTAGATTCAGCGCAAAATGTTTGTTTATACCAAATATAATATGAATGTGGAACAGTTTGTCAGGCGCTATATTCCTTTACACTTTTTCATTTTACTATCCTAATATCCTGCTCTATTTTTTTCCTACTTTGTTAGCTCCAGTAAATATCTTTCCAGGTGCTTTGATAAACATAAAAATAATTCAGCAAAAAAAAAAAAAAGCTCCAACTTCAGTACGTACATTGCGTACGTACAACATTCCGCAAAGTCTGTTCATTAACTGCCATTAGCATTAGCTGAATACGACTCGATAAAAATCCCTATCTAACCACTAAAGGTAGTCACTATTCATCAAATAAATTTTTTTTTTCAGTTCAAATATTTTCTCCTAAAATTAAGATGAACAAGAAGAAGATGAGGTAAGAAAGAAGAAGACACACTTTGACATTTTTCCAGTAGTAGATATTGTCCGCTCTTCCCAAATCTTCTAACATCACTGAAATCATTTGGCTGCGCGAACTCTTGCGCACTATTGAGAAATGATCATAAATATTTAATTTATCATCGATTAATTCATGAAAAATATTCCCACTCCATTCCATCGCAATATCGTGCATTGTGTTTACATCAATGGCGTTTCTATGGCAAATCTGACTAACCCCTTCTTCATTCAGCGCATTAAAAGTGTTGCTCTGCTGAAACTTAACCTACTCAGCGTAAGCTGAAAATTCTTATTTTTTTTGTTTTTGAGCGGGACGAAATTGATAACACACACACACACACGCACATATGTAGATATATATTACGACACACCCCATAAGATGAGAGTATATATTACACGAAGTGTTGGAGAACCCAAGTACGGGTTCTTAAACACTTTTACGGTTATTTAACAGTTTTAAAAGTTTCCAAAAGGTAATTTAATGGGAAAAATCGCTAGTGACTTTTACTCACTTTGTATAAATGGTAGCCCACATGTCCGTTACAGAACCTCATTTCAAATTTTAAAACACTTTTGCATAATCCTAATAATACTAGACCTCAGATTGAAAAATTATATTTGAAATTTTTTTTTTTTAGACAAAAAAAAATGCCTTCCAAACTGAACTGGGGAAGCACTAAGCCTAAAATTTGTATAACAACAACAGAACAGAAAAAAAAATATAAATAACAAAAGTCCTTCGAACAGGCAACCCAAAATTCCGCTAACAAATACACTGAAACCATCAATTCCCTCCCCTTGAATATACACAAACACATTCAAATAATAATTTCCTCCGTTTTGTTTTTTTTTCTCTCCAAAACAGGGGTGGTATGTGGATAAATTTTAGGCGCCATGGATCCCAGTGTGCTCGCAAATATGGACCGGGACGCACTAAAGAAGCAAATCGAGAACATGAAGTATCAGGCGACCATGGACAGATGGCCCTTGTCTAAAAGCATCCAAGAGTAAGTACACAGTTAATTCTTATTTTTTTTTTTTACTAAATTAATATCCTACTAAAAAGTCGACAAAAAAAATATTGTGCTAAAAATAATAGTTTTTTTTTTTTTTTTTTTTTTAATTATAAGACCAAGACCGTGACTATAAATATTGTGCGAAGAAAAGTGTTTTTAGTGAAATTGCAGGTGTTTTTTGCGTGTGTCTCTACACTTCCCGTACTCTCCCCGCAATGAAATAATGGGGAGTCCATTCTCGCATCGAATTCGTAAAGTGTTGGTGATACTGTGATGTGACTTGACTTGGCAACAGAAAAAAAAAATACATAAAAAAAATCAACAATGCGGCCAATAGCATAAATTTAACTATATAGTGATAAAATTCTATCTAAGGTGTGTAAGCTCGTATTATTGAATGAACACTCATTCATTATTATACCAACAAAAATGAGATTACAAATTTCCGTGTCTAACTACACTAAAAAAAAAAATAGAAGTGCGAGGTGTTTACTATATACACAAAAAGTGTCAACAAATAATGAAATGAATAAAACCAAAAATAGTCCCTAGCAGCGAAAAAAAAAATAACAGAAAAGATAATTCAGTGTCGTAAATCTTACAGGAGAATTCTATTTTCGACGACGACGACGTCGAAATTTTCTATCCAATATTTTGTGCCGACAACGATTGAGGCTTTGTTATTATGGTGCGATTGTATCTCCTCACATGTGCTCCTCTTCTTCTAGATTGATTGCTTTTAGGTGCGTCCTTATTAAGGACAATTAATGGGCAATTTTTCAGTATACCAAAGTATATATTTTTTTATCCAATATTGTTGTTGGTGATTGGTGAAAATAGTTAAAACAACAACATAAATAGACTGACCGGCGGCGGCAATATTTCTTCTTCCGCCCGGTGAAAATTCTCATCTTTTTCTTGTATCTACTACTCTTATATAGTAGACGGTCATCGACCCCGAAAAAATTCCCTAAAGATGGGTTTGGTATGTAGACAGCTTTGAAATTTAATCTGTCGACTGGATATCCAAGCCAACCTATATTTTTTCTTGACGTGGTCTGTCTGCTGTGTTGTTTTAACCTGCCCAAGGTGATTTTAATATTTTATTTTGAATCTTTAATTCTATAGGGTTGGCAGGGAGAAATTTAAGAATTTTTGTAGAATGTTTTTTTTTTGTGAGTATTTTGGAAAGGGTGCATCTTTCATTGGCTGTTCGGGATGCTTAGTGAATTTATTTATTCAGATGAAGGATAAAAGAAATTGAAATTTTTGTTTAATTCGATTTGGAGTTAGTTTCGTAATTGTAACTGGTTCGAAAGTTTATATATGGTCGATTAAATTGTCTATTTATGTAGATACAGTAAATTTATTGGTAAATGAGTGCGGTGATTTTAATCTAGAATACACAGGATGATACGTTTACTATTACTATGGCTTAGATAGGGCACACAAATTTATGTTATCTTATAAAATAAAAAAATAATAAATAAGCAAAATAACCGGCCAAGTTCGAGTCGGACTCGCGCACAAAGGGTTCCGTACCATCGCACAAAATTTAACACTATGAATATGCCAAAATATAAGTTTCTTGTATGGGGGCCCCCTTTAATTTTTAATTTTATTTTATTTTTATTATTTGCTTTTATAGAGGCAATAGAAATAGACACACTGTGAAAATTTCAACTGTCTACCTGTTACGGTTAAAGAGATACAAACCGGTGATAGAATGAATAAGAATGAAAAACGCCAAAAAAATCTCATTTCTTGTATAATATAATAAGTAAAAAACGAGTTTTCAAACAAAACTGAGGCCAAGCCACATGAAAAAGTAGAAAATAAACTTTTCTTCACACACAGAGATGGACTCAGATTTTTTGATTGGGACATTTCTCTTGAATATTCTTTCTCTTCATGAATCAAATCACTTATTACCTCTGATTGATCATACTGAAATATATCGGTGATTGTCAGCGAATAAAATCTGAGTCCACCTCTGTGTGTGAAGAAAAGTTTATTTTCTACTTTTTCATGCGGCTTGGCCTCAGTTTTGTTTGAAAACTCGTTTTTTACTTATTTTACTTTCTGCCTTTTTCACGTTAACTAAATTATTATTACGTGCTGCATGGAGATATTTTAAAACAATTTTTAAGTCATGTTTGGAGCCGATCCGAAAACAAAAATTTTTCGAGTATCAAATCGTTGAAGTACTGCAACGGTTTTCTGAAATTCAAATTATGTTTTAAACAGCGCTTTTTAGCTGTATTCCAACTTAATCCCATATAACATGAATTTTCCCGATTTTCCATATTTTCCAGAGATTTTTCCTATTACTATGAAATTTTTTTAAAAATTTACATGAATTTTCCTCGATTTTTCATGCAAGTTTTCATGATTGTTGAAAAGAAAGTATTGATGCCAGTAGGACGGGAAAAAATGATTCCGCATAGCTTATAAAACTTTTTTGTTGGAAAATTTTCCGGAAAAGTCGGAAAGTTCCGGAAATTTTCGGAAAATTTTCCAGAAAAATTGGAAAATTCTGCATTTTTCCTGAAACAGATTTATCACTAATCATATCGATGAAAAATTTTCCGATGATTTTCCCGCTTTTCCGGGTTTTCCACTAAGTCAACTTTATGCAACTCATTTTGATCTACAACTTTGTCTTAGGTTGCAAAACGCTCAAACGCTTCCATGGTCTGAAAAACTCCGGAAAAGCGTTTTATATGAATTTTCCTCGATTTTTTCTGCAAGTTTTCACCATTGTCGGAGAGAAAGTAATGATGCCAGTTGATAGGGAACTTGATCCTGCATAATTTAGAAAACTTTTTTACCGGAAAAGTCGGAAAACTCCGGAAATTTTTTTCGGAAAAATCGCTCTGCATTTTTCCTGAAACGGATTTATGACTAATCAAATTTGTACCAAAATTTTCAAATGATTTTTCCCGATGATCCGGGTTTTCCATGGAAATTTCCGGTTCAAATTTTGATAGATTCCATTGTCACGCGACATGAACCTGTGTGCCTGTGTAGCTCGCTGTGATGACGAAAAGTGGGTCTACGAGAGTGTCGAAAATAGTAAAAAAGAAATATATAAATAAATAGACAGACAAATTCGTGTATACGAGTTAAAGGGAATGGCCTCAAAAAATGATTTTTTTTCAAGACACAAATTCTCTATAGGAGCCACAGCCATCAAGAAGAAGACATAACAGGAAGATGGACAAATTCTTTTTTTTTTGTATCATTATAATTGTTGCAAATGGACCCTACAATTTATGGTGGACTCGAAACCACTGTGTGAAAGAAATATCATTCACACATTACAGTATCCAGCAATTGATTTTAAATGAAAGCCTTATTGTCGGTATTAAATGCCTCGACCATTATTGTATGCTGATAAGAGCTCAAAACCATAACCATATAATCATGAGCTAATGTCTTATCCATTATACCACAGATAAGCCATTCTTTAGCAAAATATTACCAGAAATTATATCAGTATAGGTACACTCGTAATATTTCTTACGATACCGCATAGAGGTAAATTCTAAAGTAAATATTGCTTAGAAATTTCTTCCCAAAGTTCCTAAAATGAGCCTCTAGCTAAATGTTACAAAACCTGGTGAAGAGATTGAATTGGGTACGATGGCAACCAATCTTTTGCTCCATTTACTATTCTTGTACTGCCTTTATTTTGGCTAATTAGGTATAGAAATGTTTCAGCTAGAAATCGATTTAGAATTATTATCTCTGAAAGGATCTCAAAAGTAGATTTCTGGAGACCTTTTAAGATATCAAGGGTTGGATACGAGGTCGACGTACAGTAATTAAAAAAAAAAACAAAAAACAGATAGTTACGGTAAGAGCATCTTAACATCCACTTTAAAATATTGGTTACTCCACAGTCTTCTTCGACCGTATCTGGGTGTGGTCACATACATACATTATCAGACGAGAGACACGTCGGGAATATACTTGATATACAAATTCGTTCCGTCAAAATACAATTATACGTCAATTTCTCGGGGATCACAGAATGACTAGAAAGTTTACAAAAATTTTCCATTGTGGTTTTAAAAGTTTTTCGTTTTCTTTTTTTGTTTGTTTTTATTACATTGACAACATCGAAAAGTTCTCTCATTCTTTGTCGGAAGCCCTATGAAATTGGACCAAATAGAAAAGTTACACCACCTCCACCCACCCAACTTAGTATCCTCATCACATTCACTTTAACAATATTTTTTGCAGTCTTCCCTCTTCTTTGGTGCAAAATATTTAACGTGAAATGTCCTCTTTCGTGCGGGTGTTTACTTAAAATATTCATCCTTCAGCGAGTTGTGTTTTCTTCAGAGTAGGAATTCAAGCAGTAAAACGTTGACATTATCATCATCATTTTTTTTGTTTCTGTGTTTTGTTTCCGCAATGATGGAAAATGGAGTTAGGGCGGCTGGCAGATAAGCCGAACACTCAGAGAAGGTTTTTAGTAGCGTGGTGTATACCTACCTAACCTACCTACTATGTTGAGACTTAAGAGGTAATTAAGGTTAATATCTTTGGTAAACATATTACAGAAAAGCTTTGAAGATTATTTTAAATGGCGTAAGAAATTATTTTTAAGGATTTGATTGAACAAAGGAACTCACAGTGAGTCAAGTGAGTAATTTATTCTAGTTAATATGTCTGATGTGTGTCAGCTTTGATCTGTGTATATGCACAGAAATGAGGAGTAATAATACTCTATTTAAAGTAAAACACTCTTTATACTATAAATTAAATGTGTCGGTATATTTCTTATTAAAATTCTTATTGTTCAGTAGAAAAGTTAATCTAGACACATTCAATTTAACCGATAAATCCTACTAGGTCCGCGCTAAGCTAAATTTTGTATGAAAATTTAGCAAGCTAAAAGATATTGGCGAAAATTTATTCGGAATTTTAGTGAGAGCGGTACTTAGGTCAACGAGCTAAATTAGGCTTTAGGGTATTGATTACAGATGGCACCACCAGTATGTCTCCAAAACATTTAGCTTGAATTTAACCGCCCGAGCCGTTCTTTAGCGCACTAAAAAATTTTATTGTCAGAGTTCTGAGATTTGATATATTTATTGACCAGATTTATGTATGCAGTTCACGTATTTTTGTACGTCTTTGCTGTAAGTTCGAATGAAATGGATTTGTTCTCGTGGCCGTATTTTCAATATTATTGTTAAATTTACCTTTTATTGAGGCCAGCCCGTCCCTTTAACTCGTACACGAATTTGTCTGTCTATTTATTTATATATTTTTTTTTTTAATATTTTCGACACACTCGTAGACCCACTTTTCGTCATCACAGCGAACTGAAATTTGGCACACAGATTCATGTCGCGTGACAATTTGAACCGGAAATTTCCATGGAAAACCCGGAAAATCGGGAAAAATCATTTGAAAATTTGGTACAAATTTGATTAGTGATAAATCCGTTTCAGGAAAAATGCAGAGTTTTCCGATTTTTTCGAAAAACAATTTCCGGAATTTTCCGACTTTTCCGGAAAAATTTTCCGGCAAAAAAGTTTTCTAAATTATGCAGGATCAAGTTCCCTATCAACTGGCATCATTACTTTCTTTCCGACAATGGTGAAAACTTGCAGAAAAAATCGAGGAAAATTCATGTAAAACGCTTTTCCGAAGTTTTTCCGACCAAGAAAGCGTTTGAGCGTTTTGCAACCTAAGACAAAGTTATGGAGCGAAATGAGTTGCATAAAGTTGCTTTTGTGGAAAACTCCGTGGAAATCCGGGAAAAGCGGGAAAATCTTCGGACAAATTTCATCGATATGATTAGTGATAAATTTGTTTCAGGAAAAGTGCAGAATTTTCCAATTTTTCTGGAATTTCCGGAATTTTCCGACTTTTCCGGAAAATTTTCTTACAAAAAAGTTTTATAAGCTATGCGGAATCATTTTTTTCCGTCCTACTGGCATCAATACTTTCCTTCAACAATCATGAGAACTTGCATGAAAAATCGAGGAAAATTCATGTAAATTTTTAAAAAAATTTCATAGTAATAGGAACAGTCTGTGGAAAATTTTCCAGAAAAATTGGAAAATTCTGCATTTTTCCGGAAACAGATTTATCACTAAGCATATCGATGAAAATTTGTCCGATGATTTTCCGCTTTTCCGGGTTTTCCACGGAGTTTTCCACAAAAGCAACTTTATGCAACTCATTTCGCTCTACAACTTTGTCTTAGGTTGCAAAACGCTGAAACGCTTCCTTGGTCTGAAAAACTCCGGAAAAGCGTTTTACATTAATTTTCCTTGATTTTTTCTGCAAGTTTTCACCATTGTCGGAGAGAAAGTAATGATGCCAGTTGATAGGGAACTTGATTCTGCATAATTAGAAAACTTTTTTACCGGAAAATTTTCCGGAAAAATCGGAAAACTCTGAATTTTTCCTGAAACGGATTTATCACTAATCAAATTTGTACCAAATTTTCAAATGATTTTTCCCGATTTTCCGGGTTTTCCATGGAAATTTCCGGTTCAAATTTTGATAGATTCAATTGTCACGCGACATGAACTTGTGTGCCAAATTTCAGCTCGCTGTGATGACGAAAATTGGGTCTACGAGTGTGTCGAAATTCGTAAAAAAGAAATATATAGACAGACAAATTCGTGTACGAGTTAAAGGGAATGGCTCAAAAATGATGCAAAAATTTAAAGAAAAACAGCTTAGATTTTGGTGAACAGATCGACTGCTATCTTATTGCATGATTTTTCTACAAATTTCATCCTTGACGATCATATTTCGATAATTATGCTCCCAATATACTCTGTTTGTCCAGATATTTTTTCTCCTTCCTTCTTAATGTCTTTTCGGAGCATAAGACCTCCACTTAGTCGCCCATATTCGAGGCCCTGTTTTAGTTTCTTGATCGTATATTTTCACTAGCTATACTAGGTGGTGATTAGGTCTGCAGTAGCTGTTCAATTGGTTCACCTCCTGTTGTGTATTAGGAAAAGAACACCATATTGGAGAATCTTTTGGTTGTTACCTCAGATATTTTTCGGGTTGATGTCTTTACTTATGGTGAAAGTTTTCATGTCATGGTTTTATAAACATCACAAATGTTCTCTGTTTCCAATTTCCATATAGTCCATTCCAGTTGTTATTGCTCCAGTGAAAATAGATAATTGGAAGTTCTAGAAAATATATGAAAGGTGACGATTCGGAAGATGAGCATTGGATAACCGAGACCACTTGTCCAGGTACAATACACCCTTCAGAAATATTATCATTGTCGGACAAGAGAAGATCTGCAAATTGTTCTGTAGAGAAAAAAATTAAAATTCTGAAATAGTTTTATTGTCGATTAGCGAATTGTAATTAGAGTTTATCTTCATCTGTCTAAATCCACCCCCATTTCACATGTAGATGGAGTAACAGTTATATGGAAAAATTTTAAGATAAAAATAAAAAATTGTATCGAAATGCACAAAAAGAAAAGTTTATTCTCCTTGAAAATTTAATTAACTTGGAATGATCATATGAAAAGCTTGCATTGTTTCACGTTTAAGTATTTATTTACATCCCTTAGTGGAGTCGTACAAAACATTACAGTTCTATAGAATAGGTTCACAACAGTCATCGAAGTCTTCACAGTTGCTGAAAGGATTGTTATATAATCATCAGATAAAACCAACAATAATTAGACTTTTCTAGACGATTTCTATCCCATGAAGTTTTTTTTTTTCATCGAGAATACACAAAATTGAGATAATATCAGATTACGATGAAAATTAATAACAAATCCCTTACTTCCCTTCTGTGTATGTATTCTGGAATTTATTGATTTTATTCGATCCTTTTTAAGATATTGATATTTTTGCTATACTAATCAGGTAATGAAATGGAGACAGAACCTCCACGAAGGGAGATGAGAATGAAAATGAATTGAGGAAAATTTCATATAATTTTAAGAAAAAATGAAAAATGATGAGGAAATTTTCCAATGTAAACTTTTACGATGGCATTGATGGATTATCGTGGTGGGGTTTATCCTTATGATATAAAGGGGGTTTTGTTTTCATTCCAGTAAAATGGTTTTATTAAAATTTCCATTTAGAAGTCTTAAAAATTAAATTGCAAAATCGAACCACTTCACTTACTCTATGTAAAGCCTAATAAGTAAACTGTTTTCTTTAGAGGCTTCATCATTTAGCTGCATATAAATATCCACTTTGCCGATACATCATTATTGTACTCATGATGCGTGCGTATGTAGTATATTCATTCATTCTCCCAAAATCTAGATAGCCTGAGCGAAAGATTCTTATGGTTTACGCGTTACCATAATGCTCCTTAAAAATGGAGAGGGTATACCTCAGTACGAAAACCCTTTATAATTGTGACACACAGCGTCCCGCACCCATTTAGTGGTCCACCAATATTTCGTGAAATTTGTGTATCAAGTGTATCTACTCATCTATACATTGTTGAACTCAGTTTTTGTGTTCCCGATTAGTCTAGAAATTTAACTCAAAAACAAGGAGTAGGTAGGTGCCGTGGCCAATCTTTTATTATTCATTGCCCTTCTATAGAGTATGAGGTGCCGATCTATACAGGGTGTCCCAAGAAATAATGTCAAGCGGAAGTCCGCACTATTAATTCGAACACATTTTTGGTCATAGTGACCTGAATAATTGCGCCAAAACAAAATTTTTAAATCCATAAAGTTCAAAATAATAAAATGTACCAAAATCTTAGAGGTCGATTTAAAAATAAAACAAGTCACATAACATTTTTCATTCAAAGCTATTTTTGAGGCCAGCCCGTCCCTTTAACTGATACACGAATTTGTCTGTCTATTTATTTTTACTATTGTCGACACTCTCGTAGACCCACTTTTCGTCATCACAGGTTCATGTCGCGTCACAATTGAATCTATCAAAATTTGAATCGGAGAATTCCATGGAAAACCCGGAAAATCGGGAAAAATCATTTGAAAATTTGGTACAAATTTGATTAGTGATAAATCCGTTTCAGGAAAAAAGTTTTCTAAATTATGCAGGATCAAGTTCCCTATCAAGTGGCATAATTACTTTCTCTCCGACAATGGTGAAGGCTTGCAGAAAACATCGAGGAAAATTCATGTAAAACGCTTTTCCGGAGTTTCTCCGACCAAGGAAGCGTTTGAGCGTTTTGCAACCTAAGACGAAGTTGTAGAGCGAAATGAGCTGCATAAAGTTGCTTTTGTGGAAAACTCCGTGGAAAACCCGGAAAAGCAGGAAAATCATCGGAAAAATTTTCATCGATATGATTAGTGATAAATCTGTTTCAGGAAAAATGCAGAATTTTCCAATTTTTCTGGAAAATTTTCCGAAAGTTTCCGGAATTTTCCGACTTTTCCGGAAAATTTTCCGACAAAAAGTTTTATAATCATAAATCATTTTTTCCGTCCTACTGGCATCAATACTTGCTCTTCAACAATCATGAAAAATTGCATGAAAAATCGAGGAAAACTCATGTAAATTTTTAAAAAAATTTCATAGTAATAGGAAAGGTCTGTGGAAAACTTAGAAAATCGGGAAAATTCAGTAAATTAGTGTCTTTTCAGCCGTCATAAAATTGTTTTAAAATATCACCATGCAGCACGTAATAACAATTTAGTTAACGTGAAAAAGGCAGAAAATAAGATAAGTAAAAAACGAGTTTTCAAACAAAACTGAGGCCAAGCCGCATGAAAAAGTAGAAAATTAACTTTTCTTCGCACACAGAGGTGGACTCAGATTTTTTGATTGGGATATTTCTCTTGAATATTCTTTCTCTTCATGAATCAATTCATTTATTACCTCTGATTGATCATACTGAAATATATCGGTGATTGTCAGCGAATAAAATCTGAGTCCACCTCTGTGTGTGAAGAAATGTTTATTTTCTACTTTTTCATGCGGCATTGCCTCAGTTTTGTTTGAAAACTCGTTTTTTACTTATTTTATTAAAACTTCCTCATTTCATTGGCTATTTACCGTGTAAACTTACTAAGTCTTTAATCTATTCAGAGCTGGGGTACTAGATTTTTCACACTTTAGATCGTCTCTAACTTGGTTTGATTATGTTCGATCGGAAAACGGGTTTCACTGTTCACCTCAGCTCATTACTAGCTACAATTCGTAGACGAATTGATTTTCTCTGGATACTTTTAGGGTGAGGGGTAGGAACCTCTGGGGGTCGTCGGTGGTTCCAATACGTTATGTTGCATATCAAATTTAAGGTCTCGTCAAGTACTATCGGGTGGTGTACTTTTTCCTGATTCATGAAACTTTCTTGGAATGTTGGATATGTTCGATTGCTTTAGTTTATCTAGCCTTATTGTCCAATTGAGAAACTTGCATTGCATTTTTAGTCAATTCGCTAATCGTTGATAAGAATTTTGACGACAACACAAGTATGACCAAATTTCGTGATGTATGATAACGCTTTAATTTCTTCTTAAATTTCTAAATCGCTGTATGCCCTCGCTTAAGTTAAATTTATAGAATAGAGAGACACAGTTTCAAAACTCCTTGAGAAAAGGATGATTGTAAGCTATTTAGTTTCTCTCTACGAGTCATCGTTCCTTTTCAAGAAGGAAAGGATGCCCGGTTCTATTATCAAATCTTTCCGGACTCCATAATTAAGTCGTTTATACTTTCTAGTAGTTTCCGGTATATTGCATTTTTAATGGAGCATTTGAGAAACTTACTTATACCATCTGCCTTTTATTAAACCCGGTCTTTACGCCTTGTACTCGTGTTAGCTTTCTTGAATAGATTCCGTGTATTATGCTTAATTTCGAAGGACTATACTATGGGCAGGTTACAACAAAAAGTTAATGGCTTCATTTATTTCCTTGCCGGTGTTAGTTTTTAATCACACGGAAAATAAGATTTCGTTCTTAGGACTTTATAAAAATTTCTTGTCAGTAGGTGTTGCTCTAGCATAGAAAGCCCAATTGGTTCCCATCTATCTCCTTAAAATTTTCAATGTGAGCCACCATAATGTATTGATGTGTCACTACTTTATCTAACTACTAGCCTTAAATCGGTTTTCCTTTGATGGTTCTATTGAATTCTACCGGTGGTGACTCCTTTAAGTATCATATGTAACACAGTATTGAATTTGAAACCATTTCTTTCTTCTCTCCCTTTTTTTTTAAAAATACATTTTTTTTTAAATATAATACCATTTACCCGTAAGGGCATAAGCATCCTCCAAGAAATTCGGGCTCCTTATAAAACTCTATAAAAATTTCATACATATTTAGCTAAAAAGAAAACCACTCCGCCATTTCAATCTGAAAAATAAACATTTCATCTCCATCTCCACATAATTTTCTTTGCATCATATCTCGTAAAATCCTTCAAGGGGACTAGTGTATACTACCTATCTATTCAATATGTCAAACCATTGTCGTATCAACAACAGAATCAACACACCAAACCAACTTAAGGTCCTTCCTTAATCTTTTTGCTACTATCAGTCAACTCTATTATTATAACCCAGTTGTCAACAGAGAAACCCCCTCCAATAAAATCTTACGCCTTTTTGGACAATATCCCTCCAGCTTGAGAGTGACAATTTGTGATGAAAAATTTTCCAGTCTATGAATTTCTGTCGCTTTTCATATAATCTTACCGAAGTCGAGTGGAGTGAAGTAGCGTGTGGAGTAGAGTAGAGAGAAGGAGTGGATAAAAATGTGAAACTGGTGCCTGTTAAAATTAATTTCCTCCTCTATGCGAGTATATATAGGACTAAGGATGAGAATTCATGTTCGGGATGTACTTACTCACTTATCTACCTACCCTCCGAGATTTTCTGTACCAAAGTCCTAATGAAAATAAAATCTTCAAAGACGTGAATAAATGAAGGCTTCATAAATGTTTTTTCTTGACTAACATCCATCCAACAGTGAGAGAGAGAGAAATTGTGAAATTTTGATATTTGGTTAAGTCAGACGACTTCTATGGCATCTAATTTCCCCGCGGAAGTAGGTAAATAAATTTAAGATTTTTATTATAGATATGTTTGTGCATAAACATCATGAGCGCGGTACAAAGAAGCTCAGGAGGAAATTTTTTTTTGCACGATTGTAATTGTTGATTCTAGGGAATTGTGATTCATAGGTTATTTGTTTTTTTTTTGGTTAGGCATTATTTGTTAGCAGATTTTTCGAAAATCGTAAATCGTATTAAAGCTTCTCATCGGATTTTCTTCATCCTTTTCCATGTTGAAAATGTTCTCAACCAATAATGGGAATGCCTAAAATCTCATGAGATTTTTTCTCACGCCTATATTTGAAGATTGCGGAGCATAAAAGTATATCCAACTTTCGGCCTAAACTACACATCTGAGCCATATGTCTCTAACAGTTACAAATAATTTACTCTGTAGATTTATCTTCTTTAAGACTTTCGCGAAAAGATAATCGATCTTATAAGATGCATCGTCAGAGCATAGACAATGACAACCGCTTTAATTAATGGAATGAGATTAATAGAGATGGCTGTCCGTACCAGAAGCTTTACTTTCTTTGTTCTACATAATTATGTGCTCGTCTAATGACTCCAAGGTGCTATCGAGCTGCGGGTTATTGTACATATTTTGTACACCCCTTAAAAATGTTGAGTGGTGGGGAGCTGCTTTAGATCTTATTAAATTGAAATCTTTAATAATATTTTAAACGTTCGTAATAAGATTGTCGTTATTATTTTTTACCAACCCTCGAAAAGAATTCTTGTCGAACACTTGTGAAGTATTGAAAAAAAAACTTCCTATACAAGGTGTCCCAGACGTACCGCATTTCCTTTTTACCCCGTATGCCTCAATCAATTTCGAGAAATAAATTGTATGGGAGGAGAACCGAAATATGCATGGTGTGGGCGGTAGGGGGGTTTTGAGATTTTGGGTGCTTTTTATCCTAATACCATTTAACTTTCTTGTTATACACCCTATGAAGGTGACTTGCATCTCAGGTGATAGTAAACCATCTACGGTTTCCAACCATCTCTCTAACCCCTTTCCGCCTGCAGGTATAGGACATCAAAGCCGAAAAATTGGAAAATTTTGCAATTTTTTTTTCAATTTTAACGATTTTTCCGCTAAAAGGCAAGATATGGATAGCACTTTCTTGCAAGATTTCGAGACCTCCGAATGTTACCTTTCATTTGATCCTGATCATGTACCTACCTAAATGCTACCGTTTTTTTAGATATTCCTGTTTTTATGATGTATAATTTCATGAATTTATCTAATTTGTGTGGAATTGCATATAATTAGGCGCGATTTCTATTGTTATTAGCATAATTAATGAAATTATGCATTATAAAAACGGGAATATCTAAAAAACGGTAGCATTTAGGTAGGTACATGTGCATAGTCAAATTAAAGGTAACATTCGGGGGTTTCTAAATATTGTAAATAAACTGTATAGTTATCATGCATTTTGGCGGGAAAATCGTTAAAATTTGAAAAAATTAAGATTTGGTTTTCAATTTTCTGAATTTGACGTCCTACAACTGACGATGGAAAACGACAGAAAGGCTGGTTGTGCATTCGTTGCAAAACTCAGACGGTTTGTTATCACTTGAGATGAATCTAGCCTTGATAGGGTCGATTTCAAGAAATTTACAGGGTGTAAAATGGAAACAGTACTAAAAATTGTATCTCCTCCCATACAATTTATTTCTCGAAATTGAATGAGGAATCCGGGGTATAAAGGAAATGCGGTAAGTATGGGACACCCTGTAGAGTCCTTTAAATCACAGTTTTTGTTTTTTTTTATTTGAAAAATATTTATTACTAGGGAGAGCCCGTCGGCGTTGCTCGGCGATAATATCGATGCCTAGATGGGTGGGGTGGGTGGGAGGGGGGGGGGGGGGTTAGAAATACATAATATCTAAACTGTCATCTGACTCGATTGCGCTATTTCGTACTCTAGGCTTTTACTCTGTGTCTGTATGTGTGTTGCGGACGTGATGTATGTGCGTGCATACGTTCATATGTGTGGGAGAGTGTACCAAATTTTAGCTCTCTACGTCGACGCGTTCTCAGGCAATGCCCAAATATATAGTTAAAAACGAAATTTTTTTAAAGCAACCCTACGAAGGAATTGCCCGATTGATCCCATTTTTAAATTACCATTTTTTTAAAAAACGGCCCGTATACAAAATTTCAGCTCTCTACGTTGACGTATAGTGAAAAACTAAAGGTTTGTATGGCAACACCAAGAAGCGGTTGCCGATTCCGATTTTTCTTTTCCTACAAACGTTATTTGAACAATTACGAAAAAAAAAATTAGCCAAATCGGTCCAACTGTTCTCAAGTGATGCGATTACCAACGCACAGCATTTTATTTTTATTTATAATAGAAGATAGACAGGTTTAATGTGGTCGTTTTTTAGATTGCAGTTTTTGAATTTATAACAATAACGGGTCAACTTAAATAGTCTAACTTTTCTGAAATTCTTAAATTTTACTAAGGCATTTAAAAAATCTCACCAACCAATTTCAGAGGCCAAAATAATAATAATATTTTTCCACCCTACTACCTATCGCCCGAGGAGTTCCTCAGGGCTCGATGCTTGGTCCACTTCTTTTTCGTCTTTTATACTTAAAATTTTAATTTTAATTTCTCATCTTTATAACTATATTGTCTTGATCACGTTCTTTTTCAAAATCGGTAGCACAGCTTTCATCCTCAAATTGGATAGCGTGATTGCTACAAAAATATTGTTTTTTTTTTTATCAACAAGGAAATTATATTTAACTTTTAGCCCCGATCTAAATAGTGTTCAAATAGGAAGAATTTATATATGTAGCTCTAGAAACGTGACCCTTAAATTGGCTTATCTATAGTTTTATATTATTGACATGCCATTTCTCTATCTTTTATTCCATCATCAATTTTAATAGCGTTACACTCAAAGACTATAGAAAATCCAATTTCTAATTGAATTTCTATGTCTAAAATTGACTTGCAATTGATGAGAAAATTTCATCCACACAATTCTCTAAGTGTCTGTCAATTAATTACATTTAATTCCTGAGAAGTGAAACTCGTCTCTACAATATCCAGAGTCTCAGGACCCAAATCGTTTCGAAATTAGGTATCGATTCGACTTGTTGTCCAATCATCCAGCAATAATAGAGTTTCCCACACAAATTCCAATCAGTTACAAACTCAAAATTTTTAGACATGCTCTCTCTTGTCACGAACTTATTACGGGGCAATAGATCCTCCTCAAGCTCAAATCAGACATGTGTTGTTACACAGTGTGTTAGCTGCAATGTTTTGTGTGTATTTTTAACTCACCATTTCGTATAGTATATGTATGTACAGAAAATGAATTTGGTTTTATTCCCCCTGAGGATTTAACCAATCTCCTCCCCTCTTTCGCCCAGGTGAGGGAGTCCTACCCCTGGTTTGCTGTGTTGTAGTAGGTATTAGGTAGGAAGGAAAATCAATGAAGAAAAAAAGCCTCTTTAAGGGCCTCGCATATAATAAGCAAGTTACGCTCTCCTGCTCCTCATTTGATTTGATAACGAAATTTTTTTGACTTCTTTCTAGGACTCTCTCATGGAATCCTTGTTGTTGCTATTCAGAGCTCCTCTTTGATGTAGATAATATCAAAATTGGCTTTATGGGACAGATTATCATTATTGGAACATTGCCATACAGATTGTGGGTACACAACGAGAAATTCAATTGCTTCATGAACTCACCGGGTAAAGAAAAAGCTCTGCGAACTCTTTAAGATGGATGGAGGATGGCATGTTTTTGTGACTTTAATTTCAACTGTGATGGCTTTGTCACGCTAATTAAGTTATTTTTATATGTTTTTTTTTTTTTAGGAACAATTATTATTTTGGGGGTGAATGAAAAAGAAATTTCTCATATAGCAGAGGATAATTTGCATAATAATTCCCAGTTTATGATTTTCTGGTATTGTTAATAATTTTTTATAGTCGATTTGGGATGGGATGATGGGACAATCGGTGGAATTATGTGTATATTTGGTCGTAAATGGTGTAGGAAGAGGCTTCATAAACTTTCATTGAGATTTTATTATTCAAAGCGAGATGAACCTGCATTTGTTTATTTTTACAAGTTATATGTACCTACTCTGATTAGATCTAATATTTTTGGTGAATTCCAACTTACTTTAAAACTTTTTTCCAACTGAATGGCTCGATAATTTTCGGGCATCGGCGAAGCCAATATGATATTCAATAAATTATCGAAATATTTATAAAAATTTACCCAGTCACTATAAATGCGAATGATAGAAAACCCTCTGAGCTTTCCGAAAAAAATACCCAATCAGTTCTCCACCACTCCTATTTGATTGAGAGAATATTAAAATCGAAAAATTTGAAAAATTTTCCATATTTTTTCAAATTTTTACTGTTTTTCCGTCAAATTCCATTCAATGCAATTTATTCCATGTTATACAAGGAGAAATTGGAAACTAGCCATGGGAAAAAAGAATTTCCCAAGTTATATGTCTGATTTTCGACATACTAGCCTGATGTGCTTCTTAAAGAAAGTTCTGGACAAACTCTTGACTGGCCAAATGCTTGACTATATTGAGTATAATGCTTTATTATCAACGTGATAGTCTGGATTTCAATGCAGGCACAGCTGCTAAACGGCTTTATTAAGTATTACTACGAATATTTGGGAAGTACTTGATAGAGATAACATTGGAATCCTTGTCGAACTAGACTTTCCAAAAAACTGTGATAGCATTAATCACTGTAAATTATTGCAAATTTTAGCCGTGCAATTTAGATTTTCCTCTCTCGCTCTATCAGCCATGAACAGTTTTTTATCAACTCGAACGCAGCAAGTGAAAAATAGCAACTTCTCTCTGATCCCATATATCTATCTCATGGTGTACCACAAGGCTCTATCCTCGGACCATTTCTATTTAGTCTATATATATTAATGACTTACCATATGTGATACACAATGCCCAACATACATATGTATTTCAGACGATGTTCAAATTTCTCTGTGCTGCCCTGTTGGTCTATCCGATGATTGTATCCTCAAAATCAACAATGATCTGGAGTGTCTGTGGTAAATGAACTTGCCTTGAATGGGGAAATAAATCAAATTATATGATACATCATAGACGAGGTTTGGATGCATTAAATTTTCCTCCAGTTCTCCTAAATAATAATCCTCTGCCTCACTTGGGGTAAAGCTCAACTCTAGACTGATCTGTTGCGATTATTCGGGACTTTTCACAGACTGTGTATTTCTATTGGCTATATAAAAACAAATAATAAAAATAAAATAAAATTAAAGGGGGCCCCCATACAACCATACAAGGAACGTGATTTTTTCAGAGTTTTTCCTCGTTTTATTTTCATTCATTAATATTATCATAAGTAGCCATTTTTTTTTTCAAATGAATGCATTATTCTTTCACATGACGCCTACCCTCATTTTAAAAAATAAATAAAAAATTCATAGTGTTAAATTTTCTACGATAATACGGAACCCTTCGTGTGCGAGTCCGACTCTCACTTGGCCGGTTAATTTCTGTTAAATTAAATTTTGCTTCGAAATTTGGGTCTCCTATTACGTCGTTGTTTTGAGGACCAACAAATATTTCCTCTTTTCTTTTAGTTTCAGTTATTTGAGGGAACTTTTCTCGGTGATATTAGAATCCTTCTCCTTCACGATTCATTGCCTTTATGAAGTTTTTCATCAAACGTAATTTGATGTGGACAGAAGATATTATGATTTTATCTTTATCCACTAAAGGAACATATTGAATATTATGCTTTCCTTGCGTAAAATGTTCTCTTGACATCCAATCCCATTTAAGATAATGATTTTCCTTATCGCGACTATCCCACAGACATAGAAAGCAACAGTAATTGGTGTATCCTTTTTGCATCCCCAAAAGTAAAGCGATAACTTTAAATTTAGCGTAAATCCTCCAAGAATGTTGATTGTAGTTAACTTGTTTATATTTTCATAAGTTTCCTTCATGTATGATGGATGACCAAAAGGAACAGAATGGTAATTGTTTCCGTTATAGAGAAGTACCGCTTTGAGACTTCTTTTAGAAGAATCGATGAACAGTCTCCAATGTTTTGGATTATGTTCTATTGCAAGACTTTCAAAAACTCCTTCAATGTCGTTGCAATACACTAAGGGAGTATTCTAGTCTAGAGGCCCGAATTTTAGGTGATTTTTGAAGTGCCGTAGAAAAAAGGCAATCAATATTTTTCTATCCGTTTTTTATGAGTTATTTATTAACATTACAAGAATACAGAAAAAAATTAAAAAAAATAAAAAGTTGAAAATTCAAAAAATTAGCAGCTGATGAAGTGGGGGGCCTCAAAAAATTGGCGCGTGATCATGCCCACGATTCCAACCCGCCTAGCAATCCGAAAAAAAAATAAAAAAGATTATTAGTCTAGAGTAATGTCGCTATGTCCGGAACTAGGGAAAAGTTGAAAAAAAAATTTTTTCACAAAATGGCCGCTGCCTGAAAAAAAGCAATTTTTGTACCACTTTTTTTGACATTTTCGAATTTTTTAAAAATATTAAAAATTGAAATTTGAGGATGCGGCTAGTTCCGGACATAGACAAGTCTATAAAGAAGACTCTCAAAAAAATTTCAAGTAAATCGGTCCAGTAAAACGTGGGCATCGTCTTGAAAAAGGCAGTTTCGAGAAAAACGCGTTTAAGGGGTAACGCCACTGTAAATTTTTTTGAAAAATCGTTTTTTTTATTGGCTTAAAAAATAGTTTAAACCCTCTAGAATAAGAAAAAAAAGGTTCCGTGCGAAAAAAAAAATTTTTCCTTTGAAAATGGAGGTCGCCACCAAGCGCGTCAAACTTGCTCCGAAACATGTCCCGGGAAGATGGCTGTGGAGCCGCCATTTTGTTTTTTTTTCGCTGTCAAAAATTTATCAATAAAGTTCAATGTATGCCCGATAATACCCTTAAAAGGTTGTTTTCAAACACCTTTAATTTTGCGAGAAAAAAATTCGTGAAAAAACATTTTTTTTTAGTCGTTACAGTGGCGTTACCCCTTAAAGTCCATACGTCCACGTGGTTTGGAAGTTAGAATTCAACTGTTAGCAGCTGGATTCAAGTGAACACTAAATATAAAAGATACAAATTTGAAAAATCCTCTTGTATATCCTTGAATAGTTAAACTTTGAAAATATGAAAACAAAAAAAAATCGATTTTTCGAATTTCTAGACTAGAATACCCCCAAATCACCATCCATACTATAAAAGTCTACAAAATCTTCGTGATGATGGCGAAACAAAGTAACTTTTGTCTGCTTATTCAAAAGATTCCACTACTGTAGGCGTGATACAAGAAGACAAGAAGTTCTGCTTGTGATTTCCATAATTGTAAATCCCTTACTAAGTCGTTTAATCCCTCCTGGTGGATTAAATGTGGCTTAGTGGACTTTCATGACAAAAATTCCAATGCTTCTTATTTTAAGCACATTTTTGCAGAACTACTTGTTCTGTCCATATCATTGGTACACCAAATGGCATCCCTGATCGATGATGTGCTTTCCAGTCATATAAATATTTAGCACAACTTCTACAAAATACGTGTGGAACCCATAGCTTGTCTTGGTGCTTTACAGGTATCCCAGAATATATTTTGTACAGTTCACAAAGTGTAGGAGTTATAGTTTTCTCTTTATCCAACGGAGTAAATGTACCACAAATATAAAAAAAAAATATCAGGATTGCAGCCTACACATTATGAGTATTTTTCACTAAAAATTTTATCAAAGTAATGATGGTTAAAATAATTTTTTGTGCAGATATTATCCGAAAATGAAAAAACACACACAATTTTTAAGATTTGCTAGATACTCACATCTGACCTACTTAAATTTCCTTGTTTTTGCTATATATGCCACCATTCCCTCAATTCTCGATTTGCTTCTCGTAGCCAACTGATTTTTCGAAAGCCTTTGATTGTGTGGACCATCGCATTCTTCTTCAGAAGCTGTCATCTTCCTTTAATTTCAGGTTCCCAGCAGTTTCCCTGATCAGGAGCTTTCTCCGTCGTCAACAAGTCAAAGTGAACGATTCTCTCTCCCCTGAGCGGCCGCTTGTTCGAGGGGCTCCTCAAGGATCAATTCTGGGTCCTCTGCTCTTCTGCTTATTAATCAACGATCTGCCGAAAGCTGGGCATGATGTGAAAATTCATCTATATGTTGACGATGTACAGCTATATCTAAGTAGACCTATTGGTCTCCTCGAAGATTGCATTGCACGAATTAATTCTGATTTGGACCGAATCTGTGCCTGGACCAATTATAATCGCTTGCTGCTAAATCCCAGGAAGTCACATTGTACTACATTCTATAATACCTCACCCAATGAAATTGATATCCCGCCTATACTTTTGAACGGAGTTACACTGCCCATGTTAAATAAGGTCACTAACCTTGGGATCGTCTTGAATCCAAATATCAAGTGCTGTAATAACATTAACAATACGATCGAGAAAATTTATGGGGGCTTACGTAGACTGTGGCCTTCAGCGAATATATTATCTAGTCGCTCTCGTCCAAAGCTAGTAAAAACACTAATCTTGCCTTATTTCTCTTTTTGATGTTTGGTCTTTCCAAAACTGGACAGTATCTGCACCCGGAAGATGGAAGTTGCCCTAAACGACTGTGTGAGGCTCATTTACGGGTTGAGCAGATTAGATCATGTCTCACATATCCGGTCTTGTTTGTTTGGTTGTTCTTTTGCCTCTTACCTTAAACGAAGAAACTTGGTTTCTTTGTTTAATTTGTTAAAAGTTAATAAGCCAGAGTACTTTAGAGATTTTTTCCACTTCACTACCTCCTGGTATTGCCTCGTTTTCATAAGACTGTAATGGAAACCTTGTAATGGGAACCTTGTCCAAAGCATCCGTCTGTGGAATGATCTCCCTGTCAGTATACAGGCGGCTGTTACCATTTATGCATTTAAAAAACTCGTTAACACGCACATAATCTAGCTCTTCTATTTCCATTCTTTTCTTCTCCTCCGCAAAGGAACGCTAGTTAGTTGTTTTTTGTTGCTTTTTTTTCTTCTGAGTTGTAATTCTTATCTAAATTTTGTGTTTTCCTATTATTTTGAATTTTGATGATTGTGATTCTAGCACCTCTACTAAAGTTGTACTCTCTAAGATTTCAATCTTGTGTACATTGCCGAAATAAAGTTTATTCTTATTCTTATATACGTATGGCAGCCCTACTTTTCTCCTGGAATTACAACTGCGATGACTCAGGTCAATATTTCCGTAAAATGATCATTGATCCTGTTTTTGGGAATTCCTGCGAAATCCGAGCCAACCGGAAATTTTTAATATTGGTAATGACCATGCCAGAGCTATTTGATTCCTTAATTCTTATTTCGGACACAATAACTGTATTGATCAGTAATATTCTTCGATATTATTCCTTTTCACTTTTTGAACTTACCTTATGAACTTTTCTGTTGATGTCTATCGGGCGGGCCTGCAAAGGCTTGCCTGCTTGGGCTCCATGCGATCTACGGCTGCTGCGGCTCTTGAGGTCTTACTCAATCTGCCACCCCTGGATCTTGTCATTCAGGCAGAGGCCAAAAGGGCTGTGTGTAGATTGCGCTTATGTGGATGTTGAGAGGGCGGCTGGACTGTCTCTTCTCATTGCTCTAAGGCGTATCGGCTGGACTTGGAAAACCCTCTGGCCGGTATGCCACGGGATGCGCTGATACCAGAGCTTCGTTTCGGACGCGCTTCTCTGTAAGCTTTCCTGCAAGGGAATCGTAGACTGAGGGAGGTGCCTTATCGTGCCTTCCCCGGTCTGCTCTAAAAATCTTCACCGACGGCTCTCTCACTAATGAGGGAGATGGGGCAGGTGTCTACTTTCCTGAGCCTGATTATGGAATGGAGTACTCACTTGGAAAACACACCACTGTCTTCCAGGCTGAAGTCTTCGCCATCTCAATGGCAGCGAAGTTAGCCCTTGATATGCAAATCAAGGGGAGAGATACCGCTATCCTTTCGGATAGTCAGGCAGCCTTGATGGCTCTGAATGGCCCTCGGATAACGTCTAAGTTACTGGGGGACTGCAGGTCGTCAGTGGATAAGTTGTGTTTTCACAACAATGTGTCCCTCCTGTGGGTTCCTGGTCACATGGGGATCATTGGGAATGAAAAGACTGACCTTTTAGCTAGGGCTGGCTCCGATTCTCCGTTCCTCGGACCGGAGCCGGCCGTAGGCGTTGCCACCTCGAATATCGGGGCTCTCATCAAAGCGGATGTTCATAGGAAACATCAGCAGAGATGGGAGAACCTGAGTGCTTGTAAGGTGTACAAAACTGTTTCTTGATGGTCCCAATGGGAATATCTCCGATTTTCTCATGGGGCTCGGAAGGAATCAATGTAGAACCGTGGTTGGCATCATCACCGGCCACAGCTGACTTCACGCTCATCTAACAAGGATGGGAGTTGTTGACAGCCCTGAGTGTCTGTCCTGCATGGAGGGAGAGCCTGAGACTACCGAACACTTTTGTGTGAGTGTCCGGCCTTTGCCCGGAGAAGACTGGATACTCTAGGGTCTCCCCTTCTATCTGTGGATGAGGTGAAAAACCTTTCTCACCAAGACTTGTTGCGCTTCATTAAGAGGACAGGACGGTTTTGGTGAATGGGATTAAGGATAGCACAATGGGCCGCTGTGGCCTCCGTGCTTGTGTTGGGTATCTACTGTTCCCCTTTTTGGAAAAAAAAATCTTCATATTTGTCTTACTACAACTGGTAATGACGCTTCACATTTATTCAAAGCTTTGTACTAGCTTAAGAGACAATAACCCCCTATTATTCATGATACAGGTAACGTACCCATTATAATGCTGCTTGTGTCTTAAGAAATTTACTTCTAAAAATGTTATTCTATCAGACGTCATGTCACACAAACACACTAAAGTAAAATTCAGTTTAAATATACGTGAAAAAAGTTCAAACACACACATACATTTACACCACACCTTGTAGTCACCATTATGCTTATCCCCAATTTGAAAAACCCAAAATAATATTAAAAACGAAAAAGACATCTATCAAGCGCGATCTTGGACATATCCTCGACAATCTTCGAATTATGTTTCCCTAAGGTCCCTTTCAACTGTGTAAACCAACAGCATTTACGATTTTATACGCGTCTTCTGCTTTTCTTCGAATTACTTTCCACGCCAGTCCTAAAGAGGTATCGCGTCATTTTAACGAACTTCTGCACAAAAATTTCGACAGAGATGAAGTGGTAAGAGCCTAGAAATAAAAGGATATCTTGATGCCTTGCCTCATTTAGATTACGACTTTAAATATTATTATGTGGTACGAATTCAGGAGCTCAGCATATTTAAGGATTTAAGTCCTATGTGAAACGAATCGAGTCGGTATGTGTCACCTTTTATTCTACTTATAAAAACCACAGTTCGCCAAACTGTAATTTCCAGAGATGAAATAATAATTTGAATTTTAAATCCTGACTGGAACGGGTGCGGCGTCAAAATGATAAGAGCTTCACGTACCTATACATAATATGTAACTATGTACTTAGGTTGGGTATACTATAGAGGGTATATTTTTGCGCAATTCATTCATACAACCACCAGCAGAACAGCAAATCTACCTCTTCATAATTTTATCTTGATTAGGTAAAACACCTTCACAAGGTGATTACCATTAACATGGTCGTGTAATTCATATTTTCCCACCCAATATCGTGCTTTCTATCTGAAAGCGCATATCCCTTTCCATAACGCTATAGGGAGGAGGAGGAGGCGATCATAAGTCCCAACAAAAAGCTCAGGCATAAGTAGATTACCGACATTAATTCAGGACTTAATTCTGAAAGGAAGTCTTTGTTAAATCTTCAGATGGCATCCCCGTTACTCAGACAAGATTTCGTCTTCCCCTCTGAAGGATGCAAAAAGCTTAAACGTTATTTTTTTTTTTTTTTATGATAGACTGAAGGTGACGACGTGTTTTTTTTTTGGTTGGATTATATGAAATCGTCGCAAATTCGCTTTTCGTTCAATAGAGAGCTTTGGTCTAAGGACACAAGGAATCACTTCAAAAACCAAGTAAGGAGGGCGGAAGGTGATTAAATGAATGATTGAGTGATCGCAACGTACACTTCTGGTTCGTCTTATCCCTGCGTGACTGCGTCTGAATTATTTATCTTTTGAAAATTCTCGTTTTTATTTTGCAGGTGTATGTTCGAAAATCAAGGAATATTGCGTGTTTCTTTTACTGTACTCTTATATATGTATATAGATGTTCCGATAGCATTTGTTTTTCCAAGTTTTTGCCCAACACGAAGTACAAGTAGAGTATTAAATGTTGGATAAACGAATTCGTGCCTGGAATGCTCCCAGATGCATAGAAGAACTAGTAAATATTGATAGATTCCCCAGGCCCAATTCTACCCCGTTCTTGGTGCTACTAAACGTGTGTATCTATATATTTCGTGATATCTATATATACCTATATAGGGAGGACTACGAGGTGCAATATTTCAATGTCTTTACGTTGTTATCCTATATAGATGGATCCTATAGATTATGCGGATAATAAACTTTCGTCTCGACGATATTGAATCCCATGCTTGACGTTTATTTTTATTACTCTCGAGTCTTGCATGCAGCAGCTGAGATGAGATGAGATGGCGTCAAATTGAATCCAAGAGGCGTACAAATAAAGAAGGATTTGTCAGCAGTTATGATCAAGTTGTCCAATTATCTTCTGACATATGGGACTATCCTGGTTGGTTTTCTTACATATCGTATAGAGACAACAAAGGAACTTTCACTGTATGATTTTGGCTCTGAACAGTAACAGGTTCTAAGCCTCATTCATTTATACTATTTCTTGTATGTACGTAGAATATTCAAGTGAATTCGATTTGAAAGAATTTATTCTGGGAGCATTATATTTGTAGCTTTCCTAGGTTCTGTTCAGAATTTATAGAGTATGATGGATTTGGTGAAGGTTTAAAAGGGGAGTTCCCACTTTTCATACAACTTAAAGCTTGAGCGACTTACTTGGGTGAAAATGTGGACTTTTCTACTTTTCGTGATTGTGCAGAATTGGTGCTTCGTGGAAAATGACTTCATATAAGAAAAATGTTCACAACAGAGCACTAATTTCCGCGAAAGAAAGAACTGCAAAAATATGTGCGAAATGTAGTAACTGCGGTGTATGTGACCCAAGTGCATAAAAATGGGTTTTCCGGCGGCAAAACCTTGCCAGAAAATTTCTGAATCCGGGAACAAGTACATAGATACCCGGATAGTACTCGGCGAGACCTTTAATTTGGTATGAAACATGGCGTACTGAAACTACCCCCTTCCCGCCGGCGGTTCCTACCTCTCACTCTAAATATATGCAGAAAAAAGTTTTCTTCCACAAATTGTAGCTGGTAATGAGTTGATGCGAACAGTGACATTCGTTTTCCGATCGGACATAACCCCACCGAGTTAGAGTCGATGTAAGGTGGGAAAATCTAGTACCTCAGTTCGAATAAAAAAAGGGAAATACTAAAAAAGTGAGTGTGGAGATGGCTATTAAAGCCTCTGAGTACAGAAGTGTGGGTACTCAAACTTCTTCTCAGAACCTAGAAAATTCGATTATGTACTAGATTTTCTAAAATGTACTAGATGAAACTTTGCCCCCAAGCCTTCCTCCACTTAAGGGGGTATTCTAGTCTAGAGGGCCGAATTTTAGATGATTTTTGAAGTGCCGTAAAAAAAAGGCAATCAATATTTTTCTATCCATTTTTTTATGAGTTATTTACTAACATTACAAAACTACAGAAAAAAATTAAAAAAAGTTGAAAATTCAAAAAAATAGCAGCTGATGAAATGGGGGGCCTCAAAAAATTGGCGCGTGATCATGCCCACGATTCCAACCCGCCTAGCAATCCGAAAATAAAAATAAAAAAGATTATTAGTCTAGAGTAATGTCGCTATGTCCGGAACTAGGGAAATGTTGAAAAAGTTTTTTTTTCACAAAATGGCCGCTGCCTGAAAAAAAAGCAATTTTTGTACTACTTTTTTTAACTTTTTCGAATTTTTTAAAAATAGTAAAAATTGAAATTTGAGGATGCGGCTAAGTCCGGACATAGACAAGTCTATAGAGAAGACTCTCAAAAAAATTTCAAGTAATTCGGTCCAGTAGAACTTGAGAAATCGTGGGCATTGTCTTGAAAAAGGCAGTTTCGAGAAAAACGCGTTTAAGGGGTAACGCCACTGTAAATTTTTTGAAAAATCGTTTGTTTTTATTGGCTTCAAAAATAGTTTAAACCCTCTAGAATAAGAAAAAAAAGGTCCCGTGCGACAAAATTTTTTTTTCCTTTGAAAATGGAGGTCGCCACCAAGCGCGTCAAACTTGCTCCGAAACATGTCCCGGGAATATGGCTGCGGAGCCGCCATTTTGTTTTTTTTTCGCTGTCAAAAATTTATCAATAAAGTTCAATGTATGCCCGATAATACCCTTAAAAGGTTTTTTTTAAACACCTTTAATTTCCCGAGAAAAAAATTCGTGAAAAAAATCTTTTTTTAGCCGTTACAGTGGCGTTACCACTTAAATTCCATACGTCCACGTGGTTTGGAAGTTAGAATTCAACAAAATTAATCAAAATGTTTCTTGAAAATTCGAAAGTCTTCGTGTTCTTCTGTTTAACTCTTCAGACACATTTACCCATCATATTGTAAACATTAAGTTTGTCCTACACCACTCCACTGACTCTCGAATTTTGTTCGCGATTCTTTCGAGGATTTCTCCCACAGCCAAGTACGAATGAATGCGTTGACCACTTTAGTCTATTTTAAGATGAGCTTCAGATGATAGAGGAAATTTCTTCTTGTTACGGAGATTAGAAAGCAGAAGAAAGAATTAAGATGGTGGAAATATGATTTTTCATAACATTATATCCAAGAAAATTACTACGTAGAGATAGGGCAACTCACTCAAGTAGGTTTGAGTTCAGGAGATATTTGTATGCACTCATCCATAATCAAACTAACTTGAGATCCTATTTAGATCTAATTACCATGGCTGTTATGAATTTTATCATCTGTACGTACTCAATCCAGAATAAATTCCTTAAAATTAATTTCCTTAAACCCAAGAAGATAAAATCTTTAAAGTCTTTAAATTCCCCTCCATGCAATCATTTCTGCTTCTCTTTAGCTTACAGCTGTTGGAAATGAGGGAGGGAGATGTGGGGGGGGGGGGGGGGGGAGATGTCAGACTAACTTGTTTCTTCCTGACATAAATTAATCACCACGCCAAAAGTTTATTCATTTGACATCCGGCGGTTAACTATCCAAATAAGTCTACCGAGACGCCATCAACCACTGAAGACATTTTAAATCTATTCAAGTTAATTTTCCAACCATTCACCTGTACCATCTATACCTGAGGGAATTCTCTTGACTCTTGTGTCGTCTTCTTGGGGTTCACCCTATTCAGCTGTCCGTCCTGTTACCATGACCTGGGTAACGTTGGTAACATAAAGTTGACATCAATTTACTGAGGCGCGGCAATAATTTTTTTCCAGAGATTTCAACCACAAAATTGCAGAAGTTAGAAACATCATATAATGAGGATTGAATTTTCGTTCAGTAAGTACAAGTTGGTCGGTTAGTTAGTATAGCATATCCGTTGATTACTAGATTGTGGATTAAACCAGGCTTTGGCAACTCAAACTAAAAATAGAGCAATCTCTCATGTAAGAGTTATACGTAGGTATATAACTTGCATATAACTATACTAATTTACACGGAAACCATACAAAATCTTCAAGGACTGTTAATGTTGAGACATACGAGTAGGTACATATATAGAACTAGAGCTAGGATTTTCATGAACGCTACCAATCTGACCGAAGGACTTTGGTGGGGCTTTTTATATGTACATCTTCATTCTCGTCCAATTTACACAGAACCATATAATTTACAATTTATGTCACTCATAAAATGTTCAATCGTTTTCAGGATGGTGGAGTAAGACAAATTATCAAGCTTTAAGAAAACTCTATTGCCTGAGAAATTTCACTTCCCCCCCCCCCCCATAAGGATTATAGTTTGGGGGCGTACATGAGCATAAGCAGAAGGAATATGAAACAGATTTATGTAGGTGGTTTTCTATGAAAAGTTTCTTTATGGTATTAAAGCGACCGCAAAACGTTGTTGTGCAGCTTTAAAACCAGCGTTGCCTTACGAAGATGTTTAATTCCGAGATTGAATTATTTCCAAAAGTTCGTCATCAACTTTCTGTTCTCGGTTGATTTTTCTTTTGTGTCGTAAACATAATACGCGTAGGACATCAGGATAAAATCTGTCCTCTAAATACCCTTTAGCTTGCCGCAAGGAATCTGGTTTTGTAATCGCTCAAAAAAAAAAAAAGTTTTCAAACAATAATGGTTTAAACGCTTTTAAAATTTCAAATATTGTTCTCTTGGAAATAACACAGTATGGGTGTGCTGGAAAAACCTGCCTGCCACCAGTCACCACTTACTTAAAAGGCAGAAAATTTTCAAACTTCATTTTCAGGCTACTGTGTACCGACATAAGTACATACCTTATACAGAAAAAAAAAATTCAGCCTAAATCAGTCTCCATACTACATGATCCCAAGTGTTCCGGTTTATTTAAAAAGGACGACGCTCCTCTGATACTGCTTTGACTGAAGTGAGTAAATATGTGCCCCCCCCCTCAACCAATCCTCCATCTTAGACATTATATGACCAACGGACAAGTTTTCTATCTGTATCAGCAGCCACTCCCTGATAAATATTTACTTGAAAAGGGTTCTTTAGTCCTCAGAACCCATATATGTATGCCTCTTTAATGGATATGTGAAGACATGCCTGAAAGGGCGATTCGACACCTTTTGACGATTTCCATGGCTGGATACAGTCTCGCCAACGAAATTTATGAAAAGCTAATTAAAGGAATGTTTACTTGCATTAGGGCGCTGAACTGAAATTTGAAAAGGAGCAAAGGCAAAATCTGAATGGAAAGAGGTTACACACACATACACACATAAACATTGCCGCAACCTCCGAAAATTGGGTATATCCTTTGGGACTCCACTTGATTTTATGTACACACAAAATTCAAACATTTAAAACATAAAATTCATCAAATTACAAAGTAAAGTTCTGAGAGGGGGGGAAGGAGCCTTGAGCATCAGCACTCCACGATACGTATATGTAGTATCTCTATCTAAGGACGCGGAGGAAGTTCTCTAACCACAAAGAACTTCAAAGGAGTACTCAGTGTTATGGAGGATGTGTGTAAATTGAATGAAAAATTTCTGAATGTTTTGAAATATTTTTGCTAAATTGAATAGCATCTCACTTTATTTACTACACCTTGCCCTTTTACTAACTACGACACTGGTTAATTTTTTATCTGTAAATATATAGATATGCATATGTATGCCGAAGTAATCATAGCTAAAATCATTTTAATCTCATTGAATTTTCATGATATGATGTCATTTTGTCACACATAGAGAGCAGCAGCAGTAAGGGCGCCAACAACAATTTCGTATACTCCAGTTCCAAGGATATTAAGAATTCAAGGGACCTATGAATGTGGAAATTTACATATTGCGACCATAATTTATAGTTTTTATGATGCTTTAACATTTGCACGTGTTTCAATTATGAAATGACACTTTTGAACCGGAGGTAGTGAGATTATTTCTGTATATTTTTGGAAAGTTATTGACAGATGCAAGTGTATGTGTAGTCATCTTATGAATGGAAGGAGGTTATAATAGCTTATTCGTAATAGTATGAGCTATCCTCTGATTGAGATTAGAATAGACTAAAAGAAAAATACCCGACCGTTGTTCGTCTTCAGTCGACTTTTCGGCAACTTAATATTAACACGTTATTCGAAATTCATGATTTGCAATACGCGCACGGTAAACATGACCTTACCCATCCTATTCTGGAAGCCGACTAAGGGTACGTGCACAACGAGGCGATGCGAGGCGGTCCTAGGCAGTTGAGCGAGGCGATGTCAAGATATATCTCGAGGTGCATGTAGTGTTCACAACAAGGCGTTCAGTTTTTTAGTAAATCGCGAAGTGAGAGCATAAATTATGTCATCGGATTCTAAAAAAGAAATTTTGTGTTTGCCAATAATGAAACTATATTGCATTTTTCACATAAGTGTACTTTCCGCTGTCTTACTTGCCACCCGATAAATATGAAACATCTGGAATTTGTCGATTTTCATCCATCATCTATATGATATATGAAGATTTACGGACTGATCCTGATAGATTCTTCTAGTATATGGGTAAAAGCAAAAGTAAAAGTATATGGGTAAAAAAAAGAAAAGAAAATTCCTATAAGAATATGCCAGCTATCAAAATTAGCGCACTGCATCTCGCGAAAAAATGAAAAATTTCATTCTCGAGCGTGCACGTACCCTAAGAAGTCACAACTTAACACTATATATCGTCAGCAGTTGCTACTATAAAAATTCATTTACCGTATTTTTTGGTCACACCTCGTATTCTGGAAAAGAAGAAAAATTACTATATATGGTTTACAAAAAATCTCGTTCAATCAAAACCCCTCTTTTTTTTTTGAGGTCATTCCCTTTACCTCGTACACGAATTTGTCTGTCTATTTATATATATATTTTTTACTATTTTCGACACTCTCCTAGACCCACTTTTCGTCATCACAGCGAGCTGAAATTTGGCAAACAGGTTCATGTCGCGTGACAATTGAATCTGTCAAAATTTGAACCGGAAATTTCCATGGAAAACCCGGAAAATCGGGAAAAATCGTTTGAAAATTTGGAACAAATTTGATAAGTGATAAATCCGTTTCAGGACATATTCGCAGTTTTCCGATTTTGCCGAAAAAAATTTCAGAAATTTTTCGGTAAAAAAGTCTTCTAAATTATGCAGGATCAAGTTCCCTATCAACTGACATCATTACTTTCTCTCCGACAATGGTGAAAGCTTGCAGAAAAAATCGAGGAAAATTCATGTAAAACGCTTTTCCGGAGTTTTTCCGACCAAGAAAGCGTTTGAGCGTTTTGCAACCTAAGACAAATTTGTAGAGCGAAATGAGTTGCATAAAGTTGCTTGTGCGGAAAACTCAGTGGAAAACCTGGAAAAGCTGGAAAATCATCGGACAAATGTTCATCGATATGATTAATGATAAATCTGTTTCAGGAAAAATGCAGAATTTTCCAATTTTTCTGGAATTTCCGGAATTTTCCGACTTTTCCGGAAAATTTTCCGACAAAAAAGTTTTATAAGCTATGCGGAATCATTTTTTCCGTCCTATTGGCATCAATACTTTCTCTTCAACAATCATGAAAACTTGCATGAAAAATCGAGGAAAATTCATGTAAATTAAAAAAAAAATTCATAGTAATAGGAAAAGTCTGTGGAAAACATGGAAAATCGGGAAAATTCATGTTATATGGGTTCAAGTTGGAATACAGCTAAAAAGCGCTGTTTAAAACATAATTTGAATTTCAGAAAACCGTTGCCGTACTTCAACGATTTGATACTCGAAAAATTTTTGTTTTCGGATCGGCACCAAACATGACTTAAAAATTGTTTTAAAATATTTCCATGCAGCACGTAATAACAATTTAGTTAACCTGAAAAAGGCAGAAAATTAAATAAGTAAAAAACGAATTTTGAAACAAAACTGAGGCCAAGCCGCATGAAAAAGTAAAAAATAAAGTTTTCTTCACACACAGAGGTGGACTCAGACTTTATTCGCTGACAATCGCCGATATATTTCAGTATGATCAATCAGAGGTAATAAGTGATTTGATTCATGAAGCGAAAGAATATTCCCAATTAAAAAATCTGAGTCCACCTCTGTGTGTGAAGAAAAGTTTATTTTCTACTTTTTCATGCGGTTTGGCCTCAGTTCTGTTTGAAAACTCGTTTTTTACTTATTTCATTGTATATCCCGTTTTACAAAACCCAGTTATCATTCGATACATCAAATAAAGTTAAGATTTAACATAGAGACCCTAGTAGAATCCCGGTTTATTCAAATCCTGTTCTGTTTTTAAATTGAATTTTTCTAATTTAATTGCTATCTTTCTAGTCCTTCTATAAAATGATAAAACTAGACTAGGGATTCTTGTAAAATAGTGATAGATAGTTTTGAATATTCTAAAACAGGATTCGAATTTAATTAATCATGTTTCGATATAGCTACAGCAATACAAGAATTGCAATATACATATTTCAAATCTATACAGTATCGATGTCGACAAAATAGCGGAACATCAACGTAAATATTAAATAAATTTTTTTTTTATTGTTATTTCCCACCAAATAAATCAGAATAATTGATTTATGAAACTCTTGAAAAAAAAACCATCAAATCAAATTTTCACCACTTGATCTCCAAATTTCATGGCACAGTACCACATTCATCTCTCATTTAAGCAATTCTTATATATCTCTGATGCTAGCGCAAACTCGAAAACAAACTAATAAAACTTGCATGAGCTTAAATCCCTTCTGTTAACAGTTCCAGACAAATCCATATTGCCCATGAATATTTAATCAAAATTCCAATTCCCTGGCTCTTTGTCCTGTACAGAGACTGCATTTGTTCGCTACTACCAGAACAAGCCTAGTAGATGTTTCTGGTAATGGTCAACCTGTGGGATTTATTGCAGTGTTTCCTTGCCTGCCAACAATCCAGGCATTAACTCTTGTTTAGTGAATAGTGAAATTCCATACGGTCGTCATCTCTGACCAGAGAGGAGTTTAATCTGCAATATAATCACGTCCAAGCTCTATACTAGCATCCCCCTAGTATATGTACCGTTATATTATAGTGTCCTCCCTCATGCAAAATAGTCTTGCTGGAAAGTCATGTCTTGAATAAATACGCAAATTAGGGTAATCTTTGTGTGAATAAAAATTTTCCTACCCACCACACCCCTTAAGCGAGCACAACTCTCTACTCTACTGTTTGGTTTCGAATGTAAATTTTGTTCAAGTTTAAATGAAGAAAAAACGACTAGAATATTGTAAGACGTACCCAGGGGGAGAAACTGTAAAAAACAAAACTTTTAAGGTTAAAAGGACGTGAAAGGTTTCTCCAGCTGTGTTCTTCCTGTTTTGATGGGGCTTAGAAGACATCCTCGCATATATACAAGAAGCCTAAGTATAAGAGGAATTGTGAAGTACAATCTCAGGTCTTTTAGTAAGTGCACACTCTTCTGTTCTGAAGCTATGTTTAATCGAAATATGTTCACAGAGTTGAGATACCATGCGTCCAGACGCTGACTGTGGCTGTTGAAGATTTTTGGACCGTAATCAGATAAGATTCGATATGGCACGTATGTTTTCCATCCATTCGTTTTTGCTGAACTGTAAGCTTTCAATTTTCATGCAGGATGAATATAAAATAAAAATATGAAAATAATTGGGAGAAATTATGCTCATTAAATATTGAGAGGTTGTAGGGAAAGTAAAAGTGAGGTAGGGTGTGAGAGAGAGAGAGAGACAGACAGAGGGAGAAGGAGAGCGAGAGTGAGAGAGCGAGTATTCCTGCTTAGACTTTTAAAGAAATTTTAAGTTTTGTCAAACATGGCGGGCTTAAATTCTAATGAAAAATATTCTTATTATTCCCATTGGGAAAAAGAGCGCTCTTAGAAACTTTTTGAAGCGCTTCCGGGGAAGTTCGCAGTGCTTCCATTCTCTATCCTAATTCATTGCCTTTTTTACATAGGCATGTGCGCAGGGGCAAGCACCTCAGCACTGTTCTTACCCGGCGATTACACCAGTAATAGCGCTGATGAACAGTAGATACTGAGTTTGTCTGTCAATTCTACTGACTAAAAACGTTTTCCGTTTGTTCAACTGACTAGTCAGTTCATTATAAAATGTCATCAAGCGATGTAGACATTCCCCATCTGTATGCATTGTAATTGATTTCATCCTTATTCCGCCATTGTTCTCTAAAAAAATACAAATTACAATATATACTAAACTCTTTTCAGTCATTCCCCATTCAAAAGAGAAAAGATTAGAAATAAAAACACAAATATCCGCTAGAAACTTTTCAGTTTCGGCAATTTTAATTTTACGTTTGGCAGTTTATTGACTAGTCAGTATTGACTGGCCAGAAATCTATTCAGCATTGAATAGTCAGTTAAAAAGACTTGCTCGTAGGGGAAAACACGAGCCTGTGTTAGTGTCAAAGACAGTTCTACTGACTCGTGTAATTCCCGGGTAAAGATTCCGTCTAGGAGGTATGCTAAATGATGGGCGAAGAAGTTTTTGAAGATGCCTTTTCAAAAGAGATTAAAGAGATTTTTGAATACTCAGTGGTTCTTCCTTAATCTGATAAGAGTCCTTCAAGACTTTTTCTTGAGAACAGTAGTAAGGCGCCTCAAAAATGGTTATAAGGCAAAGTGCTGGGATGGAGTGAAATCAGCTCTTGTTGGACTACTGCTAGAGCTCATCAAATAATCTCCTATAAAGTATGCTTCCAAGTGATGATATAGAAGCTCTTGAAATATTTACTTGCACCTTTACTTATTTTTCTGGATAGATCAGTGAATATTCTTCTAAAGAGCTTCTAAATAATACCTAAGGAGACGTTGAAATTGTGCTTCTTTTAGAAGCGGTGGTTTTTCGTCCCAATGTGTTTATACAGAATGTTTCCTCATATCAAAATACCGGATCGATGAAAGAATACAACCAGTGGCGTAGCCAATGCAACTAATGCAGTCGCGTGGGACCTCTTATTCAAGGGGGACCCAGCGAAACACAAACGATCCTTTTATTTCGAAACTTCTCCAGGGCTAAATTTCGAAAAAATACCAATCTAAAAGTGCCGCCCAATTGTATGCTATGTCGTAAGCTATGTTACTATTTGAAATTAACTTAATAATTTTCTACCACCGGCTCTCTATTATTGTTTTCTTTATAAACTGTGACTGGAGATTAAAAAGGAATTGCAATTTCAGTTTAAATTCATTTTATAATAAAACCCATTCACCTTTCAGGTGTCTACTGTCGAATAGCCGACTTTTCGACCAATGGCGGCGGTCCACGTTGGGGGGGGGGCTTTTTTTTTATATTTGGGCCCGCAAAGGCTAGTTACGCCACTGAATACAACAAATAGTGGGATGATGAGTAATGTTACTTACTGTCTGTTAAGATCTCGAGGAGTTGATGTATAGGGTGCCCCCTAAAAGAACTGTTCAATATTGAAACAGGTGGAAGTAGAGGTGATTTTCGGTCGATCCTATATAAAAATTTATTGAATTTCGGTTTAGTTTTGGAGAATTTTATTTTAATTTTTTTTCCAAAATTCAGTGCGCTTGTTGTTCCTTAATAACTTTTTAACTCAAACCTTTTTTCGCTAATTTCTTTTATAAGTTGTAAACTATAATAATAATTAACCTTTATTGTGGTAAATACCACTTTTTAACTCAAGTACCGTTTATGATGATATTTTTCCTAAAACTAAATATCTCGTCTTTTAAAGTTGTAAAATCACGCACGCACAAATGATGACCTTAATAGAATATACCAATGAGAAATCAACTTATGCTGAATCCTAGCAAGTTTCAATACATGGTCTTTCATATCAACGCTATTTCCAACATCAATGACTTTTCTGGAGTAACTAATTGGTTCTACTCTCTCTCTCCAATGCAGCGTGTCAAAAATCTGGGAGTAGTAATCAACTCTACTGAGCTGTTGTGACCACATCAATCTCATGCTGAGGAAAATATATGGAGGACTTTTTCAGCTCTGGTTATCAGCTGATATTTTATCCTCATTTTAATTTTGGTAGCTTAGTATCTCCCAAGGTCCATAGCTCATGCTGCTATCACAAGCTCAACGTCACTTTTAACGACTGTATCAGTTTTATTTTCGCACTTCGACGATTCTCTCCTATCATCGTTATACACAGGAGAATGTATATTTCCCACAAATACGTAGTGCGTAATCCACTGTACGCGCGTTATAAATATTTTCTCTCTTCAATAAGGAATCTCCCTCGAAAATGTAAGGATTGCTGGTAGTTTTTACTGGTGTTTTTGTTTTTTTCAAGAATTATACATTTTCTTCCGGTGAGCCTAGTTAACAGACCATCAGACATCAGTAGCCAAGATTTTCGAAAAAAATCCATAGAAAACGAAACTAGAGAGACTGTTATGATGCATTGATCCATAGCGTTCCTATTTCGAAAATACAGTGTCCCAGACAAATACGACTATATTTTGCTAAAAGATTCCTCTCGTCCAAAGAAGTAAAAAAAATGTATGGTAGGAGGAGGGCGCCAAAATATCACCCTACCGAGTTACAGGGTGATTAGTAAAATATGTTCTTCTTTCATTAAATACTCTGTATCTGGAAAACTACAGGGTATACGTTATATTTTGAATGTTAAACCACCCCGGCCCCTCCCCACTCCAGCGTTATGACGCTTTAAATTCTAAATTTCTGTTTATTTTTTTTTATTTTCCGTTATTTTTTAAAAATAACTCCATTAACATACATTTTTGTCGCAACATTTCGAAAGCCCGGAATTTGCTCTTTAATTTAACTTTTTACATTTATGTTCTATCTGAGACTTTTAAGCTTAGCTTTTAACCTATTCAAGTCATACCCAAATTAGACTATGTTTTTTTTTAAATGACGTGTTTTCAGTTACTAAGACAACAAATTATATCTGACCTGAATAGGTTAAAGCTAATAACTCCTTGACCGTCACATATAAAACATGAGTGTAATGGGTTAAATTAAAGAAGAAACTCTGGGCTTTCGAAATTTTGTAACAAAAATGTATGCTAGTGGGGGAAGGGGGGGGGGGGTGTGTTTATAAAAAAATAACGGAAAATTAAAACCGAAATTTTGAATTTGGTTTAATGTTCACAGGGAAGACCTTAAAGCTCTGCATACAATGCCGTCTTCACATCGACCGTATACCACAGTTGAAAGTATCCGGATAATTGGCTATCCGGAATAATTGGGATTCGATTCCTTAAATCCGGGTATCCGGATAATCCGGATCCTAATATCTCGATCCGAACTATCCGAATACGGATCCGACCTATATCTGGTTCCAGACTAAGCAAACAAGTTTTAAAATTTCCTCCAGATTGCATGATATCATGAAAATTATATTTTCCCAATGAAGCATTGCAATTTGGATAAAATTTTGACCTTCTTTTGCTTAGTCCGGACCCGGATAGTTCGGATCCAAATTCGGATAGTTCGGATCCAAATTCGGATAGTTTGGATAGTTTGCAGATCCGGGCATCTTCATATCCGGATATTAGCAAATCCGGATACAACTTTCAGGTCTACCGTATACCCTGCACTTTTCAAGATATAGGGTATTTAATGGCAAAAGAGCATGTTATACCAAATCACCCTTTAATTTGGTAGGTTGACATCTTGCCCCCTCCCCCAACCTTTTATACAATTTTTAAACTTGTCTGAACGAGAGGAATCATTTGGCAAAATATAGTGATATTAGTCTGGGACACTCTGTATATTGTGAACATTTAATATCTACTCTTACCTACTATGAAAAATAATAGCTCATGGAATTCATGGCATACAATTTTTTCTAAGGCTGCAAGCTCTATATGTTAATATCTTCCTTTATTCTAGCACAATAGTAGGTCTTTATCGTCTTTTCTTGTTTTGCTGCAAACACTTATCACACGTCATGTGCTCCACAAAGTTTTTATACTGCACCACCACAAAGAAGTACGGGTGATATCCTTTGTCTTAAACTTACCTAAATGAGGCAAATTTATTCATGTGCGCAACAATGTGTTTCACTATTTTCTACGCCTTATTTTTGACCTTGAACCTTCTTACCTTCCATCTGTAGAATTTTGGCATTTTTTTTTTGCCTTCTCATCTTACTTGTCTTGTCATCATCATCCTTATACGGTTTCTCAAATTACTGGAAAATGCCACAGAAAAAGAAGAAATCTGAAAACGGCACCGAGATGAACTTTCTTCTCTGGAACAAAAGTGTCGGAGACATTGCTAATTGAGGATGAAACTTTGGAAAAGGGTTGACGTGTGATAAGGCTTCCCTTCACCTGCTCCGCCAGCTACCCCTGTAGCTAACAGCCTTCCGGCACAAAAATATCTCTTAAGAAGAGAAGGGAAAAATCCCTCTGGGAAGCTAAGGTATGAGGAGGAGATCCATTTTTCCGTAAATTTTTTTTTTTACTGTGGCTCGAACGACATCATGCTTTTTCTAAGGTTGCTCTTGGGAATTGCAGGTTTGATATAACTATGACGACTATACGTATCTTTGTATATCTGTCATACATTGAGGATGGTATAGGCATTTTTTCGTCATTCAGGTTCAGGTTTCTCTAGAAATGTTTTTTTTTTATTAGCTTCCACGTGTTTGTATTAGGGTTGGGAGTGCACGGTAGGTACCCTTTCTGTACGTATCTTATCTACACATAGTTACGAGATACAAACAGTTGAAGGGGTTTTACGGACTTGAAGATAGAGAGATACCATAGTTGTTGGATCTCTCTATAGAAATTCTATCGGCATTGTTTGTAGACTGAATGAAATTTTAAATGCGAATCGTTTCATAGTAGTTTCATACATAACTCTATAAAACACAAAGTTGCCAGCTTATTTGTTCTATATTTTGCGTATCTGTTGAATGCAATATTTTCTACGGAAGGATGTAATGAGAAAAAAGCCATAGTAATTGACAAATAGTTTTTCCGACTTTATGATTTTATTGCTATTATACCTGGGATTCCAAAGATAACTCAAAGCTAAATGCTGACTTTATTAATATCAAATCGTAATTCCGCAATGGCATATTTGTCGTACGGAAGTAGGTCACAGGGGGGGGGTTATATTATTTTATCTCAAATTTAAAAATATCAGGATGTAAAAGGGTTTTTCTCCGCAATAAGTTCCGTTTCATATTTAAATTCATTTGATATGAAATGAAAACATTCAAATTGAAAAAGAAATTTCTTTTGCAAAAGTGAGTGTTTCGTATCAGCATGAACCGTATACTCTTCAGTATGACTTGGTTCCTGCCTGCCGTATACGCCAAAGTAACAGCCAAGCTGACCTCATATATGCGGTTAAAATAATTTTTATGTGTGGATTATATTTGAGGCGAAATACTACTAAATACGCTATGAATTTATTTCATAGCAAAACTCCGGTATATAAAACTGAAAGCCCAAACACGCTAGCCTCAGAACTAATCTCTTTTTCAAGATTCACTCAGTTGAATTCTTTATAGAAGTTGCACCACATATGTACCATTATTGGCTTGTACATTTCATGACAGTGTCAACGTTTCAGACCTTGTCGTCTACCATTGTGCTGATGAATACATGTTTAACTAAAAACTTCTTCCCATTTAAGTTAACCTCTGTAGCGTTTAGCAACTTCACAGAATTGTTCACGTAATTAATTTCCACTTCCGTAATATCAGTTCTCTCTTTAACAAAACGGAATCTTATAGTTCGGCAGTACTGCGAAGAAGAATTTCAATTTCTTTTCATCTTCTTTACCAGCAACTAATCGTAGAGGCACGAAACAGGGGTCTGAAATATGTTCGCGTCTGAATCGGCATCATTTTCGAATTTTTGTTCAAACTGAGATTGCTGAGATCCGTACAACACCATTTACAAATAATCTTCAGGGTTTCTGCTTCAATGTTATCAGGACCTGTTCCAGAAAGGTAGACAAACGCCTAATGGTGAGATCAACGAAAGGTTGTAAATCGCTTTCGGTGTAGATTCTCATTACTCTACATGATTCCTTGGGCGGGTAACATTCTTTTTTTGCATTATGAAAACGGCTATAATAAGGGAAGAAATTCTTGTTGGTATTTCTAATTATTGTCGACGAGTTAAATCAGTATCTCCGAACATCAATAACGCTTGTATTGGCGTAAGAGAAAAAGTTTCTTTTTTCCTTAATTTAGAAAATCCCTTTTTATGTTTTTTTGTTTGCACGTGTCGCAGTATCTACTACTGATTTCTTTGAGTATATCGGAAGCATATCGTTTCCAGTTTTCCGCAACACACTCTGAGCAGCATGAATGATAACTTCCTTTTTCAAAGTAGACCGAACCTGCTCAGTTTTCCTCCTTTTAGTTTTTTCACTTAACTCTCCAAATGACTTACGTATAGTCGGCTTGGCTGATTTTGTTTAACCACGGGAATCTCAAATGTTCCTTCTAGCCATAAATGATTGTATTCGAGAAATACATCTTCCTTCTTATGGGGTAATTTGCGATTTGAAGTGTGCAAAATTGCGTTTCAAGCTTTCAATTTGTTTGGTCTTCCGTGTATCCTTCGCACGACAAAAGTTGCTCTTTCTATAATAACCATCCTGGTAACTCTGCTGGGATTGCAAACTATAGCTATCCTTACGGTATTGCAAACAAAGCTAATAGACTCACCCACGCTCTTGAGGTAACAGTCTGTTTCTGGTAGAATTGTATATTTGATGAAATTATCCTCTGCAAATGCACACCTGGCAATACTATTATATCTCTCACTAAATTTACTTATATATATATTTTTTTTGTATCGCTTTTGATTTGTGTTAATGTCTCATATTCGCTCTAAAACTGAAAATTAAAAGAAACATTAATACCAGTTTCAAGTCAATCAGCTATCGAAATAAATCAATTCAATTGCCCCAAAAATAATTAGAGCCATCTATATTTCAAAAAACTAAACACTTCTACAAATATGTAAGACAAGCTATATGAGAATTTCTAGCTGAAGATATTATGGATTTTCTTTGCCAATTATTACCAGCAATTTGCCTTGATTCTATCTGTCGCCTCGATAGGGTTGTGTGTGAGTCCATTAATATACCTCAGAAAATTATACTTATTAAAGTGGAAAAAGGACCTCATAATTTGTATCCCTTCAGCAGACCTTCTTTACAAATATGACATAGAGTGATAGTTATGTCATAGCAAGGAAACCCCAATTTGTTTAACAAAACCGACCTAAAATTCCGGAGGGTACATATCCTTTAATATCACAACCATAGAATCTTTCTAGCGCTCTCCTGTTTCGTAATCAAATTTCCTGACCAAAACTCAACTAACACGAGACATTTTTCTTTGAATTCCACATATCTTTTTGGTTGTGAAGATAGTTCCCTTGTACCCATCCCGAATAAATCATCTTCATAATAAGTATGTATGTATATGTACTCACTTTGTATGTATATATATTATTGAAATGTGACGCATTTTGTTGATGTATTGGTGAATGTTTGCTTACACCTCGACACCATATTATTACATATATCCTCTGAAGGTCAGAGAAATGACTCCCAAGAGCGACTCAATAATTTGTCAGCCAGATAAGGGGGACAGAACATCCTTTTTACTTAACTGAGTGTGACATGTGATCAAATCATAAGGAAATTTCCGTACATCGAGCACTTGTTATATTATGAAAGGCCATCAACATAAGTGGGCGTTAGTTGGTCGTCGGCCAGACCATGAATATCAGCATGTCGAGTGTGGATATGAAACGGTGGAAAACCTAAATGGATATTTATGGAGATGGTTATCTGGGAAAAAAATATTTATCCGCATGTGTGGTGAATGCAGGACATTAGCCTCATATATGCCATGTGAGAAGTATAAAAGTGCGTCACTGATGATATTGTTGGACTGTTCGTAATTATGTATGTAGTGCACGTATACTTGAAATGGCCAAAAAATATGTAGAGAATTTTATTTCATGGTTTTCTTTTTTTTTTCAAAACTGTAATAGAACTACTGCTCCCAGAGACACGTTTTTATTATAAAATTTCTTTGTGAATTTATTAATCCTTGCATTCATTAAAAATCTGCAAGCGTATTTTAAACAACTTTTAAATGGAATTGGATTCAGTTTTTTATTCTTTTTGTTTTTCATAATGGTGAGGGGAAGGGCTGTTTAGACATAAAGTTCATCAAATGAAGGTTTCTGGGTTCAAATCGATAGGTGATGATTTCTTCAACTTTAGTCATCTCCATATTATTATAATTTTTGCACAGTCCCACATAGCTTGTTATGAAAAATATTGTGGTTGCTTTAAATTTAGTGGTCAAGTTGTGTTATGCCAAAACAAGCAAAAAAAAAAACATGAAGGAATCAGCAAGTGAGTCGGTGAGTCACGTCAAGTTGATCTTCAAACTTGGCACAAAATATGGAATTTCCTCATCGACCGTTGGGTTAATTTCTGCTTTCCTTTCAAATGTGCGCAAGTTGTAAAACTGCAGAATTCTATCTCTGCTCCATTGTCCCCTTCCCTGGTGTTCCTCAAGGTTCGGTTTTAGGCCCTATTCTCTTCTCACTCTATATAAATGACTTCCTTTCTGTTGTGAATAGCGCTTATGTACACTTTTGTATATACGAATGAGCAATGGATAATGAGCTTGCAATTAATACAAAGAAGTCTTACGGTCTGCCGGTATATATAAATGTTTTCCCAATATCTGATTTGCCATCAGTTCGGTTGAATAGCTCCACGCTTGCATATGTTGAATCAGTTATGAAGTTAGAAATTCCACTCAATTCTAAATATATTGTTTGGGTCTACATCAGCATTTTGATGAGGAAAATTCGTGGACTATCTATATTTCATATAATTTTCTGGCAATGGATTTTCACAGAAAATTGGCGATGACTCTTATTGCGCTTTATTTTAACTATGGGAGCCTTAGCCTTTTAGCAGACTAGACTCAATTTGTCCCAGAAGAGTTACTGTAGTCCTTAACGACGTCATACGTTATATATGTAGACCTGCTCGGGTTCATGTATCTGCTCTTGCTATGTCCCTACTCGGAAGCTATATAGAAGCCTATTTGACTTGTCGTAGGCTTATCTTCATTCATAGTTTAATTTATACTAAGTCCCCTGTGTATCCCTCCGATAGCCTACAGTTCTTACACTCGAGTTGAAATTTTCAATTTTTTGTCCGCAGATGTACATCTAGGTAGGGTGAGCGTTCTTACTTCGTTCAAGATGTTAAATTTGATGCAGCGCACAGGTTCCAGCCTTAGCTAAACTAATCAAAGATTATCTTAATTAGTATTAGATTGTGATTGGTATAGATTCTTACACCTTCAAATTCTTGTTACATTATTTTAATTAATTTTTAATTTTATCTTATTTTTAATTTTATTGTAATGTTATATGTATTATAAGATTTTGTAATCTTCTGTACAGCCTGTAATAAATGTATATTGACCTCAGGATTCAAGAGCAGGAGCTAGCTCAAGTTACTTTCAATCTGGACTGCCTAAACATTTTTTCTTTAAAATGAAATCTCACAAGGTATACAAAATTTTCTCATATGTTTGCTACTGTATTTTTTCTATATATCCGTCCGTCCATCTGTCCATCTATCTCTCAGGACGATAACTTAGTTAGTTAGCGCCTAGCGAGCTGAAATTGTGTGTAGATAGTAATTTTATAAAAAAAAAGTAAAGGCAAATATATGTAAAATGGATAAAATTGGGCCATAGTGTTGCCATACAAACAGTTTTAATTTTCACTATATGTTTAAATACTGCGTTTGAGAAAGTGTTGAGTTAGTAAACTGAAGTTTTTACACAATGTTCTCGTAATAATTGTAGATCTTAGTTCGAAAATGGAAGAAATCTGACAATTACTTATTAGGGTTGCCATAAAAAAAATCTAGAATTGAATAAAATAAGTAAAGAACGAGTTTTCAAACAAAACTGAGGCCAAGCCGCATGAAAAAGTAGAAAATAAACTTTTCTTCACACACAGAGGTGGACTCAGATTTTTTGATTGGGAATATTCTTTCGCTTCATAAATCAAATCACTTATTACCTCTGATTGATCATACTGAAATATATCGGTGATTGTCAGCAAATAAAATCTGAGTCCACCTCTGTGTGTGAAGAAAAGTATATTTTCTACTTTTTCATGCGGCTTGGCCTCAGTTTTGTTTGAAAAGTCCTTTTTATAATTATTTTATTTTTTTATTAAATACTAAACAGTCTAAAATCAAGTGCCTGGCTTGAGCAGTATTTTCACATAATGTAACTCAACCTCAAGATTAAATGATGGTGACACATTATGACACTGAATAGAGTACATAATTAAAAAAATATTTTCTATGGGATTTTTATAGTCATCTGAAGTGGTATTCTATCTACTAGGGGACCAATTAATCTTAATTTATCTTAAATGTACAGGAACAAAAATCAAAACATGTTCCGAAAATGATTTTCCTCATTTAAAATTGTGAGGGAATTAAATAGAGAGAACGAACAAGGCGAGGGTAATTTAAAGCAACCTTTTCATTTCTGTAGATATTCTTGAAAGATATAGTCTGAAATATATTTAATGGAATAAAATACGTGCAAACACTATATAGTACTGACAAAAGTTTAAAACGCTCAGCAACTCCACCCCCCCCCCCCCCCCCTCCCTACCTTCTTCCAGAAACTCAGAAACTGTTATACTTATATATAATATTCCCAGCATCCTACTTAATCATACTTCCATACAAATCACAGTTTTCAAGTTATGAGAAAATGGATTTTTAAAGGAGCAAGGCACTTAGTGTGATTGGGTTTCAGTTTGATTGCAGCATTTACTGGATAAATGGAGTTTTATTGTTGCAACAAAGTATTATATAGTGGTATAGTTGCACGACATCATTCTTTCTTTCCATCGGGTAGTAGGTACCTAGTCCTCTCGCTCCCAACATGAAAGTGCCATTAAGAAAAAGTTTCTTTTTGTTTATGTTTCTGACCTTCCAAGGATTTCATTATCGAATCTGTCGGAGGGTTCAAGTCTGTTGGATTTATATGTTCAAGAACTTTGTATATGTGTAGGTATATGATCGGGATAACCTTTTTTTTTTTCTTTCTTCGAGACAAGTTCAACTTTCAGATTATATAACAAATTATAACTTTCATTTAGTTTGACAAAATAAAAAATACACAAAACCTATCGCTGACGCAAACAAACAAACAAACAGACAGATGCCTCTTTATTCTGTAAATAAAAATTTTCAACTTTTTTCCCCATATCCTATATTATAATGGTAAAAGGAAAAGACCAATTCCTAAGGGACACTTGTTACTTAGCACCTCTTCAAACTCGTTTAAAAACTTTCCGGCAACCTGGCGCTACGACCCGAATTTCTAATTGAATCAATCCCTCCCCTGCTCATTGAATGTAATTTTATGTGTGCGTGTGTGTGTGTGTGTGAGTGTGTGTGCGATTGAAATGTGGTGAACTTCATCGTCAGCAGAATTTCCCTATCGATAAGATCAGTTTTTAGCAAACTCAATCAGAGAAGTTTAATTTAATATTCTCCAGCAGTTTCGCACTAACTTTTCTACAGAATGAAAAGATAAACAAAAACTGCAAAGCTAAAAACTTTGCCTTGCCGACTCCATGGGTTTTATAAGGATTGGAGAAATGCTAACAAGAAGGACTACTTGACTATCTTTCCAGAAGTACCGCGCCAGGAGCTTCCAGAAGATAGGCCGGTTACGCAATTAGTTTTTTTTTTTTTTACTGATTTCAAAGCTATGTTAAATCCCAGGAGAATGAGGATTTACCGCCACCCATCGACCAAATCTCTATACATTTCCGGGGATAGGCTCCTGACAACCTACATGTATATTGCTGCTGCAGGAGCTGGAGGAGTGAAATTGTAAATTGAACTCAGAAAACAGAGAAAATTCCGAGTAAAGACAGATTTTATCTCGAGGACTTTGTTTGAATTAGGACTTTTCAGGTTGCTCTTCAATTTATTGCAGTCATACCAACATAAACATAAACACTCACTATATCGTCAAGAGTAGGGAGAGGGTAGATAGGGGAGGAGAGAGAATACCGGGAAGTTATGTTTGCAGACAAAAAACTTTTCGAACTTTGTTTTTGTGAGTTTTATTTGTATATATATGTATGCACACATATATCTATATCTATACACAGAGAAAATGCAGTTTTGCTTACATCGCGACAACTAGAAGTTGCTTGCAAGCTTAAAACTCTCCCGTGGGATTTTCGATTGCAACATTTTGCCATTTTAATGCTTATGAAAAAAAAAAACAAAAAAAAACAATAAAAACAACTTTTACAGAAAATTTTCCACAATAATGTTTCCTAAATGTTTGGAATAAATTACCCGGAAGCGCAGAATATTTTTGAAAGGGGAAAGAATCTTCCTTGGGCAGAAATTTATGAAGCGTCTCCGTTTCTTCATAAATAAATCATCTCCGTAGTAATCAGACTATGGATTTTTAATGTAGAAAGGTTTAAATGACTAAGCAGAATCCCTGGTTCTCTATATAGAGTTTACTTATAATTTATGTATTTCAATTGAGTGCCGTAATGTATAGAGGTCAGATTTGAAGTATATGTATATGTAACATATATGTACACACATTCAGTAAATGGTTACCGATTTGAGAAATTACATGGGGAAAAATTGAAAAGGCTTGAATAATGTTATGAACCCAAAGAATTGGGTGTGATACTTAGGATTTCATAGAATTTTTGCTTTTATATGAATTTCAAAAGGATAACTCTCACAACCTCCTTTGAAGCAACAGTTCTTTTCTAGGATGATGATTATAGATAACATTACGTATAAAAGTATTTGGTAAATTCCTTGATCAGCTGTTAAACTAGTTTTCTTAAAGTCACTTAGAATTACAAAATTCTTTGGGTGCCATTATGTGTATATATATATATATATAGTACTGAATATAGTACTACTATGTACAGGTAGTCCTCCATCAACCAAAAAGATAACTCTTCATCGGACTCTTCTTTTACTTCACTCCATTATCTCAAAATTGTTGTTTTTTGTTTTAAAATAGTTCTCCTGCAAATGGGTCTGAATCTCCCTGGAATGTCGGGATCACAATTTCATTAATTCTGAAAAATAAAAAAATTATTGAACAAAATAAATTCGGAAAATAAAAATCTCAAAAAAAAAAAAATTCTTAAAAATCAAAATTTTCCGAATTTTATTCATTTGCTTAGAAAACGAAAAATTTTCGCATCAAACAAACATGAACGCTGTTAGCATAGCTACAATTTCTATCAAAAAATCTTCTTCCTGTTTTTTAAAATCCAGTTTTCAGTTGTATTTTTTCCATTTAAAACAGGGCTGGGTATGATATACCGTTCTCAAAATACAATTTGTTTGGTTTTTGAAAATTGCAGAAAAGGCGCATATTTTAAAACTGCAATGATACATATCTCGTTTTATCAAAATCTCGTATATTTTTAAAACCCTCAGTTTATAAATTTTACTTTTATTTGTGACATGCCTTTCTTTATGAAATGTTATAAAATGAAATTTTTCAACACTTAAATAATATGTCGTTTAATAATGGGAGTTTTGAAAATGGAATATCGTACCCAACTCTATTGCAAGCGATACATATCGTCTGAAAACCATTTTTTTTTAATACAAAACTGACTAAACGGGATTGACGGAAACGGCATATCATAGCGGTCCTTTTAAATTTAATAAAGTAGAATTTTGAGAGCGGTATTTGGAACGGACGCAATTTAAACAAAATAAGTAAAAAACGAGTTTTCAAACAAAACTGAGGCCAAGCCGCATGAAAAAGTAGAAAATAAACTTTTCTTCACACACAGAGGTGGACTCAGATTTTTTGATTGGGACATTTCTCTTGAATATTCTTTCTCTTCATGAATCAAATCACTTATTACCTCTGATTGATCATACTGAAATATATCGGTGATTGTCAGCGAATAAAATCTGAGTCCACCTCTGTGTTTGAAGAAAAGTTTATTTTCTACTTTTTCATGCGGCTTGGCCTCAGTTTTGTTTGAAAACTCGTTTTTTACTTATTTTATTTTCTGCCTTTTTCACGTTAACTAAATTGTTATTACGTGCTGCATGGAGATATTTTAAAACAATTTTTAAGTCATGTTTGGTGCCGATCCGGAAACAAAAATTTTTCGAGTATCAAATCGTTGAAGTACTGCAACGGTTTTCTGAAATTCTAATTATGTTTTAAACAGCGCTTTTTAGCTGTATTCCAACTTGATTCCATATAACATGAATTTTCCCGATTTTCCATGTTTTTCACAGACTTTTCCTATTACTATGAATTTTTTTTAAAAATTGACATGAATTTTCCTCGATTTTTCATGCAAGTTTTCATGATTGTTGAAGAGAAAGTATTGATGCCAGTAGGACGGAAAAAAGATGATTCCGCATAGCTTATAAAACTTTTTCTTACAACAACAACTTTGTCTTAGGTTGCAAAGCGCTCAAACGCTTCCTTGGTCTGAAAAACTCCGGAAAAGCGTTTTACATGAATTTTCCTCGATTTTTTCTGCAAGTTTTCACCATTGTCGGAGAGAAAGTAATGATGCCAGTTGATAGGGAACTTGATCCTGAATAATTTAGAAAACTTTTTACCGGGAAATTTTCCGGAAAAGTCGGAAAATTTTTTCGGAAAAATCGGAAAACTCTGCATTTTTCCTGAAACGGATTTATCACTAATCAAATTTGTACCAAATTTTCAAATGATTTTTCCCAATTTTCCGGGTTTTCCATGGAAATTTCCTGTTCAAATTTAGATAGATTCAATTGTCACGCGACATGAACCATGTGTGCCAAATTTCAGCTCGCTGTGATGACGAAAAGTGGGTCTACGAGAGTGTCGAAAATAGTAAAAAAGAAATATAAAAATAAATAGACATACAAATTCGTGTACGAGTTAAAGGGAATGGCCTCAAAAAAGAACGCCCCCGGGTTTCGAAAATTTGCATGCTTTCCTGTACGTCGTGTTCCTTACAAAGTGTGGCTAATCCTATTCTATTGATTTCTACGTCGATCGGAAGATGTGGAGGAAATAATCCGCCTCTCGACGAATTCGGATAAGCTCAACAAAAAAATATAAGAATTTTTGCTCTTTGTTGTTAATTATTTCACGAATTTCAAAATAGTTTTATAAAAATAATCGTATAATAATTAAATTTGTGAGAGCATTATGGAATCAAGCAGTACCTGTAGAAATAACTTTGTCAGTATGATCGCATTCTTCATCAGCTCTATACCGATTTTCTTTAAAGTTTTTCCGAACCTATAATCAACGTCTGTTTTGCAAAAAAAAAAAAATAATAAGGTCAGGAAGAATCTGATGCCAATCTGATGTCTAAAGTATTCGTACGCCCTGTGTGAATTGCGAAGCACTATAAATGTCCCTTTCGATAATTCAAAGCTTGACGAAAGTCAAATTAACTTCGATCAATTTTGGACAGCCCTTCGTTTTCAAGTTTAAGACCAGAGAACATTGGCAACAGATAATTTGGTTGAGCTGCGTTTCGGTTATTTTGGAAAGTCTTCCATCGTTGGATGGATTAAGAGCTGGAATACAATAATACACGTGATGTGTTGTCATAATTTTTTTCGATAGTCAAATCGGGGTTCCACGATATATAAGTACATACATATGCATTTTCGATTTTGAGCTTGATTAACTGTTCGGACATTTCTAAATTTTTTGCAAGATTTTTGTTGGTCGGACTGTGTCTAATTTTTCTCTTATCCAAATAAAGTTACAATTAAATTTCTTAAATAATTGTTGAGTTTTATGGTTTCCTTTCTAATTAGAAAGAAAAAAAAACCATGTGACGCCCATACTAAATATACAAAGACCAATGACTAATGAAAAGTAACCTCCAACCGCAACGTAAGAGGATGTAATCTAATCTCCAGTTACACAAATTTCGATACAAACCCTTATTTATAAAAGTTTATAGTATGCGGCAGCATTTTATGAATTGTATCATATTATTTGTTTCTTTTGTATGGAATAATTTCAATATCATTGTTGTATGCAGTCATTTTGAGTTCTCGTTGCCCATTTAGAGGACCATATCGCATTTATTTATTTATTTAGCAGAGCCAAGAAAAGAAAAAAATCCACATAACTACTACAAAAGAAAGGAAAAGAAAGCAAAAATAAAAAATAAAAACAAACACAAAACCATACAAAAGCAAAAAAATCAGCCAAGTGCGACTCGGACTCGCACACGAAGGGTTTCGTACCATCGTACAAAATTTAACACTATGAATACGCCAAAAAACAAGTTTCTTGTAGGGGGCCTCCTTTAATTTTTAATTTTATTTTATTTTTATTATTTGTTGTTATAGCGGCAATACATACTCTCTGAAAATGTCAACGGTCTACCTATCATGAGACACAGCCCGGTGACAGTCAGACAGACGGACGGATATAAGGAGCTTAGTAATAGGGTTCCCGTTGTTACCCTCCTTTGGGTACGAAACCCTAAAAAGAAACAAAAATCATCAAATGTAAATAAAAAATAAATAAAATAAAATAAAACTAAATCAATGAGGTCTGAATGGTCATTGAAGGCATTTGAAGCAATGATTGCAAAGCTCCACAACCAATAGAGCTATCGACTGTCTTAAAAATTTGAACAGCGTCAGCATAAATCAGAATATCAGATAGACTAATAATGTTTGGCAAATCGTTAATATATAAGTTGAAAAGTAGCGGACCAAGATGGCTGCCTTAAGGAACACCGCAAGGTACAGGTATTTCACAAGAAACAGCCGACCTGAGCAGAACTTGCTAGATCCTATTTGATAAATATGACTATAGGCATTTAATTAAAAAAAATAAAAAATCCGAGGAGCAAAAGCTTGTGTGAAATTTTATCGAAGGCCAGATGCAGTCAACTTGGTTTCGATTTTCCATAGAGTTGAGACAAACCGAGGTAAATTCACCCAGGTTAGTGGAAGTTGATCGCATCTTCGAAAAACCGTGTTGCCTTGTAGTTAATAAATGTTTGCAGTGAAAGTAAACAGCATCATATATGTACAATCGTTTCAAATAGCTTAGGAATAACAGAAAGTTGGGCAATATTCCTATAATTAGCTATTTAATCTTTTCTGGCTTTTTTTTGTATAGGAATAATATAAGATAACTTCCATGGTAATGGGAATATACTGATCCGCAGAGATCTGTTAAATAGATGTGATAAGGGATTTACAAGATTATGCCCGCAGGTCTGGCATTGAACCTGGATTCGACATTGACAATATACTTACTCAAAACATCTTCAAATATCGTAAGATCACATGTAGGAACAATTATTGGGTTAAGTCGTATATAGAAATCATCCTTACTGTTTTCGTCTATTTTTTTGCAATTTTAGAAAATGTAAAATTTTTTAATCTCGTACGCAAGCGCGCTGTAATAATTCTCTCCGAATCGGATGACCAGCTAACTGGATAGACCTGGGAATACTTTAGTGAGGATTATACCAACAACTTTCCTGAATATAACAAGCTTTCCTCAACACGCCAAATTTGTTCTCTTATCCATCATTATGTTTTTTTTTCAAAGCTCATTTCTTTGATGCCTTAATTCAAATTTCTTCATTTCTGTAGTAGAGTTCTCAACAAAATTCTATTGTCCAAATCGTAATCTTGTTCAATATTTAATTATTCCAGTTCCGCCATTTTTTCACAATTCTTATAGAACTGTTTTTATTTTTTATCGGATGAAAGTCGCTGATCCGTACATCAAATTTGAAAAGTAGATTAAAATTCCAAATAATTTTTCATACTTTATTTTTTATCTCACTCAGATGAAATAATCCTCTGACAAATAAATGCTCTACACACACAAACACGTCCACAAAAATATTTAAAATCCCTTTCCTTATGGCAGAAAAACAATTCACTTTCGTTCTTAAAACACGCGACCTAAGTATCTCAAATGAGATATTTTTTCTTCTTGAATCTTTTATCGTAATTGGCTTATCTGCTATATTTCACGTAAACCTTCTCTTTTGGGTATAAAGTCTTTATGTATGAAATATAAATTATGTAGAGCACTGTCTTTGACAATAGGCAGACGTTAAGAGATGAAACAGAGGATTTTCCAACGCCGCGCCGCACCGCATCCCTAGGCAAATTTTTTTTTTTCGTATCCTACAAATACGAAAAAACCATTCAGAAAATTAATTTTTTTTACCTTCTATTTATTTGCTTTAAAAATTGCTCAAAATGGTATTTTTCTTAAAGGTAAACAAACGCTACCCTACTACTACTGCCTGATGCCATCTGTTGTATGTTTCTAGCACTATGAATGTCTTGTTGTTGTACTTGATGCATTTTATATTTGTCGAAAAATATATGCACATCACGTCGATCTTCTCTGGGGCAGACTTACAGACATGAGACAACACCCTTACTGCGGGAAGAGTTTTTCAAGAGTGAATATATGTTACGTAAGCACTCCTCCATCCAGAAGAATAGGATTAAAAATAATGCATCCTGGAATTTTACATAAGACAATTTATGTAAACATGCATTCAGGAACATTTTTGAATTAGCATAAAGGCTTTAGCCACGCTGTTGCTTTCCTGTATCGACACAAGGAAATTTATGCAGTATCGTTCGGAGTCTGTTTGTGTCGTACATCCTATATATAATATGTATGTATACCTGTGAATGTGACTTTCTATCGCAGAATTTATTACAACATCCTTTTCAACACTGGCAGTATTTTCTCACTAATCTGTCTAAAGGGATTTGGAGTAGAGAAAGGTTTTCGGTGCCCGATGGTGAATTGGTGAATTATTATAAAGCGATTTGGAGCTGTTGAATTTGCATATAAAAAGGTTCTGAAAAAATTATTAAAATTAAAATGAGAACATTTTGCACACAAGAATTATAGTGTTGCTGTGTTTTGTACTTGGGATTTATGTGTCAGGGTGACTTAGTTTACGGAAATATTGTGCAAAAGCCCAAAATATAAAGAATGTGTTTTAACGTTTTTTTTTATAAGTTTATTAATAAAAATACACAGACCAACCGCAGAGCAAGAAATTTAATGAAATTGTACTAAAATCTACCTGAAATGAAATATCACAGACAAACAATATCCAGATGTTCAAATGTGCCAAATTTTAACTAAGAGAGTTTGGATTGAAGAGTGTGAGTAAAACATTAGAACGGCGCAAAAGTGGATAATATCAGTTTCGCATGGTGGCGACCTGATTGACTTGATCAAGGGAGTTAGTTCTTAAACAAGTGGTCAAGTGAATTCTTAAGCAAGTTTGTTGAATAATTCACACACACTGGTCAATTTGAGGCTATGGTAGAAATATGTGGAACGAATTACTTTTCTTACAGAATTCAGATCACTTTTTAACAATTAGAAAAGTACGTACCTAAACAGAGCATAAAAAATGAAAATGTGCGCGATAATTCCAATTTTTAATTGCCTACTCTTTGGCATTTATTGAACTTTTTCGCTGGATATGCTTCAGAAAAAGTGCAAATAACGCAGAAAGGGTTACATTTTGAGTACAGAGTGTGATAGGACAATTAAAGCGAAGTTTTTGAGCTTCTTAAATTCAATGTGAAAAATTGGTGTTGCATGACGCGTGTTTTGACAAAACTAGTAGTTAGATAAAAACAGCAACGAGGTAAAATTCTGAAATTTTAAATTTGTTGAGCCATAACTTCAAAACGGAGGGGAAGAGGGAAAACTTATAAACCGTTGGAAAGGTTCAACGATTATCTATCTACCGAAGTTTAAATTATCATCATAGGGTATAATGTGGAGAAGTTACAGGGTGATCTATGAAAACATATCCACATATCTTTAAGGTCCGTTATCTCGGCAACCGATGTGATCTCCCTCCCTCCACCCATACAATACTTTGCTGGAAAACCCGGAAAATCGGGAAAGATCATTTGAAAATTTGGTACAAATTTGATTAGTGATAAATCCGTTTCAGGAAAAATGCAGTTTTCCGATTTTTCCGAAAAAAATTTCCGGAATTTTAGCACTTTTCCGAAAAATTTTCCGGTAAAAAAGTTTTCTAAATTATGCAGGATCAAGTTCCCTATCAACTGGTATCATTACTTTCTCTCCGAAAACTTGCAGAAAAAATCGAGGAAAATTCATGTAAAACTCTTTTCCAGAGTTTTTCCGACCAAGGAAGCGTTTGAGTGTTTTGCAACCTAAGACAAAGTTGTAGAGCGAAATGAGTTACATATAGTTGCTTTTGTGGAAAATTCCATGGAAAACCCGGAAAAGCGGAAAAATCATCGGAAAAATTTTCATCGATATGATTAGTGATAAATCTGTTTCAGGAAAGTGCAGAATTTCCCAATTTTTCTGGAATTTCCGGAATTTTCCGACAAAAAAGTTTTATAAGCTATGCGGAATCATTTTTCCCCCGTCCTACTGGCATCAATACTTTCTCTTCAACAATCATGAAAACTTGCATGAAAAATCGAGGAAAATTCATGTAAATTTTTAAAAAAAAAATTCAAAGTAATAGGAAAAGTCTGTGGAAAACATGGAAAATCGGGAAAATTCAGTAAATCAGTGTCTTTTCAGCCGTCATAAAATTGTTTTAAAATATCTCCATGCAGCACGTAATAACAATTTAGTTAACGTGAAAAAGGCAGAAAATAAAATAAGTAAAAAACGAGTTTTCAAACGAAACTGATGCCAAGCCATGAAAAAGTAGAAAATAAACTTTTCTTCACACACAGAGGTGGACTCAGATTTTATTCGCTCACAATCACCGATATATTTCAGTATGCTCAATCAGAGGTAATAAGTGATTTGATTCATGAAGAGAAACAATATTCAAGAGAAATGTCCCAATCAAAAAATCTGAGTCCACCTCTGTGTGTGAATTAAAAAACGATTTTTCATACAAAACTGAGGACAATTTTGTATGAAAAATCGTTTTTTAATTATTTTATCGTTATTTTCTCAATATTTGAACCCATTCAGTGGAATTTATTGCATCGGGCAATCTAACTTTATTCTTCTTTTGTTTTTACCTTTAGCATCCCTTGACCACAGGATCGCATTCGTAAAAACAAAGCTCACTTTACTAATTGTACTTGATGGTCCGGCTTTCGTAAGGATTTCTTCCTGGAAATAATTTTCGGAATTCTGAACTGTGACTATGTCGTACTCGATGCACAATTTGTAGATGGTAACTGAAAACAAACTTTGATTGTTTCATCTGCACCTAGAAATTTAAGATATTTTTGAAATTGATTAAAACAGGAAACTCTAAATTGCTTGTTATATTTACGTAAAATAATTCTGAATTGCTCATTTTCCTTAACGTTACGAAATTCCTGAATTCTATCCTCTGGCATCACGGATTCAAAAAGATGTAAATGCTCTGGACCAATAGCAGTGTTATCCTACAACAACTGTTGCTTTGGGCTACCAGACATGCATTTGGTATAATCTGTGGCATCTGCATAAAATATATAAATGCCGCATCTTTTAAACCCATTATATACCTATTTATTATTGCTGTAGTAACTGCTTTAAATAAGTCTTCTAATAAAGGTGCAAGTTGTGCTCCAGTTACAATATTTCTTCCAGTTTTCAGTGTCCAATTATGAACTATTGTATTTCGGGAGATCAGTGGAGGCTGGACTCCGGAGACGTCTGCGGGCTGAGAGTTGTTTGTTACGTTTGCAATATAAGTAATAAAATAATAATGGAAATAATGCGATTACAGTATATTGCGATTATCCAGGCATAATTTTGAAATTTCATTATTTATATGAGATTTATGGTCATCAATTAAGAAAGGAATGGAATCTGGGTCGTCCATAATATGTATCTGCAGAATTCTCAGCTTCGCTTTGAATATATTTCATAGTAAAACTACCTAAAAATGTTAGTTGCGATAGGTCTAAATCTTGCTAGGCATTTTAGTAAATACGTAGTATTTCGTCTCATATATAATTCAAACTTAAAAATTATTTTTAAGTGCATATATGAGGTCAGCTTGGCTATTATCTTTGTCGTATACGGCAGGCAGGAACAAAGCCGTACTGAAGAGTAATTCGGTTCCTGCTAATTCGAAACGCCCTCTTTTGCAAAGAAAGTTTTTTTTCACTTTATTCTCAGAATTTTTATATTGCTTTAATTCTGTATGACATTTTCGTACAGCCGATTCTGTTACTTGAGATCGAGCCAAATTAATGGATTCAGGATGATGTTGAGTGATCTATGTATATCTTTTCATAAAACACATGTACCACTTCCTTCCTGGAGTATCGTCCTCGAAAGGTGTAGGGAGCTCATCCGTTGTTATCATTTTTAATACAGATTCGATTTCTTATGTCCTCTTTCTTTATTGGGAGAACTTTCTGCCCCCCTTTGCTATAATCCACTTACAAAGTACATTTTCTTCTTCCGGGGTTAGAATTGTGATAACGGATTTTGATTTTGTTAATTAATGTCGAATGGGGAATCCGATATTTCCTTTCAGTTGCTCTAATCTGAGACCCAATTTTAATTTCCTCTATTGCTCTCATAACCATTTCTTTACTGTATCTAAAACACTTTTTCGTCTCACGGACTTTTCGTAACTGAAATGAAAATTACAAAATAAGATAGGTAATTACTATACAACACAATTCAGACTTTTCGATTCGATTGGATTCAGCCCATTTCGCTCCAGCAGATGCATGAGTCGCTTACAGTCACGGTCCAGGTTCATGTATACCAGGCTACCATAAGTAAAATGAGGTACTATGAGCGCCCTAACCAGTTTCATTTTCATATCAAGTGACATAACACTAGCAAAAAGCCATAACCTTCGAAGACCAGCATAGAATGTGCTTAACATCAGGTTGACATTTTCACAACACTTCATATCATCGGTTATAACCACTCCAAGATTTAAGACTATGCTTCGCACAGGTACTACAGAACCATTAAGATATATTGACGGGATATCTGCTTTACACAAAGGACCCCTGTAAAACGAAATACACTGGGACTTGGACGAGTTAAGTAATAATCCATTGCTTGCAGACCACTCATGAATTCTATGCAGATCACTATTTACTCGTTCAATGCAATCCTCCAGAAGTCCTATGGGTCTACTTAAATATATCTGTGCATCATCAGCATACAGATGCACCTTTACATCCTTTACCACTTCTGCGAGGTCATTAATAAATAAACTAAAAAACAATGGGCCCAAAACTGACCTTTGTGATACACCATTAGATAGCTCAAACGCATCAGATAATCTACTGCTGATTTGGACAACTTCCTACTAGACTGATTGCGGATTAGCTGAAATTAAAAACTGTGGAGAGTTTACGCAGAAAAATTACATGGTTAACACAATCAAAATGCTTTAGAAAAATCCAATAGGAGAAGAACACTAAAGAGATATCGTAAAGTGGTGCTAAGAAGAATCCCCGTCCGAATGTCGTATTTAAAGTAAAGCGAAGTCCCGATCATAAGGCAGTTTAGATGTTTTGTAATCCAATGGTAAACTTAGCTGAGCTTAGTTTGAACCGCCAGCCAGTTATGTTAACATAGACCAATAGTATAACAATTCTTTCTGATTAGTAGCAGAGTTTAGCTACTGAAAGTATAGTTCAATGTAAAATCCCAATTTAGTTTAGGCACAGGAATCCACTTTATTTGTTATTTGTGTAGGCATCCATACAACGGATCCATATTCTAAAACGGACCGAACTAATGAAAAATACAAAGATTTTAATGTTAAGAGATCTTTAAATTCACATGCCTGCCTCTTTAAAAATCCCAGCAATTGAAAAGAATTACATCTATATGCTCTTTAAACGATATCTTCTTATCGAATATTACACTTAAATTAGTTATACCTGAAAGTCTGTCGGGAATAAAATTTTTGACACTATAGCGAAAGGATGATGTGCCAAATTGTAAAATGACATATAAATAAATTTGCCATATACTAAGATTCCATACTATTCAAATCCTGTTGAAGCTCAATTTGTTTATAGTCATCATCTATAAAAAGAAGGTGAATAAACATAAGAGGACCCAAATGTCTACCTGGTGGCACGCCAGATCTCACATGAATGGCCTGAGACTTACAGTTACTAATTTTCACGAACTGTATACGGCCAACTAAGCATAAGCCAAGCCATTTCAACAAGGAAGAGTGGAAGCCAAGTGATCGAAGTTTTTATCAAAGGCTTTCGTGAAATCCATATAGATCAGATCAACCTGTTCACCTGACTCAATAGCATTGATTACCTTATTAGAAAAAATTATTTAATTAGTACTAGTAGGTTTTCCATTAACAAAACCATGTTGTTTATCGCAAATCCCGAGTTTTACGGTGTCGTCATAAATTTTTTCAGTAACTAAAGACTCTAAGAACTTAGGAAATGGATGAAGTTTTGAAATAGGACGATAATTGTTGAAAGTAGGCATAATAAAACAAATTTTCCATATTTCAATCAAATATCCACAAGACAGAGATGAATTCAAGAGTGAAGAAACACACATTTTCAGAAGTCCAGTAGATATGAAATCAGTTCCGTGGGAATAAATAATTTCTAAATTAGAAAGGCTGCTCTAAACATCTTCCTCTTTCAACGATATCGCATCCAAATCCCCCAATGACGGAAGATATGAGTAATCACAGTCTGATGAGGACATATTAGAATCATTATAAATGAATTTATGTCGGTATTTAAGAAATCGCAATATCTTACTATTGTATTGCTAGAGTACACAAAACTATAGGCAGATAAACTTAGTTCAATAGGTTTATAATGGAAATCAATTGGAATTAATGCATTTTCTATTTCCTTCACGCTAGTAGGTACATAGTTCCATATCAACAAAAGTAAGATCACAAAGCCACGATTCCTACCACTGCGTTCATCATCTTCGATTGACTGACGACCACTTTTGAACCGCTCGTCCCACTGGCAAACGACCGTTTTCTTTAGAGAATCGTTACCGAAACACTTTTCCAACATTTCCAACGTTCGCGCACCATTAAATCCGTTTTTCACGCAAAATTTAATACAAGTTCGTTGTTGCAAATTTAAATCCATTTCCAAAATTGTAAGAAATCGCCAACACACACAGAGATAGATGTACTCTTGGCTACGTAACTTTTGCAAATGTCAAGCTATGACGCTAAGATTTAGAGAATATCAACAACAGATGTACCAACTTAACAACAAAAAAAGAGAACTCTCCCATCGGAACGATGGGAGCGCCACACGGTGGTTATTCCGGGAACTTTTTAATCAAGGATGTATAAGCAAATTTGACATGTACCTATACGAATCGGATCGAAATGGCGGGATTGTGTTTACCTCTTTAACCCCAATTGCCGAATTAGTGTCAGTTAGACAGACCCAGAAAGTTGGACAATTTTTATTGTTGCTATGCACGATTCTATTCATTCCAAAAGTAATTTTTAATCAGATAAAAATTTGAACTTTGCACATATTTTTCGCTACTATAGCCACATCCACATCTATTGGTATATAAATAAACTAAAAACATAACTATTCCATCCATATGTGTAAATACTAATGTGAACTTTATACCATATTCCCAGGCACCCACTATAGCGTAGCGACTCTATAACGTTTTCTTTTCGCAACACTTCACAATTCATACGAAATTTTACCAGAGCGCTATAGAAGTCACCCACTCACTACCTTCCGCTCATCTAGATACACAAGTCTAAAACTACCAAAATACGAGCATGTCCGAACTCGAATTAGATAAATTTGTTTGAACCATGAATCCATTGAATTTCCAGTTATTCGAAAATAAATTGGTTTCTCAACCGCAATATAATTGCCTTCCAAATGAACAAATAGCATACGTTCCACAAAATTACAAGTCCTTAATCAGGTCGCGATTATCGCATTAGCAATGCCTTTAAGAAGGTGTAACCACTAAAATCCCCCTTATTAAGGTGGGCTGTTATAAGAAGCTTCATGACAAAGCCTCACAATACCGGAAAGTGGTTCCTCTTCTAAATGCCCATTAATCTTAATGACATCATTTTGACAGGAGTGGTTTCCTCTTTGTGATCGTTTTCACCCACAAAGGCACTCCGAATTTGGTGTGGTAGAGGTGTGTGTAGAAGTGTTATAGTATAGTAGTTATAATTCACTTGGACGCGGTGGGAATTATATTCTAGAGTTATGTACATATGTAGGTACATACATTATATAGACTTGGCATTGATAGACAACTAAAGGTGCACCACTGTGAAACCTCAGCTCAGCTTGACCTATTTTATGTGCCGAAATAAGCATATGAGTGAGCCACAATTCCTATATCTTTAGGTCTAGAGAGAATGCCCACACACACACACACAGACACACACATATTACATTATTCAGTTTGGGGCCTGTTTGGGCCTGGTTCGTATCCTTTGAAAAAATTCTAGAAAAATGTTCCTCAATTTTTTTTTTTGTATACAATAAAACTTTTGCAATAAATACTCGTGATAAGGCTAGTGCTAGCTACTCTTTGGGAAATTCCTGTTTTTTGTTTTTTTCTTTTGACAAAAAAAACGAAAGAATAGAAATTGTTGGAGGGATTTAGGACTAAACCATCGAAGGGTTACAAAAACAAGGACGAACAAAAAATCATAACACAATACCAAATCCTTGTGCGTTATTTCTTGTTTAGTATTTTTTATTATTACTTTTTTTTCGGAAACTAATATAGAAACATTTTTCTTCATATTCTGACTGCCAACAATGCCATAACTCATGAGAAGTTTTCTTTTTTATTACCTCCAAATTCTGACTCTGCGCTTAAAATTGAAAGCCTTGGAAAAAAATTGGGAGAAATAAAATGAAGGGCGCCTGCCTTTGTTCGCCAGCATAAATCAACAGTTTTTCCCGCAATTTTTCCTGCATATTCATGTATTAATAGAAATTGTCCCAATTGGAATTTTATCACCAATGAAAAGCCCGTTTCCATCGAGGGTGTGATATAAATTTTCGGGACGTTTATTTTTCAATTTTGTTTTCTTTTATAGACGCCCAAAAGTAATTTATGTCTTCAAAGACGACCAACTGTGACAGAAATCATGTTCCTCTGTATAGAACGGATTTCCATTTCTGCTGAACTGTCCATTGGTTCTAGACGTTTATGGATGGTTGTCAAACAGATAGAAACAATTTTCAGAAAAGTTCTTTCAATTTTTCTTCTTCGTTTGTTTTTTTTTTCTTTCTTTACTTTTATCAGCAGATGTCTATGCAATTACAATGAATTTTTAATGGCATAAAATACAAGTGTGAATACACCGAAATAGCCTCGTAAATAGCAATTACCTGGTTGAGCATAGGGGACTTGAGAAGAAGTAGATGTGTATAATGTATTGGATGAGTTCCTAGATTTCAAAATATCGGTATAAAAAATTTAACCTCATCAACTTTTACGAAAAGGTGCAACTAAGTTTTTCGGGCCTCTTATGTTATCGGAGAAATCTTAATTCCATGATTTAATATCCCTAAAAAATCTATACAGAATTTTGTATGTGGAATTTAAATAATTATTATAATTAATTTATTTTACTTATAATTATGTACAATTTATTTGCATTCAAATGCAAAATAATTGGATTAAGCCTACGCTAATATTGCATTCCTTGACATTAGGCCTCATGATCCTAGAGATATCCACTTAACCACAAAATATAAATTTGAACATCATTTACAATCTGCATACCTACATCTAATGGTATATTTAAAAATTTAAGCTATGGTAGAAAATCTTGAAGTGAAAAAGAAGTGGACGAAGAATTGAACCTTGCGAAATACCATTAATGAAATGGAAAAGGGTGCAATTTTCTTTGATAACTTCTGTGTATACAGTTACTAAGAAAGTTTTAGAAATGTTTAACAACAGATAACATTAGATTGTACGAAAAGTAAAGACATCATTAAGGATGGTACCTACACATCTGAAAGGAATCACTTCATACAAATTTTCAGAGCAATCATTATTGTGATGAGTAAGACATTGATGGAGAGTGGGAATCATCCACTAAATGTGTAATCAGATTCAATATATCTGGCTCAATGTGACTTATCCCAATGCCAATTTGCCGCAGAATCTGGCAAGCTCCCTATATGCAAAAGTTTAATCTAAAGTTTGGTTCAGTAGTGTTTTTTTTCAACGCGACTATATATACACAGCCATTCCATAAGAAAACGATCAAAAAGGGCTTGTTTTGAACCCGATCCATCTCCGCTTTGGATGAAACTTTCAGAGTTTGTATGGAATACCAAAATATAGCTCACCCAAATTTTTTATTTCCCCATACCAGATCCCCATACCATCAGATCTCGAGAACGGAGCAACCGATTTTTCTGATTGAAATGCCAAATGAAGCCTAACACTTTATAATTTTCATAAAAAAATATAGCAGTACCCAAAAAAGAAAAAAAATTGTTAATAATAGTATTTTTCACTATTGAGGACTTGTAACATTTTTTTTATATTTAATTTTGTTTTGAAGCTAGAAGCCTTATATGTATATCTCTGTACAAAAAATTCGACGGTGTTCCGCTTCGTTTTTTGAGGCCAGCCCGTCCCTTTAACTCGTACACGAATCTGTCTGTCTGATGAATATTTCTTTCTTACTATTTTCGACACTCCCGTAGACCCACGTTTCGTCATCACAGCGCAGCGAGCTGAAATTTGGCAAACAGGTTCATGTCGCGTGACAATCAAAATTTGAACCGGAAATTTCCATGGAAAACCCGCAAAATCAGGAATAGTCATTTGAAAATTTGGTACAAATTTGATTAGTGATAAATCCGTTTCAGGAAAAATGCAGAGTTTTCCGTTTTTTTCCGAAAAAAATTTCCGGAATTTTTCGACTTCTCAGGAAAATTTTCCGGTAAAAAAGTTCTCTAAATTATGCAGGATCAAGTTCCCTATCAACTGGCATCATTACTTTCTCTCCGACAATGGTGAAAACTTGCAGAAAAAATCGAGGAAAATTCATGTAAAACGCTTTTCCGGAGTTTTACCGACTAAGGAAGCGTTTGAGCGTTTTGCAACCTAAGATAAAGTTGTAGAGCGAAATGAGTTGCAAAAAGCTGCTTTTGTGGAAAACTCCATGGAAAACCCGGAAAAGCGGGAAAATCATCGGAAAAATGTTCATCGAAAAGATTAGCGATAAATCTGTTTCAGGAAAAATGCAGAATTTTCCGAATTTTTCTTGAAAATTTTCCGAAAATTTCCGGAATTTTCCGACTTTTCCGGAAAATTTTCCGACAAAAAAGTTTTATACGCTATGCGGAATCATTTTTTTTCCGTCCTACTGGCATCAACACTTTCTATTCAACAATCATGAAAACTTGCATGAAAAATCGAGGGAAATTCATAAAAAATTTTAAAAAAAATTCATAGTAATAAGAAAAGTCTGTGGAAAACATGGAAAATCGGGAAAATTCAGTAAATCAGTGTCTTTTCAATTTAGTTAACGTGAAAAAGGCAGAAAATAAAATAAGTAATAAACGAGTTTTCAAAGAAAACTGAGGCCAATCCGCATGAAAAAGTAGAAAATAAACTTTTCTTCACACACAGAGGTGGACTCTGATTTTTTGATTGGGACTTTTTCTCTTGAATATTCTTCTCTTCATGAATCAAATCACTTATTACCTCTGAATTGATCATACTGAAATATATCGGTGATTGTCAGCGAATAAAATCTGAGTCCACCTCTGTGTGTGAAGAAAGGTTTATTTCTACTTTTTCATGCGGCTTGGCCTCAGTTTTGTTTGAAAACTGGTTTTTTACTTATTTTATTCTATTCTCCTTCTTTTTATATTTTTCTTGTTGATTGGGCTCTGTCTGTGTAATATCTTCTAAACTTCCAAAATAAATAAATAGATTCCCTTGAGGTGAGACATTAGAAAAATAAGATCAGGATGCCAAGAATAGATAGTTAACTGGAAAAAAACAATATTTACAGGAGTAGCAGAATGAAACATTTATTACCGTACATTCTAAGAAGAAATTTTACAAACATTTTATAACATTAAACGTAGTAAATTTACAAGATTTTGTGATATATTTTTGGATGTATATAAATCGGAAATATTTTCCTCGGTTGTGAAATCAATCCAGCACTTATAAATTCCAACTCTCTTCTCCTAATGAACGGTAGAATTAAGGACCATTTACATACATATAATCAACTATATTACGTTTGCATGTTGTCTTTAGTTACTTTGTTCTTTGTGCTATTTATTGTGCTATATAGAGAAATTCTTAGAAATATGTTTTATCTGTCCACAATTTCGGTACAAACCATAAACAAAGTAATAGTCGCGTATTTAGGAGAAAAAAAAGCAAAACCCCTGCGTCTTACCCAAATCCTTTAAATAATGTACAAAGCTTATAAATCGATTCACACGGATTATTGTCTAAAGTAACAGGAAAGTCCGACATTTTATTTAACTGTTGAACTGTAAAGTGAGAACTTTTAAAGAAATCGAAAAGACCTTAATGGGAAAAGTTTGCGCACCACATTCGTGTAACTTATACTTACAACAAGTGGGAGCAGCTTATATAACATATGTACGTGGACCAACTTTTAAGTACATTCGGATGTATGACGCCAAAGGATTCTTTCGATTTTATTTTTTTTCTATGATTTCCATAGTATTGTAAAGTGACATATGATGTGAAAGTTTGACTTAAGGAAACTTAAGTTCGGCAGTAAATTTCTTTGTCAATTTTACTTGACGCCTGCTGTAAACTTTTGAAATTGCAGTATCTTTTTGCGTTTGTTATATGTCTAGCTACAATATATTTTTCCTTTGGGATTTTTACCAAGTTATGTGCAATTTCATACAATCCAGTATAGGGTAAAGGTATGGAAACTGTGCAGTTAGTTGATCCTAACAAAAAAAAAACTTTATTATACGCCATTATAATTTCGTTTTTTTTAATTTAGAGAAATGAAAGTCGATTTTGTACTTTTTCATATGCAGCAGAAAAAATTAGCTGAGTTGTAATACAAATAAAATATCATGACGGGATGACTCCAGAGGTCAGTTAGATACTTTTTTGTGTAATATATAAAGGTTCGCTTTGAAGACACATATCTCAAGATCTGCTAGTCACTAGTTAATTGAACAAATTTTTTATTTGTCCTTTTTAAAATAAAAACTTCTATTTCATGGCTTCGTTAGGAAGTCGACCCCATGGGTTTAGGCAGTAACTTTGAGCGCCTCTGACAGTTAGAAATGTTATTAGTAGATCCTGTCGTTGTTTATTAAAAAGTTGGAGGCAATTAAAAAGCAGCATTAAGAAAATCCCTTGAAACATAGATTTTTAGCTATGTACGGCACGGCACCGAGACATGTGAAAAGGTGAAGAATTAGGTAATAGGGATTAGTTAGTTAGTTTGAAAAGAGGTTGGGACAACAAGGGGTCCCCCGAACAAAGGCCAAAACAAGGTCCATTGTGCACCCTCCGGACCAATGAGCAATCGCTCATCGGTCCCAACCGGGCGCTCTTACAAAGCTAAGTATTGGATTGGCCTCCCAGCCCTCTTTGCCCGTTTCATACAGCTCGTCCTAGAGGTGTGAGCCAAGGATTCTGTATCGCTTTCCTGAGAGTGCCGGACAGCGACAAAGAAAGCGAGTAACCATTTCAGATTTCGCTACGCAACCCCTGCATATAGGATCATCAACAAGTCTAAAAGTGACCGTTGAGAAAAGTGTTTCCGGTGAGAATAGACACTAGAGTTCTCAGGGTTGGCTTGTTAAGTTCCAAGAGCTTATTCGTTTGGTTTGGATTAGGTTTACCCAATAATTCCTTTGTAGTTCTACCCGAAGGATCATCTAACCAAAAGCGACTGTATTGGCAGTCAGCTCAAATCAAAATAATTGAGGCAAGGTGTTTTGGTGCAATTCAGATTATGGAAGGAGATTCTTCCGAGCCTGCACCAAGACGAGCAAGCTCGTTCGCTTTTTCGTTCCCGCTGATGTTGCTATGCCCTGGCACCCACTGATCAAGTACCCTGATATTCCAAAAGAGGGAATTCAAGGTGGTTTTACACTCCAGTATTAATTTGGAGGTTGTAAAGGGTTTAGATAATGCCTTGAAAGAAGGTGGTCGCTATCCGTAGCGATGATAGGTGCGATAGACTGCACAAATTCAAAGATGGATTCATATGGAACTCTTATTCCAGTATGATTCCAGCTCTGATTAAGATGCAGTCTTAACCCTTGTGTCAATACCTACATACCTGGGTATGTTTGCAATTTTGAGAATGAAAAAACTTTATCTAATCTTTGAAAATTTTCATCCATCACTTTAGTTATCCTTAAGGGCTCTATTTGTAGCTAATATATGCTATAAAATTTCGAAACGTGTTCTGTGGTTCCTCAGAAAATAGACCTGAATTATAAATATACGTTACCAAGCTGATTACATACACAGGTATGTAATACATTTTTTAAGAATGGGGATTGAAAGGAATAAAAGAATAGATTTATTTTTAAAAAATTTTATAGAATTTATTATGATAAACATTTTTTACATTTGGGGAATTCTGTAGAATGCTCTGCACGCCTGTATGTGCACATTGTGCAAGATTTTCGAGTGGGTCGCCGCTTACCTTCCTCTTTGCAAATACCGCAGTTACCTTTTACTTTCAGTCTGCCTGTTTGATCCCGTGCTGCTGGTTCACTTGACGTGGATGTAGATGGGATTGGTATTGGGTGTCCCGTCATGCATTCGATAGCAGATCTGGTCCCGAAGTTCCTCATAATGTTCGAATTTGCTTCTCTGATCTGCACAGTTGGCATGGTGAGGGCTTCACCAACATCTTGCAGAAACGTATGCCTCTTATTTGTCTTTTAGTTAGGATTGTGCGTATCATATATACTGAAGGCTGCCAGAGCAAAATATTATAAAAAAATGCTAGGGTCCAGCGCAACGTACGTCTCTTGGTGGTATAATGTCCTACCATCTGATCCATATTGTCTACGCCCCCCTTGCATTTGTTGTAAAAGGATATAATTTCGGGATTTTGGAGGACACTACTAACACTTTTATCGTAATGGACTGTTGACAGCAAAATTACAGATTTTCTCTTTTTTGGTACGTAAGAGCAAATCATGGTTTTGTCACAAAATCCAAACTCGGTAGAAAGCGGTATACGTGAAGGTATAGCTTGCATTTCTGTAGGAATGTATGGTATCTTTTTTTCAAAGTTCCGACCAGTCCAAGATTCCACGATATCAATAAACGGGCAAGCGGTAATGTTGTGAAAAAATTATCAGCCCAGAGTTCTTGTATCGCTGCACTAAATCTTTTACTACTCGTTCTCCTTGGTTTACATCGCGCTGATTATTTATTTTTGACCTATCAGCGGGTACGATGTCTTCGAATCACAGGCCCACCAAACTTTTATACCGTATTTTGCAGGTTTTGATGGTATATATTGAGTGAACTTTGTCCTTCCTCTGTATGGGAACAGCTGCTCATCAATGGTTATACAATCATGAGGTATGTAGTTTTTCCGCAAATTTCCGTTTAGCATTTCCCATATATCTCGAATAGGGGCCGCTTTATCAGTCAACGCTCTGCTGGCCCGTGATAATTCGTTGTCAAAGCGTATAAACCTTAAAATGCTCCAGAAGCGATTTAACGAAATACTCGCTCGATACAGAGGGTATGAACTCATTTTCCATAAATCTGAGGTATTTTCAGAATTTGAATGATGAACACCACAGGTGATTAAAATTCCCAAATATGATTCAAATTCTAAAGGAGTAATCGGTTTCCAAACCTTCGGTATACTTGACGAATGTTCTTCATTCCACTTAGCATAGCTCCTTTGAGCTTTTCTGTTGCTTTCTCTGATAATTACATCGCACATTTCTGCTGTTATAATTTTTTTGAATGTTTCAAGTGTCGATAGTAATGCTGTTTCCTTTGTAGGCCCACCTAATTGGCGAGCAATATTGTGACTTCTTATTCGGCTGGATGCAGGAGCGTCCTTGTACCATACCAATGTGTTCCATCGCGTACAACGAAGTATTCCTCAGAACATTCTCTTGCTACATTCTCTGCTTGCTCATCGTAATCACTATCGTCGGTATCGCTATTTACTTCTGATGGAATAATTTCATTTTCCGCGTCCGAAAATATATTGTCATCAACCAACTCGTGTTCAGAATCCAGAGCCGCTTCATGATCTGATTCATTTTCCTGTTCTATTTCATCTAGTAAACGCTCAACAGAAGCACTCTGTTCCTCAGCACTCATACTAAAAAATATAAATGAATATGAAGAAAAGGTTTGACATTATTTTTCTGGTATAATTACAGTCCAAATCGCGTACGATGAGTTAATGCATCCAATTCCATTTCAAACAATGTTGCGGAAGAAAATAATATATCGAAAAAATCACTAATAAGTTTGAATTATTTACTTCGCTGTAGGTTTTAACTGAACTGTGAATAAAACTGCAGTGAAATGATCTTTCGAACATTTCTGCAGTTCACAACTGATAAAAGCATAAACCACGCCTACTCACTTATATTACAACTACAATATTACCGCAAGTACGAGGGAATTAGTGACGGTCCGAAAGGAATATATTACCTGAGTGGTATCGATATTGCTTATAATGACCATGATTAGACAGTTCCAGTATGAGGTATGCTTTGCGGTCGATACCTCCAAATGCGATTTATGATCAAATCAGTCCTTTTGCTACCCTTGTCAGTCAGTGGAAAAAGTAAAAGCTGGTCTCAGGAATGAAAATTTACACTTAATATGAACACATAAACAAATTTTCCTTGAAATACTCGAAAAACTGCATTCCTGCCATCAACAATTATCCTACCTCCAAGATTTTTTACCATATGCAGCATACCCACCTTTTGAAACAGGCCTAATCTTAAAAATAAATTCTTAGGAACTGTTTGACTAAATATTCTCCTTATATATAAAGCAAAAAAATGAAACAGTTCCACAGAAATATACGTAAATATGGTTACATACCCGGGTATGTTATGGGTTCGTTTACGTCATTTATTTTATCCACTGACACAAGGGTTAATGCTGCAATTAATGCTCTCTGCTTGATATGTATGTATCTGCACAGGGTGTATATTGAGGATAACCTCAAGAGGACGAGGGTTAGTTGACTAAGGGAGCCGCTTGCACTGAGGATACAAAATCTTGAAATTTTCGCCAATATCTTAGGGATATTTCCATGAGAAATTTCACCCAATCAAAGATGTTCTTGCTGCTTCCCCAATATCTCATTGTTGAAATATAATTACATTATCCACGAGCAATTTTCATTAATGACTTTTCAATCATTACTTCAAATCTTTACAGATTTTATAAATTTCCAGAAGTCTGATTAATTGAAATTATCTCTCTCTCTCTCTCTCTCTATACAATTTTATAATAATTAGTCTTTGATAAATTCTTTTACATAAATAAATTCTGCTGTCTTATATATTACTAACCCCATCATAAAATATGAAATTTCATCACTCGACTACATACTTTACACCATAACCTAGAATTTAGTCAATGGAATCGATATATCAAATGTGTGTCGATAGTATAACAAAACGTGCATTCAGCAATATAAAATCAAATTCTTAACATACATTTCAAGGGTCCACACATTTTCTCACACATAAATACATCGACCAAAGGCCTTCTTCTCTTGTTTACAAAAAAAAATAGCCCTTCAATATCAAATACATCAGTTTACACCCCTTTCAAAATAAAACTTTCATAATAACTGTCGCTTATACGTACTAAGTTCCAAAAATTATTTATTCAGCTTTCTCTTCTCCTTTATTAACGCCTTTCCAATTTTCGGGATCGAAGGTGATTGAAAATAGTCCTTTTCGGTTGTACGACCGTAATTAACCTTTTACCAAAATTATATCCCTTTATTCTAATTATGGCGATTATCTATACCACAGAGATCAGACCCATCTTCAGTTGTTGAACCTTTCAGAAGATTTACCTCAATATTTGATACGACGCGACATTTATTATTTTGTTAAATGTTGGATCTAACTATCTCACCTTCAGAAATTTTCTACTAAAACACTTCGAATGAAGGTATAGGAAAGAAAACTTTTACAAAAGTTTTGCTGCACCTGCTGTACCTACCTGTACTACTAAAATTTTTCTATGATTGCATTACACAAAAGATTGTGAAACAATATGTAGGCCCGACTGAAAAGAATAACCATGAATGCCGTAAAAGTTTTCTGTTGCCCTTCGCGTGAAATATTCTAAGTCAAAGGTGAACTGGTATAGCTTGTAGGTACATGCACACCTGAAAATGCAGCAGAGTGTGTAAAAAAAAATGAAAATAAACTCTTGTGCAGGTTACATACATATGTACCACCTACATAGGTGCAGTGAAATGAAAATTGCCTAAGGCTTTTTCCATAGTTGACTCTGCACATAACTATATATCTACCTACTACGTACCTACTCATATAGGTGGAAGCACATCAGTGAAAAAAATGGAAATTGTTTACCAAATTTCCAATTACAAAAAGCTCTTTTCAAAAATTTCATCCCTAAATATATTTTTGCCGAATTTCTGCTAGTTTCCAACCAACTGAGTGCAATCAATACACAAAGAAAATCGCCTGCCAACATTTTGTGAATAGAGCGGACATGCAATGCAATGAACCGGATGCGAAATTATAAAATTGAATTTAGCGCACAAAATGACTTCACAATTCCGGAAAATGGAAACAATAAATATTCTACCCATCTACCCACCCACCCCATTCCATACACATATACAATACATGCATGAAGCTATATATGTAGATTAAGAGTATTTCTATGATGTCAGGACTATAGTTAGAATCCTGATGGAGAATTGTATTCTGTTACCGGCTCATGGGACTTTAAGGCCCACATTCGACTATCGCCCCGCCCATACCTCTGTCAAACCACTATAGAATTGAAATATTCCCAGCCTGTGACCAAACCAAAATGATTTAATAGGTCATATCCTTCGGAGGCAGGAGGACGTAGAACAGTTGAAAGCATCTGTGGATCATAATTTCACCAATGTATCTGTCCATGTGGTCTCAACTGACTGACTATCTCCTACCATCGCCAGGTACCTTATTTCTGTCAACGGCATAAAAACACGTTCTAGTGTCACTTGAAAAATTTATCCCTAAACGAGACTAAAAGAAAGAAAGATAGAAACAACAACATCAAAAAATAACTGGGATAGGATGGTGGTAGGTCGGGAATAGTCCAAATCTAGAAAAAACAAGCAGCCACCCAGCATAAAGGGTACTTCTATATCATAACCCAGTTCCACACATTTATGACAGGTGACGGGAGTGTTTACATCCGCATAACAGAAGATGCATGTCAAAAAAATGACAAGACTCGACTCCACAGGGTTTCATAAAGTTTTCCATTTTGCTGTTTTTGGGCAAATTAAAGCGTTTCGAAAACCAAACTGTGTGAAAAGGGTGGGTGATGATATGAAATAGGCTTTGTGTGTTTTTTGTTTTTACTACCCCTTTCACATTCACCCATCTCATCAACATGCTTACCTTGCAGAATTATAGCTATATATGTAGTAGGTACTACTCATATCTTCCTCCCTCTAGTCAATGTGTGTGAATTTTTAGGCAAGACTGGAAGGGAATGTGGTACCTTCTTCGTTGGCTGTTTGCTTTCAGCTCTTTCAACATTTCATCAATATTTAATTTTTCAATTTTTCATGAAAATTAGTTTTCACTGAGAACATAAAGACTGTGGATGAGAGGTTAACTAATTTCTTGTTTTATTTTTTTTTTCGTCTTTTCCTTTTTTTAAAAAATTGCTAGAAATCATAAATAAAAAATGAGAGTACCCCATATTGGCACAGACAAATTATACTCAGATGCTTCTGATCTGATATATTGAATTGAACGGAGGAGAACTGTGCTTGTGGCTAGTAAAGACATTGCCTAACTCTCTCTCTATCAGACAGAACTTCTCTCATAAATTATTTGTGCCGATTTCATGAAGCTAGCAAAATTCAATTGGAATCTATTTCTTAAATGTTTTTTTATCGTCTATGAATTATTACTTTTTTACGGTTATATGTATATATATGTGTATGTATGCAATTTAAGTATGTATATGGACGGGGCGGGATGCACTTATGTAGGTAGGTACTTAATTCATGAAAAACGATAAAAATTCAAAAATGTAATAAGATATGAATATTTTGACATGGAACCTATTTACATGCAAGGATTGACTTGAAAACGATTTCAGCTATATCAATCTACTTTATTTATATTAAACTTTGCATTGGATTTAACGCTTTCAGGGATTTTATTTGAAGTGGAACTAAAGTGGAATGTAAATCGAGTAGATCTGGAGGGTGATTCTGATCTCTTTGTTGTACTATTTAATCGTGAATTTTGACATATTTTGTCGAGTTTTTTCTTTTAACACAGTTCATTTTGTGTCTTCACTATTATCTACCACAAAATGAACTATAATGAATTTTCGATGAACAAACGTCAAAAAACACGACTAAATAGACGACAAATTAGTCAACTGCTCCAGAGGTTGTGACAAAAATTTTATGGAAATTCTACACCTAATTAGAGCAATTCAAGTGCTTAAATTCCAATTAATATTTTGAATTTGTAATGTGAAGTGTCATTTTCTGTTCATTCTACGTCATGCAAGGCTTGCTGAGCTGAAATAAAAACACGAAAAAATCAGTAGAAATGTTCATTTCATTTAGTCGATTATTTTGACATTCAAGTTCGACAAAACCTACAGAATCACCCTACAGTGGGTGATTGTGATACTTTGTCGTACTTTAATGTCAGAATATACGACAAAATGAAATCAACTTTTCTACTGCTTTTTTCGTGTTTTTATTCAGTTCAGCAAGCCTTGCATGACGTAGAATGAACAGAAAATGACACTTCACATTACAAATTCAAAGTATTATTTCGAATTTAATTTTCTAATTAGGTGTAGAATATCCATTGAATACAGTATAAAATTTTTGTCACAACCTCGGAAGCAATTGACTAATTTTTCGTACTTTTTGGCGTCTTATCTATGACATTAATTCATGCAAATTCATTTTAGTTTATTTGATTTGGTTGATGAAAAGGATTATATCAAAATGAATATGGTGAATATAAAAGTACGACAAATATGAGGTGAAATATCAAAATATGTGACTATGTTAGGTTAGAGTGGCAGCCATCAAGCGAACGCCGCCGATCAGCCTCACTTAGACCATTTGCGGTCCATTGTGATACCACCTTAATGGGAACCTACCTGAAAAATATACCGCAGATTTAGGGATTGCGCTGAATCCAGCCACAAGAGTTAATGAACCATACGAGGTCCTCCAACTGTTTGTCTGTTATCTTCCCCAATTCGCCGAAAAAGTAGCTGCAGAGCGCATTCCTCCTGGGCTTGGCAAGGTTAGGGCATTCACACAGCAGATGCTGAATGCTTTTCTTTCTCATCCATACAGGTTCTGCAGAAGTCGTTGTATAGAGCTTGCATACGCTCTGCCTGTTTACCGAAAAGGCAGTGTGCCGTAACAACTGCGATAAGGTTACGCATATCATTACGGTTTCTCTTCAGCAGAGATTCAGTCCTCCCAGAACAAACCATGGACCACAGCTATTTTGAGATTGAGATTGTCAATTCGCCCCATCCGCGGTTTGCCAGCTTCCACGCCTGTACGTCTAGAATCCTCTTGATTCTAGGGGCCGACCTACGGGTTCCTCTGTTAGACATATAATCATAGCTGAACCCTTTCTGGCCAGGGCATTCGCTGCCTCGCTTATGTCACTGTAAATAGGCATCCAGCAGAGAATAATTCTGTGGTTAGCGCCCAGTTTTCGCAGCGGCACCGTTGCTATGGGCGCGATCTAGTACTCGAGTCCAAACCTTTGATTCCAGCATGACTGTCAATACAAATCCTAATAACTCGATCGTTAGGTACAACGTAAGTTGTACCCAGCAGCCTTGCTGCTTTACGAAAGGTCAGGACCTCCCCCTGGAACACACTACAGTTGTCCGGTAGCTGGTACGATTCCTGTATTCCAGGGCGCTCTGAGTATACCCCAGCTACCATTTCCACCTCCATTTTCGAACCATCCATAAAGACATATATATCAGAGTCAATTGCCACACGACTACCATCCCACTCCTCTCCACCAGGAATGCTAGTTGAGAATGCTTTCTCAAAGTCTAGTCTTGGACAAATGTAACCCGTAGCTCCCTTTATACAGTTTTCAGGGCAGAGTTTCAATAGACTACTGATGTGATCAATATTTGCTGTTGACCAGAAGCTCGACTTCTTAAGGTGAACTCTTTGCAGCTATACATTTCCCATGGATGTCGAGGGGTAGGAGCTGGAGCATAATCTCCATTGCTGCTATTGGTGTCGTTCGAAGAGCTCCTGTAATGCCTAGACAGGCAGCTCTCTGTATTTTAGTAAGACTTTTCAGGTGCATCGCTTTCTCAAGAACATTCCACCATACCAGAACCCCATATGTAAGGAAAGGTCTAACAATTAGCGGTGTACATCCAGTGCAGGATACGAGGGTGTAAACCCCATCACTTGCCAAGTTTTCTTGCAGGCATACAATGCAATGGCCGCCTTCTTTACATTAATCCTCCAATTTAATTTGGAGTCTAGTAACACTCCCATTGTCTTTTGTTTTAAAATCAAGAATAATATTACCCAATGGGAGGGGGGGGGTCTAAAAGTCGGAATAACTATCATCCGTGTAAAAAGGACTAGTTCGGTCTTTGCGGTCTTTTGCAATGCTCTTTGAGTAAGCTGACTGACCGTCGGTAAAATTTTCCCTAAGTCATTAGCATATGCTAACCACTTTCATACCCTCCCTTTATAAAAAAAGAGAAGACCATTAACCACCAATAAGCACAGTCGGGGTGAAAGTACTCCTTCTTGTGGAGTACATCTACACACCCTCCTGCTAACCTTACTGTTACCAAGTACTGCCTTTATTAGGCTGTTACTGAGCATTGAGTTAATCCATCCACATATATAGGATTCAATTCTTAGACCAGTCAGGGCAACATTATCAAAGGCTCCCGCGATATCAAGAAATGTACCTATTCTTTTTTCTCGATTGATTTTTCAATGATTCCTACTACACTACGTCATGTAGAGCAGTTTCAACCGATTTACCTTTTTATTAAGCTTGCTGTGATCTAGAAATATCGCTTCTCTTAAACAAGTTGTCCATGGACGTCTCCAAAAACCCTTCTAAAGACTTCAAATGATGTAAGGCTGATGAGCCTAAAGTCCTTAGCATGTGATTAAAATATACGCCATAGCTACGACAAAAGATCAGAACCACCTTCGACAGTATTGCTGTTATTCTTATATTTTCTATTAATTTTTAATTATTTTTATAATAATATTAGTTAGTTAATATTTTCATTTTACATAAATTACCGGACCAAATTGACCCAAGACATTACAAATTAGTAGTCCCGAACCTTTGGATCTTCTGGATGGATCTTTGATGAAATTGTGACTTGCTCTAAAATGAATATGAATTGAACAGACCTGTAAAATTCCAAGTACAAGTACCAGTACAGTACCAGTACCTGGACTTGAAATATTTTAAGTACAAGTACAAGTCCCGGTGCTGGTACTCAAAAAAATTTCAAGTACAAATCCCGGTACTGGTACTTTAAAATTTTTCAATTACAAGTCCTGGTACTGATACTGTTACTAGTACTTAAGTACCAATGTACTTAAGTACTTTACAGGTCTGGAATTGAATATATGTAGCTTTTAAGCGGATTACATATCGCCTACGGTTAAAATTTGTGGATATGACTTACAAAACTTACACCGACAGCATCTTTGATTCTTGTTTTTCATGACTAAAGCTACGATTTCCAAGAGAATGCGTCGATGCAATTGCAATTGTTAATGTTTTTGTTGGAATTTTTTTTTGATGTGTTTTCTGATTCAATATCTTCTGACTTTTTGCTTGCAAAGCAGCATGCATTGACTAGTGGCTTCTTGAATTAGGTACATATAACACATCACAATCCCAACCAGAGATAAAATTCTCCCAGCGCTAGACTTACAACTATATATCGAATGAATTAAAGCATACAGAAGTTATATATCTATCTCTCTCTAAGAACATTAGTACGAAAAAGGATCACTGCCCATCATAATAAGATTTACTGATTTTTTATTAATTTTCACTGATATTCATATATAAGTGCCGAAATAATACATATACCGCCATCTAGATAAATATAGTTGAACCAAAAAAAAAAAAAAAACAAAATCAATATTCTTTCCATATACGTGTCCGTATTTCACACCTTTCCTGATACCATCCATGATGTTAAAATTTAATGAGGATTGATAATATCATGTTCCCAGTATTTTTTTTTGATTGGTTGCGTGATGACACAGATTATCTACGTGTCACATTTCATTGACCTATTCCTTTCAAAACAGTCAATGTAATTTCCTATTAAGGTTCAAGGTCGAATCTCGTAAACTCAATCCAATCACATCGAATTGCGTTTAGTTATAAAAATGGAATCAGTTTTATAAAAAATTAAACAAAAACATAAAAACAAAAAACTCGGTGAGAAGTAAAACAACCGGACATGCAAGCCTTAATAGTTAATACTAACAATCTACTGTCTGTTCACCCTGCGTTTGTTACGTAAAATGATGATTTTATTCAGTCGATTCAATTCCACCCCTAAACCAAATATAGTTGGCACGAAAGTAATTTGTAGGCGTTTTAAGTCTAGTAGATACTACACAGTAAAGTCGCCACCCTAATTTCGACATTTCAGAGGGTCGAGTTTTATGTAGTAATGTAGGTATGTACCTGTATGTAGTATAGGCTAGCTATTAGATCGTATTTCCACTCCTCTACTAGATTTTGAGTAGGCCATATGTTGCATATCACATACTTAATTGTACTGTCGTAAGAAATATCCCCCCACCCTCCCCCCGAATATAGTTTTTACAAATCGGAGCTGATGGTGGGGTCTTTTTTTTATTCTTTTTTAATTTACCAATAATGTGTCTGGATTTCTGAAACGCGAATAGGGGGATTGCTTTTCATTTAAGTATACCCTTTGATGTTGAATTGATTTTATTTAATTATTTGAAGTTTAAATGTTGTTACCATGTTACAATGATTTACGTTTTATCACGCCATGATATCCTTGTTATTTTTATTTTCGGTTGGACATCATTTATTATTCTTTCTATGGAGCGTAGATTTTTTGTATGATATTGTTGCGAGCGTGGCCTTTGGTTCGTTATTTAAAACACAATATTAAATAATTAATAATTAAAAAAAAATTTATTTCACTTTCATCATATAAAATTCACAAACAGTCATTTAATCAACTCAACTTTAATTATCGCTAACACTGTACTTTCAATTATCACAATCCAATTACAACACTTCCGCCTGTTTATTACTTTTGCTTGTTAACACTGCAACGTCTAAGACAAGACTCTTTTTCTGGCGGTGACAACTGTTATATTTATACCCTAGAAACTCTCCACATTATTCTTGAGTGTTCTATTCCAGAAGCTTCATGACTATTCTATTCATTCTGTTCCTGAACCATCCCGAGGATTTCATCATCGATTCTCCGAACCTGAAGTTGTTTACTCTCCATTGCCAGTAGATGTCACCAGTTGTCTCTTTCTGTTGCACGTAACAATATGTTCGAATGTTCTAATTTAATGCATTTCTAGTTAGCGAAACCTGGCTTAAAACTCATGTGCACTCCAACTCCGTCTCAATTCCGAGTTATCTAGTTTTTAGAAACAATCGCTCAAAACATATTGGTGGAGTTGTGGCGATTTGGTGTTCACAAATCACTTAAGGCGACTGTTGTTGCTAAGTCTTTTGAAGGCCAAATTTTTGAATTCTCTCCTAGCAGTTTTAATGATAATGTTGTAGATGTGTTCATGGATAAAATATCCTGCCTTTCTCAAAGATATACTGATATTATTGTGAGAGTCGATTTTAATATGGATGGTTTCAGTGAACAGAGCAATGCACATACTTTGAACTATCAGTTACCTACAGAGTTGACTTAAAAGTCGTAAATAGCTTACCAACGTTCTTTAATACAGATAACCCTTCCCAGTTGGACTATCTTGCCACAACTAATAATGAAAAGGTGTTATTTCATAACCAACTATCCCCTCTGAGTAACTTTGATCACGACGTTCTCTTTTTGTCTTACGCCTTAAGACTAGACCCTATTACGAATTCAGAATCGTTCTTCTATCGTGATTATAACAACATACATATCTACATTATGAGCTTCTTATGACGAACGTACTTATTGGCCATGGATATAAGTGTTCTCTCAGAACTCTGTAGATGAGAAGATTGGGGTGTTTCGCAACCTACTTTTACAACTCTTATCAATTGCACGAGACTCTGCGTCGAAGGAGAACATTTCCACAACGTGGTCCTTGGATCACGCGTGAAATCCATACTCTCTTTGCTGAAAGAGATTACATTTTCAGTCTTTATAAAATATCGCGTGACTCTGTCATTCATACTCGTTATAAGAGTAATCGTAATCTGACAACTCTAAAGCTATGTAAATCAAAAAAAGCATTTTTCGAAGCTAAGCTAAATTCAGATCTGCCAAATAAGTTGTGGTGCAACATCCGGAATTTTGGTGTTTCTGGCAAGGAGTCACATAAATGCTACATTGATCCCAACTGAGATTATACCTCCCACTGATCAGTATGAGGGCTTCGCATTCCGTCGCATCGTTAGTTCTGAGGTTTTAGCAGCATTGTACAAGGTCAAATCTACAGCAGCTGTTCACGACATGATGTCCCCCAGGGTTTGTTATTATAAAATAATTGCACCCTTTATTGCTCATATTCTTGCCCATATATTCAATTATTGCCTTATTGTTTCCCAATTTCTCACTTCCTGGAAAAAAAGACCCTAATTGTTCCCATCCCTAAACAACGTAATCCTAACGGTGCTAACGACTACCGACCAATCAGTCTTCTTTGCTTTTTCAGTACAGTTTTTGAGAGGTTTATATATAACTAAGCGAACGAATTTGTCGAACAAAACAATCTTTTATCTCCATCGCAATCGAGTTTCTGGACGACGGCATAGTTGTGAGACAGCTCTTTTAAAAGATATCAATCAGTCTCTGGATGTCTCTGATGAGTTGTCTGTCCTCGTTTTGCTTGATTTCAGTAAAGCCTTTGATTCTGTTAACCATAGTCGTCTATTAATAAAACTCCAAACAAGCTTCAATTTTTCATCTTCAGCTATTAATCTATTCAAAAGCTTTCTTGCTGGGAGACAGCAAAAATTTACTATCCACATTCCTATATACGAGTTGTGGTGTACCCCAAGGCTCGATTCTGGGACCTTTTTTGTTCAGTCTGTACATTAGTGATCTCCCCACTATTGTTAAGAATTCATCCATTCATCTTTATGCAGATAATGTACAGATTTACCTGAACAGACCTATAGGACTACAAGAAGACTGTATATTTCGGATCAATGAAGACGTAAAGCGAACACAAGATTGGATCTTGGAAAATTGGCTCATGCTAAATACTAACAAGTCACTCTGTATGCCTATTTGCAGAACCAGCATTGAATCAAATGAATTGCCTGCTATCTCACTTAACAACTCTATTTTACTCTATCTTAGCTCCGTGAAAAACCTAGGGGTTGTAATGAACTCCAAGTTTATCTGCTGTAGCCATATATCTAACATGATAGGCAAAGTATACAGCTGCCTTCGATAATTACGAATTGGTTGAGATGCGCCTCAAATTGGTACGGACGCTTATCATACCGCTCTTCTCCTTTGGAACCATATTATTTCCGAAGATGGATTCAAGGTTCTGTCGAAAATTCAATGTCGCTTTCAATGATTCAGTTCATTTTATATACCAATTGCCCCGCAGTGAACATATGTCTATGTATCGTAACTCAATTGTGGGACAACCATTAGATATTCATCTTACTCATCGTAACCTATATTTTCTTCACAAGTTAATCTACAATAAATGCCCTGAATATCTTTACATCAAACTGCAATTTTTACGATCTCAAAGAAACCTGAATCTGCTCCTTCCACGCTGTGCAGGTCTAAGTTCGGGGAACGTTCTTACTTTATACAAATCCCTCGCAAATGGAATTTGCTGCCAACAAGATTTCAAAACACAAGCTCCAGCAGGGCTTTTCTTAATTTATTGAACTCCGAATATTCGGGTTAAAAGCACATATAAGGCTTTAACTTTTGTTCGTTTGTTAGTTTAAGTTTTCACTTTACTTTGGCTTTTTATTAATACTATAATGGTATTTTCTCTCTTTTTCTACTCTTTTATTTAGTAGTACCTTAGTTAGTAGTACCCTTCCTTATGGTGATTGAGTTCGCTCTACGAGATGGCGCTGTCATAAATACTCATTTTCAACTTTCCTAAACTCTGAAGATCTTGGGAGATTCAATCCGCTCTATTCAACGTCACTATTAGAGGTATATTAATTTTCTACATTCCTACGACCCTCACAATTTGAAAACGTTTTTTTTTTTTCATTTTGTACGATCCTAGAGCCTTAATTTCCTGGGCCCTATGAGTCTGATCTACAAGAGGTCGCTATCAACAATAGGCACAAGAAAATCTCAAGCTTGTAGTGTCGTAGAAGAAGTTTGTTAGAAAAGTCCAGCCCTATAAACTCTCTGACAGGCATTTTTTTTAAATGGTCCTCTAAAAGTCTAGCAAAATTTTTAAAGATCGGATCGGCATGCTTCCAATGTCAGATATTTTGAGTCTGGAAGCTTCAAAGCATCGACTGCTGTAAAGCGTGAGTTTATGTAGCTCTAAATTGAGTCTGCCTTCCTAAAACTTCGTAGTCTCCGGACGATGTGAGCATTGGCATCACAACCAACTGAAATACGTCGGTTATTTCGCGCAAGCTCTACCCTACTTGTTTGTTGAAGAGCCTTTGTGGTAAGAGTAGTATAGCAAAGTCTTACGCTTCGTATTGGGTGTTAAGAAGCCGAAGAAGAGGACGAAACATTTATTTTTCCGTCGTCAAAATGTTGTCTCTTGCTTCATATGTACATACTTCCTTTATGGTCTGTTTAATGTCATTTTTAGGGTTACGTACAACAAAAGGAAAACGGAACCATTATAAGATCGTTCGTGCGTCCGTCCGTATGTCTATCGCAGACGTTTTGGCAAAATGTTAGGTCTTTGTGACGCGCATATATTTCGACAGTCAAAGATTATGAAATATATTTTTTTTTCTATGTTTAACGCTAGTGTGTTGGAACCCCTCAAAAAAATCTTTTTTTGAGGCCAATCCGTCCCTTTAACTCGTACACGAATTTGTCTGTCTGTATATTTCTTTTCTACTATGTTCGACACTCTCGTAGACCCAAGTTCATGTCGCGTGACAATTTAATCTATCAAAATTTTAACCGGGAAAAATCATTTGAAAATTTGGTACAATTTTGATTAGTGATAAATCCGTTTTAGGAAAAAATGCAGAGTTTTCCGATTTTTCCGAAAAAAATTTCCGGAATTTTCCGACTTTTGCGGAAAATTTTCCAGTAAAAATGTTTTCTAAATTATGCAGGATCAAGTTCCCTCTCAACTGGAATCATTACTTTCTCTCAGACAATGTTGAAAACTTGCAGAAAAAATCGAGGAAAATTGATGTAAAACGCTTTTCCGGAGTTTTTCAGACCAAGGAAACGTTTGAGCATTTTGCAACTTAAGACAAGGTTGTAGAGCGAAATGAGTTGCATAAAGTTGGAAAACCCGGAAAAACGGGAAAATCATCGGACAAATTTTCATCGATATGATTAGTGATAAATCTGTTTCATAAAAAATGCAGAATTTTCCAATTTTTCTGGAAAAAATTTCTGAAATTTCCGGAATTTTCCGACTTTTCCGGAAAATTTTCCGACAAAAAAGTTTTATAAGCTACGCGGAATCATTTTTTTTCGTTCTACTGGCATCAATACTTTCTCTTCAACAATCATGAAAGCTTGCATGAAAAATCGAGGAAAATTTATGTAAATTTTTAAAAAAAATTTCATAGTAATAGGAACAGTCTGTGGAAAACATGGATAATCGGGAAAATTCAGTAAATCAGTGCCTTTTCAGCCGTCATAAAATTGTTTTAAAATATCTCCATGCAGCACGTAATAACAATTTAGTTAACGTGAAAAAGGCAGAAAGTAAAATAAGTAAAAAACGAGTTTTCAAACAAAACTGAGGCCAAGCCGCAAGAAAAACTAGAAAATAAACTTTTCTTCACACACAGAGGTGGACTCAGATTTTTTTCGCTGACAATCACCGATATATTTCAGTATGATCAATCAGAGGTAATAAGTGATTTGATTCATGAAGAGAAAGAATATTCAAGAGAAATGTCCCAATCAAAAAATCTGTGTCCACCTCTGTGTGTGAAGAAAAGTTTATTTTCTACTTTTTCATGCGGCTTGGCATCAGTTTTATTTGAAAACTAGTTTTTACTTATTTTATTTTATCGTTTGAAAGGGCTACTTTCAAGGATTCCAAAAAAAGGAATTGAATGAATTGGTTAAAAAGATATAGATCAATATGCGCACCCCAAATCTCCTAGGTTTTTAAGGCTAAAATTTTAATATTGTAGTCATATATAGCAGGGCCGGTTTTTTTTTTTTTTTTTTGTTAACTTATAAGACCAACTCTTAAAATTTGCGTTCATCTGTTTGAATTTTATCCAGCTATCACAGGCATATTTGGATTAGATTTAAATATACTATAAATTCGGTTGATCGCCTGTTCGTTGATAAAGTTCTGGTACAGAGTCCTGATTGCCCTAATGAGACCAACTCGCACTTAACCGAATTATTTTTCCATACATTATCTGGAGGAAGGTTATTAATCAATTGAACTTTCTATGTCTGACTTTCATCATTCTCCTCCCCTTACGACAGCCACTGGAAGTGCATATTCCTAATCAGTACTTAGTTCCCCAATCTGAACTAAACTGATGGAAGCCAAATAATCCAATTTTCATTCTTTGAAAGATGTGTGCAAATGCAATAAAACATTGGTTCAGGCTTGGAAAATCGTTATGCACACACGACTATAATAAATATTTCATTTTCTGATTTTATGAGTGCACATCTTCTCTAAATCCTATCCTTTCTTCCATAGATATGTTTGTCGCCAGATTTATGATGGCACCATTCACCCCACCACAGCTCTACATTTACCCGAGACCTATAAGTTGCCATGCGAGTTTAATTGTAGCGATTTTCACTTGAGTATAGCTTTCCCCCACTACCCGTCCAAAATATCCTCCTTATGATAAACAGTTTTGATTTAATATCTGCATGCAGTAGTCCCCAAAAACTCATATATCACAAACGTAACATTCAAGCGTCATCTTTTCAAGGATGCATAGAGTCTTGTTTAAATCTCTACTTCAATCTACGACCGTCTCCATGGGAAGCATAATATCTATTTGCCACATTTCCATTTATTTAAAACGACAATAATGCCCGGGTCCCGGGAACTGAAAGCGAATCCTTGGTTACCGCGGGTTGCTAACAAAAAGAATAGTCTGAGCATTTCACAGAAGGAGATTGTCTTGTTATTCTGCTGCTGGTATGGGGTATTGTAAAGAGCCCTCAGAGTCGTTCCTCTGCACTAGACACATCCTAGAAGAATCAGGACAATTTCTTGGTGGTTTTGACTCCTTGCCTTGCTATTTTTTTGCCTTCAGATATTGAAAAATCTTGAGAGCATACTCTTGAAAATTCATAGCCGAAATTTTGCAGATTTTTACACTTGCACTGAGTGCAGAGAAACTCCTATGGGACCAATTTGTTCGAATGCAAAACTTGAGTTAGGCAATAGAGTTGGTAAATTCACAATTGGCAGGAATTCAACTGGAACTCAAGTGCATTGGAATGTTCAATTGAGAGCTGGATATGGAACATTGCTACTGAAGAAATAAAGGTAGACATAGGTGCATACTTCAGAGAAAATCAATTTCTTTTGTCTCTTAACACAGAGAGAGGAGAGAAGAGATAGATAACAACTTTTGGTGATTTTTTATGAGGTTTTCACCCAAAATATAGTCATCATTAGAGTCAATAAAATATTGTCTCTAAATCATTGGATCTGTTTCTCAAACATGGAGACCTCATTTTAGATTAAATTCAATTATTTGGAAGCATTATAACCATTTATTTGTTAACCATTAAACTAAAGTCTATCAATTCAACTATATACAAGTGCGTAAATTTAATAACCTTATTTCGATAGACTTGAAATTGCCGCAGTGACCAGAATGAAAGGATGGTTTCGAAGTCCTCCATCCAACCAAGCTCTACAAGGTATCAGAAATGATTGGCGAAAGTTTATAGGCCGACGTTCATTTGGTTACCCATCAAATGACTTCCTATATAGCCTTAAGCTCGTTATAATGATTGCGGTGATAGGCTTTCCAATAAATTTACAAAGTTCATTATTTCATCGCTTAATGGAGGCCCAGTGAGAAAATGTTGAAAGTCTGAGCTTTGTCCAGGAGGCATGGAACTGAAATGTTGTAGTGATAAACCAATTAAAAATGTTTGCGGAAAGCAATATTGATTGTTGTGGAAATTTATGGTTTTTTGGAAAATATTTTTAGATTTAAGTATATAACAAATGATCTGCGCAGATGGTATGTATCTGAATTTTTAAATTGAGTTCTTGTTTGGAATATAAAAATCAGCGAAAAAAACGGAAAAAATTAGTGTGTGGTGCGGGTCCGTATCTGAAACATTAAATCGATGGTGAATTTCATAAAATGTTCAAAAATATTTGATGTTATTACCTACCACTTCCTGCTTGGATTAGTTGTATATAAAGAAATTATTACCTAAATTAGAAGAAATCTTTTAGAAGAAAAATCTGTCTAGAGTTTTCTATTCTTGAATATCCTCACTTTGAAATTTTCTATCTGGTCCACAAATTTTCAATTTTGTTGTTCCTTTATTTTCCTTAGTCTCATTGAAATAAATTAGGAGCTAGGACCTGTGAGATTCATGCACCAAATTGATTCTTTCAAGCAGACATTCACTGTGGAAGTGCTAAAGTATTTTTTCGACAAAATTCTTTCTCTATTTATGTATTGTTTGAGTATTAAGTAGGTGACTAAGCAAATCAGAAAAACAATCACAGAACCATACCGAGGGGCGGTAACTATATTGTTGCAATTTAGTTTCCTGTAAGCTTTTATTATTATTGACTAAGTTTTGTATTCTATGCAACCAAAAACGATATATAAATTACCACTGAAAATGGTGCTATATACGCACAATAAATTCTAGAGCTTTCCAGTTTTGTAGCTTATTTTTGCCTAAATTAAAACGAGCAACATTGCAAACGCCAAATATATTACTCTATGCTTGCAAAACAGATCAATCAAGTTTAAAATCTCTTCAACTTTTTTATAACTTGAAACTTTTTAGTTACGTTTAGCTGCGGTTTTAAGCATATTAAATAAAATTGAATAAGCAATTTAGTAATAGACTGATAAATTATATTTATGTTTTGCGCTAATAAATATCATAATAAAAATTAAGTAACAATTGAAAGTATATAATGATTCAGGCCATCTTAAAAAAGAGATAAAATAGAAGCAACAACTTTTTAGTATGTCTTCATTATTTTCATGTCACATCTATTCGAGTTGTTTAAGAAATTTTTTTTATATAGTTTTCAATTGTCAACCAAATCGAAACGATTTTACAACTAGAAGTAAATCTTAAAAAAAAAGTAATAAACGAGTTTTCAAACAAAACTGAGGCCAATCCGCATGAAAAAGTAGAAAATAAACTTTTCTTCACACACAGAGGTGGACTCAGATTTTTTGATTGGGACATTTCTCTTGAATATTCTTTCTCTTCATGAATCAAATCACTTATTACCTCTGATTGATCATACTGAAATATATCGGTGATTGTCAGCGAATAAAATCTGAGTCCACCTCTGTGTGTGAAGAAAAGTTTATTTTCTACTTTTTCATGCGGCTTGGCCTCAGTTTTGTTTGAAAACTCGTTTTTTACTTATTTTACTTTCTGCCTTTTTCACGTTAACTAAATTGTTATTACGTGCTGCATGGAGATATTTTAAAACAATTTTTAAGTCATGTTTGGTGCCGATCCGAAAACAAAAATTTTTCGAGTATCAAATCGTTGAAGTACTGCAACGGTTTTCTGAAATTCAAATTATGTTTTAAACAGCGCTTTTTAGCTGTATTCCAACTTGATCCCATATAACATGAATATTCCCGATTTTCCAAGTTTTCCACAGACTTTTCCTATTACTATGAAATTTTTTCAAAAATTTACATGAATTTTCCTCGATTTTTCATGCATGTTTTCATGATTGTTGAAGAGAAAGTATTGATGCCAGTAGAACGGAAAAAAAATGATTCCGCATAGCTTATAAAACTTTTTTGTCGGAAAATTTTCCGGAAAAGTCGAAAAATTCCGGACATTTTCGGAAAATTTTCCAGAAAAATTTGGAAAATTCTGACTTTTTTCCTGAAACAGATTTATCACTAATCATATCGATGAAAATTTTTCCGATGATTTTACCGCTTTTCCGGGTTTTCCGTGGAGTTTTCCACAAAAGCAACTTCATGCAACTCATTTCGCTCTACAACTTTGTCTTAGGTTGCAAAGCGCTCAAACGCTTCCTTGGTCGGAAAAACTCCGGAAAAGCGTTTTACATGAATTTTCCTCGGTTGTTCTGCAAGGTTCTGCATTGTCGGAGAGAAAGTAATGATGCCAGTTGATAGGGAACTTGATCCTGCATAATTTAGAAAACTTTTTTACCGGAAAAGTCAGAAAATTCCGGAAATTTTTTTCGGAAAAATCGGAAAACTCTTTATTTTTCCTGAAACGGATTTATCACTAATCAACTTTGTACCAAATTTTCAAATGATTTTTCCCGATTTTCCGGGTTTTCAATGAAAATTTCCGGTTCAAATTTTGATAGATTCAATTGTCACGCGACATGAACTTGTGTGCCAAATTTCAGCTCGCTGTGATGACGAAAAGTGGGTCTACGAGAGTGTCGAAAATAGTAAAAAAGAAATATCTAAATAAATAGACAAATTCGTGTACGAGTTAAAGGGACGGGCTGGCCTCAAAAAGGTTGATTTTGTAACTATCAAGTTACAATTTAGTTTTCATTGTACGTAACTGTAGTTGTTCGCGACCAGCACAAAAATGTCACTTCAAAGTTATTTGCATAGACATTTTAAAGCTCTTTCAATAATGAAAAAAATCCAAAAGGAGTTGAAAATGAAACACCTACAAAGTCTTAATTCAACAGTAAGCAAGATTACGGTGAAGCCCCATCACTTCCTGCTAGATTTCGTACATAGGCTTCTTATACTTCCATGTTTTTACCGGCATGTAACCCACATTTATATGGATGCTGATATGTTCAGTATATAAGGCTCTGTGTTTGTGATATCGCACTGATATTTGACCGGGCCTTCTTGCACGTATATAGTTATCTAGTTAGTGTCCAACGATTATATACGATAGGAGCTTGCATGTAGCATTCCACAAGGAAATTCTTTGATAATTGTTGCATACATCCGTATCACCCGTTTTATAGATAGGAATTATAACAGACCCCTTCCAGTCATCTGGAATTATGTCCTAATTCCATATGCATATAGTACATAGTCACCACCCAACAAGAACACTAGATCTTTCATAATGAACTCTGCAATTATTTCAAACAAACAAAGTCTGTTCCGCTCTAGGTTAGGAAACTAAGAACATATTTTGTGAGGACACAATATTCATTCATCTTCATTAGCGCGATTCTGCAACAATTTTCGTTCATACTATCCATCCTTCATCCCAAATATCCTTGAATTAAACCGTTTTTTTTATCCATCGATCCACCTATTCACCACTTATAAATATAGGATCCATCCTCTCTCCTGGAAAATTTTATCGATGTGTGAAAATTTAATGCTCTACTTACGAAATCAGCGCTACTTTTAACAAGGTAAAGCTCGGGTATAGAGATAGATTCACGTCCAATCACATGGAAACCATACGACTAAAATCCTGTTTGTACCTATACCTGGTGAACTCAGTGATAGTAGCTGGTGGCTCTTCATTAATTTTCAACAACAGCAGGTTCCTTTTTACGTTGATCGAAATTTTACGATGCAACAGCAGCAGCAGCTTCAATAGGCGAAGCAACATCCTATAAAATTCATCTAAACCCCATAAAACTACCAAATATATGTACAAAGTAGTATATGGGATAGTTAGACTGTAGTAGGCATAGTTTTCTTGCATGCAGTCTTCCATAAAAAAAATTCACCCGTTTAGTGTTATTTAAAAGTCGAAAAGCCGACAGTATAGAGATAGGTAGACCTTAGAGTTTTTGATAGTGAGATAGTCATAGTATGCCCTGTGAGTATAGAACAACCACCCGGTTTCGGTCCATTAGTTTTTTTTTTATTCACATTTTTATTGTAGGATCCGCAACACAAGCGGACTTTAGTTCTGTACGGGACACAAATGAAAAAGTCTCATTTGAATTTTGGCGATATTTTTAGGAGCTCTAAGCTTTTGCTTAGTTAAATTTCAAACAATAAAAATTTCACATAAAGTCAGGAAAATGAGGTACAGGAATGGAATAATTTCTTTTAGTTTTTATTTTATACGGAGCATAGAAATTTTTCGAGAGGATACAATTGCTAAAATTTGTGATGACATGAAGAACATAAGGAGAATATCACGTCTATTTTTCATTGCTTTCATATTCCATGCTAATTAGGGCAGTCCTTGATTTCCTCGAGCATTTAGATATCTATTGGTTTTCAGCATTTTTTTTTTTCACCAATTTATCAATGTCACCGAATCTTAGCCAAGGTCTCGGTCTAGTCGTCGCTCATTTTTTTACCCTGAAACTTAACGGCAACTATTTCACCACTATGCATGAGTGACAATATTTTATGGTAGGTATAGAAATTGGATTTATGATTCCAGACATTCCGCATTATTTATTAAAGACGGTATCATTGACGATAAGTGGGCGTAAATGTTGACACAATGTTCAATGAAAGGCTACCTATTTTAGCTCTACCTATTTGGGTTCATTGGGGGGAGGTAAGAGTATGTTTATTGTAATCAAAGTCGACTTTAACTCGATACGAACTCCATACAAATCAAAAATGTTATAGTTTTCTTAAAGTTGATAGTTGTTAAAAAAAAAAACTTTCGAAATGTATCTCGCAATTGTACTTTCTAGAATATTCTTCATAAAGTCATATTGTCACAATTAAGAGTTTTCAAATCCCCGAACACAAAAGCCAAGAGGTCTTAAACATAAAACCACGTAATCAAAATTATGCTGGCAAATAATGGAATCCCGGCAAATGTGTTTCACTTTCAATATAACCTGGAAATTCTAGAGCACCACTAAATCGCCAAACCCGAATAATTTTATATTTCCCGATTAAAAAAATCCCGGACTGCAAATTCGGAAAATCACTGAAATCCCGAACCCATTTTCAATTTTTTTTTTCAAACATAAATCTGAAATTTTGTATTCCTATTACTCTGAAATAATAATAATAATACTTTATTTAGAGAGATTCTAATTATAAAATACAATTCATTTCTTGGAATTCAAATTGGTTAAATATAATTTCTTTTTACAAATTCACATAATTCTTTTTTAAACTGATTTAAATGACTCAATTTCATTCCTGATGGTAAGCTGTTGTACATCCTTACTCCCTTGTAAAAGAGAGAGTTTTGTGCAAAAGTATGCATAACTGTTGGTAAATGAATATCCGCTCTATTGCGTAAGATCCTCGACTAAACTTCCCAATTGAATATTACAAAATTTGTAAGATACTTCGGCATTAACTTATTTATTATTTTATATATAAAAATCAGCGTTTTATAAATTATTCTTTGTTTTACAGACATCCAACAAAGTCTCTCAAGCATTGCCCTAATAGGCTCATATCGTGACGTTTTCAAAATTACCCGCATTGCTTTATTTCGAATTTTTTGCATTCTACTTATATCAAGTTCACTACACAGAAATAAAATTGAAGGGCAGTATTTAAAATGCGGCGCTATTATTGTCTGATAAACACTAATTTTTTGCATAACATTTAGTTTATTTCCTAGTCTTCGTAGCACATTCACTTTTTTACTAGACTTTTTACAAATGTAGTTCACATTTTCATTAAATTTCAATTTTTCGTCAATTATGATACCTAAATATTTGATGTCTTTAACCCTTTGTAAAATGTTGCCGTCTACACAAATATTCAACAATCCAGTATCGAATTTTTTCTTATTTGTAATTAACATCCATTTAGTCTTTTGCACATTTAATTTAAGTTTATTAAAATTTAACCATTCATTGAGTTACTTTAAATCTCTGTTTACCTTAGTAACTACGTCTTCAATATTTCGACCAGCCAAAAACAACACCATGTCATCTGCAAACAAGTTCAACTCACAAGTTTTAATTTGCGTCACTACATCATTAACATATAGTAAGAAAAGCATAGGTCCTAATACCGATCCCTGGAGTACACCCAATTCACATAACCTTTTTGATGACGTTACGCCATTCACTTTTGTCTGTTGATATCGTTCTGCTAAATAGCTCTTGAACCAATTGTTTTCTTTGCCGCATATGCCGTATCTTTCTAGTTTACTTAGTAATAATTTCCTGTCTAAAGTTTCAAAAGCCCTTTTAAAATCTACAAATATTGCCACTACACTTTCTCCATCATCCAGGAATTTTTTCCATTTCACAACTATTAAGTTTATTGCGCTCTCACACGAATGGGTCTTACGAAAGCCAGATTGATTGTCTATAATTATGCTGTTATTTCCTATGAAATTCATGATCTGTTGCTTAACCGCTTTCTCCAAAACCTTTTCACACGTTTTTAAACCGTTCACGGGTCTAAAATCTTCGCATTTAACTGCATGCTGAATTTTAGGAACAGGTGTAATAAAAGATTCCTTCCAATTTTTGGGAAACTCTCCTGAATTTAGTGAGTCATTAATTATACCTAACAGAGTCGTCTCTATAACCGGTAAAGCATCTGAAATTACTTTAGCGTCTACCATGTCTGAATCACTTTTCCTCTTAAGTTCACCAATAATTTTTCGTAAATGTTCAATATTTATTTCTTTAAATGTCAAGCCTTCCTTGTAATACTAGACGCTGTACTTAAATTAGTGTCAGGTATGCTGCCATTTATTTCCTGAATACTTTCTATAAAATACGTATTTAGTTACTCTGCTATCTGATATGCATTATCTACTTCTACTCCATTGAAATTTATCTTTTTTATGCCATTATTGCTTTTTCCATACAACTGTTCCTTTATCCAGGATTTAGAGTAAGATCGGTTATTGTGGTATAGTGGCATATCTCTCAAAAGCCTAATGTGACGCAAATTTTCTTCTTACTAGCGCCTAGTTTACATGCGGAGCAAATTAAATCGTGTCTAAACATGTTCCTTCTCATTCTGAGTAACAAGATTTTATTAAGAATTTTTCATGTACTGGAGTTGCTGTGCTGCTATTTTCGAAGTTTATTCGATCATTTTTGAATTTTTAAAGTAAGTTGTCCTATTTTTTTTGTTTCTTATCGCCAGTCTGAAATTTAAAAAAAAAGTACACTTTCGGGTTATGTGGGATACTTGAAGGACGGTTAAGTGGTATAGTATTCCACATTTGCCGCATTTATCTAATTTATGATTTAAATTACAGACTGACCCGGAAAATGCCAAAGAAAGGTATTACTGTCAGAAAATGTGATAGATCTCAAATGCAAAAAGCAATCATTTCTGTCAGGAATAATGAAATGGGTACAAAAACATTTGAAGTGCCGCATACCACCTCGCAACGCATGACGAAAAGTGATTAATCCATAAACGAACTTCTATCAATTCGCTTAGGCCGAAAGCCAGTATTTAATGAAGAAATTGAAGAACAACTGGTAAAATATTTACAAGAAATGGAAAGCCGTTTCTGGGCTCTTAATATAGGTGCAATACGTACTTTGGCATTTCAGATGGCCCAAAAAAATAACATTCCCAACAAATTTTCAATTCTGCATAAATGTGCAGGCAAAGATTGGCTTTATGGATTTATAAGATAAAATCGAGACAAACTGAGCTTTCGCCAACCAACGGGCACATCCATTGACCGGGCGAAAGGATTTACTGCAGAAAATGTGGAAACATTTTTTAATATCCTTGAACAATAATTTGCCACCGTCACAAATATGGAACGTTGATAAAACCAGGCTGTCCATTGTCCAGAGCAAACAGCCACAAATTCTAGCAAAGAAAGGAATGCGTCAAATAGGAGTGATGACGTCTGCAGACGGCGCGGCATTCTTGTTACCGTAATCAATTGTATGAGTTCTAGTGGAAATTTTATTCCGCCCTATTTTATTTTTCCACGAAAAAATCAAAATCCTCTTTTCATGAATAACGCTCCCGCTGATTCCAAGGCTGCCTTTCACATTTTTATGGATGGGTCCAATTGCCCATTTTCACGCAATGGTTTCATCATTTCTTGGAGTTTTCAAAACCGTCAGACCAGGAGCCAGCTAGCTCTGCTAATTTTAGATGGACATTACAGCCATACCAGGAACATAGATGTAATAGACCTGTCGCGTCAGCACAATGTTATTATTATTTCACTCCCTCCGCATTCAACCCACAAAATGCAACCATTGGACAGAATCTTCATGGGGCCGCTTAAAAAATATTATAATGAGGAAATAAGCGATTTATCAGGGAGAGTGGTTGAAAGGTAGTCCTGGGGCCGGATTCACTAACTCGGAGAGTTGTGGAGTTGTGGAGATGAGAGTTCTTTTGTCACTTAACTCTCCACTCGGAATTCTGTAACTCGTGGAATTTGTATTGAGATTTACCAAACTCTCTAATCAACTCGGCAAAACTCTCGGCTGTGTTAGTTGTGGAGAAGTAAGAAAAATATTTCTCAACTGACAGTATTGTCTGCTTTTATTGTCCTTTGTGAAGGTACCAATGTACCTAGGATTTTCAAATTGATTTATATATTCACTGCATATCCTGGCTATATTTACAAAAACAAATTATGTAAATCCTTGCAATACTTACAAAGAAATAAGGATTTTGGTGTCTCAAGGTAAACAAAAAACAGTGCCATATTTATTATTTGGACTTGGAATAATGTATTTTTCGAGATATCAGGAGCTTCATGAAATAAAAACAATTTTTCATTATACAATGAAATAAAAAACGAATTCTGATAATATGGTAGTTATAGTATACCACAATACACGAACGTGGTGTACCACATTAAACGCAGAGTTTTAAAAAAACTTTTTAATATAATTTTTATTCATGACAAATTTAATATAATTTAAAGTAAAACTTAAGACAAAACACAGATTTAGTTTCCAAAATATGAAGGGCGTTCCACAATATCCGATCTTACTCTATTAATCGTAATTTTGAAAACTGGGATTTCGTAATACGGTGCTTTTGATATTTTATAAACTCAATCTTTTGATGTACCGGGATCTTTTCAGGATTATGATAACTCGATATTTGCATTTTCGGAATTTTCAACAACTTTGTTTTCCGGAATCTTGTATTTTGGAATATTACAGCCGGCATTTTCAAATTTTGAAGAATAAACTTCTGTCAAAGTCCGGAATTGTAAAATAATTTAATTTTGTCCAATTTCTAGAAGTTAAAAAACGCAAAGCATTATTTCCCCGGTATTCTGGTGGTGTTTTTTGAGATTTAGTACTCCGTGATTTTATATCCCGAGATGGAAAGAAAAAAACAAAATTTCGGCATTTTTTTTCAAATGCAAGGGAACGGGAGATGCTGCTAGAAACCCTCTCACCAAAACCTTTCCGTCCTCTTAACGAAGCACATCAGGTCTAGGTGAGGTAAGTTTTTCATCTCTTCCACAGATAGGAGGGCAGACCCATGTGTATCCAGCCTGCTCCGAGCTAAGGACGGACACCGAAAAGCACACAGGGCTGTCAACAATTCCCATCCTTGTTAGATGAGTATGGAGCGAGCTGTGGCCAACCCAAAGAGGTAATAACTAAAAGAGATGAAAATGAGCAAATATCATGTAGCCATTTCTAACACATTGACACTGATATTGTTTGTACATACCCAGTGTTTCAAATTCGGAATTTTCTAAGCATTTTTAAAGAAAAAATAAGAAAATTCCGAAAAAATTTCGGATTCTTAAACTTTTTCCGAACAAATTCTTTGCGAGCAGAATTTATAAATTTTTACAAAAACGCCGAAAGTGCCGAATATTTTCCCTCAAATCGACGCGAAAAGAGTTTGTTTATTCTTATGAATTCCTAATGATTTCCTAAAGAAAATTGTCAAGCTTCTTATCTGAATTCCGATTGAAATCCTAAGGAATTCATACCAAATTCTCAGAAATATTATCAATGCGTTCCGAACTGGTAAAAACTCAAAAATGTTTTGAAAATGTTTTAAATAAGAAATATTATATTCAAATTGGAAACATAGGAAATAATAATTACGTTAAAATATTTATAAGATTTGGGTATTGTCAGTTCGGAAAATAAATTGATTCCAAAGATAAAAACGATAAATATGAACGTTTTTGTTGAATGTTTTTCTTTTTGATTAACTAAATCTATCTTCAACATCATAAAATACTGCTTTCAGGCACTTTTTTGTGTCGTTCATGCTTGCTGATGGATATAGTCATAGCTGACACTCGAAGAGTTGAAAAAAATGCTTTCTGCAAAATTACAATAATAAAACATTTTTCATTGTTAAGAAAAATTACATGCGTACCAATGTTTCGGCAGCCTCTACGTTATTCCACCTATTTTCGAGACTTATGAAGTCTTCTTTTGAAATTGTATGCAGCGAAGGATGCATATCACCTAAGTTGAAGCGTGTCTTTTGAGCTTTGTTCAAAGCCTTCATTTCCTCCTTCAAATAGAAGACTTCTCGCCCTAACCTTTGAATAGCAAACAGGACAAAAAGATATTGGGGTCGAAGCACTGGGTTCATTTGAGACTGTTGTAGAACGGCAGTGTTTATCTGGAAGCTCTTATAGGATCCTGAACAGCTTGTTTCACCCGCCAATATTTCAGCTATCTTGATATGATCTGTACCATAATTTATTGTATTGATGCAATTAACAAAAGCACTAAAATATTTATTAATAATAATTACCTATACATTAGTCACCTTTCCCACTCTTCAGAAAATCGTCATTCACTTTCAACTTACTCAAAATGACAGTGCAGCTGAAGCTTAGGAAATGTTTCGGAAATGCCTTCAAAATTTAGAAAAAAAATCAGTGAAAAATCCGATTTCACACTTCTTTTAAGACTCTTTCTAAATTTTAATAGTTTTCTGAATACCATTCCGAAAATTTGAAAAAACCCTGAAAAGTGGAATTTATTTTTTGATCTGGCTCTTTTGCACACTTTCCGATTTTGTTCTTACCATTCTGAAGTTCCGAATTTGGCGCACTGGGTAAGCGTCGTAAAATTTGTATATTTGTACACAATTTTAATCGCTTTTATTTTCTCATACTCGTTGTATAATTTGCAAACTTGAACATAAAAAAGTTAATAATTATCATTATATAAAATCAGCTGTAAAAATATTGTGATTAATATTTGTTTGGCGCTATTTCATGGTTTTGCCTGCATTAATGCGCCAAGCCCAAAACAAACCAAGAACCCTTAAAGAAGTAATATGAATTTGACAGTGAAGATCAAAAATGGCGGAATGATATTTATGTACCTTATGGCTACGCTCATGTACATGGATCGTACGTGTTATTGCATCTCCTTTAGTACCTCGTTATACCAACAACAGTTCTGGATTGTTTCCTTCCGAGCCCCAAGAGGAAATCAAAGAAATTCATATTAGGCCTAGGCCCATCAAGAAAAAGCTTTGTACACATGCAAGTAGATAGGTTCGCCCATCTCTGCTTATGCTTCATGCGAGTATCCGCTTTGATCAGAGATCTGATCACGGAGGCGGCAACGCGGGCTCAGGTCCAAGAAAGGAAGATGCAGAGACAGACCTGGCTAGGAGATCAACCTTTTCATTTCCTACGATCCCCATGTGTTCGGGAACCCACTGAAGAGACACACACAGCTTATTTATCTACAGACGACCTGCAGTCTGCCAGTAACTTGCAATTTTATGTTCCGAGATTTTTATTTTCAAGACTTTCGGAATGTATTTATATTTACTTTCGGCCGTACAGTAAAATTCCGTGATGCTTTTTTATCCCGAACAGTGCGAATGTGGAGCAGCTTACCATCTTCTGTTTTTCCTCCGGCATACAATCTGCGGATGTTTAAGGGCGACATACATCGGCACCTCCGCTACTCTCCTCATATTCCCTAATCCTTTCCCTATCTCCTTCCTGCCATGCTGTGCTTCGCATCATAGGGTATCCCCTTAGCTTGGCTTAATAATACAAAAAAAAAGGATTTTATTTCCCAGATGTGTTATTCTAGGTTTCGTAATCAAGAATTTCATAATCCGAGATTTTGTATTCACTCCTTCCGGGATAATCTCTTCTGGGATTTTGTCTTCCGGGATTTTGTCCTCGGGGCATTTTATACGCAACCGAATAGCAGATATTTTATAGCTCAGTATTATATGAATCGTTCCTTATTGCTGAATAAAAATATCAGACATGCTGCTGTAGATTATACCTCAAAGATATGGATCCTAATGAACGATGTTAGATGTGTTGACTTCATTTGACGGAAACAATGTAGACTTGGTCATTACTAGGAAAATAAGCAATCATAAATTGCATGAAATCGTTAGTTCTATGCCATCTTAGAATGAACTGATTGAGATAGCTTGAAATCGACAGAAATTTCCTTAATGTAATTTACATAAATCCTTAATTCAGAAATTACTAAAATGCCAGAAAAACATTAATAGGAACGTTTGAATGTTGCTCTTTGACAGGTATGTCCTTAATGCCATAATCGATAGGGAGATGATATGGTAAAAGCAAAGGCTACCCTTCTTCGACCAAATTAGTACAAGTGCTGGTAACTATGAGCAACTTCTTCTGAATTTCTCTAGCACCCATACCAATGAGAAAAAAAAAGACCCAAACTAAAGCTTATACAATCGACGTCCCCCTACCAAACCCAGACTACAGCATATACATAGTTAGTTAGACGAAAAGTGTCATCTATTTTCCTCTGAAAACAAATTTCTTCTCTTGATTGACCAAATAGGTTATTCACCTGACCTTTCAATGAAATAATTTCATCCTAAAAGGAAAGTTTCCGTAAACTTTTTCATTTGCCGAAAACTTTCGTTCTGTAACGGAAATTACCTTTGTGTCTATCATTAAAAGTAGAAGAAAAAGAATAAAAACCATTTCGCTCAACGTCAATAAACGTTTTCCCGGAAAGGTCGCTAATGAAACGATTAATTAAGGCCTAACTTATTGAACGAAATCCTCCGTTCATCGAGTCCATATACCTTTTTCGGTGTTCCTTCATTAAAATATGACCCGGTGAGCATAAGCCCAGTCCAATTGCCTTCCTTATTGCTATCCATTCGAACCCATTTCGATGTAATATCCTGATCTGATGTGCCCTGGTGATGCTACTACAATTTGCACATTATGGACCATTTCGGTATCCCATCTCATCTGGTGTCTCTGGACGGACGTCTGGACAAGATAAAAGAAGAAAAAGTCGAATCAATAAAGGGAACTCTTTGCACATATGGCTAGTGGCTACTGCTACTACTACTACTACTACTGCTATCCAGTACAATGCCAGGAGGAGGAATCTATATGAGACGACACATCAGCAGACTGTGGATTGTTAGATACCATCCCCAGCTTGCCAATGCCAGCTTTATGGTAGTAACATTAATTTTGGGATGGGCAGCAGAATGAAATGAAGTAGCGAACAACAATTTTCGAAGAAGAAGAAAATTGTCTTCCATAAGACTGTTGTTCTGTATATAGAGGGATGAGAATTAGGAGTAGACCATCTGAGGGAGAAATTGTGTTATGACATTACCAACTTGAGTTATGACGATACCTTTTTCACGTAAGTCAATTTGTTTCAAATTGGAAACGACAAATAGATCTTCTCCCTCTGCTCTCTGCTCTGATAAAGTTTCAATGCGAGTAGAGTTTTCAAGCTTTCATTATACATACATATATATATAGGTGAAATAAGGTGCGACGAACATGAAACCGTATTAAAGCGTATTGCCATAGGCACGCAACCGAAATTGTTCTCCCTCTCTCTCTCACCTCACTCTCTCTTTCTAATAAGACACAATTATGTTTTTCGTAAACATAATAGCACACACACCTTCCGCCGACCTTCTCATTCCATCCAGTTTCACCTCGTCGGGTTTCGAATATAATGGCTGGGGTTCCCAAGATATTAGTAAGGTACCTAGATAGACCTACCTACATAATTTATGCAGCGGGTATACATCATTATCCCGCGCTTTTTCGCTTCGTTTGAGATTTAAGGTTAACGTCAGTTACCTAAGCCGTTGCCATTAATTAAAATGAGTTTCGGAGGAGAAACTTTCAGGTGAACGTCTGTTTTTAGTGCGGCATGGCTGCTATAAGTATGCGTCTCAGTAAGACACTTTTCCATTAAAGCAGGATGCACACTTTGTGGTGGTGGTGGTGGTGGTTGTGGATTTAGGTATTAAAGTAAATGGGTGTCGGAGGAGTACGCGTTTGCTACATTTTCTTTCATGAATTAAATATCATCATCATCATCATCATCATCATCAGTACCTTGCAGGAGCACACATTTATAATTCTCAACGGATTCCATCCAATAACACAAAAACACCTCGAGATGCGGTGCATTTTAAATTTCTGTCAAGAGAGTCCTTTTATGGGAATCCCTTTATCATGGATTTGATTACGGTTTGGTAAATTTCTCCTGTGTACTTTCTATGTTGACAAGGATGGGGATATATGAATTAGATTAAAATCAAGATGTTATGTTATTGTCGCGTAAAAGGTCGTGAACCATACATTATTTCACTGCCCCCCCCTCCCTTCCTTACTCATATATTTCTTCGTTCTTGTTTCATGATGCCAATTTATCCAAAAGTTTGAAAGCTTTAAAAAATTCATTTATTCCCTAAGAAACAGGAACTTATGGAATTATGTCTTCTACGTATTCTATTCGGACGAGGATTGATCGTTCGTCACAATATAGAATTGAATGGTAGAACATGAAAAAACTTCATGGATAGCTTCAACTTTAGTGTTGTTTGGTGATCCAGCAGGGGGAGGTCACAATCTCAAACGTAAGAGAGCCCTGAAATTACAATTATTTGCCAGATGTCTTTTGTTGCATCACAGTACTGCCATGCTACAATTCACAATTCTCCCTGTGACTACAGAAAATTTTGCTGTTGACTTGACAATTGGTTGCAAATGCTCCCAATTCTCCTGAATTCTGGCTTCTCGGTGTTTCGTTATTCTCAAATTTGGTTAGCGTCATTGAATTCAGCAGGGGCGCACCGAGAGAGGGGACGAACGGGACCGGTACCCCTCCAGAATGTCAGTTTTCTGAACATAATTTACAAATTACGTATATAATGTGGCCTGTATATTATTACAAAGTCCGATAAAATAAAATAAAACGTTTTAATCTACATTAGCAGTCCTTAAGTTAGGACTTGGGACGCCTATGGTCCCCCCCCCCAAAGCCTAATCCTGGGTGCGTTACTGGAATTCAGGTTGGTGGTAATGAGCAAAAAAGAAAGTTTTACCTACAAATTTAACTTGCTAGTTATTTTCCACCCAATAATAATATTAATTATAAAAGTATTGAGGATTTCGACTAACAGTCAAAGTCATTGTGGGTGGGATCCAATTTAAAAACTCGACCAGAGAGTGGCAAAGAGGCCGGATACCGCTAGCTACGAAATGCAATTAGTGATGGTTCGTTTATAATAATAATTTCTTTATTTACTGGCAAGGTACAAAAGATTTAAAATCTTATAAAAGTACAAAAATTAAGGGAAATATAGAAACTAACTATTTAAGTGAGTCAAAAACAAAATTTAAAAACAAAATTTAAAAACAAAATTTAGTAGGTATAATATAAAAGTAAAAATAATAAAAAAAAATGAAGAAAATATAAAGACATTAAAAGGGAAAAAATAAAGCAAGGAATAGAGAAATCGAGAAATGATGCATCAAAACACACAAACAAAAAAATGGAGCCTTAAGGAATGCAAGCCAGAATTATAAACCAGCCGAATGCCCCAACGGAACAGGCTCTTTGAGCACTGACTTGTAGACTAACCAAAATCGAATGACCTGCACAAACTAAGATCTTGGTAATTAGGTACTAAGAGGCTGCGATGACGAGCCGATGTGAGGGATCGAGGCCTATTCTTGAGGTACGAGGAAGGTTGATTATACATCCATAGGAAACGTATTCAAAGAGCATCCAAGCAAAGAGTCGATGTTTGGTGAACCATGAGAAGATCTGGATAAACCATGCATAAATCGAACTGTGTCATTGAGAGCGACAGTTTCTTTCCGCTGACAGTGTGAGTCAAGTTTAGGGAAAATTAAGCACCCAAAGACGAAGTCGGGTAATATCGGGGTTTTAGCCAGTTTCAAACGTATGTGACGAGATAAAAAATTGGCCGATAACCTCAACTGTCTCAGGTAGGCATACACCTTACCAATCGAATTGTATACATGATTACAACAATTTAACTTCCCATTCCATAAGGAATGACGGTATTATTGATATTGACCGGCTCTTCTAGTTCGTAGTTTCCACTATATATCGACATACTGGTTGACTTTTTTGGATTAAATTTTAGATAATTATATTTGGACCATTTGCTAATTCTATTCAAGTCATCATTGATCCGAACAACACAATCCTCAATCATACCTACCTAAATAAATCTGGACATGATCCGCATATCGATGAATGGACGTATCCTTTACGAACATCAGTAAATAATTTATATATAATGAGAAGATCAGTGGACCAAGTATAGAACTCTGCGGTATACCACAACTGAGAGAAAAGACAGTAGAAAGTCTATCACAGATTTTGATGGATTGATTGGTGATGGCTGTATTCGAAAAATTGAAATATCGACCAAGCTGATGGAAAATTCGGTCAGAATAGACATTCGATCAAAATCAACTGCATCTTTAAGGTCGGATACAACTTTAACCAAGACTGATTCACAGCTGTGCCGTGGTCTAAAGCCAGATTGTCAACAGGGTAGCACACATTAATGTTTTAAATTCGTGACGATTTAGGAATGCATCAGTTTTTCTAGAACTTTACTCAAAAAGCAGAGCAAACTGATCGGACAAAAATTCGCCAATTCAGAATACTTGTGACACTTGGGAACACACTTGGGAATACACTTGGGAACAGGAACGAAACAGCCTTCTTCGAGAGCGATGGGTACTGCGATATAGTTAAACATGCATTAATACCGGAGAAATAAATGGCATAATAGTTTTAATAAATCTAGCCGGGGTATCATCAGGTCCAACGACTCAACGCATCTAAACGAAAAGGCCTGAAGCTGTTTGTCCATGGGGTTCGGACATCATAATCAAATTGTTGCTGTTGGGGGATGTTGTCAGGACATATGCATTATGCAATTCGCTCGATTGTTGGAGAAGAGAATGACACGATAGATCATGATCCTCTTTGGATCTGCACCTGCTGTTCAGGCTATATAAACTTAAAATTTAGCTTTAAATTGATTTAGCTCACACTCCTGTTACTACTATGGGAAAGTATACATCAAAATCAGAAATATTCCCAACAGTGAGTGGTAGGTAACAAAAGTATTTCTTATTTATTTCCACGAATGCCGCAACCCTCATCAGTTTTCGTTGTTTCAATCTTGGACTTATTGCCAGTATAAAGCTTGATCAAATATTCTCATAACTATAGGTCATCGCAGTAAGACATTACATTTATTCGCATTGTAGTTGCTTGTACAAAATCACACTTTATAAATTAGATTAATCAAATGGTCATGAAAGCTCAAGTAACTAATGGATTCATACAAATTTAAAGGGAAATTGTGTGGAAAGTGAAATATCCAACTCTTATTACGCCACGGAAATTAATTTTCACACATCGTCACGAATTTTAATTGACTTTGAGTCGACCAATGTCCGACAGACACCTATTGCATTTCATCCAGTTACATATAGGTAGGAAAAAGTTTTTTAGATGCTCTCCTGATTACATAAATATACTATTTAGTCTCGTATATAATAAAATATCATTCGTTTTGGGAATTTAGGGAAGACAAAATAATAATGGTGGCCTCGTCCTCATATTGTACACAATTCATACGTATGATGGTAGCGATGCCAGCCAATAAGGTCCAATATCCGGCCCGGTCTATATACAAATTTTCACCCATGATGATATATAAAACAAACAAAAAACACAGATCGGGCGCGTATAACGAACCTGGACCCCAACTTTTCAATAAATTATTCATTGAATTTACTTAAATGAGTCTTTCATTATTTTTTTTATCCATCAACGGCAATTCAGTTGGAAATCAATAGATATAAAAAAAAAAACCTCAACAGTGGACCAATAGCGAAAAAAATATTTATGGCTTTTGTCCGTTGCTGAATTATTGACATCCCTGGGATTTCTGTAGATTTTCATCATCTCTCGTGAGTTTTAAATAAATCTTGTCTTTGGTGTTGTTCCGTAGTGTTTTTTATACGAATATATTTAGCAGCTATATCCAGGAACGAGTTAATTTATGGTATTTATGGTTAGCCGAACACATCCCAAGGGAAGAATCGATAAATTTCTTACTACAACTTGTGTAAGAATAGTTTTTCTTCTGATTTTCGTAAAAGGAAATTATTTGAGGTGTCAAGTTTTCTGCTGAGGTGGGCAATAGCAGCAATACCATACACAACTTTCACATTGATGCTACCGCAAAACAATGAGAGGGAGTATTAAGTGTGAGCTGTATGTTAACTTAATTATAGCAGTTTTTCGTCTTTATTTTATTACCCGTTAGGAGAGTTTATGGAGTTGATGGAATGAAGTTTTCGGGTAATTATCGTTAAAAGTTTATTGCAGATGGGTGATAAATGAGTGTGCTAATGGACATGTTGATGGACATAAATTTCGAAGGATTTTATTGAAAATGTTTGTTATGGTTATTTTTCTCTGTTTTATTATATGCGCCAAATATTTTTACTATGTATAATATTAAGCTGAAAACTTAGTCGATACTGTAATTTTAGCAGAGATAATCTATTTTTTTACCGTTCGAGAATGGTACAGAATTATACGACTTGACTTTTTGAGGCCATTCCCTTTAACTCGTACACGAACTTGTCTAGATATTTTTTTTTTTACTATTTTCGACACTCTCGTAGACCCACTTTTCGTCATCAGAGCGAGCTGAAATTTGGCACACATGGTTCATGTCGCGTGACAATTGAATCTATCAAAATTTGAACCGGAAATTTCCATGGAAAACCCGGAAAATCGGGAAAAATCATTTGAAAATTTGGTACCAATTTGATTAGTGATAAATCCGTTTCAGGAAAAATTCAGAGTTTTCCGATTTTTCCGAAATAAAATTTCCGGAATATTCCGACTATTCCGGAAATTTTCCGGTAAAAAAGTTTTCTAAATTATGCAGGATCAAGTTCCGTATCAACTGGCATCATTACTTTCTCTCCGATAAAGGAAGCGTTTGAGCGTTTTGCAACCTAAGATAAAGTTGTAGAGCGAAATGAGTTGCATAAAGTTGCTTTTGTGGAAAACTCCGTGGAAAACCCGGAAAAGCGGGAAAATCATCGGACAAATTTTCATCGATATGATTAGTTATAAATCTGTTTCAGGAAAAATGCAGAATTTTCCAATTTTTCTGGAAAATTTTCCGAAAATTTACGGAATTTTCCGACTTTTCCGGAAAATTTTCCAACAAAAAAGTTTTATGAGCTATGCAGAACCATTTTTTTCCGTCCTACTGGTATCAATACTTTCTCTTCAACAATCATGAAAACTTGCATGAAAAATCGGGGAAAATTCATGTAATTTTTAAAAAAATTTCATAGTAATAGGAAAAGTCTGTGGAAAACATGGCAAATCGGGAAAATTCAGTAAATCAGTGTCTTTTCAGCCGTCATAAAATTGTTTTAAAATATATCCATGCAGCACGTAATAACAATTTAGTTAACATGAAAAAGGCAGAAAATAAAATAAGTAAAAAACGAGTTTTCAAACAAAACTGAGGCCAAACCGCATGAAAAAGTAGAAAATAAACTTTTCTTCAAACACAGAGGTGGACTCAGATTTTATTCGCTGACAATCACCGATATAATTCAGTATGATCAATCAGAGGTAATAAGTGATTTGATTCATGAAGAGAAAGAATATTCAAGAGAAATGTCCCAATCAAAAAATCTGAGTCCACCTCTGTGTGTGAAGAAAAGTTTATTTTCTAGTTTTTCATGCGGCTTGACCTCAGTTTTGTTTGAAAACTCGGCGCAGATATTTATGCTTTTCACTATGAGACGTGAGATAAAGGATGGTGGTGTTTCGGTAGCAACTTAATTAGAAAGTAATTTAGGGAACCGTGCAGTCTAATTTTGTTAATTATTCCTATAAACGACCGATGAAACGTAGTATGTTACAGAAATCATCTTAGATTCGGTAATTAGAATCGGATTGAGGTGTAGTAAAAAGAATTATATTTAGCAAAAATATGCCCTCCTGGGCAGGGTTTTTAAAGAATGTAATATTTCTAAGCTGCATTCCTATACATTTTTTTATTAAAATGAAGAAATTGGAAGCTGCAGTAAAACAGTATTTTTAAAGAATTGGAATGGAATTATATGAATGCCATTTCTCAAAAAAATATTGACCAATGCAATCTTTTTCCTTTTAGAAAAGAATGCATTACTATTAAAAGAGCTTTAAGTATAGGACATCAAGGCCAGATGTTTTCGTTCAATTTATGTCGAGAGTCTGCACCAAGAAATGACATCTATTGAATGGGACTATATTTACGCAACGAACAACTCCACTGACCAAGTAGAGTATTTTAATAGCGCTATTTTAAGTCTGTATAATGAATTTGTTCCAGTACGAGCTATTACAACTCGTTATTGCTCGCTATGGATAAACAATAATTGAGCGCAATCTTGCTTATAATCTCTGGAGGAGGTTTGGTGGCTCAGAACTAGAAAGAAACTATAAACGATTACGAAACATTACTACAGCTGAGATTCGGATCGTCGTCAGCATAAATCAAGAATCTACAGTACCTCACAATAGAGACAATGTCGTCAATAGATAAAATAAACAACAACGGTCCCAAATAACACACTTGAGGTACGCCAGACAAAGCCTTCAAGACTCTTCAGTTGGAATGTCGAAATAAGACTTTATATGTTCTGTTATCTAAAAAAGACTCTGTCCATTTGAGAAATGTTGGGGGAAACCCATGCTTTTCCATTTTGAAGAGTATCATGGAGTGAGATAAATTGTCGGGGGCTTTACTAAAGTCTGTATAAATACAATCTGTCTGGTAGCCTTTTGCAAATCCGCCAATAGTATCCAAGACAAATTCCAACCACTCACTTGGTTCTACATATCAAGCCCGAAATATACAGATGTTGGTTAGAAGAAAGCAAATTCTTGCAAGAAATTTATAGCATAGATAATATTGCAATAGACGCATAGTTAGAAATTTAATTTTTAACCTTTTTTGTGAATAGATATGATAAAGGAATTTTTCCATAGCTGCGGAAAATTACCGCTATCGAAGGATTTTTGAAAAAATAATTCTCAGCGGATCTGCCAGGGCAAGGCAGCAAGACTTAAAAAAGACTCATCATAAAGTGTACAGGAAAGTTCTTTGAATTCATTAAAGGATGTGAGGAAATTTTTATGACTTATAAGGACTTTGTCCCTCATATAACTTTTCCACAGTTTATTCTTTCTATTTTTAAGACGTTTCAGTTCTTTAGGGAACAACAGCGGTGATGTTTTATACAACCGCTGACGCTCGCGGAGAACATAAGAAGAAAATAAATCGAAAAGAATTATGTAAAATTTAGAAACAATTATTTATTTAAAAAATAGCACAATAAGACAAAAGTCTTTACTTAAGTACATTAAACAAAAGAAGCTATAATTCTATAATAAGAGAGTTAGGCACTAGTGAGAACCAATACGATAAAATAAAAAATAAAATAAATAAAATAAAAAATATGAAATAAGAAAAAGGGTAAAAAAAGAAACAATTAGATGTTACTAAAAACAAAGTTAAAAGAAAAAATAGAAATTCTTCAAAAACTAAAGCTGAACAAATAAAAAGAAAATATCCTGGATCTATGAGTATGCAGAATCATTAAGGTGGACGCAGAAAATCACTGATCAAATGCCTGAAAGATGCTACCGATCGCATACGCTGAATCTCATGTGGAAGTGTATTCCAAACGCGACTTACGTGAACAAAGTACTGAGTGTTTAAAGTGAGATAAAACTAGATTTAAATATCTTTCACTACGCATAAAATTAATGATTTTATTCATAAATGGAGTAATATGGTCAAATCTCCGCAAACCAAAAGCAAATCTAGTGCAATCATTGAAAGCTTCTTCCAGTGTCCGCTTACAGGCGGCATCTAGTCTAGGCAATATCAAGGCTCCAAATGTAAAATGTGGGAATAACAGGAACTTCACTAGATTTATGCGTGTAATATTTGAAAGAATATTTGCGTACAACCACAGACGTCTGATCGCTCCATGCATTTTGCATGTGCTCGCCTTTAAATGGTGACAACAAGTCATTCTAGAATTTAAGCATAAGTCTAAGTCTCCAACAAACAAAAGAAATTGAAGAAATAAGTGCGAGGAGTCGAGAGTGTACCTGTACAAGGGTAATGACACCGACTTAGTGGGGTTCAATGAGACGCCATTGACAACAGACCACTCGTGAATTCGTTCCAAATCCTCATTCAACCTGCTAAAGCAATCTTCTACTAAGCCGATGGGACGATTAAGGTATAGTTGAACATCATCAGCATACATATGAACTTTGCAGTGTAAAACAATAGTTAGTAGATCGTTGATGAACAAACTAAACATGAGAGGACCCAAAATAGATCCCTGAGGCACGCCACATGTCACACTAATACTGGAGGAATGACCCGCTGACAACGATTAGTTAAGAAGCTATTAATAAGTTTGGAAGCAGAGGAACTAAAATCAAAAAGTTCAATAAATTTTGCAAGGAGTTTGGAATGGTCAACGGTATCAAAGGTTTTGGAGAAATCTAAAGGAACTAAGAACACAAAATGATCATTGTCAAGGGCTGATCTCATATCAGTCGTTATTTATAACAGCGCTGTCTCATAGCTATGACCAGCGCGGAAGCCAGACTGTTATTGACTGAGAAAATTATTTTGGAGCAGATACAGATATATTTGTTTAGATATGATTTTTTCCAGCACCTTTGCTAGGAAGTATAATATGCTAATTGGTCTAAAATCACCTGACACTCCCTTGCAGAAGAATTTTTAGCAGTTGGAACAACCACAGCTTCCTTCCAAAATGAGTGAAATTCACTGTAAATTAAATAGGCGCTCAAAATTTGTAGTATAATTGTAATTATACAGGGTAACAGCAGCTTAACAAAGCGGGGTGATAAATTTTCCGGGCCTATTGCCTCTGAGCAAATAGAGTTAATTATGTCAATTGCTTCATTCGCAACAATACAACGGAAGCTAAAGCCAAAGTCAGAAACGTCTGTCTTCATCAACACTATTGCAAGACAGCAATGTTGTTGAAATCAAAAGGGGTAAGGCTACTAGAAAGTTCCGAAAAGTCAGCTTATGCTTGAGAGTAACAAAAGAAGCATCAATGGGAATTCATCTCAATTCAAATAAGTCTCTGTGACAGAACGGTTCTGAAATAGCAGCGTCCAAAAATGTGACATACATTTGTAACAGCGATCGATTGTTACTGATTTTTTTTTTAATATATCAAAATTAAATTAAACGCTATATATAAAAATAAAAATAAAATAAAAGCACAAAGACAATTTTAGAAGCATAACTCACAAATTTCATAAATTTCTTATATTTATAGGTACTAAAGTTTTATTTCTTCTTTATTTTCAGGATGAGGGCCTTTGTAGAAGAAAACGAAAAATCTGATCCGCTTATAAATGCGCCAGATAAAAAGAATAATCCATGGGCCGAGAAAGGGAAGTGTGTTATAATGTAATATTATACACAACTAAATCCATACATATATCGACCAATTTTAATCGAATTAAATAAAATATAGCACGAATCCTACGAATTTTCTCTATGCTCCGTATAATGCTAATTTTACTTTAAAAAAAAAAACAAAACAAAAAACTAAATTTCAATCAGTACAATAACTACAAATTCAAAAATGAATATTTACCATTAAAAACCCAAAAAAAAAAATTGAAGTAAAAATATATATTTTGAAAAGCAAAAAAATTAAACAACTGGAAATAAAATAGAACAATAACTGAAATTTCAAAATGGATTTAACAATAAATTATTTCAACAATATCAGCAACTGTAAAACTATAGGTTTCTATTTTTGAACTAATTACTAAAAAAGAAAAGAAAAACCAAAAATGAGAAAATAATATTAGTATCTATATATATTGCTATGTTTGCACTATTATTATACAATTTATTATTATACTTATGTATATTATCACCCCGTAGTATACGGTTGGAGTTTTAATTAAGATCCCGTAGTAATTGCTCCTGTTGCTCTCTAACCTATCTCACCTTACTTAAATATGTCACTCAATGCCCACACATATAGAGGTCTTAGTATTTCTAGTTTTCTTTTTTGTATAATCAATTTATTATCCTCTAATTTCAGGTGAATTAGATCTCTTGATCTATCTCCTACACCCTTTCCACTACACTCCCACCTAATAGATTTTTAGGAAAACTTTTTCCTACATTTTACAGTCATTAGGGCTATTTTTTGATGATTAGCAGACCTAAATAAGGAAATTGTAGGAATTTATTTAATAACTTAAAAAAAAACAAATTAAAAATTTAAAGCAAATAGAATCAAAGTAAAGCGAAAAAAAACAAGTTAATTTTCGTAGAAAATATTTAAAGAAATAAATTAGAACAAAAATTAGAAATTTACAATGAAAATTTTGTTTTATTTTGTTTTAAATTTTTTATTTAAAATATTAAATTTTAAAAAGAAAAACAAAGACCACATGTTTTCTATGACATAAATATGCGCCCATTATTAATATCACTAGTCATTAGAAAAAGGGAAAAGAATATAAGAAGGAAATTGACAAATGAAAGCAAAAAAAAAGGAAAACTAACTACATACTTTTATGTAATTAGTAAGAATTAAATTAAGAAAACTCAACAAAATAAAAAAAATAAAAATAAAAATTAGAGAGTCAAAAGTAGAGGCAACATATATAATATTAAAACACACAAAAGAGTAGAAGTTTTTGAAATTGTTCTAAAAGAACATTAAGTTTTTTTTTAAACAAAAAAATTAAATTAAATTAAACAAAAAACATTAGCTTAATGTAAAAAAAAAACAAACACAAAAACAAACAACTTTTAAGTATGAGCATGACTTAATTTTTGAACTTGAAATGTGATCAATTCTCGCATTGAAAAATTTTTTAAATAAAAAGTGAAAATTTAAGTCAGTTCACGGCGATCTATACATCATTAATATGCCGATAAACTTGAGATGTTTAATTATAACTTTCTCTTATAAAAATATTATGAGTTTTATTAAGACCAAAATGAAGAAGAAAAAAAAACCAAAGAAATTAAAATAACTTAAGAATAGTAAGTAAGAAAAAATTATATAGAATGAGATAATATATGCTCTATGACTTTAAGATAGAACCTGTAATTTAATTACTATTATTGATGCAAGGAAATTCTTTGGAGCTGAAATTAAATTAGAATTGTTGATTAAAAGAGTCAAATTTCAATTGATAATTTTGTGGAAAGAAAAAAAATGAAAATAAATTTCTGAAAGAGAAAATAGTTCTCAATCTATTGGAAATAGCCAACCATCTGTTGTTATGAAATGGAATTTATTATTATATTTGAAATAATATTGGAATTGAATTAACCTTCAGTTTATTTTCTGATGGTGGTTTCTGATGTTCCTTCATTGCTGTGTACAACCGAGACAATTCTGTTAGGAACCTCTTAATTGAGTAAAAAAAAAAATACAAATCGAAGGAAAGCGACATAAAGCGAGAGAAAATCTCATAAATTTTAACAACTTGAATTTAATTGAGAATTTCGGTTGATTCAATTATTATAAAATTTATTATTCAGATTATTTTGGTGCCCTAATGAAAATCGGCGGTTGAATGTGAAGTCCCAAATTAAATTAAATCATATCTCTCCCACAGGCATGATAATTTCGTTTGGGCGCATAAATCTAAATGGAGAGGAGATAATAAATGGTTTTCATGGTTTATTGATATTTGAATGATATGAGAATATTATCAGAGACTGGGACAACTTTAATATTGCCTTGATATTTTGGGTTTTTTTTTTTAATTAAGAATATTATTAAGCCAAGCTCAGGGGATACCCCCTGTGATGCAAAGCAGAACATAGCAGGAAGGAGATAGAGAAACGAATTTATTTATTTATTGGTTGATGGTAATTTCAATGTTTTCAACGATTTTTTATACAACAATGAATTGCAATATTGCCCAACTGTCCATATATTTAGTGTGGCATCACCAAACAAAGAGAATATAAATTTTCTATACGTTTAGAAGCTACAAGACGTTATAGTTTCCTCTCACCTCTCTTTTATTCACAACCTTGCTGCTAAGAGACTATAATAATATTTTCAATGTTATATATGTCCCTGAAATGATACCTTAGCACTGATGACTCGGAGAAGTTATCAAGTAATCAAGTTGCTATAAACAAATTTAAGACTTTCCAGTTAAAAGCCAAAACATATCTTCAAGCCTATTTGCTATCTATTTGGCTTCTTGGACTCAACTCTAAGGCTCGCTTAATATATAAATCAAAACAAATCGACACACCACAGAGTTGGTGTTATAATTTATACTCAACTTTTCTCTTTTAGATAATTTAGAGAGTTCTCGAATATAAAATCAATACAAAAATAAACATTTCCAAAATTAGAACGGATACAGTTCTTATTTTGAAAGACCTAAACATCATGACAGAAAAATGATAAAATAGAACAAAGCGAACCATGCACAGGTTAGAAGCTTTAAAAGTGTTAACAAAAATTCTTTTATTGCTGCCATATTTGAAAACAGGTGCCTCCTGAAATTTTGACAAGATCTTTAGATCTGATTGTGTTTCAGCTATGCACATTATCCTACATCAACAAATATTTAAGATATATGTGATTTTTGTGCGGCGAAATTACACAGCTTAGTGTCTACTTTCTTTCCCTTTGCCATTGGAATAGAAAAAAACCAGGCATATACGATTCTCGTAATATTGCAAAATGCAATAAAAACAATTCTATGGAATGGAACATTACAAGAGTTCAATCTTTATTAATTCATCAATCCTAAACGGAATCACCTGATGGATTGTTTAAAAAAAAAAATATTATTTGAATACCTAATATGAATTCAAGACAGAAATTCATATATTTACCAATTACAGTGTTCTCATATAGCGACATGTTATTGAAAAACCATTAGTTGCAGTTAAGGCTGTGACACATTAAAAGCAAAAAGCAGCGACAAAAGCAGATTTTTTCTGAAAACATACAACTGTTCGAGCACTAACAAATTACAAGCAGAGATAGGGAGGGACAGCAGCAGAAGCAGAACTTGAAAGTTGAGCAAATCTCAAAAATTCTGCTTCATTGTTGGCGTCCTTTTAGAAGTATTAAAAAGGTTTGATGCTAGAAAAACAAAATGTCTATGGAGGAATTTTAATATATTATTTAATAGAAACCCCCCGGGCAGATGGGGACCATAGGCTTCCCAAGTCCAAAAGGATTCGGAAAAATAGGGCTCTAAAGTCTGAGCCCGTCTGAACACTTAAGCACTGCTATTGTATACTTAAAGGTTTTATTTTATTTTATGGGACTTTGTAATAATATACCGATTACATGTTATACATCATTTGTAAATTATGTTCAAAAACTGATCTTGGGGGGGGGGGGGGGGGGGGTCCCCCCCCCCCCCTCTTCCCCCTGGGCCATTAAGGTTAAGTGCAGGTACACATAACTTTTTCATATAGAATATTGTACACTATAGTAGATGCCTACAGTCTCAGAAGTCTTAATAACTTTCACTTGACGATTTTCAATAACGAAAACATGGATTTATTCAATGAGATAATTCATGATTACCTCAATTTAGCGTCCGAAGCTTGCTTTATCGTCGGTGTTATATGGACTCTCATGAACTTTCATCCAACTCGGCTTTGATCTATCAGCATCACATCTTTCTAGAACTTTTTGTCAAAGATCATTTTCATAATGATACTTTGGTTGGATATTAATGAGTGCCATGTGGTGCCATCTCATGAAAATTTATTAAAGTTTTTGCAAGTAACCTCTAATTATTTTCTTGTAGTATTGTACAATACAATATTTCTACGATATATAATTTCTGAAAAGGACCATCAGTTTTAGGAAATGCGTAGAAAGTACTAATTTTTAGTACTTATCTCAAAAGTGGACACCAGTCTGAGAAAATGAGAATTTGCGTTAAACTGGATACATAGAGTATAAGAGAAGAGCGTATCAGCGCCATTGAATATGAATGTAATATTACTCCAATATCTGTCATTCAAGTACATTCTGGTAGGCTTTAATAGATGAAATAATTGCAAACCATAAAGAATTAGAAGCGCTATTTCTTACATTAGGTATGAACTATATCTGAATAGAGCGAAAAAGGAAACGGAATATTATGTCGTCTACTTCAAGCACCATCAGAAAATAAATATTTTCAAATAAATTAAGGACACGTAGGAAAATACTAACAAAGTCAATTTAACCTACTGACAAAAAAAAAACAACAATTTCATCAACACCTAACAAAATTCTCAATTTAATAATAATAATAAAAAATAAATAAAAATCACAAAAATTAAAGCTCCTTAGAAAATCGACCAATGTATAGCAAAAATAAAACAAAAAAAAACATTTTTTCATTTTATCGAATAGTCATTGTAAGAATTATAAATAAGAGCAAAAATTGTCTGAGAAAAATAAAAACAATTCATGATTTACCTAGAAAGAACAGTAGAAGAAGAAGAAAGACAGTACCTAGAAATTTTGTATAAAAATCTAATTTAATTGTGGCAAAAATTAGTTTTACCAAATGAGAGCTAATTAAATTATAAGTCTAATTAAAACATTTTAAAAGAGAATATAATAAAAACAAAAACAATATCGGATTGTGCTTAATATAATATAATATATACATATTATATAAGAGAGGGCTAAATCGGTCTGATTTTCATGATAACATGTCGTCGTGTGCTAATATGTTGACTATAAAAATATTAAAAAAAAAAAAAAAATCATCAAACTCTTCTACTTCTCCACCACCAATACTACTCTACTACTACCCCAAGGCAGCATATTTGCTAAGTTCGTCATAAAAATCAGATCTCTATGGAATGGAGAGTGTGGTATAAAGAGAAACTGGGATCAATAATAACGGGATATATGTTTCTAAACATTTTATTTAATTCATAATAATAATTTTAATGGCAATATTATATTTATCTTTATACACACTTGTATGATGTGTAATATTCATATATATATTTTTCGTCTTGTAGTAATCATTTGATTAGTAGTGAGTTATTAAACATATATTTAATTTATTATAAACATACAAATGAAAACAACAACATTCAAATACGATAGCGAAGATACAAAACTCATTGGTGAATCCAATACCAGAATGATAAAATATATTATATTTGATTATATAATCTCACTATAATTTTACTTTAATCTCATATTTAGTGTGAATTTATTAATATTTATTATCTGTTATTACACTACTTACTATGTAATATATATGTATATATATATATATATATATATATATATACCTATATATTATATTTAATAATCAATATTATATAATTTGATTTAGTTTTGGAAAAATTGTCGGCTTTTCAATATCAAAACACACCGACATACATAATTATAAATTTTTTCGTAATATATTATATACTTATTCTACTGATAAATTCAAGTAGAAAAATAAATGCTTAATCACATTATATTATATAAACATTAAATAAATAATATCTTAGATAAAAATATTATACCTACATATAAGTATTTCATAAAAATTTGCTATTAAAATTAAGATAAAAATGATTCGAACAGTGAATAAAAATTAGTTTTAAGTAAGGCTATGAAACTTGTTGAACTTAGGTTTAAGGACGTCTTCACTTAAGGTTTTAAAAACAATTATAGAAAAGAAAAAAAAATTGTGAAGAAAATGAAACATTATTAATGTACACATAGACTATAAGATGCTAAATTAAAGATGATTATTATTATTATTATCTATATAATAATTAATACCAATTATCATGAAAAATATATTGGAAATAAAAATATTAAATGACATAAAATACATTTAATGATTAGCACGTAATTCAACTATCATTCTTATGTACTAATTACAGATGTAATCATGAATTATTATGGTTAATAAAAATTAATATAATATTACATTTACCTAGCGGATAAAGTACATAAATGCGTTTTGGTTTGACCTTTTCCTTGAACAACAAAACTTAATGAAATCAAATTTTTTAAAAAAGGAAAATTTCTCTCCGATTTTGGAAGAAAAAAAAATTTAATTGTTGAATTTGGAAAACTATAGACTGTCGAAAATCTAGACGATATCACAACATTATCAACAACAAAAAAAATGTTTTTTTCTAAAATTTCGCGACCAAACATTGTAAGCAGTCTTTTAACTTTTTAACTCTCTTAACTGGAGATTATTATATTTTTCATTTTTTTTTTTTTTTAAGACAGACAGGGTAACATGCCTCTATTATTACATTGCGGCCAATTATATAAATGGGACTAAAGCAAGGATTTGTTAGAGTACTTGCATAATGAGGAAAGGCGAGGCTATATCAAAAGTTGAGCGAGGCGAGGTCAGTAGCGCACCCAGATTTTCCTGACCCGATCTGAGCACTTAAGAACTTCTTTTTTGAAGATATTTAATTTCAAGTTTTATTTTTAAAAATCTTGAATAGATTAATCATAATTTCATAAATAATGAAACGCATTTATTTATTTATTTACAATCCACGCAATTTGTGCCGTTTTTACAAAATTTTAAAAAGAAACCTAAGACCCAATGTATATATCAGGGTTTGGGACGTTAGGTTCGGCTACGGAGACATAGCGGCACATGAAAAATCAATACACACAAATGCATCTAAATAGATTTGAAACTATTCTATTTCTATTGTAAATACATTTCCATTGTGTCAGCAGTACAATAGATGGCACAAGAACTAGATGTCGCATGCAGTACCAAAAATGTATACAAAATTTATATTGCTGGGTGGTCCATTCCGGAATGGACCACAACATTTGAAATGATGTACACCTCGAGTGATTCATATTTTTTCGTGTTGAGAAAGTCGATCAAATGTATACGAAACTGCTATAAAAACATTTGCTTTCGGCACACTCTAAAACATGTTATGGTCCATTCCAGATTGCAGAACACATTTCATAATCTGTATACTCTGCTCTATGTATGCCATGCGACATCTAGTTCTTGTGCCATCTATGATAGTGCTCAGAGACTTGAATTACGGCACCGATATGGTGCCGTAGGAATCTGCTGCAGAAATATGGATGTGCAGTGCTGCAACGTCGCCGCAGGTATATGGCTCATATGACATGACCATCACCACATTTTTTAAATTATTTCATACTTGGAGGGTTTGGAAAACCAAAATACAAATAAAAAATGTTCCCTATACATTTCGTATTTCGCATTTTAAAATTTCAGAAAAATGCCGTTCATACATATCTATTTTGCTATTCATGCAAAAATAAAGAAATATGGCTCATTTGAAAGTTAGGATTTCAAGCTATCTAAGGAAAATGCCATCTAAAAAATATATCAAGGATAAGGATTCCATCCGTTATCCTTGAATATCCTGGAAGACGTATTTTTAATTTTATTATTTTATTTGTTATTTTCTACCTTATATTATCCACTAAAACATATCAAAATTTCAACTTTAGATCTTAACGGGATCAGGGAATCAAAAATCATAAAAGTTCCACCAATCATACACAATCATACTTAAATTCTTAGTTTCTGTGAAAGTGGTGCAAGTTAAAAAAAAAAATTGATGTAAATTTTAAGCAAATTTAAATAATTTAAAAAAAACATTTGGCAATTTATGTTCCACTTAAAATATATTTGTCATTTTATTAAAAAACAAAAAACAAAAAATTAAAGCTGACGCGTTTCGTTCGAAGAAAAATGACCAGAACCTATATTGCCAATTTAAACGCTTCTTCTCCATCCTTTCATTCACGGATTGTAAATTTAAGCTGTACGAATTTTACAGATCGTGAAAAGAAGTTTTTGCACCATGGTTTAAACTATGCGCTAACCATTCAGGTAAATTCTGCTCGTATACTGGAATTAACCACTCATTTGGATACTGCTTTAGATGATCAAGATAATTTTAAATTTGAATGTGCTAGTATAATAGCACAGAATAAATGTATGATTAATAACAATAAATCAGATTCTAAGATTATAAGTAGTATTCAACAACAATTAGAAAACAATAATTTGATTTTATGTAAAGCTGATAAGGGTAATACCATAACAATTTTAGACAGAGATAATTACATTGAAAAAATGAAAGACTGCTTATCTAATATGAAAGTTACTGAACTAACTACAGACGCTACCATTAAATTTAATAAAAATGTTTATAGTACCACAGTCAAAGCAGGGTTAATTTTAGACAAAAGACAGCAATTTATTGTAAAGAATAGCCATCCTTCTGCGCCGCTGTATGGTATACCCAAACTTCACAAAAACGGTGCACCAGTTCGCCCTGTTTCTTCTGCTTATAATGCACCTGCACAAAATCTCAGTGAACTTTTAAATAAAATATTACCGCCATTGATTAACTTGGAACCCAAACTTTCAATCAAAAATTCGCTAGATTTGGTTACAAAAAACTAAGGATTTATATATCCCAATAACGCTAATTTAATTTCATTTGATGTTAGTAATTTGTTTCCGTCGATTCCTTTAATTAAAATAAAAGATGTGTTATACAATAAAATTTAAACCGAAATCTTAGACAAAAATAAAACATTGCAATTGATTAGTTTAATAGACCCTGTGCATTGACCAAAATTATTTCCAATTTAACGGGAAATTTTACATTCAGAGTGATGGTTTGGCTATGGGTTCCGCTCTTTCACCTTTTATTTCTGAATTCTTTATGTGTAATCTAGAGAAAATGAGCTTTTTAATTCTGGTCTTCCTATTATAAAAAATATTTTATTTTGCACAAGATATGTAGACGATATTCTATGCATCTGGACGGGAACCGAACGACAACTTGAAAATTTTGTGAGTAAAACTCTAAATAAATTAGACAAAAATATTTTATTTACTGTAGAAGTAGGAAATAATAAAATCAATTTCTTAGATCTGACGCTTAAATTAGAAAATAACAAATTATGTTACAATATTTTTAGAAAACCAACATTTTCTGACACCGTAATTCCAAGAAAATCTTGTCATCCTTGGAATACAAAAATGGCATATTTTCACTGTATGATTGACAGACTATTAAAAGTTTCTCTTAGTGTAGTTGATTTTAATAAAGAATTGTCCACCATCTTGACTATAGCAATAAATAACGGATATAAAGAGAGTACAATTATCTGTATTCTAAAGAAAAAATCTTTCAATCAAGCTATCGATTCCATTTACCCTTCAGTGCGGGGTAATAGTCTAGATGCCATATACAAGAAAATTCCACATATATGTAGAAGGTTTATCTAATAAATTCAAAACTACTTTAAAAAAAGCTAATATAATACCAGCCTTTTCCAATAGATATACCTACTCTAAAAAATTTGGTATCCAATAACAAGATAAAACCTAAAATTGGTACAGTGGAAAAAGTGGAGTATATAAGCTTAACTGCAACGATTGCCAAGCTGTTTATATGTATAGGGAAGACAAGAAGATCTATTAAGACAAGATTTTCTGAACACACAAAGTCTAGTAAATCCAATAACCCGAACACTGGCTTTGCAAAACATCTACGCGATAACAAACATTCAGCTAATTTAAACGACATGGAACTGGTGCATTGCTTAAAAGGTGGAAAAATATTAGACAAATACGAAATCTATGAAATCAGAAAGCAACAGAAGAATGGTACTTTTCTAGTTAACGACCAAATTGATTTCAGTAACAGAAGCCCTCTGCTAGACCCTGTTATAGTTAAAATTAGCTCTCAGAGAATTTAGCCTGCACAATTACAATTGTTAATTAGTAGTCGTTTAGCCTTGATAATGTCTTCTGACCGAACGAAACGCGTCGGCTTTAATTTTTTGTATTTTAATAAAATGACAAATATATTTTAAGTGGAACATAAATTGCCAAGTGTTTTTTTAATTATTTAAATTTGCTTAAAATTTACATCAATTTACAATATGTTTCACCAAGTACCCACACAAAATAGCATCAATATGATTAAACAAAAAAAATGTACCCTCTGAGGGAAGACCGATCCTGTTTACCCCCCCCCCCCCCTCCGGCTATGCGCTCCTGGGCGAGGTTAAGATACATCGTTATTATGAACATTGTCATAGTATACCGTGCAATCAATTTATTTCTTAACTCTTGGTTACTTTTCTCTTATGTAGAACTGCGGGGGATAGTCTCGTCTTTCTGCACATACCCTTAGACAATTCATATAATGTAAATTCTAAAATATTTAATCTATTTCTCCTACTGTACTTATCATCTTTGGCCCATACTTACCTACAATGGCGTGTTCATAATAAAAAAAAAAAAAACAAAAACTATACAGAAACCTTGGAATTAGTGCCTGAGGAACTGTCCTATCCCTGTAACAGTAAATTGGTATCGTCGTGAGTAACTATATCCTTCGAGCTACCAATCCTTACAAAGCTTACAAATGTAAAGTGAGGGGGTGGCAAGTGATCTTGAAATAAGGTACACGTTAGATTTATTGGAAGAAAATAAACTGTGAAATTTCAATCGGTTCAATTATTTAGATCTACTGGAAAAATCGATTCGATCTAAATTTATTTATTTATTCATATGTATACGATAAGATTATCTTACAGACACTAGCACATTTAATTTACAAAGTACAAAATTTTTAATGAGCATATTTATAAGCAAAACAATAATTTCTAAATAAAATTTGCTTGATGATAATAATTCAAAAATTAAACTAAGCGACTAGCATTCTCATAAAGAGTTAATTTAAATATTTCCCTAGGCATTGTAAAATCAATAAAGGCAGAAAATGAATTAAAGAGTAAAATACAATTTGAAATAGGTTCATGCATGCCATAGTTTGTTCTATGTTGTGGAGCATACAGCAAATTTCGTGAGCGAATTGGTCTCTCCGATGCATAAAAGCAGATTAAAGACAAAAATTCAGAAGAATTAATTCTATAAGATAAAATATCTCTTACAAGAGTAGCACAGTTCACTTCACGTCTGAACTGAAGAGTTGATAAGCCCAAAAGCAAGCATCTTACACGGTAACGTGGCATATTGTCACGATTATAATTTAATTTATATAAAGCAAAACGAGTAAACGACTTTTGTACAGTTTCGATACGATTAATGTGAACATCATAAAAGGGGCACCAAATGACAGACGCGTATTCAAGAACAGATCTTACAAGCGAATAATACAGAACTTTAAGTGTGAATATATCGTTAAAATCTTTGGAATTACGCTTTAAGAAACCTAGATTGTGGAATGCTGTAGAAACAATAAGTTTAACATGTGAAGCGGAAGATAGTTTTCGATCAAATATTACTCCTAGGTCTTTGACATCTGAAACTGTAGGAATGAGAATATCATTGATCATGTAATTAAAGCTAAATATGTCGAATTTTTCTAGTGAAACTCATAATTTTGCGTTTGGAAACATTTACTTCTAATTTGTTCATGGAGCACCATGTAATTAACCGATTAAGATCAGCTTGAAGTGAGAAGCAATCGTTCAAGGAATCGATTTTTGTATAAACTTTAAGATCATCAGCAAATATTAAATAATTCGAGAAGTAAAAATTCCTAACTATGTCATTAATGAAGAGCAAAAAAAGTAAGGGTCCTAAATGACTGCCTTGAGGAACACCAGAAGTAACGGAGATGACTCTAGAAATAAGATTGCCAATTTTCACATATTGCTTACTGTTGCTTAAATAAGATTCAACCCGTTTCAAGATAGATGAATGAACGCCAATACATTACAATTTAAAAACTAAAAGCGGAATATTAACCCTATCGAATGCCTTAGCAAAATCAGTATAGACCACATCTACCTGGGCACCTTCTTCAATAGAACTAATCGCAAAATTGGAAAATATTGCCAAATTTGTGGAACAGGACTTACCAGAGCAAAAACCATGCTGCTCGGAGTCTATTAACTCCTTTACAATAAAGCTAATTTTAGTATTCACTATAGAATCTAATAATTTCGGAACATTATTCATCACAGACACTCCACGATAATTCTTTATATCATTTTTTAACCTGGATTTAAAAATTGGTGTAATAAAAGAAATTTTCCAATCATCCAAAAAAACTCCTAACCGAAGGGATAGATTAAAAATTTCAGTTAAAGGAGATGATAGCGATGTTGCGCAGTGTTTTAAAAAGGACATAGGTAATTAGTATCTTGTTTAGTAGGTACTTAAATTAAGATTACATAATGCCTGATGGACATCATCATATTCAACCGATAAGAAGCCGATGTCCACCGGAGAGGTATCTGACATTTGACAACAAGTAGTGATGCAGTAATCAACATGGGTACCATAGACGATCTGAAAATACTCGGCAAATAGATCACATCCACTTTGTAAATCGTCGGATTTAATACCATTATATTTTAAAACCGTAGGGAAACCTGAAGATTCACGTATATTATTAATATAAGACCAAAAAGCATTGCTGTTGTATTTTATGCTAGACTCAACTGACCACACGTATTGTCGATCGAATCGAATTTTTTCATGGAGAGAAATTAACCGCATCAAATATTCTTCAGTGTCAATCAAAAATAACACCGACAATTACTTTTTATTGAATTAGAAAAGTCTTCGGATCAATTGTATTCACCGGTAGAAAATACTCCTTGGAAAAATTCGAATCTATATCGAATCGAATTCCCCGGTAGACCTGATTACTTTCACGTACGATATTGAAACAGTAGTGATAGAATTTTCATTAACAAATATGTGGCGTTTCCATCATGATTGATATTCCATATATGTATACCGTAATTTCTAGTATATTGCACTTTGGTAACTGCCAAATTACAAAGGAGCGCGAATAGAGTCAACGTCATATTTTTTCGCGTCCGATAGAATTTGTCATTTGTGAAATTGATTTTTTCTATTTCTGTTTAGAGATTTCATTCTATCATATTGTCTCTTTCTTGCTTAAAGTCGATAATAAAAATAATAATTAAAATTGACAATAATTTATTTGTTCATGGTTTAACTGCTGAGGAATGGGCATTTAGAAAAAATGCTTTGAGTTGTCGAAGTAACCAAACATCAGTATCAATTCGAGCATAAAATTGAATTTTTTAATAGTTGCCGCTAAGTGGATTTTTTTTTTGTTTCTTATGAAATGCTATATTTTATCATTGGAACGATAAAACATTCTGACAAAAAATCATGTATGGTATACCGGTCATTTTATATTCCATGTCAGTACTTAACCCTTAGTCATTTCAGGGGGATAATCTGGGTCTCCGATCAAGCAAAGCTCCTGGGAGCGTCCCGTGGGAGTTTAAAAGGGGAAAAACCAAACAACAAATTATCTTGAATCAGGTAAATTTCTATTTACATTTTGCTTACATTTTATTTATTTTTATCTTGTTCCATATGGGACTCGAATGAACAATTTTTAGAATCGATTATAGATGGAATAAAAGAATGTTTTTCGCTGTATTTACAATTTAATTTAGAAAGTTCTTAAATGTTCTTCTATTGCATTGCTTATATTTAATGTTGGATATCAATAATTTTGTAGAAAGGACGATTGAGTTTGTTTTACTCTTTCGAGACCCATATAGAGTCTACAGGCAATTTTTCAACCTACTATGCATTACGCAGAGAATTAAAAGACAACAATACTGAGGTGTTGTCAGTTTGTTGACTTAAGGTCGCAAATCAATATTTCATGAAGAAATTCTAAGAGTATAATGTGTGTTTCGATCAGTAGTACAGGGCGATCTCATCAGGACAGCAATGAAACCCTGAACTGACTGCTGTCTACACTACAGTGAAAATCATATAAAGATTTTTTTAAAAATTTAACTATGAATCAATAATTTTAGCTTTATTTTTTATTATAATTTTAGATTGCATATTCTAGAGATTTGAGAACTTCAAATGACGAACAATGCCGAGACCACCTGCCTTGAGGGAATAGATTCTGGACGTAATTGTTGGTATTAATTTATCTTAAATGGTTGAAAACTGTATTAATGTTATTCTTTAGGTTTTGGACTTGGCTTGAATATTGAGCAACTTGAGACTTGTATAATGAAATCTGTAATCAGAGCTTACCTTTCGAAGGGCAGATGTGTTGGTGACTGAGGCGCAGATTCTTTGAAAGAACGTATGTTGTTCTTTTTAGCTGACATTGTCAAAGAATTAACATTTTTTATTAGCTCTAGTAAAATACACACATTTATTTATGCATTCAACTCTCCACAAGCTGGACAAGTTCGTTGATTTTATTTTAAAGTTGGCAAGCTGTCCTGCTTTTGTTTTTAAATTTCTAACACGGCGTCTTAGATTTTACTCGAAAGTTTTATAATTCAACAGAAAATATCTCAAGAAGGGCCAAAAGGTGGAAGAGAAGTGCATGAGCATGAAAATCGACCTTAGAGTCAGAGTTTTGACACAACGACACCAAGAGCAAGACAGGAAAACAAATATTTGTAGATTTTGAAAAGATAAAGCTTTTTTAGTTGGTAAAATCATGTTATCACGTTATTTGAGCAGATCCCTGTGTTTGTTTTTTTGTTGTTCCATATTATAGTGGATAGGAGAATTTATACTAGAATCCTTCTAATTATGTCTTTTAACTTTTTTAGACGAAGATCTTTAAAATTGCCATAAGGAAGAAATACTGAATGCATGTGATGTATAGATGTTACGAGTGGAAGTGACTTCCTCAACTATGGTAGTAATGATGATCATCGCTTTGTGTCGCCCAATCTGCATTTGGTGGGTGTTGATGTTGCTCTGTATTTCTGTTGACTTGTTACTGTTTTTCTTTTAGCTGGATGCCATGGACATTCACATAATTTTCCAGAATCAGCTGGTGTCCCGAATCAAGAACGATCTGCTATGACATACGAATTACTTCTTCATTGGAATTTCGAAGCAGCTTTCCAGGTATTTAGTTTTGTTTTTTCTATTTTAGATTACCTATCTACTATAAATACTTTTACTCGTATAAATATTAAATTAATTAATTAAGTAATTAAAATTAAATTAATTAATTATTATTATTAATTGAGAAAATTATTAGAAAATACCAAATACATTCAGAATTTTTTTCCTAATCTTCTTAATAATCTTGTGTGATTAAAATTTGAAGGAGAGGATGTGTAAAGGCAAAGTCCTCTTTTAAATAAATAAATAAACGTTTTAAATGAGATGTGGTGAGAATTTTCAAGTAATACAGCAGAGTATGAATTCGGTGCAATATGTAAATTAAGCTGACAAGTTTAGCCATTTCTCAGTTTATCTTATACATAAATGCTAACTATTTATCAAAATATACCAGTTAACAATAACAATATTACTTTATTATGGTCAACTTTATAAAGATTACAAATCTTATTAGATACAGATCTATAGGTTAGGGAAGGAATACAAAATTATTGTTTTAAATGGAAAACAAGAGAAACAAGATTAAGCAAGTTCAATTAAATCAGAAAAAGAGAGGAAAGAAATAAAAATTAAATAGAAAAAAAAAAACATGAATTCTAGAAAAAGAAAAGAAAATGTACTAAATAAAGATTAAGATTAAGAACAGCCATGATGTGTACCTAATAAGGCTCCACAGAGCTTAACAATTCTAGAAAATCTCTGCCAGAGTTCGCGCTACGTATATTAGAGGGTAAACTATTCCACTTACGTGAAGTTTGGACAAAATAAGAGCGATCCCCGAAATGAGAATGACAGCGTGGTAAAAGAATTTTTAAACTTTTTTGAGAGCGCAAGAATTGCAGCTTATTGTAAAGATATTGTGGCCTCTTTATATGAATTAATTTATGTAAAAAATACAAGTCGCGATGAGCAAGATGGATATCAAGAGTATGTCCAAGGGCTGAATTGAGATGTGGGCACTGCGTGTTAAGTTGTAAACATATCTAGTACAATCATTGAATGCAACTGTCAATTTTCGACGGCAAATTGAGTCTAACTTGGGAAATACTATTGTGCCATACATAAAGTGGGAAAGAATCAAACTACGTACCAGTTTCAATCACATATCTGTAGACAATAAATACCCACAGACTCTCAACTGCCGTAAGGAGCCATATACTTTGCCTAAAATATTGGTAACGTGGCTGCAGCAAGTAAACTCTGTGTTCAGGACTACACCTAAATTTTTCACAGAGCTAGAGAATGGTGAGGTAGAGTTATTTAAAATAACTCGTGGTAGCTCTAATGCCTCGAGGTGATTTCTATAGATCGGCATACACACAGACTTGCTAGGATTCAGTTGCAGCTTGTTGGCTATCGACCAGTCGTAAATTCTCGTTAAATCTTCATTTACACGAGCAACACAATCTTCTTGTTACCCAATTGGTCTGCTCAAGTAAATTTGCACGTTATCCACATATGTGTAGATGAATGTTCACATTCTTAATCACCTCAGGCAAATCATTGATGTAGAGACTGAATAAGAGAGAACCTAGGATTGATCCTTGGGATATTCCACAGTGTGAGTTCTGGAAGTTCGATATAGAGTCTTGAACTTTGACTGCTTGCTATCTCTACAGGTAAGAAAACCTTTGATCAGCTTGACAGCTGAAGAGGAAAAATTGAAGCAGATCGAAAATTTATAAAGGAGCAAACTGTGATCTGCTGAGTCAAAAGCGCCTTACTAAAATCCAATAAGACAAGGATTCAATAATATCCGTAGAAACCTTCAGAAGGGCAGTTTCGCAGCTGTGTCCACTTCGAAAGCCTGACTGGAAAGATGATAGAAGCTGATGCTGGTCAAGATATTTGGTGATCTGATTGTACATTACTTTTTCAAAGACTTTGCTGAAGTAACACAGAAAGCTAATAGGCATATAATCATTAATTCCATTAGGACGAGGTTTTTTTAGGAACAGGGACAATGAGGGTTTTTTTCCATAATGACGGCAATTGAGAAGTTGCAAGACAATAATTATAAATATGTACTAGAATATCAGAAATAGCAGGGGAAATCTTCTGGATGAATCTCGGGGGGAGCAGATCATGCGCGAGCGTAGTGGATTTTACAGTAGACATTGCAAAGAGAACATCAGTATCATCAATGCAATTAAACGCAAAACCCTCGAAACGATTATCACCCACCACTAGATGACTATTAGGGACTATAGGGGTAGAAGAAGCAAAAAACTCACCTAGGGTCTCAGGATCAATATTGCAGTTGAAATCATAAATCAGAGAACAAACAATCAAGATGGAATACACAAAAGAATATATGTAAACATCGTAAAAAATTTATATTGCCTTTATCTATTATGTATAGGTATACAGCTGACTTAAAGGAATTATTCAAAAAATCGCTGTCATCGTATTTCTATTAATTAATATTTAAATCGATAATTATACTTTTAAATACTATCCGCCTTGATAATATCAAATACTTCACTGTATCCAACAACCGAACTAAAATGCTAAACTCATGAACAGCATACCAGAATTAGCAAAATAAAAAATATATAATTAACTGCTCTAATTACCAAAAAAAAAAACAGAAACAATCTCTCAGATTTCATCCTCTCTTCTAAAAGTGTTAATGACATCCAAGAAAGCAAGAATTACCTTGCAATTTCTCACCACCCACAAGGAAGTTAAAAATTGCAATAAAAAAATTAAAAATTCTGCGTTTCTCGTCATTTATGCGCCGCCATGAATATACCTTTTGTTTACAGAATTTTGGCTTTCCAAGTAATGCATTCATCATGGTCATACAAGAAAAAAAACCACACGCAAAGATATAGATGGTATCACTTACTACCACGCTTCTTAAACTTATGAAAACCCACATCCCACCGCCCCGTACCATATATAGAAAACAAGTTTCTCGCTTGTATGACGCATTGAACTCTTTCGTTCTGTTACCAATAGAACACAATTTTAAATATTCTTTTAAGCTTGGCTGGATTAAATTTCTCTCAATATTATTAACTCACAGCTGTTTGAGCTGAATTCCAGCCAGGTGGAAACAACATTTTTATGAAACTCGTAAGGTAAATGTGCGCCCATAGTGCGCATGCGACGACGTCTTTGCCCCATAGTCATATAATAGTATACTCGACAGGTAAGATTGAGATTTCTTTATCCGCTAGAGCTCCTCAGTTATAGTTTAGTTGATGAAACGCTCGAGATCGTGACGGCTGAGAATTGTGCGCGCGCGCGACATTTTTTTTTTGTTGTTGTTGTTCTCATATAATATCGCGTCACCGATTAAAGTTAGTTGTCAATAAAAAGTCAGTGATTTAATGCAAAAGGTATGTGTGCTAAGTGAAATTGTTTGTTGTCAATTGTATAGAAAAAGGAAACTAAATATCCGTCCACTAACGCAGTAGGTAGGTACCTACTGACACCTACTAGTTCCAGTTACCCTGATAGAGGACGAGTTACTGTATATGTAGGATAAATTTGTAGGAGAAAAGAAAATTATAAACCAGTTTGGATCGTGTTTACTCAACAACGCACTTTCTCGGGGAGCGTTCACTCACATAGATATTTCTACAATTTTCTTGCACTCAAAACAAAACAAAGCCAGTCAGGCGGAATCCAAGTCAAACAAAGAGGGGCCCAGTAGTAATTTTCGTTATTGTTTAAATCCCTCCCAGGCTGTTAATTAGTGTCAGAATTCATTGAACATTTGGCGTCAATCACCCGACAACGGTTGTAGCGTATTTGCATGAAGTGTTTTTTGCGCGTCTTTTGCGTTTTTTGCATTTTAATGACTCAGCAAGGCTACGGATATAGAATGTTTCTGTTTACTATATAGGTATTCATGCTTTCAGGCCATTGTCTGAGATATCACACCTATATGAGGTATCAGCAGATTTGATGAAATAACTGTGCCTCACTATTTAATTCTACTTTTATAAGAAGAAAAATAATAAAAAAGAAGGATTACGCGAAGAGCGCCAGAAAGTGATAATGACGTAAGAGTCGTACCAAATTTTTTTTTGTTCCCCGATAATTTCGTATAAAAAGTGGTTTTCATTCTTTAAGTTCCTCAACACCCAAACGAAAATAATATTAGCAAATGGCTATATAAGACACAAGCAATTCTGCCCAGTTTTGCGATAAATGTGGGCATGGGCACTGGCCTTATTTAGCGAGTTTTATCACCTTCATAAGTGGATGACCGCGCAGTAAGTAAGTAAGTAAGTGGGTGCTTTTGCAATTTTTTTTCTTTATTTTCCTAATTTTTTGCTAATGCTTAGCATTCAACCGTTGCCTGTGATTTATGCAACTTTTTCTTCGACCGGCCACTATATGGATGTTGCGACATCGTAAAGGTCACACAGCCATGAATTTTGCAATGTAAAACAGAATCGTTTTCATTCACTTTTTTAGAGATTATACTTGGAATTTTATAGAGAGGCTGTCTCATGAGGGAACTTTTTTAATGTTATTTGATAATTCATCATATCAATGCTAAAACTTCTTCCACTGAAATTGATCCAATTTTATTGTTGAATTAAGAAGAACTTTAATCCAATAAACGACGATGCAATTTTCTCGAACTAAATATCATGCAAACCTAAAAAGGGAAAAAGAATTTTCTATTAATGCCGCATCGCATCACATTTCATTCTCAGGTTCCGTGTTCTGCTGGGGATATTAATAGCGAAATGGAGTAATTTCTTCTTTTCAATTCAATTCAAACCGCAAATGTACTCTAGCGCTATTTCAAATCGAAATAGAGCACTGATTGATTCCGTTAAAGGAAAATGATTTGATTTTCATGTTTTTTTCCGCATTAGGAAATTGAATTTGAATTATTCTGGAGTCGTTTAATTGATTGGAGTATCATGTCTAGAAAAATTCCCGTCTTAGTATTTATAGCTGAGCAAAGTATTTGCACACTGAGATGTTCGATTCATGTTGATAGTGAAAAAAAACATTTTTTTTATCAGTTCTTCAACAAGGTATGACAGACATTCGGGGTTATCGACTGCACTTAATTTATAAAAATGGTCGTAAAACGAACTGTGAGCAATTATGAGGCCAATTATAGCTCTACATTGTCCCCCCCCCCTGTCCGAAGAATGTCTTTGGTCGTACCCAAATCTTTTTTTCCTTCACTCTTTTTGGGAAAAATGTTGTTTTAGTTTCTTGAATCGCATTTTGAATGGCCTGCAATGACCATTATAAGAAATATTTAGTGGCCCATAAACTATTAAGTCCGCCCAAGATAGTTAGATGAAGTTGATTTAATTTTGTGTGAAATGATCCATGACGATCCTCAAGAAGATGTGATCTACACAGGAACGATCGTTTCTAAACTCAATTTTGTTATGCTATCGGCTACCTATGCCTTAAACCCTTGCAATGCTTGTGGAAGGCTCTGTCCTAACAGAGTTAATGGAAGAGGCAGTCCTGATTAGTGCTCCAAAACCTACCCATTAGACAGATACTGAATAATAAATACAGATCATGTCTCATTCCTTCCCCAGTTACCCTATCAAAACTCCAAAAATTGAATTTCCCAAATTCATTCTCCAACAGCAATTCTTTTTAAGTCTCTGGCTATTTATGGCGATACCGCATTGTCACTATAAATTTTAAATTAATCTCTTCTCAATATTTGCATTTTTAACATGTGTTGGTAATATATAGGGTGCGACAAGGCCATTTCTGTTAGAAGACAAATCATGATTCATTAATTCATAAACTGTTTTTCCGCTATTCAACAAATTCTTAACAGAACGCACTGCACCAGTCGCCCTACTTAAGCCTTTTGTCTTACTTTTTTTTCTTTTCTTTTCTTTTCTTTGCGAAAAATTAGCATTTGATCAATTATTTGTACAACTGAGAATACTCGCCGCCATTCTAGAAAAATTTAAAAATTTTAGTCATTCTTACTGTTGAGCGTGAATAACCCAATTTTAGTATGATCCGGTTTTATCAAAGAAGTGACTATAAAATCTCACTTTGATAAAGCTCAATATGGATGTGTCCCATATAACTGGTCTTTGCACCAACCAGGATATCAAGACTTTTCGTTTCCTCTGCTGATTCTTGTTTTGATGTTGTCTGTCTGACAGAAAATTTTGATTAGAGGAAAAATGTTCAATGTAGAACACTTCAATCTGGTGTTTCAAGTTTTTTGCACAGACCGATACTCCACCTCAATAAAGGCTTCTGAAGGTGGTGATGATTTTTGTATCGCAGTTCAACTGGTATATTGCATGCTCGACTATCGACTTCATCGAGTCCGAACATCTTCAGTACATTTGTATGGTCCCGAAATTATCTGACAAAGATGCTTAAATTCATCCAGTCTCGCTATCAACTTTCAAGTTAGAAGAAAAACGTATCTGCCTGATGACGAGATTCTTGGTGACTTTAACTTGCCTTTTATTGAGTGGGAATACAGCAGTAATACTGATGGCTTTTTTGTACTTCTGTCCGTGATCTCATTTCTTCGTCTTTTCTGGGCAGCATTTTTTTTTTTATTATTATTATTAAGCCAAGCTCTGGGGATACCCTATATGATGCAAAGTACAGCATTCAAGGAAGGAGATAGGGAAAGGCATAAGGAAAGTGATGAAAGTGTCGATGTATGCCACCCTTCAACATTGCGACGATTTTTGAGGGAGTAAAGGCTCTATTTTGAACAAAATCCGATGAAGCTATAAGGCTGCATGCGACCAGCCCTAGCCCAGATGTAAGAATTGTATTCCATTCTAGGTCTGATATATTTCTTACACCTTTTCAGAAATTCAAGACTTTTCGAGGAGACGTGGTCTGTCCAACTTAATTTACTGGAAATGTTAAAACCAAGAATGCTTAGTGACGGCGAAACTGAAATTAAAGCTCTTTCAAAAGAAATGAAAGTGATTAAGTGAGGATCTTGTTTTAAAGAGATCAGACAGCTGTGGGTCTTAAGTGCATTAAATTCGACGCGATTCGCTTTGCCACAAGTGAGGATAATATCAAGATCGTTATTCAATGATCTAATCATGCATCTCGTTTAACCCATGTAGCCTTCCCTCTGGAGTCCACAAGAGTATCAAAGGAGTAAGCGAAATCAAGGGTACTGTCATCGGCGAAACTATGGATGCGATGAAAGTAACGGAAAGCAGATAATTAATGAAAATTAAGAAGAGAGATGGAGAGATAATAGAGCCCTGAGGCACACCGGCATTTATAGGGTGAGGTTCAGATGTAACGCCAACTAATACAACACGAATTAGGTGACCAGATAGAAAACTTTCAATCCATAATAGAAGAGGAGTAGAGCGACCAAGTGCTTTAGCTTTGGCTAAAAGGGCAGGTTGCCAGACTCTATCCAGAGCAACGATTTTGCACTTATTAAAATTATGTAGACTATGGTTCCAGCGTTCCGTCAGAAAAGTCAGCAAGTTTCCAGATGAGCATCCAGTCCGGAAGTCTTATTGACGATCGTTGAGGAGTTGATTAGTTTCTACATACTTCACTTATTTTAAATTATGGAGAGATTCAAAAACCTTGGAAAGAATAGAAGTGATTGCAATTGGTCGATAATTTGAGGGATCGCTACCCTCTACTTTTTGGGAATTGGCTGAACATGGACTAGTTTCCAAGCAGTTGGAAAAATTCCTATCTAATAAGACAAGTAGAATAGTTTGTGCAGAGGTTTAGCCAAGGATGAGGGTGCAGTTTTTAGTTAACAGGGGGGCGAGAGCTTATTAGGACCAACGGCTTTCTGGATACGTCAATCCCCTTACGAACTTTAAACAAATCTCTCGTATAGATGTGTATTGGCTCTTGTACATCCAAGTGGATGGAAGACGAGAATTTGAAGCGAATCTAGCAGACAAAATATTAGCCTTCCACAGGGAGTCAACTACAACTTCACCATTGTGTTAAGTAGTGAAGATATAGAGGAAGTGATGAAATTGTTCCTGATGGATTTGACGAGAGACTATAGAAACGTTTACTACCTGTGCGGCTTGCCAAGATTCTTTTTCTAATACTCTGGTCAAAAAGAAATTTCTCTCTCTGGATAATTGACTTGCAGCTGTTCTGTGCAGTCTTTTAGACTTGTTTCAGCTATGGACATGGATGTAACTGGACTGATGCAAACTCTAATAACGTGGACTACTGGGCTTGAGATTATTGTTATTATTAATATGATCCTCGAAGGAGAGACGTGTATTAAGGAAGACACCCAAGTCCTTGGTTTTGTCAAGTCTAGATAATAAGCATCCCTCTAAAGTATAACTGAAGTTCAATGGACTCCTTTTACGAGAAAAGGACATAGCAGTACATTTGTTGATGTTGAGAGGAGGACAGTTAATAGCACACCATTTATGAAAGGTGTCTAAGTCCAAATTTAGAATTCCACACTCGTTTGCATTAGAAACAATGCGGAAGATTTTGGCATAGCAAAGTATTCTTGAATTAATCAAAATCAGAGACACGTCATTAATGAAATAAATAAAAAGAAGTGGTCCGAGATGGCTGCCTTGAGGAACACCAGAAGTATTATCTATTACGTCAGAAAGAGCTTCGCGAAACATAACTCACTGCGTACGATCCGATAAATAAGAATGAAGCCAATTGACAACAACAGAAGGACAACCAAGAAGAGTCAGCTTATGAATCAAGATTTTATGATTTTTGATTCGGTCAAAAGTTTTACTAAAATCCGTGAATATGCAATCAACTTGCTTTCCGCTTTCAATTGCAGAAATGCAGAAATTAGTAAACTCTAACAAATTAGTCGTAGTAGATTTACCCTTCATAAAGCCATGCTGAAAAGAGCGCAGGAAAGGCTTGCAGTGGAACGACAAAACATCGCAAACCATGGCTTCAAATATCTTACCAATACAATATAACAGACGGGGGGTCTGTAGTTAGAAATGTCGCACTTATTACCCTTCTTGTGAAAAGGAATAATTAAAGAAAGCTTCCTCTGTTTAGGAAAAATACCACTGGTTAAAGATAAATTAAATAAATAACACAAAACAGAAATGATGAACGTAGCACAATGTTTTATGAGCGTGGAAGGAACTCCATCCGGACCAATAGAAAAACTATCAGCTATGTATGCTTGAAATGTACTTGAAGATAGACGCTTCATCGAACAACAGGTCCTTAGGTTGAAGCGAAGTCGTCGGAAGCTTCGTCAAATGGATAAAATCGTTATAACTAATATCACAGTGCGGTTATCACAGAAGGCAGTTTTAAAGAAGTCACCAAAAAGATTGGAAGTCTCCAAGAGATCAACACTATCTATGTTTCCAAGACGCAACGATGAAGGGTATCCATCACAGTTGCGCTTAGAGTTCACAAACTTCCAAAATTGTTTGGTTCAATGAAAATTTGAAATACAGTAAGTCCTTAACTTATGCGAATAATTCGGTTCAGCGATTTCCGCGCAAGTGCCTGACTGCTACCACTGAAAAATCATTAATATGATCGACCCCAGCAAACATTTTCTCGAAGTTTTGGTTTTCCGAAGAATTCTCGAAGAAGTAAGAGGAAGGAAATAGTTTCGGAAGTAAATTAAATCCATCGTTTGAGAATTCTTCGCTTTTCCAAGAAGAACTCGAAGTTTTGACTTAAAATGATTTGCTGATCTGATTTTTCGATAATTTTTCATTTTAACTAAATATACTCAAAATTTTACCTGCTCGGAAGAGTCAAGTAGAAACTGTAAGTGCTGAGAATTTATTCCGTTGCAAAATTCATGCGCCTATTAGAAAATTCTTTCATTTCTGACTGATTCTCGTCGATAGTGTTGCTTTTTGTCAGAGATTATTTTTGTCAGCAAAAATCATGTTATCTCCGTCAAAGACAACAACAATTTCCTTTAATTTTACTTCAAGAAAATGATAAATGAAATAATTATGAAGATATTCTGTCTACGGTGTGTAACAGGTAATAGCTCGTAGACCCGTTTCGATATCGATTCATTTTTTCAAAGAAAGCTCGAGTATATAAGGCTATTATATGCAACCAAAATACATTCAAAAAGCTCGAAATAATTTCGATAAAACGACTCGGAATCGAATCGGTTTTACGACTCGATATAGCGTTCCTTTTTCTTTCTTTTTCGGATCGATATCGTATCGAAAACCACTTCGAGATCGAAGTTTTAGTTCACCTTAACGAATCGTCTTCGATTCGATATCGTATCGTAATGCTTGCTGGGCCTTTTAAGTATTCAGCTGAAAAAAAAGTGAAGTGAGTGCTGAGAAAATAAAATTTGAATTTGGAAAATATTTATGTTTCTCGTAGTTTACTTCATTTTTTTTATTTTCAATTGGATACCGTGTAGTTTTCACAAAACGTACGTAGTTTAGTCGGTCATCCAATTCGAAATAGTGTAGTTTTTACGAAGAAATCTCGAATACATATGACCTTTGTATATAGCATTAATACACGACAAATCTTCGGAAATAACACGAGAAGACGAATCGATATCGAGTCGTCATTTTTTTCGCCTTCGGCTCGCGATCGAGTCTAGAGCGACTTCGAGATCGAAGTCAAACTTCGGCTTCCGATTTGTTCTCTAATCGTAATGTTTGCTGGGGCTTTGTACATTCAAAACGTCTATGTGACTATCCCCAGCAAACATTACGAGATCGAATCGGAATCGACTTGCTCAAACGAAGTTTAACTTCGATCTCGAAGTCATTCTCGATTCGATTTCGAGCCGAAAATGAAGGAAAAGGAACGCTAATTCAAATTAAAATAACAACTCGATATCGATTCGTCTTTTCGAGACAATTGCGAAGATTTTTCGTGTATTGGTGCTATATATAAGGGTCATATGTATTCGAGATTTCTTCATAAAACCTACTCGATTTCGAATAGGATAACCGATTAAACTATGCTTTGTGAAAACGAATCGATATCCAATTGAAAATAAACAACCAAACTATCAGAAACATTTACCAAATGCAAATATTAATTTCTCAGCACTCATTTCACTTTTTTTCGGCCGAATGTTTGAAAAGAACGCTGTTGGCACGCTTGCATTGTCATGCACAATCTGAAAAATCATGTACCTACTTACCTACTGATAATTCTTTTGAAAGACTTCATAAATTTTCGAGAAGATTCGTAAAAACGAAGTTCTCTGAACCTGAAGGCCATATGTCGAGAAAAATTCCCCTAAACCGAAAAATTATCAAATTGTTGCTATTCGAGAATTTCTCGCAAATGCGAAAACCCGAGAAAATGTTTGCTGGGTCTGCTCATATCAGCATGCACTAATACAGCTATTGCTCATAGCAAGACTAGGGATGCAGATTCTCGCATAATCCAATGCACAAAATAGCTGATTTCCTACGCTATACACAAGCAAAGACTTATCTTTTTCACATATGTTTCGACAAAGCTCCCGTTCTGGCAATCAAAAACAAATTTCACAGTTTGGAATTGATTTGTAATTCGCGTCTAAAAATCCATGTATCTATGAATCCGCGTAACACGAATCCGTATAAATCGAGTAGAGATACTTACTGTATTTAAGAAACGAAAAAATACACTTAAAAGGGGCTCTGCACCTCCAGTGAATGATGAATATTTTTTTGAAGATATCAAAGATAACTAAAAGATTTTCAAGCACTACTAAATCATCAACCAAGCAAAATTTTTAACATTTTGGCATAGTTTCAGTAAAATACTTTTCAATTTAAGTTTTGCAGTTATTTATTGACTCGAATATCAAATTAAAAGTGTTTTGATTTGCAACTCAGTCTGTAGAGTAATTTACTTGACTATTGATTCTATCATTTTATTCAACACATAAGTGATTGACAAAATGACAGATGCATACAAGTGCACAACAAGTGATTATTTACTTAAATCAATTAAATCACGAGACAAATCCATGGCGGAAGAATAACTTAAAAACCTTATCGATCACGATCGATCCTCTCTATTAACTTTTATTCTCTTCATTTTATTGTCATCAGCAACGATCTTCAGATAAAAAAAGCTAGCTAAAATTATGTATTCGGGTCCTCTGTCTGATGTTATGATACAAACGAGAAAAACATGATTTAACTAATTTCCGAACAAACTAGCAAACGACGTCGATGTCTGATCAAATTAATTGCACTGTTGCTGCTCGATGATATAAGTGAAAGGTGGCATCACCACCAGTCAACTGAAGGTCATCTCATAAAATACATTTCCAAAATTGTATAAAATAATCTTCAAATGCGACTTTATACCCCGATCCCAGTTTCCATTCTCTGAGATTTTCAAACAACCTAAAAATGCTTCCGTACAACTCCTTACAGCTTAAACAAAAGACAAAACAATTCCAAATTTCTCTAATCTTTCTTCATCAAACGCCTACTTAAAAGCAAACAAAAATTATTACGTGAACGCGATGTGAAAGATTTTTTATAACAAAAAAAAAACACTGTTTTTTTTTCCTTCCTTTTTGTTTTAATTAAAAAGTGAATTGCGAACGAGAAAACCCGCTCATTGTGAACTGCAATTAATTTATTATTGTATAATTGCGGGTACCGTGAAGCGAAACAAGAGTTTTGTTGCATTTTTGCCTATAATAAAGGTGTGGAGGCCTTTAGCTGGGTGTTAGACAATAAAAATTATCTAAACCCGCGCAAAGAGCTTGGCCAGTACTGGTCAGGCCGGCCAATTCCATAGAGAGGAAAAAAAATGAAACTTTTCAGAAAGTTTATTAAGCGCAACAGGAACAAGAAATCCAAGTTCTGTGAAAGTAGACTTAAGTCACGAAAGCGGCTTGTTTTTCCAAGGACGGTGATTTGTTTTTGTTTTTTTTTGTTTTTTAGATTGTAGTAGTAACCTCCAAGTGCAATGGCTTGTACTTATTTTGTTTTGCTTATAACTGTACATGAGTGAGATTGTAATAATAATAATGAGAATGCTTATCCTTGATACTCTGTTTACTGTTCCAATCCAAATTATTGAATTATCCTTTCACATAGTTGCCATTAGCTACTTAGAGTAACACTAAGAGTAAAGAAGTTAAATATTAGTGGACAGAGAGTGGATTTGGGTATTCCAGTATACTCCAGAAAATAGACTGCAGTGATTGCAGGGAGGAAACTGACTATCAAATAGCTTTCCTAATTTTTGGTGGGGATGTTAGTGCAATGATGCCCACTAGGAGTGATTGGAATGGTAAGGAGTAGGTGGTAACATTTTTACGGATGAATCCAAGAAGAGTGCGGGCACAGGGACTGGAGTGTACTCCAGAAACTGCCAGTAGCACGAGTCTTATAGAATGCCGGACAAATGTAGTGTTTTTCAGACAGGTCTCGTAGCGATTTACTATATATGCAAAAAGACTGCGCGACATATTTGCATATATGTATATACTGACAGCGAGGCAGCCATTAAGGATCTGGATGATGTGCTGGTTAAATCAAAATTAGTGCAACTGTGCAAGACCGGTCTTTAAGAATTGACTATACGGCATAAGGGGGACCCAATGCTTGGTACCTGGACAGCAAAGAGATGAGATGAGTTGGCCAAAAATAGCTCTGAAATGGATAGTTCAGCAGCGATAGCTTATGTGAGGATCCCGATCGGAGTTCTGAAAGATCAGATCATCAGAGGTGTTTATCATAAGGCAATTCTTCGGTGGATCAACAGGGTAATCTGGCGTATGGGAAGACATTTGTGGCCTGCATATGACAGTAAGAGGACAAGAGAACTGCTTAATGGCAGCAGAACATACATCAGCAATCTAGTAGGGGTCATTACGGGTCATTTGGCCATAGGTGACCATGCTAGAAGACTGAGTATAGCAGCGAACGAGATGTAAGAATTCGGAGGAAATCAGATTCGTCCAACACATACTCTGCGAGTGCTCCGATCTAATGAATAAAAGCGGTGGACTATTAGGTAGCTACTTCTTTTCAAGTCTGGGAGAGCTGTAAAGCAAAGAGTTCAGATGCATCCTGAGTTTCCTAAGGGAAGCAGGGTGGAGCTAGGACAATTTTAGAGGATATCTCCCGAGGCAAGGATCACAGTGTACACACTGGTGGTGGTCTACCCGGATACCTCCTACTTAATCTAACCTATAATGGTAACAAGTAGAAATTTGTGATGCTTTTTTAATATTCTATTTTTTTTTTTTTTGCTAAATGAAATTCAGCTTGACTGAAAAAGGAATTTTGTAATTTATTTTAGAATGCTAATTCGGCTGCAGTTGTATTTTGCCGGAGTACTTAATTTACGGATGTTTTTCCTATTTTATATATTTATTTTCTTTATTTGGTAGGATAATTATAAATACAAGAATAGCTTTTGAACTGAAATAAGACTTTTATTTGGATCCCCGAAACAAACAAAAAAGCTGACATAAATGCCACCAAAATCACACAGATTAACGATAAAAATAACATAGTTTTCCAATAAGAGGTATTATTTTAATTAGCCCGCTATTTCGGTAGATGTCACTTTTGGAGCTGTCATTTTTTGACATTTGACAAGTAGAAACTACGCCATTAATAAAAATGGAACGATACACGATTCAACAACGCATTGAAATTATTAAAATTCACTATAAAAATGGTGAAAATGTGGCAGAGACGGTTCGTAAAACTCGAACATTTTTGGGTCGTCGTGAAGCACCTTGTCGGACCGTAATACAGAAATTGGTAGAAAAATTCGAGCTATCGGGATAAGTTAGTGATGTGAAGAATAAAACCCGTGCACGTCGCTCAAAAACAACCGAGAATATTCCTGCTGTAGCCGAAAGTGTTGAAGAAAACCCAGGTTTGTCCATTCCTCGTCGTTCTTTGGAATTAGGCATTCCACAAACGTCATTACACCGTATTTTGCATAAAGATTTGGGTCTTAAGGCTTATAAAGTTCAGTTAACACAAGAACTCAAGCCGGCCGATCATCAACAACGTCGAGTCTTTGCTGATTGGGTCCTTGAAATGCATGAAAATGATCCGGAATTCCATCGAAAACTCATCTTGAGTGATGAGGCCCATTTCCACCTCGATGGCTTCGTCAACAAGCAAAATTGTCGCATCTGGGGCTCGGAAAACCCAAGAGATATTGTTGAAAAGCCTCTCTATCCTCAACGTGTGACTGTTTGGTGCGGTTTATGGTCCCGCTGGGTCATTGGACCTTACTTTTTCGAAAATGAGGCTGGAACAACAGTTACGGTGAATGGATTGCGCTATCGACAGATGATTAATGATTTTTTATGGTCGGAATTGGATGGTATTGATCTGGACAACGTTTACTTTCAACAAGACGGCGCTACGTGCCATACAAGCAACGAAACCATTGATCTTTTACGGGAAAAGTTTCCGGACCGTGTTATCTCCCGAAGAGGTGATCACAATTGGCCACCGAGATCTTGTGACTTAACACCTTGCGACTTCTTCCTTTGGGGCCACGTGAAAGAAAAGGTCTACGCCAACAGCCCAGCGTCGATTCAAGACCTCAAAGATGGAATTCGTGAGGCTATCGAGGACATAGAGCAGCCACTTTGAGATTTGGTTATGGAAAATTTCATGAAAAGGATATGGTCCTGTAGGCGTGGTCGTGGGGGTCATTTGGCTGATGTTATTTTCCATTATTAACAGCATACCTTCCTCTTTATAATGAAATAAAGATCCGATCATTTATCTCAAAAAATGGCATTTTTCTTTGAATATCAAAATAATACCTCTTATTGGAAAACCCGTTAGAGGAATCTAACAGCCCTGGACATCGCCGGTTGTTCTGGTTAGGAAAAAGGATGGCAGCACCCGATTCTGTGTAGACTACCGCCAACTAAATAACGTGACGAGAAAAGATAGCTATCCATTACCAAGGATTGATGAGACGTTGGATACCCTTTCCGGAGCCCAATGATTTTCCACGCTGGATTTGAAGAGTGGTTAATGGCAAGTGGAAATACATCCCGACGACCGTGAGGAAACTGCTTTCTCAGTTGGCAATGGCTTATGGCAATTCAAAGTAATGCCATTTGGGTTATGTAATGCTCCAGCCACATTCTAACGACTAATGGAATGTGTTCTACGTGGTTTAACCTGGAAAACACGTCTTGTCTACTTAGATGACATAATAGTAATCAGAAGGACATTCATGGAACATAAAAACAACTTACGGGACGTACTTCAAAGACTCAAAGATGCAAAATTGAAGCTCAGTTTGAGTAAATCTGCCCTATTCAAAAATGAAGTTAAATATTTAGGGCACATAGTTTCATCACAAGGAGTAAGAACCGATCCAGAGAAGATAGAAGCCGTCAAAAATTGGCCAGTTCCAAAGGACAAACATCAATTACGGAGTTTTCATGGTTTAGCTACCTACTACTGGCGATTCGTGAAAGGTTTTGCAGATATATCAACTACATCAACTTACAGAAAAGGAAACCCGTTCATATGGTCGGATAAATGCAACGAAAGTTTTGACAATTTGAAGCTGCAGTACTTCACTATCCAAAGCTGGGAAAAACATTTATATTAGACACGGATGCCAGCAATGAAGGTATTGGTGTAGTGCTTTCGCAGGAGGAGAATGGTCAAGAAGTTCCAGTAGCTTACTATAGCAAAGCACTTTCAAAGTCAGAGAAACATTATTGTGCTACAAGAAAGGAGCTTCTTGCCATTGTAAGTTCAACAAAGCATTTTCATAAATATCTCTAGGGGCAGAAATTCTTCCTTCGCACCGACCATTCAGCGTTTAAATGGCTTCTGCAATTTAAGAATCCTGAGGGACAAGTGGCGAGATGGATAGAGCGACTCCAGTCTTATGATTTTGAAATACAACACCGAAGAGGTCGTATCCATGGAAATGCAGACGCCCTTTCACGACGTCCATGCAAACTTGAAAGCAAACATTGCGCCCGGATGGAAGAAAAAGAAACAACAGCAACTATACAGTTGGTAACCATGGAACCATCTACAGGTTGGGACAACGAGGACCTGCGAACAGCACAACGAGAAGATCCGGGCATTTCACCTATTCTTGCTTAGAAAGAAGATATGGAAAGACCAGACTGGAAGGATATTTCGGAACGGAGTGAGAAGCTGAAAAGTTACTGGGCTCAATGGAACTCTCTTCATGTTGTATGTGGTATATTAAAACGCAAGTGGGAAGCACCAAATGACGAATCTTTCCGAATGCAGATAGTCGTGCCGGCATCAAACGTCAAAGATGTTCTAGAAGAAATGCACTGTGGAACCTCTGGAGGACATTTGGGAGTGAACAAAACCATTTCCAAAATACGAGAAAGTTGTTATTGGCTACATATGCGAGAAGATGTGGAGGAGTGGTGCCGCAGATGCACTGTCAGTGCTGCTTGCAAAGGGCCGCAACACAGAAGCAGAGGAGAAATGCATAAGTATAATGTCGGAGCCCCCTTTGAAAGCATAGCTGTAGACATCGCTGGACCTTTTCCAGAAACGGAGGGCGGTAACCGTTATATATTAGTTGCCATTGACTATTTCAGTAAATGGCCCGAAGCTTATTCAATCCCTAATCAAGAGGCAACCACAGTTGCGGAACAAATAATAACGAATTGGGTCAGTATGTTTGGTGTGCCTCACGAACTTCACTCGGACCAAGGACGGAACTTCGAATCGCGGACTTTCCAGGAGAAGTGGAAAATGTTCGGAATAAAAAAAACTATACCAACTCCTCTACACCCACAATCTGATTGCATGGTAGAGCGCTTCAACAGAACATTGATCGAGCATCTAAAGAAAATAGTTGACTATCATCAACGCGATCGGGATCGACATATTCCTAATGGCTTATAGATCAGCCGTTCATAATACTACCGGACAAACCCCCAGCTAAAGTCATATTCAGAAGAGAGATGCGTTTACCTAGCGACCTCAAATTCGGTACCTCCAGAGGTGAACAAAAGTTACCAGAAGACTACGTATCGGATCGGAGCTCAAACAACAATTAGCTGATGTACACGAGGCCACGAGGACGAAATTAGCAACAAATACTGATCGCATGAAGACCCGCTATGACTTACGTGCTAATTCCGCAGGATTTAACGAATGTGATCTTTTGTTTGGCTGTACAACCCGAAACGACGTAAGGGACGTTCTCCAAAATTGCAACAACACTGAGAAGGACCGTATTCAGTAGTAATTAGAATTAATGACGTGGTATACAGGATTCAGCGTGGCACAAGAAGCAAGCGTAAAATTGTTCATTTGGACCGCTTGTGTCAATACTACGAGCATCAAGACCGTGGACCACCTGTTGTTTGAGACAAACAAATTTAAGAAGGGGAAAGTGTTACGTCCAATAGAAAGGGACAACTGGTGACATCTACTGGCAATGGAGAGTAAACGACTTCAGGTTCGGAGAATCGATGATGGAATCTTCGGGAATGTTCAGGAATAGAATGAATAGAATAGTCAAGAAGCTTCTGGAATAGAACACTCCAGAATAATCTGGAAGTTTCTAGGGTGTAAATATAACAGTTGTCACCGCCAGAAAAAGAGTCTTGTCTTAGACGTTGCAGTGTTAACAAGCGAAAGTAATAAATGGGCGAAAGTGTTGTGTAATTGGATTGCGATAATTGAAAGTACAGTATTAGCGATAATTAAAGTTGAGTTGATTAATTGAAGGTTAATGAATTGTATAAGATTAGAAGTGAAATAAAGAACTTGTATATTAAACACTTAATATTGTATTTTAAATAACGAACCAAAGGCCACTCTCGCAACAATATTATGCGTGGGTGTCCAATCCATTTTGCTCTACCATCACTATTTCTATGTGTTACAAACGGAATGACAAACTTGGTAGGTATACCCTATAGATTTCATCTGGGTATAATAAATGTCGTATTTCCTAACTCTCAGCACCTATATAGTCTTTTTGTACAACAAATAACAACGAAATCCTATGAGCGCTATTAGTAAATGCCCATTACACTTATTATAAATTTCCACAAATAATAAATTCAAATTCAAATTAAATTTTATTTCAGACAATCACAATGAGAGAACGTCTATTTTTAACATTAATCGCCTTAGCAGCACTTAGCTGTTATGCCTCTGCTGCTAAAGATAAATTCGGCGAAAAACTGGTGATCAAAGAGAAGGACATGATGCGAAAATCTATTGTTTTCGACAAAAAAACTCCAGATGTGTTCTATTGTCCAATGCAAAAACCATCCAAGATCGATAAATTGATCGTCAGGTATAAATAAATAAAATTTGTCGTTGATGTTGATCATAAGACAAACGAACGTAGGATAATCTTCATTGAAATTCCCAAATTTCAGATCTCGACCTTTGTACAAACTGTGTGAATTCGAAGGAAAACCACCGCCAGAAGATTACAAATCCGATTGCTATCAAGATATTGATGAAACAGACTATGCATGCAAAGAAAAGTACCGGATAATGGTAAGCATTTAAACGGCCTAAAATCCACGTATAATTATCGAGTTAAAATCATTTGTGGAAGCTGCTGCATATACACACAAACATAAATGAGCAGCTTCAGCAATTATAAACGGGTTAGGCCAATATAATGAATGGTCGGCTGATAACCGTTAGGAAAAGAGGCAATTTCTTAGCTTGAACTAAAAATAATGGCAAAAAGCAAAAAAAAAACATGACAAGGTTTGGTGCATTTTGTTTATGATGAAAAGTGCAAATATAAATTAATTTGTTTAAAATTTCAGTTTTGATTATACCTTTTTCATGTTTTTATTTATATATGTAACAATTTTAACATTAATTAATTATTAATTTATTGTTTTTTTATTTATTTTTGTTTTTATTTTGTGTAATATTTTATTTTGGATGCTGGATTTTGTTGTTATTCTCTTTTTTTCAGAAACGATTCACCAAAGATGATATCTTCGTTAGCAAATAGATTTAAAGCAAAACAAACAAAAAATTAATAACAATAATTTTTGACAAAATACTTTAACAACTACATATATACATATATACTCACACGCGGGCACAATTAACACAACTTTTGTAATAAATATAATACATGGAAAACAACATACACACGTAGTACATTTTGCGTACAGATATAAATTGATCAACATTTCACTTACTTATAATAAAAACACAAACAGGGATGAAGTTTTTAACTTAACTTTTACTTTATGATTTTCTCTAATTTTTTATTTGTATTTATTGCATTCAATTTAACTAATATTTGTTTAAAGCATTTTTTTGTTTTTTTTTTTTTTTAGTCTAAAAATCGAAATATAATGTAAATAAGCAATGTAAGGAGGAGATTGAGTTTAGTTTGGAAATTTTTTCAATTGATTTATCTGAGCTAGAAATATTTTTATTGTGAACCCCATTTTATAAAAGGAGCTAGCCAACATGTACCATCAGTCTGCCATTTATATATAATCGAATTTTTTTTATAAAAATAAAATAAAATTACCTCCCCCATTTTATTCCAATTTATTTTGACTTTGGACTGAGTGATTTTCTATTTCATATACTTAGTACAAATTTTCTATTGACATTCTGCTTATGGGCTAATGAGATCGGACGGTAATCATACCATCTTCACCTTATTCTCTTCTGTTAAAAATGATTTGCAGCCAACTCCAAAATATAAAAGGGAATGAAAATATTTTAATATAAGTTTTTGTTATGTTTGCACCTCTGATTCTGTATTGGGGATAAAGAGAACACTTTAAAACGATTGCTATTTTTTTTTTTTTTTTAATTTTTTCAGACTTAGTCCATACTATGTTAGTATTCCAAATTTCTCCCGAACACTCACCCAATAAGTATACGTAAATCAGTGAGTTTGGAATATTTTGGGGATGATTTAAAACTGCTTAGTTTTGCACCAAAATCAATCGTTTAGATATGATTTCGTTAATAGGTTAAAGCACTAGAACATACATAGATGTAAAACAGCTTGAAGCTATTATAGAGCTGCTTTCACCAAAGACAATGTTTTTTTTGTTTTTTACATCTTTGATTCAATTCAGAAAATATAGTCACAAAAACAAAACTCACGAAAATTTTGATTATTAAATAGAATAAAAAAAAAATCACTAAAATAAAGTAATTAAACCGCTTTTTATTGCGGGACCCTCGACTGGAATTAAACCGCTTTATTCCGGGACTCTCAAATGTAATTCGTAAGGAACTCTCCGTTCAGGAAGATCACAAACATAGAGGAGAACTAACTATTCTTACAGGAGTATTATCAATTAGAAAGTCATGGAGTGAATTAAATGCTATCATATGAAATAGGGTGCGATTGGTTAGGAGCAACCGTTTTCAGATGATTAAAGGAGACTGACTAATCATGATAATTGCGGGTTATATATGTAGGTACATATAAATCGTGTCTTCATTGATGCCATTTAGTCCGACAACTGAACAACATTTAGATATCAGAAAACTATGGAAAAAGAGCAGATGGGATCCTATTAAATATTTTCAGTAGGTTTTTTTTTTTTTTTAAATAAAGTTCTTTACTTAAGTGTTAGTTAAGGGAAGGTTACCGTCGAGGGGCATGATCTTTGGGATTTTGTTTTTTTTTACATAAAATAAATACTTTTGGAAATAGATTTTAATGTATTTTATTCTTCTATCAATGGAGAGTAAATTCCAATTTTATTTATAAAACAAAAATCAAAAATGGCGGCTCCAGCTCCCATCAAACAAAGCCGTGCATGGTGTGTCTTGGTCTGCGGCGGGCAATTCATCCAATACAAATAGGGTTAAAAATGATTAAACTAAATCAAATTTGTGAGGCCTTACCGGTTTTTTGTTTTCAAAAAAACCTCTGAATAACGAAATGCTGAAACCCAATATTTTTATTCTGTTTTTTTTTTTTTGCTTGAACGGACGAAAAAACTTTCTAAATCAATTTTTGACAAAAATCATACAATCGCCCTTCATATCTTCCTCCAAGAACTGATTCTGCTGAATCTGAAGGTTAACGGCTTCACGAAATTTATGAGGTAGCGAGAAAAGGTCTCCCCAGAACGCGCGCTCCGAGCTCGTCTTAGCTACCTGTTTTCCAGCCGGCGGACGGTTCCATTCTCAACAGGCTGGAAATTGTAAAAAAAAACTTAGATATGCAAATATCCTTTTACCCACGTGTTCTAAACACTTTAAGGATGAAAATTAATAAAAAAAAATCGAATTTTTCACCGTCATGAACGGGGCAACCTAGCCCATTTTTTTTAATCATACAGCAATGCCAAGATTACGTAAAGTAAGTTTTCCAATCATATTAAAAAAACTATAAAAAAAATACATCAAAGATGTATGCACGACTTTTAAAAATAATAATCCCAATTTAGATATTTCTATATTCTATCTAGGTTTAGCCTATACTTCTTAGAACACTTAAGTATATTTTTGGAATCACGAAAACGTCATCAACAGCCATCTCAAAATTTCTACCTGAACTTCATATTTTGCAAAAAGGGCTCTACCTCAATTTACACGCATTTCAAGATATGTATTTCAACATTATTTAGAAAATTCTCAAAACCGATAATCTTGAAATTTTAATCCACATTACCTACTAGAAAATTTGGCTATTTCTACATATATACTTTTATGAATCAGGGCCCATATTATACGCCGTTTGTAATTATAATTATAATATTAAACTTAATCCCTCACTAAAAAGTGCAACTTAAAGATGGATCAACTTCAACTCAAATTACTCAATTCGTATTACACTGCCAGCCTTCAGAATAACTATGATTTTGATTTTTGATTTTTTTTCTAAATCTATATCTTTATTTTATTTATAATTTAAATTTTCTCTTATCGTACTTTTGTTTAGTAATTTTATTAACACATTTTTCGATATATTTCCTAATTTTAATGGCTATGGGTCTAAGTTTGTGATAAAATTTTATAAAATTTAATAAAATTAAAGCAGAGAAAAATAATAAATAAAATTTAAAAACAAAATAAAACATAATTCAAAAAATTCTTTTGCATGCAAGAATTGCCTATATTTATACTTTACATTCTATTTTCCATTTTCTATTGAACTATTTTCATTTAACTTTTTCGCGCAAAGTAAAATTTGCAACAAATTTACAAAAAAGAAAAAAGTGTAAGTTTTTATTTATCACAAACGGACTTACAATGTAACTTGGACAAAGAAAAAAACGCAAAAACAAAATGCAAAATTAACGCTTAACCACTTAACCAAGGGGCAATACCGGACAGAAGGTATATAATTGTTTTTTTTTTTTAATTTTTGTAAATGCAATTGCACTTATTTACATCAAATACGTAAAAAGTGAAAAAAAAACAATAATTTTTGAAAAATTTGAATTGAATTTTTTTCAAAATAGATGAGAAAATATCCACCGGGCAGCGATACACCTTACAATGGGACTCGACTGAAGCGATTCATGGATATGGATGGTGAGATTCGTTTCAAAATTACCCAAGTCCTGAAAGAGTAAGCAGTAATGGAAGCTGTGAAACAAGTGATTTTAGCCAATATAATATAAAAAAATTGTATCGATTATTAGATTATTGTGTCATAACTGTAAATATTTCTTAATTTTTCTTTTTTTATTTGTAACTTATATTGATGATGTTAACAATTTGTTTTGTGTTGTTTTCTTTTATCTTTTTTTTTTGTGTTTAATGTATTTTCACGTCTAATGGAAATATATCGAAAAATTTTCATGAATTCGACTTAATCTTCGACTAATGTGGTTCCTAATTTTTATATATGACTTGAGTTTAACTGAAGTTTTTCTTTTATTTTAGAAAAAAAAAAAACAAAAAACGCTTTAAATGTAAAAATTAAATGTTTTGTATTAATGTTTGTTTTGTTGTTTTAATATTTAAAAATTTTGTTACGGTCTTTGGGCGTACATAATCCCGTATTACAGTCTGAATTTGAAAAATTTGGGGTGGAGTATAAATAATAGATAAGGTTTCCAGTTCGTAACTGTGATACCTTGTTTCGACATCGATAGTTCGCTTGGATGTTCTTAGATTTCTAGGAGTGAGGAGAATTTATGACACCAAAGGTGATACCTTTCAAATCAATGCTGTGTAAATCAAGGTCTGCTTCGGGCTACTAACGATGTATTTTTTTTCCGTGAATTCGATGAACCTTATGGTTGGCCATAGTTACTTTCAGCTGGCATTAACTAGTAACGAATAAAGCGCACAAATAATTTGTAAATTCTTCGCTTTCCGAAAGGGGCCTCAAACCCCGGACGAGGCGGTTGCTTTTTTTCTCTTGTATTTATGATTTCATTTAGAATCGTTAAAAATAAAAGTTTTTAAAATTCTTCTATTCTCCATCTTTGACCGATTCTAACAGTTGTGGGTGCGATTCCCGTCCGGGAAAAATAAATAAAATCTGACTTAGTAATATCACAAATAAATACGAAATTATATGGAAAGAAAGAGTTCGTTGCGTGTAAACATACGCTTAGATTGCCATGCGACAAACTTTATTATTAGCAAAGGAACAGATTATCTCACTGTAGGACTCACACAGACTGCATTATTTATTTCTGACACTGTGTATACAGTACAAAGAGTAAATTAAGCCTGATCTTCTCTGTGGTGGATCTTAAATAGTTCTTCACTTTTTTAGCACTGAAAACGAACGTTCTGCCGAGCAGTTTGACCCTAGTGTACACAACAACATCCGGAGCACTATTTCCACATTTGGATAAATTCCAAAAAAGACTTTTTCCAGGATGTCCCTTTTTGGATAACTCCAGGGCCGATAATTATTTCCCCTGTGTAACCTCAGCAGCCACTCAGACACTCGTTTTCTTTTCTAAAGTTTGCATAAATCGCAGTAATTCTAAAACTTGGTATTATTTTATGAGTTTTGAATAGTTTTTAAAATTTGTGGTTTTTGTTGCTTGTCATTTTGATTTCCCGTCTAAAACTCCTAGATAGAAGGCTTTCAAGTTCCGTGCGCCCTCGCGGATATATTGAGATTCCAAACTATGCAGCTTCATGAAAAAATCAAATTTTTTACTCAAGTTCTCGTAAGCAGAACCATACCTTTGTTAGTCTGCACTACCTATTGGGAAATTCGCCCCTGTATAACGGAACAATAAAGTGTATTCATTTTCTTTTTAACGTCCGGTGCGGTATGTTTTCCATGTATAACATTTCGGCCCCTGGTGAGACCTTCTCACAAGGTTGGGCCCTTAGGCAACTGCCTACTTTGCCTAGGTAGAAGCTGACCGTTGGATCGTCCATATCCATTGGGGTCACATTAGAGATGGTTGGTTGCGATTACGCCGATGTAGAACACTGTGAATTTGGCATTGTCAAATTTTGTTGTCGACGCCGATCAATCTTGTGCTTCTTTCTTCCTTAATCGATAGAGTGACTCATTCGCTCTGCATCCGAAAGTACTTCTGGTCGATCACAAATTAGATTAGAGTTTTACGATCTTTCGTCCTTTCGGTCTCGGCATCGTAAAAAATGGATTGGTACTTCAAATGTATTGTTTATAACATTAAACGATAGTTAATACTCTTAGATATTAAAGAAAGTTAATTTGATCCATCCACTGACTCGGCCGCTACATCATATAAGACTGAATGGTATCCATGCGAGGGGCGATTTTAGAGGTCACTCACGAGCATCAGCACCTGCAGAGGTAAAGTGAGGGTTGGAGGAAGTATGTATATTTTTTACGCAACGTAGGACGTTCATCAAATTCACGTAAAAACAGAATCAACTATTACAGGTTTTTTTTATGAATATCCTTTTATACAATCCAGTTCCATTTAAAACATGCGCCTTGTATAAAGTTAAAAATAAAAACCGGAATATTGTGTTCAACCCGCTATTTAAAGATTATGGGACGAAATGCAGGTTTTTTTAAATTCCAACTATAATGACAAAATTCGTCTGAAAGTCTCGTCTTTTGTTTTTTTCGTTTATGCAAGGAAATATCACAACAAGATTAATATCAACTAATAAGGATGATGATGATAACAAATTTGCTGTATGTATATGTACATCCTTCGTTCTTTTACAGTTTTAAAAAAAAGTTTCCGATTGGAATGTAGAATAAGGGAAAGACGCTATCATATGTCCTAAATCAATTTAGTAATATCAAAACTAAAGTTTCGTTTTTCAATATTTCGTTTTATAAGATCCAGATCAATCGATGTCGTATATCCTTTATTTCTACAAGTTTCATCAATGCTTGGTTACAACAAAATCAAAACAAAATTGAACTTAAATAGAAGGATCCAATTTAAATAAATTTTAAATATAAAAAAGAAAAACTCAAAAGAATGAGGAAAAATAAATTAGATTATAAGAGTAAGATAAAACAAAAATACAAACTAAAACTGAAAATGAACAGAAAAAAGACTGCATCAAGTAAGCTGACCATTCAAGAAACGCTTTACTTGAGCCTTAGTCATACGTAAAGTCAAGTTCATGCCAATGAGCATTAAACAAACGAGACATCGACGTAATAGGCTCATAAAAACTGTAATTTGTATGACAAAACGGCAAATAAAAAAAATCATTGTTTCTCAAGGAGAGACATGATGAAGAGATATTTTGGTAGCCAAACAGCTCAGGGGAATTAATTGCACCATGCAAGCAATCAAATACAAAAATGATACTAGAAATGTCACGCCTTCTCTCAAGGGTATCGATGAGAGCAACTCGAGGCTATCAGCGTAAGGTGGCAAGGCTACAGGATCATTCCAAGCAAGGTCACGAAGAGCAAATTTAATAATTTTTTTTTAGATAGAGTAAAATGGTGCCCAAACAGAACTGGCATACTCCAAGATCGGCCTAACAAAAGCGTAATAAAGGATCTTTGTTACTATGTAAACGATTATTAAACTCCTGAGATCACCTCTTAACAAAGCCCAAAGCAGTGTTAACCATTTTGACAATATTTAAAATACGGTTTTCAAATGAGAGCCTGCATTCAAAAATAACACCCCCAGATCCTTGGTGCTGTTAAGTCTGGACAATAAACTACCATTGATGAAGTAATTCAGATATGATAGGACTATGCTTACGACAATAAGACATAACATAGCACTTATCGATATTCATAGGGAGAAAATTCTTAGATCGCTGGACATGGAGAGCTTCTTTTATTTGTTTAACTGGTGATTATTTAATGATTAAGGCCCTTATGTAACAAAAAACAAATTTGAAAATAAAAACCCTCAATTAGTGCAGATGCAAGATTTTTTTGCTGTAACTCCATCTGCACTACTACTAAGAGATTTCACAAAGCAATTTGATATTTCCATCCATTATAAATTACCTAAAACTTTATATTTAAAATTTATATATGCACTTCAGGCGCAGTAATTTGTATTTACATTTGTATTGAACATAATGAACATTTCGGTTTATTTAATTAACATAAACTATTTTACTTCTTCTCATTTGAATAACTTTTTCAATCCATTTTGCACTGAAGCAAATATATTTTTATCACATTTTTAATTATGTTTCAATTTAAAACATAATAACAAAATGCAAATTTTATTCGGTTATTTTTGACATGATAATATTTTTCGTACAAAATCTTTTTACTTCAATGTTTAGTAGTGCCTTTAGTAAATTATAATCACGAAGTTAGCAGCAATTGTGAATGTAAACAAATTTTTATCCGACATTTCTTCAATTCGACTTGAATCAGGCAACCCGACAGATTTGATAGTAGTGAATAAAAAAAAATCAGAATATATCCGGGATAAATACGTGAGTCAAATTGTGTGGCACTGTTTTTTCTTTGCAACATCTCTGATAAATAGCAAGTTCAATTTATTCAGCCGTATTAATCATAAGGTGTAGATCAAAGTTTTTGTTCTGTAAACAGGTAAAACAAAATGCTTTACCTAAGTGTTATGAGAAATTTATTGAAAAAAATTTTTGAAGAAAGTTCATATTTTTGTGGGGTGGAATTTACTTGAAATTCCCCTGCATTACGTTCAAAAGGTGAATGGTTAAAAAGAATTTCAAGAAGGAGTAAAAGAGAAGATAAAGAGATTTACAAGCAGTTAGTGGAGTCGCGTACAATGCATATAGTGCAATCATCTCATTCGCGCGTTGTAAATTTTGAAATACTTGCGTGTAGAAATATTTTATTACACACACACACACACGCACACACACCATTGAAACTTTTAATAGAGATGGAATTGCGATGAAATATCTACTGGTCCTTTTTCTATTCATAAGAATTGAAGGTGTGCAAACAGATTGATCTCGTTCTACGGAAATATTTTTCATTTGCGGATTGAAATTATAAATCTGTTGCATGTGTGTGTGAAGAAGAAGAAAAACTAAGTAAACATTGATTTTTGACATTTTCATTTCATACAAAATGTAAATTTTTCAATGAATTTCTTATGTTTGTTATTTTTCGACTTAAGAGAAGTGTTTAGAAAACGATTTAAATAGTTGTTCCGGAGGAAATGTCGATTCATTCAAAAGCATTTATTAAAGCAAAAGTGACATTCTGCTTACACTCTATTTTGTTACACAAAGCAGCTAATATATAAATTAGCAAGTGAGGAGAAAGGAGATATAAATATATATGAATTAGATTTTGTGATTGCAAAAGTGTTTGTAACGTACGGTACGGGAATATTCTTTCATTTTTTGTTTGGTTCGGTTTTGTCGTGCTTTGCGCAAAGAGCAAATTCAATAACCTGCTGAGACGGATGTATAACATCGTACAAGAGAAAAAAAAATTTGTAAGCAAGTTTGACGTTGACGACAGTACCTTTTTAATAGTGTGTGATTTCGTTAGAAGAGTGAAGAGGAGAATAGTGTATATATGTTTTCATTTTTGACTGACGACACTATACTTGACTGGCTCCGTCGCTCACCCCCTACTCCTACATCACTAGTAAAGTAAAACTGCATAAAACAAAAAGAAGAAAGGAGCATTCAATTGTAGTGGTGTTTAGTGACTGCTGTGAAAATTTTACAAAAATTTTCGAAAATATTTATCAATCAAATTATAATCAATATTCTTAAATAAATACAACAAATCGATTAATTGAAACGTAAGTGATATCGGAATATTGAAATTTATCCAAGAACTGTGACATTTGGGGTCCATATAGATCTCGGATTTTTTGTGTGATGATGATTCAAAGCAATTTCTCTGCTGTCTTGTCTAGGCAGTGTCGACTTTTCTTCATGAAATTTACTTTACTACTACTTCTTTGGGGCCACTACCAATCTAATCTAAAGTGAGGCAAGACATAAAATTTTGTGCAGTAAATTTCATCAAGTTTGTGACCTCTTAGAATTTATAATTTTTTTTCTTATATATTAGCAAAAGAACACCGAACACGGGCTATTTTTATCGGAAATTATTGGTGAAGGAAAACATCTTCTACGACCACTAATCTCTTAGGAATTGTATGAAGTTATTTGTCCTTTTGGGGTTGACTCCTGTTGGATTGGTGTTAATCTAATCCCAGAATCTCAGAAATAGAATATTTCCGTGTTTTTATATATCAAAATATGGCAAACAAAATCTCGTAATTTTGTGAAAGGAATCTAATTTTGCACGTACTGCTCGCACTAGTTAGCCAAGTCAATTCAGTGGTGTTGCTCTCGGTCTTCTTGGTGATGATTACAAAATCATTTTAATGCAATTTCAGTGGGAATTCAACCTCGATTTTGTTGCTCTAATACTTGGAAAGAACATCTTTTTCATCAGCCGAGTGCCGTGTAGATATAAATTTTTAATGTAAAATTGTCGTTTTCCCATCGTTATCCGATGGAATTTATTTTTATTGACAAAAACAAACAACATCCAACTGCACATAAATGGGTAGATGGAAAGTATTGTGTGGCATGGCGTTGACATTAACCTCAGCAGCACTTATTCCAGTTTTTTTTTCTTTTGGAAAAGATTTCGCTAGACGTTGGCGTTACAATTTTGTTCATCTCGTTAAATAATATTATTTCCTGCAGACACCACCTGTTTGTGGTTGATATTTGACCTTTTTCGTATTTTAATCAGATGTGTGCAATATTATTTATGAAAAAAATTAGTTTTGTCACCTATTTGCTATACCATTGAAATTACTACAACAAAGCAGAATTTCCTTTTCAGGGCCTTGCCAATTGATAAGTTATTAAATTTGGCAGCTTTCCTTACTACAAAAATCTTTGGCTAGGTAGTATATTCAATCGTTTAGTAAACAACATCAATGCAAGGCTAAAACATTACATTAAAAAACTTCTCGGCAACAAATCCACGGCTCTTTGTAGAAAAATGGCCAAAATCGATTAATTAATATTCCAAAGGTCAAATTAAGTCTTATCATAGTTCCCACGTAAATCTGACGCAAACTAACCCTGAAAGGCTGACGACTGCCCCCCTCTTATTAATTATATTATGTAGGTAGTTTTTTTTTTTTTTACAGTCCTCGTGTCAACGCTAGGGTTGATGAACTTTCTTGTAAGAGCTAAGCTCTTGTTTAGATGACTATTTCCGGCCTCTAGGTAATTTTCTTTTTAGAGATATGTAGGAAACAACATTTAACTATAAAGAAAGTTAATATTTGACGGTTAATTGATTTACGTGGATAAGACAACATGTCTAGTTAGATCTTCATTGACATAAGCCTAATGCCAGATATAAAATGAAGCAGGTTGTAAATTGTGGAGGGAAGAGTTACTGATACTATAGATCTTAAAATTCCTCTAGAACAAAAGCAGATATCAGAGCCATATGTCGGATATTGATTACATTTCATGAACTTCTGTACAACTGCAGCTAAAGAAATTCAATAGGATTATCATTCTAACTATATATTCACCAATGATCTGTACTAACTATGGTGATATCTGCACAATTCCTGTCTAGGAGTTTGTTTTCTTTGTTTCTGTTAAACCCATGTAATTCTAGATATACTGTCTGTTATTTATCTTTAAGAATTGGTTATGTAAGAAGGTGTGAAAATAAGACCCTTATCTGGAATCCTAACTGGATGTAAACTTGTTTTGTTAAATAGCACACATTAACTAGTTTCTTCCCATCTATGTGCCAGTATCGTGGAAACAAAACAAATTTGCTTGGGGTTTAATGCTAGCTTCTAGTAGCTAGTATGTGAATTGATGTGCCTGAGCACCATCTTGATGCTCTCAGGCAAACGATGACATCATATTTGCTTCAAAAGAACAATATGACATACTTAAGCTTACATCTGAAGCGTATACCTATCTTAAATTTAAAATGATATTGATTGCACCTCTTACTCAGAGCTAGCAAACAAGATACCGACCCGTATGTATTGAAGGTAGGAGAGGAATCTCTACTTCTCTAATCTTGAAACGTTTTTCGATAATTTGTTTTCAGCAAAATTTTGGATAACGCATTTTGGATAACGCTGTAGGATACTGAGATTGTTTGCCAATTCAACTTGGGTTGAGTAGAGTTAAGTATCTTTCTTTTCATAGTGTAACGCCTGGATTTGCACTCAGTCCATAAACTTAAGTGCCAAACACAATTCCGACGTTTCGATTCGATTCGATCAACCGATGCATGAGCACAATTATTCCGTTCGGTTGCAAACACTTTCATATAATTCATGTCTGTTTTATTTCCTCAACAACAGCTTTTTTCTTTGAATATAAACTAATCTTTAAAAATTATTCTTCTAGGTTTCTCCGTTTCTATTCGATCCATTTCGATGTAATGTGTCCAATTGCACGTACATATGTCTCATATAAGCAAATTTGACATTTGTACGAATCGGATCGAAACGGTGGAATTGTGTTTCCCCCTTTAGGATTTAGGGCTTACTTATCCAAGCCATCTTCCATAGGTGTGTTGATAACAGAAGAAAACAATAATAACCGAATTTTTTTCATGACCATAATCCAAAATAAAGGACAGAAAACACTACCCTGACATGCTGAAAAATTTCTTTCATCACGTTAGATCGAACTGAATTATTTATTCTTAATTTTAGCATAGTTGTTACCCAATAGAAAGATTCTCAGATAGCTTTAATGCGAACATTTTTAAAGGACATTTATTTCTATGTCTAGGAATGCGGGTAGAGTGAACTGTTTGTAGTGAGATTGTTGTTCTATAGACTAACTTCGTGAAGTGCTGCTGTTGGATTTTTCAAGGGAATAAACGTGTTAGGTTTTGGATAGTGGTAGCCTGATTGATGAGATATATGCCGACTTCTTCTACAACTAAATATTTTTTCTTGGTTGCATCTCAGCATATGTATATGTAGATATATATGTGCCTGCTTATTGGTAGCCCCAAGAATTCATCAAAAGATTCAAATCAAATCCTACTTTTTGGAGAATATCGAGTTTTGTTAAATATTTGTTTTGATGATTTTTTGTTGTAGATGGTCAATCAATCTTTGTGAGGGGGGGGGGGTGTTTCTATTAATCCTCCTGAATTTAGGTAAATCTTTATTTCACCAAGGCAGTTGGGTAACAGGAGAGGTAAAAAAGATGCTTGTAATCTATCGCGCTTATATCTTTAACTATGAAGAATATCATATTGAATGCTTTGGTGGGAATGGAAGATCAAATGGGATACAATAAGCAAATTATTGATTTTTAGAGCTTGGAAAAACTTAATTCATTTACCTACCTTTGTAAGCCTTTCACGGCCCGCGGCAATCGAACACTTCCTGTGTGCTTCAACCGGAGCAAGCTGGATACTCTTGGGTCTGCCCTCCTATCTGAAGATGAGCTGAAAAACTTTCTTCACTCTCCATTTAAAAGATTTCTTGCAGGATAGCACAATGGGCCCTGGCCTCAAATCGTCTTATCCTATATTATGTTGGAAGGAGCAATAAACTGAAACTAATGCTTTTGCAGGTCTCACTAGTGTCTGCTTAACAACTCAACTGCTCACAGAGAAGTAAATCTAAATGTTTGCACTCATTTTTGGCTTGCCAAAATATATTATATATACATAATCAATAATTTTATATGGGGTTGACATCTAAGCTTAATTTTTTGTGGTCTCACACTTTAAGAGCTTACTGCTTTGAATATTTTTGCAAAGAAAGAAATCAACTCCTTTACCATGGTACTGACGACAGAGATTGCCTTATTTATTTCACATTAGTTTAAATCTAGCCACATATGATACGATAATATAGTGATCCTCATCATAGTACTTAAAGTTTAATCTAACAAGTAAAAAAGCTAGAATTGGTCGAAGATCAGTTCTTATGATACCCTAGATAAAAAATGTAAATTTTTATATTCCAACACCAAGGGGATGCCCGATTTATTCCATTCTTGAAATTTTTTTGCTATTATTATGAAAACACCATATACCAAATTTTAGATTTCTATGTCAACGCAATGTCAGGCAGTGTCCTAATATATAGTGGACAACTAAATTTTTGTATGAAATCCCCATAAAGGCGTTGTCGATTTGTCTCGTTTTCGAACTTAATTTTACTTTAAGGTCCCCGTACAAAATTTCAGCTCTTTAAGTACACGCACTCTTGAGTTATCGTGCGAACGGACGGACAGACGGACATGCAAAAATCAAAATAAGTTTTAATATTATGCGTGGGTGTCCAATCTATTCTGCTCTACCATCATTATTTCTGTGCGTTACAAACGCACAAACTTAGTATAGTATCAAAGATAGAGTTTTTTTTATGTCGCTAAAGCTTGCCTTGTCAGGGAAGAAAAAAGCAGGTAGGGAATTGAGGATTATTGGGTTGAGCCAAGGAGATGCCTGTGTGCATTACGCTTGAATGTTTGCGGCTCATTGCTGATTGGGGAAACAGGATGGCAAACTGTTCCACATTCGTACTGTTCTGCTTATGAAGGATTCGTGGAATTTCACGGTATGGCCGAATCTCACTTCAAGGGTGAGCTCGTGTGGTGTGCATAGGAAGAATTCCACAAGGGATCAAGCTAAATACCGATAAGTTCGAAAATTTGACAAATCGGGTAACTTCGTGGTGAAAACGTGTGAAAACGATCAGTCCTAGACGTTTTTATTGTACTGAAAAGTTCTTCAGAATACAAAATCCTATGAAATTGGTCAGAATCATTTTTAGGGTTCCGTACGCAAAGGGTAAAAACGGGAACCCCATTACTAAACCTGCGATATCCGTCCGTCTGTCTGTCTGCCATCGGGCTGTATCTCATGAACGGTAATAAGTAGACAGTTGAAATTTTCACAGTGTGTATTTCTATTGCCGCTATAACAGCTAATAATTAAAATTAAACTAAATTAAAGGACCCAATACAAGAAACGTGATATTTTGGGCGTTTTGTTCCTCGTTTTATTCTCATTCATTTTATTATTACGCCTACTCCCATTTGAAAAAATAATTAAAAGTATTCGTGTGCTAATCCGACTCGCACCTGACCTCTTTTATTACTGTAGACGAACCGTTCTAGAAATATATGCGAAAAACCACTTCCAACGATCAAACTTGCACTAATTGGTGACCATACGAAATTACTCATCAACAGGTTCCAAATAGCGAAATTAAGTGACTTGAAAAATAAATAAAAAATAGAACAAAAAAAAGAAATGAAAAAATGCAAAAAATTGAGAAAAATAGAAAAAAAATAAAAAAAACATTCATTCGAAACGATTCGAAGAAAAAGGGAAGAAAAGAAGCGTTTCGTGTTAGCAGAAAACTTTACACTCATCGGTACAGCTTAGTTTTCTGCCTGCTGTAGACGCTTGAAACAGACCAAATTGATCTCGTCTCATACAAACTCAGAATAAATTCTGGGTGTGAATTATATGAGGCAAAAACTCTTATATTACACCAAGGAGGAAGAAATAAAAGTAGAGATTACTCTATAGGATTTTAACAAATTAAAAACATTTTTCAGCTTTTGCTATATACCGGAGAATCTAAATAAATTCCTTTTTGAACAAATATAAGTTCACCCCGGTAAAAAATCCTAAAGAGTAATACTCTACTTTTATACGAAATTACATCATTCATCTAGGGTATCATAAAAATTGGTCTTAGACTAATTTTAGCTTTTTTTACTTGTTTTTTATTAACTCTGAAAACTTTGAAGACTGCTTCATTGTTTCCGCCCTTAAAACCGACAATAGAACTTTGATCTGCCTGCAGCAGCTATCGTAAACACACTATAATTGTCGGAAATCTCCAAACTCTATGTTTATTGTCCAACATGGCTCTATTAATGTGAGATACAGGATAGGATCATTGTATACACACTAACGACTGCAGCAAGGCTTTTGATAAATTGCTATTTTAAAAAACTATATATTCTTAGCTTTGTGCTAAATCTGGTTCTCTGTTCATTAACAAATCTACCTTTAATTCTTACGTATAATATCTGTGGATAGGTATTTAAGGGTATAGATATCTGTGTGTTCATTACTCATTCGTTGCACGACTCACCACCTTAATGAGAAATAGAAAGGTGAATGTCATAACCAGACTATCACAGATAAATGACTTTGGGGGTTATCTTTTTCAGTGATAAGGCTGAGATGGGAATTTAATGATTGTGTTCAATTGATTTAAAAAATTGTATTAAAATTTACTAGAAATGCTGTACGGCAGCACCTTACAAAACCAAAATTTCAAATTCAAAGTATTTTCCCTCCCCCGAGTCAACGAGAAGTGTGGTATACTGCAGCGTGTGGTTTCGCCCAATAGAAAGTAAATTGGGCATGCGCAGAAGCTTTGACAATTTTTCCGGTTGGTATGTAAATATTTTTCTGAGTACCAATATAATCAAAAAACAATTTTTGATGCATTCGAACAACATCAATACCACTAACAATCGATACAAGAAGATTACGAGTTCGAGTCATTCGAACGGCAGTGTGCCAGAATCTTCAGAATCACTGTTTCTATATAGGATTTGTTATTATTCGCTAATGTATGGTGCCCTTATTCTAACAGGTTTCTGTACATAGAAGAGAATGGTTATAGCAAGATTTATTTGAATTGCTTCTGGGACACTTAGTTATGATGGCTTCCTCTAACGAAAGCGCTGAGAATAAAATTATATATTCACCTCCGAAAGGAAGAGATATAGCTCGCAATATTTTTTTTCTTCTTTGATATATCAGTGCACCTCCATCAGATCTGTGCGTTCTGGCCTATTTCTCGATGTATTGTAGGCTTTTTCGCTGCATACACATTTCTTTTTAGCACAAAAGCAAGATGCGTGCCGAATTTCTAATTTAATTTTTCAGTTATTGACAGAAACATGAGATTCTGTAAATACTTTGAGTCTTTGTTGTTAACTGTTAGCAAAATAATTCATTATATATACTAGGGGAGCCGTAAGTAAGTTTTGTCCACATTATAAGAAACAAGAAAATAAAACACAAATGGGTGATAAACATATCTAGAAAATTCTAGGTGGGTTGTAATAGATAACAAAGTCTTATGCCTCTATGGGACTTGGTTCGAGTCCACCAGCGCTACCCACTAATAGTTACAGCATTTTGCTGACAAGAGCAAGAGATTACTCATTAAAAAAAACCCATTCGTATGCTTTGTCATATATGTATGCGTAATGGTTCTAAGGCCACCAAAAGAGTTTCACCATAATGAAATTGAAGTCAACCGATTTCCACTATAATTTCCTTAGTTGAATCTGTTCTATTGGTGAAATGCCGCTTGTAGACCTTGTAGTCATTTTTTAACTTCCTGTAAATAAATAAAATTTTATACTTATTATTTTCTCTCAAAACAAAAATTATGTCACAGTAACTTGAAAAAGTTCAAGACTCGATTAACAATTATTGTTAATTTCTGGTAAAAATATGTCGAGGTCGTCTTGATAACAAAACAATTTTAAAATAGAAAAGGCGGCAAGAACTATTATATGTTTTAACTCTTTTTGCAAACATCCCGGTATTGTTCACAGGCAACAACAAAAGAGACGCGTTTATTTTTGCAAAATGATTTACAAAACAAGAAAACATTTTTACATTGCGCTATCACAGTGCTAAATATATATTTATTTATAAATATATTCTCGAAAGGGGAACTATATCTGGACTCGAGAAACAAAAAACAAAACGAAAATAAAAAAAAATCGAACGTTTACTGGTAAGAAGACGATGTAAAACTGTGGGGGAAGATTGATAAGAGAAAAAAAATTTGGGAATATGTTTGTTCCTGATGGACGCAACTTTTACTACTTTTTTCAAGCTTATATTGAATTATTGCACATTTTGTTTTTCAAAATTTTTGCATTTTATTTTTTCTTTATTAATTGACTCACTGCGGATTCACTTTCATTATTAAACTACAGATAATTTCTCACATATTTTAGAAAGCTACGATAATAGAAATAATCCTAGTGTTAAGGTTTTGTTTGTTTTGGCAACGTCTGATTAGAATGCAAAAGTTTGATAAAAAATTGTAAAAACTCGTCGAAGACTGCGTAATACAATTCTATTCGCTCGTCACCTACATATATGCAGCAAACGAGACGAAATATTCTTATATTTGTGTGCCTGTGCATATTTCCGACAAGATTAAACTGAGCGCAACGCTGACATGATCATCGCGCAAGCAAATTATGTGCGCAGACAGCTAATAATATTCTGCATCGCTTGATATTTTTATTATAACCAACCATCCCAAAGGTGTAAGAAAGCTCCTCTCCAGGCAAGTTTCCCAGAAATGGTGTTGCCTTGAGCTTATCTTTTTAATTTTCTTATTTTTGCATCTTAAAATTAATTCTCTAGTCTGCTTGAGTGGTGTAATGATCGAAATTTCTTGTTGTTTTATTATTAAACACTTGTTTTTTTTTTGTATTAAAATGCATTTCCAACTTTGTTTTTTTTTTGCTCCATTTTCCTGACATGGACAGTTGGATATGGGCTTGGGTGTATTGCGCAGAGTAAATAAATGTGTCAAAATAATACATGGAGGCACTTATTTATAATCTTACAACGACGATTTTTAGAAAATTGTCGTAAACAATATTTTTTGATAAGACTCAATATTATGTATGCTTGGCTTGAATCCATTTTCTTTTTAATACTGTGTCTGGTTCTGGTATCACAGCCGAGCTTAATTTAATATTTTCAACGATCACAGGAGCAAAATATTTTACAATTCCACTTCGCAATAATAAGTTGATAATTTATGACCATAAAGCGTGTGATTTTTTTTTTTTTTAGGTTTCAATATTTTATTTATTTTTTACTTTTACTTTATGCGTTTTATTTGCACCTGAATGGGGCTGACATTTATTTTGTTGGTATGAGTGGATTTTTGAAGATTGCAGTTAAGCGTGAAAGGTTTATATTTGTATTAAGTAAAGCGGCCAAGGTTACTTACCATACATAGTTCACATATATTTAAAATAAATTATATATTCAATCTATTTTCTTGTATCTATGATCTTGTATCTTTAAGGAATTAATATTTTTTGGCGATAAGAGATATAAGGGATTAAAAAAGTTTATGTAGAGGTATAAATTTTTTATACTCTAGATAAAATCATAGGGTGTAGGTACTAAATTTGTCATTCCGTTTGAAATGCACAGAAATAATTCTGGTAGAGCAAAATGGGTTGGACACCCAATTATAAAATTAAAAGTAATTTTGATTTTTGTAATTCCGTCTGCATATCTGTCTGTCCGCTCTCACGATAACTCGAGAACGCGATCACTTAAGGTGCGTAAACACCAACCAGAGTAATCCACTCTTTTCATATTTTTTTATGTATTTATATACAGGGTGTTTCCAGGTGGTCAATAGAGCAGGGGGTGATAGAACTCACCTAGGCAAAAAAAAAACTGTACGGCAGGGGGAGGGCATATCAACCGTTTCGGAATTACAGGGTGATTAAGAAAATTTGCTAGTTTTTCACAAAACATTCGGTATCTTAAGGAACTTTTTGTCTCATCTTGAAGTACATATTTGTAGTTGTGCGTGTTCTGTCAAAATTTCAAATTAAAATTCACATTATTACGGTCGCTACAACCTTTCTTAGAAAAACAAACTGGAGCGTAAAGCGACACGCATCATTTCTTTTGTTCCGTCCCAAACGGCACATCCCTTCCTAGGGTTCTTACCTGTTCTTCTATAACCGAAATAGAGTGGTCAAATTCGTCAGTTTTATTTGACCTATTACACTCAATGTGATAACTGTAACAGTTATTTGTTCTTAACCTATTCTAAAATCTATTCTCAAACCTAATTTCAAGATAGTTTGTTCCCTTACTGTCTGAAAATACGTCATTTTAAAAAAAACTTCGTGTAATTTCGGTATGACCTAAATAGGTTATGAGGTAATAATTGTATAACGGCTACAGTTAGCACATAAGGTGTAATAGGTCAAATTAAAGAGGTGTCCACAGTTTACGATTTTTGTAAAAAAAAGTTACGTTAACCTATTTATAAAAAAAAAAAGACTAAAAACAGCTCGACTCGTCGATATGTCGAAAATGTCCGAAAGTTATAGCTCATGAGCAAACAACACTTGGTTTTACACGAATTGGTGCTCTGCACTTTTTACCGATGAGAAGCATTCGGGGGAGGAAAAATTCCCAATTGCCAAGTTTCAAACTACAGCACGAGCAGCATACCAATACTACTGAAAAGGAAAAGGAAATTGATTCGGCCATTTTGAAATTGTGAAATTACTGATCGGACGGCTGTTCACCTCTTTACCTGTTATTTGAGGTGATATAATTATAATTTAATTGTCATTTCGTGCTGTGAATTTGTGATACAGTTATTATTTATATCACAAACTGTAACTTGTTTGAAAACGCACAGAACTAACCTCTGTATTCATATAAGGAACTACAGCGCAGCAAAATTATTGTGATGACAAATATGGGCACAATTTCGCAAATTTGCGCATGCTCATGCTGCGTAACAGCTATGTGTACGATGGCCCCAAAGCAAGTTATTCTCGGATAGGAATAAACTTCACGCAGGAAATAGGATTATCCTCCTTGTTGTTTACCGGCCTTAGTAGCTGTGTACACGGGCTGTTTAAAAAAAAAAGTAAATTTAGTTTCGAAAATGGGGCCGCCAATCGGGCATCTCCTTCGTTTTCATAAAAATACTAAATGAATTTTCAAAAATGAACTAAATCGGATAACCTCTTCTCGGTGTTGCTATACAAGACTTTGGGCTTTCACAATCATAACTTCTTCTCTTGTTTTTAAATTAATTATTTCTCCTTTTAGTGGTAGGCAGAAATATGGGTAGTATTGTGATATTATACAAATAAAAGTGAAACTAATTTATGGTACAGTACAGAGTCCGTATTTAGCACACTACTCATAGCATTGTATTCTAGTAAGATATTACTTTATTTTGAAGATTTAGTACCTACATACTTTACTTTTTGAGATTGGTTTTTAATAGGTTTGTCAGGCATTGAACATGATCATCAATTAAAAAAAAAAAATGATTTCCTTAGCTGGAGATAGAAGCTTCTCGTCCGTTGATATAATGTAATCTACTATATGTATCCCATGTAAGGTTGTGTAACATTAAATTTTTATTATTGTATACACATCTGCAAAAGAATGGAGTATGTAAAAGATTTTTTTTTATTTTTTTTTTTAAGAAACTAGATATTTAACACATTTAACACTATTTCTACCGCGGCTATATGTGTACCTATTTTGACCAAAAGGTGTCCTTTGACATCTTTGCATTTAGATGCAAATAATATATTATATTTCTCTGCACGCTTTTCTCCCAATTGAAAAAAAATAATCTTTCCGTGGAATATTATTACAAAACCCAAGCATTTATTCCGGCCAAATCGAGGATATTGTGAAATACAAATTGGAACGTAACATTTACAGCAACCGAATATAGCGGGGATTTTCCTATTTTTTTTCCAATTGGAATGGGGTTTTCTCGAATTATCAGTTCTAATGAAATGGTGTTGCTATATGGTGTTCATATTTATGTGTAAAGTGATTCAAGATTACATAAATCTTTACGGCATCTAACAACGCCTCATGGTAGAAAGAAGTTTACCATATGTGTATTTTAGGCTCATGATAAGGAGGGGGCAAAGATACCGTTAAATTAATTTAACAATCATTATAGGAAAAGTAAATAGATTACATGAGGAAAAATGATTAAGCTATTATAATAAAATAATTTTAAATTACAATTTTAAAAGGTGTCTTTTGACACCTTTGGTAGAAATAATGTTAACTATGTTTTCAGACAAAACCATTTTATCTTACCTTTGCTAATTTCGTGGAGCAATAAATTTATTAGTGTAAACCGAAACTAGAAGAAGGCATCTACCATAAAATTATAAAAAAAAATACTTGTTATGACATAAGACTGGGATGTATGAATCACTATGAGGAGAAAAGTTTTACCGGTACAAATAATGATTATCGACAAGCTATGAAAAATGGAATAGTTGCAGTACTGCAGTTTAGTGAAATCTCTACAGAGCACTACACCAAAGGTATCTTTGAGATCGAGATGTCTAAGTTCTTAGCCATATGTTGTCCTAACGAGGATGAGAAGCTTGGTTCTTACTTTGCTGAGATTACTTGAGGCCCTGAATTCACCTAGCTCTCACAAGTACAGATTAAAGTAGGCGCTCAATATAAAAGCTAAGGTTTTCCTAGCGTAATACTGAATGTGTGGCATTGTCAAGAGAAAAAATATTAAGGTCGTCTTAGGCCCATTGCAGATTGGCCAGCGTTGGGCGGTGCGTAACAAAAATTCACTTAGCTTGTCAATTGTAAATGGTCTTCACTATAGAAAAATTATACAACTAAAATGGGCAACGAGCACAGCCACCGCTTACATTCAAGTACATTTTCGTTGCGATGGCTGGCTACACTGTGCTTTACCTCTTAGCTCATCGCTCACCAATAAGAAACCGACCCTTATTCTTCTCATAATTTCTATATCTTGGTTATCTGCGGCCTTTCAGCACCACAGCAGACATGGATACAACAAAATTCATAATGAATCACTTACACAAACTTTTGCAAATAGATGTTTGGATCATATCCTCAAAATGTGTGCGATACATTGCGGATATACACAGCTATGGAGCCGCGACATAAATTTAGAGAAAAAAACTTAAAACATTGCTAAACATGCTGTCTACTGGAGATCCGCTGGAGCATAGAGAGAAAGGATTTAAGTTTGAATTTCGTTTAAAATGGACAAAGCAAACAAGTGAAAAAGCTAGAATTGGTATAAAACCAATTCTTATGATACCCTAGATGAATGCCCGTATGAAATTTCCTATGGTCACCCATTTGAGCAATTTTGATTTTTTGCATTGCTTTCTCGCATATATTTCTAGAACGGCTCGTCGGACAGAAAAAATGATTATAACCAATTTTATAAGATTTCTTATTCTGAAGAAGTTTTTAGTACAATAAAAATGTCTAGGACTGATCTTTTTCAAAGTATATGTAAAAAACCAACATTTTTATATGGCAACACCAAGAATGAGTTGCCCGATTTAGTCCATTTTTGAATTTTTTTTTTGCTATTACTATGAAAACACTATGTACGAAATTTCAGCTCTCTATGTCGACGTGTTCTCAGGTAGTGTCCAAATATATAGTAGAAAACGAAATTTTTGTATGGCAACCCCACGAAGGAGTTGCCCGATTTGTCTCATTTTCGAACTTAATTTTACTTTTTTTTTTAATGCCAGTGTACAAAATTTCAGCTTTCTAAGTAAACGGGTTCACGAGTTATCGTGCGCACGGACAGACGGACTGACGGACGGATGGACAGACGGACATGCAAAAATCAAAATAACTTTTAATTTTATGCCGGGGTGTCCAATCCATTTTGCTCTACCATCATTATTTCTGTGCGTTACAACCGGAATGACAAACTTAGTATACCCTATAGCAGGGGTGGCCAAACTTTTGAAGTACGGGGTCTATATTATAATTTAAAATATCGTAACGGTCTACTGTCAGCAACGATTTTAAATAAAACGCAAAAACTTTCTTCAAAAAATCTATGTACATTCAGATTTTAAAAATTCTTGTGTCGCACCAACTATAATTTCTTCCTCGGCCACAACAAATTCAGCATCAATTAATTGGCCAATACTAATAGATACTCTGTCGTGGTGTTTCCACGAAACTGAGTTCCAAAAACTTCTTTCGAACTCGTGTACATTCTCCAACTGTTCGGCGAAGCTTTGGAATTCCCGATTTAAATGATGACGTCTACGCGATCGACCGGTAGACTGCGGTCGACGTCTTGGCCACCCCTGCCCTATAGATTTCATCTAGGGTATAAAGAAGGGTTGAAAGGTGCGAAATAGATTTATTTATACTTCACTAGCGGCAATGATATAAATATATTTTAGAGTATACATCAAAATCGACCGAAATATAGACAAATTTCAGTCTTATTTAATCCCACATTTTCTCATCAATCTATGGATCTGCGTTCGAAACTCACTGGTCCCCGTAGAAGCATTATGCTGATAACAACATATTACTTACTATAAAGCCAGTGAGATATTAGGTCTGTTTGATGAAAACCCCGGGTAAACCAAGGGCTACATCGGGCTAGACTATCTTGTTTTTTTGAAAAACCTGGTCTACCCCGAGCTTACACTAAAAATTTCTTGGGGTAATGGTTTGACATTTGTCACTTGAGAATTTGTTGCTGATTGGCTGATAAGCAAAAATTAGAAGAAAAGAAATAGTTAAATAGCTAGAGCACATTTTATTTGTTTTCACCCATTTTATAAATAACTTTTTACAATTAATTATACTCAGGAGAACTGTCAGAGTAATGCCATTACATTACACTAGATTTACTCGGTGTTTTAAAAACTTGTTCGATGAGTGCACAAAACCCCGGGTAAATTTGGGAAAAATTGTAGGGGAAAATTTACACGGTGTTTTCATCGAACAAACCTGCTGTAATGAGCGAGCTCAAAGCCTATCCAAAATTGCAGATGAATTTCTTACCGTATTTGCCCCGTATCTCACAGTGGATTTTAAGGGCGCTGAAAATGAATCAAAGTCAAGTGTTGTGGAATAACGGAAAGAGAACCATGGTCCATTTTGGCAGATGATAATTTTTTCGTCAAATATGTAATTTTTTGTTACTCTTAGCTGTAGAAAATCGAAATATCAAACTTCTTTTATCGGTTTAAAAACTGAACAATTAAAATTATTATAAATTCTACAGATCGATTATAATTAAGGTCCTTCAAATGACCTTGTGCCATACCATACAAATAAAATAAAGCAAACTTTCTGCAAGTGTTTCTTTCACCTGAATCTATATTAGCTAAGATTTCTATTCTATAGTCATAAAGAAATCTTGTAGTATATAAAACTTTTTGTTTTTCATTTATAATCAACGTCGATTTCTATGATTTTTTTTTCTAATCAATTTTTGTTTTTCTGTTACATTTCCCAGGCGCAAAAATATTTTGCAAAGTGAATTATTCACGAAATCCATTGTTGGGTATTTCTTCAAATCATCACAAGATTGATCAAGATAAATCTTCAGATTCTGCGTGCTGCTACTACTTTAAACGTATAGCAAAACCAGAGGAGAAGGAGAAAGAGAAGAGAACATATAAAAATATTTGTGCAACGATCGCTATTTGGCAAATACAACTCTCAATTCATATTTTGTTAATTGAGGATTGTTTAATAATTGTTCTCGTTGACATGAATGTTTTGAACAATATCAGTGATGATGTGGTGGAATGCCCATTATGCATGGAACCATTAGAAGTTGATGATTTAAGCTTTTATCCATGTACTTGTGGCTATCAGGTAAAAAATAAAAAATATATTTATATATACATTTATTATTTAATGGAATTAATTAAATTATTTAAATAGATCTGTAGATTCTGCTGGCACAGAATCCGCACCGACGAAAATGAATTGTGTCCAGCTTGTCGGAAGGCATATCCTGAAAATCCAGCAGACTTTAAACCATTAAGTCAAGAGCAAGTAAGTGTTTTCAATAATTTATAAGAACTTTCTGATACAAGAGTGCAAATTGCGGTTATCTTTAATTAAATTTATTAATTACTATATTTTTTTATAACAGATTTCAGCTTTAAAAGCGGAAAAACGGCAGCGGGATCAGCAACGAAAGCAAAAAATTACTGAAAATCGGAAACACTTAGCGAATGTTCGTGTTGTTCAAAAGAATCTTGTTTTTGTAGTAGGTCTACCGCCAAGATTGGCAGATGCAGATGTAATTATTTTGCTGGAAAATTTCTTGTTTTTGAAATATCGGTGATAACAATGTTTACTTGTAGATACTAAAGAAACACGAGTACTTTGGTAAATATGGAAAAATTCATAAAGTTGTGATAAATCCTAGTACTACGTATGCAGGTGTACAAGTAAGTATAACTCTGAAGGATACAAGTGAATTTTTATGTGCGTACTAAAAGAAAAAATTTCTTATTTGGGTTGGTTTTTTTAGGGTCCCTCAGCCTCAGCCTATGTTACATATGTGCACAATAATGATGCATTAAGAGCGATACAGAATGTGAATAATATTATGATAGATGGCCGATTGGTTAAAACTAGTTTAGGTACAACTAAGTATTGTAGCCATTTCATGAAAAATCAACAGTGTCCGAAAGCAGACTGTATGTACCTTCATGAGTTAGGTGATTCGGAGGCTAGTTTCACGAAGGAGGTAAATATTTAAAAAAAAAAAAAAAAAAAACTTAGTGCGTACTCACTGTCAATGTAAGACTAGGGACAATTTTTTTGGTTGCAACACAACACAGTTGTTTTCTCTGCATTTTAAAAATATGAAATAGTCAATAACAATTGACTGCAGTTAATAATAATAATAATAATAATAGTATATATTTCTGGAGAGAGTACAACAAGATAATACAATCTTTTCAATATGTACTTAAGCTATAATGCTAATAGAATTAGGTTTAATGAGTAATTAAAAGATAAACAATTACTTTGGTATATTTCAGTATTAAAAAGAGAGAAAAAAGAAAGAAGATGGTTAAACAGAAAAGAAAAAGATAAACAAAAATACGAAATAATGAAACCTACTGTCACTTTGATTTTACTTTCCTGAGACCAAATATGGCAAAATCATATTCCTCTCACTCCCCAGCAGTTTCAAAACATGAAAACATTTTTTTTTCTACATTTTTTTTAAAAGTTTTATGTGAGAATTGACGAAGATTATGCATCTTGGTATATGAATATCTTTATCTTGAGTAGCCAAATCGTTTGCATCCACAAATATTTTTATTAATTCAAGTTTTATGTGAGATAAACTAACTTTGAATCTTCTTCACCGAATGGCTAATGTTTTAGTCGATATGTATGCATGTTGATTTCCTTTAGATTAAAGGGATGAAAGAAATTGATGACGACCAATTATTACTCCCTGACAGTGAATACGCCCAATATTCGAATTTATATGAATTCTAATTCGATAAATTACAGGAAATGCATCAAGGAAAGCATCAGGAATATGAAAGAAGATTACATGAAGCATTAATAGCAGCAACAAATGGTAGTTCGACAACAATATGTAAAAGTGGTGATAAACTAGGTAATGGAACAGGACCTGTACAAAGTAAAGAAGCTTGGCCAAGTCTTTCAGTATCGCCAGTTAATAAAGAATCTACGAAAGGTAGTGGGAAAGGTGAGAAAATAATAATATGAATGGAAGATATTATTTATAAATAAAATTTATTTCCTTTTTTTTTTTTATTCCATCTGTCTAGGTAATAGCAAAGAAAATGGTTCCAAAAAGCACGATAAAACGAAAGGTGATAAAAGAGGCCAAAAGAAAACACATAATAGTACGAATCACAATAACAACAACAATATCAAAACTGAAAATTGTAATATAACAACTAATGGCATAACGAATGGTTATAGTACAACAAGTAATCAACAAAACTGTATAAAAGATACTACAACACCAACAAGTGAGTTATCATCTTTGACGGCAAGTGATAAGCATGGAAGTAAACAACAACACCAAAAACAACAACAAATTCAGTTGAATCACATCAATGTAGATGATGAAATTAAACTTATTGAAGATCATTTAGAAAATAGTACAGCGCTAAGTGATGATAATGATGGAAAGAATACAGATACGCGATCAATAAGGTAAGAAATGCATAATTAATATTCGCACCTTGGCAAGAAAAGTGACACAATTCAAAAATCAAAATTTGTCTGTTTTGTTAACAATTCAACATAAAAATAGCTTATTACCCTCAAACAGCAAAACAATGACAACAACAAGAACTTGATAACTTATATGGCCTTCATACAATTTCAAAAACAATACTGAGTTCTTCTTAATTTCCCTATTTTGAGCACAGTCCAAGTGTCACTTTTCTTGCCAAGATGTGATTATGTCGAGATGGGAGAAGGTTTAAGATAGGCTATTTGGATTTAATCTTTTGAAGACTGATATTTATATTCGACTAACAGGTTATGTAAAGCTCCATGTCTGTACGTCATTTCAGATTTTTCAAATTGGGTCATCGACCGCAATTGTGATATGACTTTTATCAAGGTTGTTTGCATGATTTTTGCCGCATTTTGTGTGCAACATTTAATGTAATGCTCTAGACTCCTTGAGCAAAACATTCTTGTTGTTTTGTATGCTTTAACCACAGTAAGTTTAGTCTATGGCAACAATAAATATAGTAAATATTATGTGGCTATAGTTCACAAGCTATAGAACAATTCATAAAATTTAAAGGGAACATCTTGAACGCGTTCCTTCCAAAAGACACCATTCTGGATAAGGGCGTCTTTTTTCCAAAAGACACCATTCTGGATAAGGGCTAAACGGGCGGCTTTGTTAGACAAGGCCTAGGTTTTACCCTGTGCAAAGGCATTTTACTTCTTTAAAAATAATTCACAGATGAGATTTAATTGACAGCAATCAATTAGGTAGGTATACCTCTATTGTTGAATCACTGGATTCACTGTGCTGAAAAAACGACCGAGTGTAAGTTTTGCCAGCTGTCAGGCTCTTTTTTCACTCAAAGGTGCAATTATGTGAAAGTTACTCCGTTGTACTTTGCGCCTTAAAACATCTTACTATTTCTTCTTAGTTTAGTTTAACAAAAGACTAGTCAGAATCTTGCGTATATACGATTTTCTCAAACCTCAAATTCCTTACGTGTCGTCGGCCAGTTTTTTCCAACAATCATCAAATGTAGCATAACATATACTTAACAGTTTTATTTAATGTAGCAAAATAACTTTTCAGTAATATTTGTTTTACTTATTTATTTCGCAAATAGTTCATCGAGCAGTAATAACAGTAGCAGCGATAACAGTTCGCTTAGCGAAAGTACAAGTGGAAAAAGTTCGCCTGGTAGTTTTCCAGATCATACATTACCAACAAGCCTGTCGCCAGCAGAGACACAAAATAATTACGAAACAACAACAGCTTCAAAAGCTATAAGTTCTACAAATAAAGCGTTAAATACACAAACAACAATAACAACATCTGCAGTAAATACAACAGATTCAAATAATGTTATTATGGAAGGCAGAAAAGCAGATACCACCCGTACAATACCCCAAACAAATAGTGAAACAACAAATATTATAGATACATCAGGTAAAACTCAATAATTATTGTCACTATGCAATTTTACGAGCAATTTTTTCTTTACAGCCTGTTTATCCAAATTAAGTTTATTCGACGATAATAGCAGTTTCTTCTCATGCTCATCGTTCCAGCCTCTGCTAAAAGGCAAATTAGACAATGAGAGTAGGACGACGCTTAACAATCAACTGAACAATGTCATTTCGTCGCAATTACCAGATCTACTAAATGGTACTGGTAGTAATCATAATAATCATAATAACCGAAAGGCTCACAATGAAACTAAACTAAATATCTTAAAAGGAATAGATGGGTATCAAAACCAGACTGGATCACCCTCTATAAATGGTGGCCTAATTGATAATCCTGAGAAATATTTGCTTTCATTCAATACGACAGAAGACTGGGAGGCAGCTTTTAAATATGTGATGATGAGAAACAATAAACAACTTGAAGATCAACAAGAAGAATACCTTCGTATGCAGGAAATGCAAAAAAGGAATAATCTTATAAACAGTATTGGTGGAATGTCACAAATGAATGGAGGAGGAGGGATTCATGGTTCGTATGGTTTTGAGGAGTTAGCCCCCTCAAATAGGATTTTTTTTATTTAAGTTGATTTTTAACTGATTTTTTTTTTTCTCATTAGACTTTAATACAGTAAATGATTTCCATAATGGGGCAGATATTAATAGATTATCACAGGCAGCTATGTTCCAACAACACCAACAACAACAACAGCAACGGCAACCAAATAATATGCATCAAAACGATCATATGCTCGGTAACAGTCTGTTCGGTACAAATATGTCGAAATTTTTCGATTTCCATAAAAATCAACAGCAACAGCAGGTTAGTTCAAATACGGTTAGTTCAAATATAATTTTGTTAACACAAAAGTACAAAATTGAGAATACTTTTTTTTTTCTTTTACAATCAGCAACAGTTTATGATGAATGGCCACGTTAATGGCTTAGTGAATGATCCTCGTGATCAACTCAGCATGACAACGCTATTAGAAAATAATCGGATCAATTCGCAATATTTAGATCATTCAAATGGTAAGTAATAATATATTAAGTACACTTCTTATACATATATATATGAATATACAAATCATCGAAAACCCTACAGTAGTTTGGGAACAGCCACTTGAGAATTAAGACTTATTTAGTACATTCCATCCAGCTACAGCACCGTCATACATTTTTGATCTTTTGACGAGAACTCATGTCTGGTACTGTAGTCATAAAATTGTCCTCCCACCCTCCCACTTCTCTCTATTGATGCACATACTCCTCTGCCACCATATACAATTTAAGAGATCTTATTTGACAAAAATGATAGATTACCAGAGTTCTACATCTGCTGATTTCTTATACCTTGAATTGAGTCTTAACTTTTGCTGTTTCAATATAACATTAGAGAAAGTGGTGCTATCGCCGGATCTTTGAGAATTTTTTCAAAGATATTCATATTACCTGACCATCAAGATAACTTTGCTCTACGCACCATCAGCACTGCAGCGGCTGGCTTCCTTCTTTACATGTAGTTTTGTACAAGGGTCACAGTAGAATTCCAGTTATGGATTCTTTTCAAATATATTTTAATTTGTTAAACAAACAAAAGTGAATACAGATAGGCCTGAATGAGAGTTAGTAATTTTCTATTAAATACTATGACAAAAATTGGATAAGTAGCAATTTCCTGTAAATGTGATCTTACTTCAGCTCGATAAAAATTGTCAAATTTCAAAAATTTACCGTTTTTTATATTTCAACAGATGGCGCTGAAAATATTTATATAAAAATAAAATACGTTTTACGGTCAAGTTTTTGTTGTACACTGTTTCGAGCTGAAATATCTTTTCCTATGCATCGAAAACAATATTTAAAGCAGAAACCGAACCAGATTTTTTCTGACAAAAATAAAAAGCCTGGCACGCTTTTTATATTTTTACCGAAAAAAATTATCAAACCGTTGCGCTTGTTTTTATAGCTTCAAAACGATTACCAGGAATACCAAGTAAATTAAGCTTTCTTCGTAAAAATTCATAACTGATTCGGTCCCTGAGAATAAGAAGCCAGCTTGCCTTTTTATACTTCCGGCTTTGAAACCTGTTACTTCTAGCTCAACAAAATAAAAAGCCTATCTAGCTTAGTTTAAGTTAGTTTTCAAAAGCTTTATAGAAATCGGAAAGGGGTTTCACGCGACATCTTTTTGTATTTTCCACTAAATGCCACGATCATGATTTATCCAAGTTTTTTTATTTTCGGTCTCTGATTTAAAGCTCTGTGCTCCCTCATAGAAGTAGAAACACCACAAAGTTGGGCTAATAAGTATATCTGCATGCGAAACATATTAAGATTTATCCCACAAAATTATCTTAGCTTAAAAAAAATAAAAAAACGAAATTTCATTTTAATTGTATTTAATTTGTTTATATATTTTCTTTACTTTATTTCTTTCAATTTTTTTCATAAAAAAATGTAGGCCTTATTGGACAACAGTTACAAAAACAGAGATTATTAAATAAATACGATCAAATGGGTTCGCACAGTCATAACATGTTGATCAACCCGAATAGTGGTAATAGTCAGCAACAACAGAATCGTATTCCCAATCAATTTCCGCAAAATCCAACCGTCGATGATGATTTAGGTATTATGAAAAGTTTTTCTTTATTTTCTAGATTTTACATTTTATAAGCGTAGATTTTTTTATTTTTCGCTCTTCTTTTAATAATTTTGTCTTAAAAATTGAAAAATTCATTTACTCAATTTAAATTGTTTCCTTTATAGGTTTTGATCCGTTTATTGAAACACAAAAAGCTTTAGCCGAACTAATGGAGAACGAAAATGTACAACAGCTGCAGCATAATGGACCGAGTAAACATTTGTTAGACAATTGCCAAAGGTCACGTATGCCACCACCTGGTTTTAATCATATGAATGCGTTTGGTTATGGTGTGCCCAGAGCACAGGGTAGTAAAATTTTACCATTTATGAACATGACAAATAGTTCCAATCAACCACACCAACAACAACAACAAACGGCACAACAAAATAATTGGGTGCAGCATATGGGTTTTCAACAGCCTCCAATGCAAATGACTGATCAAGTTCATATGGCTCAGCATCAGCAGAATCAGAACAGCAATAACCAGCATAGTAAAACAGGTAAGAATTATGTTAACTGGAATTTAGGAATGTATGTATGTATATGCACAAGTCGATATTTTTAACGGTAATTCCGTCCGGATTAAAAAAAAGATACATGGTATTAATAACAAAAAAATTAGAAAAGGATAAATAGCAAAAAAAAATTCCCTCTTCCATAATCTGAAGAGATGAAAAAAATATAATACCATGGTACTCGATAACTGATTGTGTCTCTAGATTTTCTGGATTGAAAGGTTCTAGTTAAGTATTGGGTATGGGAATAAGTTTCCGCCCTTTTCCGAAAGGTGCCGTTCGTGATGCGATTTTTGTGTTCGCTGAAGTAAGGTCTCGAACGTGGTAGTTGACATTCGTTTGAAAGGCGTTTGATGACATGCGAAGTGATTTTTGAACGACAAAAAAGATAAAGCTTTTTGCATCGCATTGTCACTGGCGATGAAAAATAGATATACTACAATAACTCTAAGCATCGAAAAAGTCTGGTGATGCCAGGTGGCCAGGTTCATCGAAACGGAATATTCCGAAACAATCACTGGGGATCGTTACCGACTTCCGCTGATACGTTTGGATCGAGGCTTTGAAGGACAAACTGTCGGAATGGGGCAGTAGACACGATGAAACTCATTTTGCTGCAGGACAACACTAGGTTACCCGTTGGTCAACCGGTCAAGAAATATTTGGAAGAGGTAAATTGAGAAATCTTACCCCACCTGCCGTATTCCCATTGCTTCGACATTGCTCCTTCGAATTTCCATTTATTCCGATCTATGCAATCAGCCCTTACTGCAGAGTGGTTGGCTTCCTACAAAAGTATCGAAAAATGGCTTGATGAATGGATCGAGTCGAATGAACCGGATTTTTTCTTCGAGGAATCTGTTTAATATTTAAAAGATGGTAAAATGTTGTCGCTTACGATGGTGCATAATTCACATAGAATAGTTTTGTATTTCGTTGTTTAAATAAACGACAAACTTTGTTTAAACAAGTAAAAGAGCTAGAATTGGTCTAAGACCAATTCTTATGATACCCTAGATTAATGTCTGTATGAAATTTCGTATGGTCATCTGTGCAAGTTTGATTTTTGAAGTGGTTTTTCGCATATATTTCTAAAACGGTTCGGAAAAAATTATTTTAACTAATTGTATAGGATTGCGTATTCTGAAGAAGTTGTTAGTACAATAAAAATTTCTAGGACTGATCGTTTTCACAGTATAAGTAAAAAACCTAAATTTTCATATGGCAATATGTACCAAGAATGGGTTGCCCTATTTGCTATTACTATGAAAATACCATGTACCAAATTTCAGCTCTCTATGTCACGCGTTCTCAGGCAGAGTCCAAATATATAGTGGAAAACGAAATTTTTGTATGGCAATCCCACGAAGAAGTTGCTCGATTTGTCTCAATTTCGAACTTAATTTTACTCCGCGTACAAAATTTCTGCTCTCTAAGTATACGCATTCGTGAGATACCGTGCGCACAGACAGACAGACAGATGGACGGGCATGTAAAAATCAAAATAACTTTAAATATTATGCGTAGGTGTCCAATCCATTTTGTTCTATTATCATTATTTTTGTGCGTTACAAATGGAATGACAAACTTAGTATACCCTACAGATTTCATCTAGGGTATAAAAAGGACGGAAACTTATTCCCATACCCAATTTTATATTTAACTAGCTAATTACTAATCGGCGGCACCAGATATCAAAGGTTTTTAAAAAAAAATCATTATTCTTAATTGCGCACGATAAGAAAACTGTAGAAATTAGAAGCATTTATATTAGAGCTGAAAACTCCCCAAAATCTGAGCAAAATGTTGTTTATGGTGAAGACAATATTGAACGCGAAGTAGCCCCTAATCTATAGTTACAGCCTTCTATAGACACTTTGTCTTTTTATATGGTTTATCTTGAAATATTGTTTGCTTCCATTTAATCCCTTTAAAATGTAATTCGAGATTCACTGATGTCTACTAATGGTTGTTGGTTCAAAGAGATAATAAGACACTTTTCAATTTCAATTTCGACGAACTAAACAGACATCTTTTCTCGTTCTATGCTGATTTATTATGTGAGCTCAAGATTCCAGCACTCTTCTACAATATATAGGATTTATTAAATTCTGTCTTTCACACTCTCTAGCATCAAGAACCCTATTTTTCTTTCTACGGTGTTGTTACTATGATTGTTTTTTTTTAATTATTCAAGCACTTTGAACTCTCTTTTTTGGAAATTAGTTTAATTAGAAGCTTCCTCTCTGGTAAGTCATCCAAGATATACAGTTCCATCTCTATTATAATGACATACAGTTGTATCTAAGTAAGCAGGTCGATCAGTCTCATTAATAATTCCATTGATCGCATTAATGACGATTTGTCCCGTATATTTTAGTAGCCATAATCAGCATCGGTTTTGGTCTTATTAAATTAGTGAAAAGTATTGCATAAAAATTTTGTTTTAATTATACTTCAACAATAAATTATTTTATTTCAGGTTATGGAAATATGGACTGGACAGCTATGGATCCAGCAATTCTATCATTCCGTCAATTTCCTTCTTACTCGTCACATCAACAACAACAACAGCAGCAGCAGCAACAACAACAGCAGCAACAACAACACACAACACCTGATATTTTCATGCAACATTTGACACAGAATGTACAACAATCTGGTCAAGGTGAGTTTTCAAATCAATTCATTAATTTCATTTTCCTTACCATGCACACCATGTTTGTTCGTATTTTTTCCAGGATATGGTCACCATGGAGTGAATTTACCTAACAACATTTTAAATCCACAACAAAATTCTCCTGCACAGGTAAATGCAAATGTACAAGGAATGTTAGAGTACTTAAAGAATAGACAATTCGTATAGTGCTTTAGACCCCTGCAGTCGTAAAATTATTTCTATATCCGATTGAGCTTTTTATATCGCAACACTTCAAAAATTAATATTGAAAACCTACCACATAACCTATAACACCTAATTACACATATTATATACTTAGAAACACACATATATACGAAATACGGTTAAATCTACTATTTTGCAGTGGATTTATTTACTTTTTTTTTTACTGTAATTTTTCCGAATTTTTCGCATTATTTTTATATCTCTGTGGATTTGGGATTAATTTCTGTAGTTTGGTTGAATTGGTTATAAAGAAGATTGGAAACGGAAATAGAAAGCTACTGTCTAATCGTTTTGTTAATGCTTTTAGCTCGATCGACGTACTTTCAAGTTAATGGATGCTATTTCTATCAAAGCGTTCCTTCCTTGCCTTCCTGTGCGGTGGGTTTCAGTCAAGGATCTGTTTCACAATTTTACTTGGTTCAAGCATCTTCATTGTGCTGTGCTTGGATACTCTATATTTCCAACGAATTTTATGAAAAAGGCGCAAAGAAGTTGGTCTGTATTGGATTGTAGGTGATTGTGAAATTCCTTATGTCTGTGGCACCTTCATTTACTTCTGATATTGTTAGCGATACTGTCAGGTTCCGTAATGATGCTAATTGTGGTAACTCTGTAATTTTCAAGTTGATGATTGACCGGTGGGCTAGCTTGGAGATATATAATCAGCTTAATTGAAATAATTAAAAGATAGTTAATCAGTTTCCAATACATTGGATATGCTCTATTAATGATTAGACAAGATTGAATAAATTCCGTGATGATTTAGTGCGCTCCGAATATCAACTGAATACATACTTTTTTTTTTCATCCACATGGATGCGAATGTCTGTGCACTCTCTGCTTATTATCGTGTAAAATTTTACTTCAATCTTAATTCTCACTTGTAAAATAGAGCGCCAAAACAGAAGACCAGAAGCATATTCCCTGCCCTTTTAGTTGACGTTAGGTCCAGAATTGATTACGTGATATCCGTAATAAAGTGTGTTGTTTCAAGAGAATAACTGTATCAAATTGTCTTGAATTGCATATAAGTGGCTACTGGTTGATCAACCTGTAAATATCTTTGGCGTACTTAGTTGTTTATGACATGCAGATATTTTCATCCTCTAAATGGAAGCTATATACATTTTTTTGTATCATCTCTGGGCTTATCAAAATCCGTAATTGTTTAGATGAGCAAGAGTTCGCTTTTCTATACCCTTGATGGAATCATAGGATATACTAGGCATCTTGTCATTCCGTTTGTAACGCATAGAAATAATTATGGTACCGTAGAATTGGTTGGAAGAACCGTCATTTATAATATTCAAATGTATTTTAATTTTTACATGTCTGTCCACCCCCTCGGTAACTGATGCTAGAAAGCTGAAATTTCTTTTTTTTTTAAATAAATTAATTGATTTTAATTCTCGTTAGAAAATGGCCAAATCAAATAAAGCAATCCATAAGATAATACAAAAAAAATCACGTCTTTTCACACTCTCTCTGTTATCTTAATTTAACTTAACTTTACACCTGAATTGAATTTTAATCTCATACGTGGGACGCTGTAATTACAGTGCAATTTCATAAATGAACAAAAACGGACAACCCGTCATAGAGGGTTGCTATATACAAATTTAGATTTTCACATATAATTTGGCACACAGTCATTCTCAGATGTTTTTGATGTTTTGAAATATTCATCGGAATGTAAAAACCTATGGAATTGGTTTCATAACAGGGGCGTGGCTATATATTTTTTGTATATCTTTTGAGTGTCTGCTTAAATCAACTTTTCCTAGTTCACTTTTGTGTAGTCTGAATGAATTGTGAAATTTTGAATTGTTTGGTTACAAGGAATTTCCCGATTGTATGTTTATCTAGTGAAGTATATGCGTGAACAAAACGATGGCTAAAATAACATTTGAAACGGTACTATCCAATGAACAGTTGATAAATTTTCGATCATTTTGAAGAATAAAAACAAATTACAAAATGAATGTTCATGAAAAGCTTGACTCTCGGCTATAAGGTTTTCTTTCATAACATAATTGTAATAGAACTTTTGGATGAACATAAAGAATGTGTGCGTGCATATACTCAATCCTATCCTATTTTATTTGGTAGCGGAGGACGCACTTACAAACTTGCCTCACCTACTATTTACATACGCTCTATGGGCTTACGGGAATTCTTGGCTTTACGTAATCTACCGCCCATGATTTGGTCATTCACAGATGAGACGATTTTTATTTTTTTATAGGACGGTTTCATCGAAACATTATAATGCGAACTAATTTGCTATTGTTGAACGTTCGTAATTAGGTTTTGTAACAATGCTCTGGCCTCGTGTAATTTGCTGTAATTTGACCGCCGAATTACGGTGAACTTTTTTAATAGGGAAGCTTGAACTGAACATAAAATGCCTTTCGTATTGCTATTTTCAGCGTAGCATTTAACTATGCTTCTGGGCTGAGGTTCACGCTATAAGAATGGCATCGATACTATGTCTTGTCATGGTTATCAAGTACAAGAATATCCCACTTTCCGCTAATGGCATGAGAAAAGAATACTTATATAACTCGACACAACTCTTATTACAGAATATTGTTTTTTATATCCTAGGGCTAGATTACGAAATCATAAGGTAATACTAAGTATGTCATTCCGTTTGTAACGCCTAGAAATAATGATGATAGAAGAAAATGGATTGGACATCCAAGCATAAAGTTATTTTGATTTTTGCATATCCGTCGGTCCGTCTGCATGATAACTTCAGAACGGGTGTACTTAAAATTAAGTTCGAAAATGGGATAAATCGGGTAACTCCTTTATAGGGTTGCCATACAAAAATCTCGTTTTTCACTACATATTTGGACACGGCAAAACAATACCTTAACGTGTAGAGAGCTGAAAATTTGTACACGGCGTTTTCATATAAATAGTAAATATAATTCAAAAAATTGGGTAAAATAGACAAACCCTTCTTGGAGTTGGATTACAAAAATTTAGGATTAGACGTATATTGTGAAAAAGATCAGTCCTAGACTTTTTTATTTGACTGAAAAGTTCTTCAGAGTATACAAAATCCTATGAAATTGGTTATAATAATTTTTACTGTCCGACGAACTGTTCTAGAAATATGTGCAATCAAACTGCACTTATAAAATTACATACGGGAATTCAACTAGGGTATCATAAGAATCGATCTTAGAACAATTATAGCTTTTTTTTTACTTGTTTAGGAATACAACCTTGGTCTTGAGCTCCCAATTCCGAATTAGGTTTATTTTCGTTCACAAATGATCTTACATTGCGCACGGTAAAATATTCCAAGGACTTTGATCTCAACATTTCACAGAGATATGATTAAAATCGTTTTCGCGTCTAAAAAACTAGTTCTCCTCCTCCCCCATTTAATTGTGTTAAAATTTTTTTTATCCCTACCCGAATCTTGTTCGTTTATGGTTATTAAAGAAAAACATTTTTAATTTTTATAGGTGAATTATTCAAATTGGTTAAATTCTGAACAAAGTATGTTTATGAATAGCTTAGCCAATGGATATTCAAGTAATTACGAAAAATTCTCAGTTGCAATGCCGCCAGGTATTCACTCAAATAACTTAAATAGTATTTCAGGAAGTAAACAGCAGAAGACAGAATGTATAAATTAAACGAGGAGAAAACAAGCAAAACTATTCAATAAAATATAATGTCAATGTAAATCCAGTAAAATTACGAATTATAAACGAGAAACTCTTTTGTTGCTTTCAACCACATTTTTTGTTTGTTGTTTCTAAAACCTGCTAAAAGTTAACGTAAATAAAATGAAAAGTATAATTCCATCTGAGTGTGTGTGTGTGTATGGCGGAAAAAGTTAAGCTGTTTTTTGCACCGTGGAATTGTTTCCATCAGTAAATGCAGACGGACAGATTGCTGCCAGTTTATCTCTCTTATGTACACACAACAGACACAGTTAAAATATTTCTCCTCCGCATTATGACAACACTGAAAATTATTGTAAAAAGGATAAAATCAAATGCTTTAAAAAACATACTATAAGGTGGTGATGTGATTTAATTATATTTATTACGCTTTATTTTATATGTTTTAATCAATTATCGAATCTACTGTTGTAAAAGAGACAGGACATCTACTCTATAAATAAACAAGAACTTAAATTTAAGGGAGATAACGAGTTTCAGAAAGATCCTTTATCAAATAATATTATATGAATGTAAAGAAATGAGAAAAGAGCAGGCTGCTGTATGTGAACACATTGTGTATCTGCGAAAGATGAGATGATAAAACTTATTAGGAAATATTATATTTCAAAAAATTAAAAAAATGATTATTTTAAAAATGTTTTTGTGTTTTCTTTTTCCATTTCAAGAGTGATGTGTAGCTTCTCAGCCAGTCCAAGTATTTTTTGTTCTAAAAAGATGACACGCGACATTTATCATCGAAATAGTCATAAGGGATGATCAATGAAATTAAAGAAATTTCTGAAACTTCCACCTAAAATTATGATAAGCAATACCGGTCTCACGAGCAGTTTTTTTGGTCTCATTTTTTATCTAGTAATAGCTCTGTTCACTGTTTGGGTGAATGCATTATAACATTTTCACCCAAAAGCACCCAAACTCTGTTCACGTACTCAGAAAATGGGGGAAAAATATTCGCAAAAAAACATTGGCTATAGCCTATAGATTTTTTTACGGATAACATTAAATCTCACCGATTTTTATGAGAGATGGCTATTCGACGGAGAATAAGAAAAGAAATAGATTCGCAAAAGAATTTTCTAAAAAAAACTACTAGGTGAAAAGTTAGACCAATAAAACTAAGAATACATGCGTCGGACCACGGTGAAGCTGTTTTTTGGAAATATCTCGAGAACCAGGAAAGTGTTCCCAGCAAAATTTTGTAGGGATATTCCTCTCTTCAATACGCGTCCAGCCGTTTTTTGGAAATATCTCAAATATCTCGAGAACCAGGAAAGTGTTCTCAGCGAAATTTTGTAGGGATATTCCTCTCTTCCTCTACGCGTCCAGCGAGTGCTCATACGTCAAAATCGGTGACATTTAATTTTCAGTCAAAATTTCGCAAAAAAACATTGGCTATAGCCTATAGATTTTTTTTACGGATAACATTAAATCTCACCGAAATGGATTCGCAAAAGAATTTTCTAAAAAAAACTACTAGGTGAAAAGTTAGACCAATAAAACTAAGAATACATGCGTCGTACCACGGTGAAGCTGTTTTTTTTGAAATATCTCAAGAACCAGGAAAGTGTTCTCAGCGAAATTTTGTAGGGACATTCCTCTCTTTAATACGCGTCCAGCGAGTACTCATACGTCAAAATCGGTGACATCAGTCAAAATTTCGCAAAAAAACATGGGCTATAGCCTATAGATTTTTTTTACGGATAACATTAAATCTCACCGATTTTGATGAGAGATGGCTCATTCGACGGGGAATAAGAAAAGAAATGGATTCGCAAAAAAAAATTCTAAAAAAAACTACTAGGTGAAAAGTTAGACCAATAAAACTAAGAATACATGCGTCGTACCACGGTTAAGTTGTTTTTTGGAAATATCTCAAGAACCAGGAAAGTGTTCTCAGCGAAATTTTGTAGGGACATTCCTCTCTTTAATACGCGTCCAGCGAGTACTCATACGTCAAAATCGGTGACATCAGTCAAAATTTCGCAAAAAAACGTGGGCTATAGCCTATAGATTTTTTTTACGGATAACATTAAATCTCACCGATTTTGATGAGAGATGGCTCATTCGACGGGGAATAAGAAAAGAAATGGATTCGCAAAAAAAAAATTCTAAAAAAAACTACTAGGTGAAAAGTTAGACCAATAAAACTAAGAATACATGCGTCGTACCACGGTGAAGCTGTTTTTTGGAAATAACTCAAGAACCAGGAAAGTGTTCTCAGCGAAATTTTGTAGAGATATTCCTTCCTTCAATACGCGTCCAGCGAGTACTCATCCGTCAAAATCGGTGACATCAGTCAAAATTTCGCAAAAAAACATGGGCTATAGCCTATAGATTTTTTTTACGGATAAAATTAAATCTCACCGATTTTGATGAGAGATGGCTCATTCGACGGGGAATAAGAAAAGAAATAGATTCGAAAAAAAAAATTCTAAAAAAATCTACTAGGTGAAAAGTTAGACCAATAAAACCAAGAATACATGCGTCGTACCACGGTGAAGCTGTTTTTTGGAAATATCTCAAGAACCAGGAAAGTGTTCTCAGCGAAATTTTGTTGAGATATTCCTTCCTTCAATACGCGTCCAGCGAGTACTCATACGCCAAAATCGGTGACATCAGTCAAAATTTCACAAAAAAACATGTGCTACAATAGCCTATAGACTTTTTTTACGGATAACATTAAATCTCACCGATTTTTATGAGAGATGACTCATTCGACGGGGAATAAGAAAAGAAATATATTCGCAAAAGAATTTTCTAAAAAAAACTACTAGGTGTAAAGTTAGACCAATAAAACTAAGAATACATGCGTCGTACCACGGTGAAGCTGTTTTTTGGAAATATCTCAAGAACCAGGAAAGTGTTCTCAGCGAAATTTTGTCGAGATATTCCTCTCTTCAATACGCGTCCAGCGAGTACTCATACGTCAAAATCGGTGACATCAGTCAAAATTTCGCAAAAAAACATGGGTTATAGCCTATAAATTTTTTTTACGGATAACATTAAATCTCACCGATTTTGATGAGAGATGGCTCATTCGACGGGGAATAAGAAAATAAATGGATTCGCAAAAGAATTTTCTAAAAAAAACTACTAAGTGAAAAGTTAGACCAATAAAACTAAGAATACATGCGTCGTACCACGGTGAAGCAGTTTTTTGGAAATATCTCAAGAACCAGGAAAGTGTTCTCAGCGAAATTTTGTAGAGATATTCCTCTCTTCAATACGCGTCCAGCGAGTACTCATACGTCAAAATCGGTGACATCAGTCAAAATTTCGCAAAAAAACATGGGCTATAGCCTATAGATTTTTTTTACGGATAACATTAAATCTCACCGATTTTGATGAGAGATGGCTCATTCGACGGGGAATAAGAAAAGAAATGAATTCGCAAAAGAATTTTCTAAAAAAAAACTACTAGGTGAAAAGTTAGACCAATAAAACTAAGAATACATGCGTCGGACCACGGTGAAGCTGTTTTTTGGAAATATCTCGAGAGCCAGGAAAGTGTTCCCAGCGAAATTTTGTAGAGATATTCCTCTCTTCAATACGCGTCCAGCGAGTGCTCATACGTCAAAATCGATGACATTTAATTTTCCGTCAAAATTTCGCAAAAAAACATGGGCTATAGCCTATAGATTTTTTTTACGGATAACATTAAATCTCACCGATTTTGATGAGAGATGGCTCATTCGACGGGGAATAAGAAAAGAAATGGATTCGCAAAAGAATTTTCTAAAAAAAACTACTAGGTGTAAAGTTAGACCAATAAAACTAAGAATACATGCGTCGTACCACGGTGAAGCAGTTTTTTGGAAATATCTCAAGAACCAGGAAAGTGTTCTCAGCGAAATTTTGTAGAGATATTCACCTCTTCAATACGCGTCCAGCGAGTACTCATACGTCAAAATCGGTGACATCAGTCAAAATTTCGCAAAAAAACATAGGCTATAGCCTATAGATTTTTTTTACGGATAACATTAAATCTCACCGATTTTGATGAGAGATTGCTCATTCGACGGGGAATAAGAAAAGAAATGTATTCGCAAAAAAAAAAATCTAAAAAAAACTACTAGGTGAAAAGTTAGACCAATAAAACTAAGAATACATGCGTCGTACCCCGGTGAAGCTGTTTTTTGGAAATAACTCAAGAACCAGGAAAGTGTTCTCAGCGAAATTTTGTAGAGATATTCCTTCCTTCAATACGCGTCCAGCGAGTGCTCATCCGTCAAAATCGGTGACATCAGTCAAAATTTCGCAAAAAAACATGGGCTATAGCCTATAGATTTTTTTTACGGATAACATTAAATCTCACCGATTTTGATGAGAGATGGCTCATTTGACGGGGAATAAGAAAAGAAATGGATTCGCAAAAGAATTTTCTAAAAAAAACTACTAGGTGAAAAGTTAGACCAATAAAACTAAGAATACATGCGTCGGACCACGGTGAAGCTGTTTTTTGGAAATATCTCGAGAGCCAGGAAAGTGTTCCCAGCGAAATTTTGTAGAGATATTCCTCTCTTCAATACGCGTCCAGCGAGTACTCAAACGTCAAAATCGGTGATATCAGTCAAAATTTCGCAAAAAAAACATGGGTTATAGCCTATAAATTTTTTTTACGGATAACATTAAATCTCACCGATTTTGATGAGAGATAGCTCATTCGACGGGGAATAAGAAAAGAAATAGATTCGCAAAAGAATTTTCTAAAAAAGCTATTAGGTGAAAAGTTAGACCAATAAAACTAAGAATACATGCGTCGTACCACGGTGAAGCTGTTTTTTGGAAATATCTCAAGAACCAGGAAAGTGTTCCCAGCGAAATTTTGTAGGGATATTCCTCTCTTCAATACGCGTCCAGCGAGTGCTCATACGTCAAAATCGATGACATTTAATTTTCCGTCAAAATTTCGCAAAAAAACATGGGCTATAGCCTATAGATTTTTTTTACGGATAACATTAAATCTCACCGATTTTGATGAGAGATGGCTCATTCGACGGGGAATAAGAAAAGAAATGGATTCGCAAAAGAATTTTCTAAAAAAAACTACTAGGTGAAAAGTTAGACCAATAAAACTAAGAATACATGCGTCGGACCACGGTGAAGCTGTTTTTTGGAAATATCTCGAGAGCCAGGAAAGTGTTCTCAGCGAAATTTTGTAGAGATATTCCTCTCTTCAATACGCGTCCAGCGAGTACTCATACGTCAAAATCGGTGACATCAGTCAAAATTTCGCAAAAAAACATGGGTTATAGCCTATAAATTTTTTTTACGGATAACATTAAATCTCACCGATTTTGATGAGAGATAGCTCATTCGATGGGGAATAAGAAAAGAAATGGATTCGCAAAAGAATTTTCTAAAAAAAACTACTAGGTGAAAAGTTAGACCAATAAAACTAAGAATACATGCGTCGGACCACGGTGAAGCTGTTTTTTGGAAATATCTCGAGAGCCAGGAAAGTGTTCCCAGCGAAATTTTGTAGAGATATTCCTCTCTTCAATACGCGTCCAGCGAGTACTCATACGTCAAAATCGGTGATATCAGTCAAAATTTCGCAAAAAAACATGATTTTTTTTACGGATAACATTAAATCTCTCCGATTTTGATGAGAGATGACTCATTCGACGAGGAATAAGAAAAGAAATAGATTCGCAAAAGAATTTTCTAAAAAAACTACTAGGTGAAAAGTTAGACCAATAAAACTAAGAATACATGCGACGGACCACGGTGAAGCTGTTTTTTGGAAATATCTCGAGAAACAGGAAAGTGTTCCCAGCGAAATTTTGTAGGGATATTCCTCTCTTCAATACGCGTCCAGCTAGTACTCATACGTCAAAATCGGTGACATCAGTCAAAATTTCGCAAAAAAAACATGGGTTATAGCCTATAGATTTTTTTTACGGATAACATTAAATCTCACCGATTTTTATGAGAGATAGCTCATTCGACGGGGAATAAGAAAAGAAATAGATTCGCAAAAGAATTTTCTAAAAAAGCTACTAGGTGAAAAGTTAGACCAATAAAACTAAGAATACATGCGTCGGACCACGGTGAAGCTGTTTTTTGGAAATATCTCAAGAACCAGGAAAGTGTTCTCAGCGAAATTTTGTAGGGATATTCCTCTCTTCAGTACGCGTCCAGCGAGTACTCATACGTCAAAATCGGTGACATCAGTCAAAATTTCGCAAAAAAAACATGGGTTATATATAGCCTATAGATTTTTTTTACGGATAACATTAAATCTCACCGATTTTGATGAGAGATGGCTCATTCGCGGGGAATAAGAAAAGAAAAAGATTCGCAAAAGAATTTTCTAAAAAAAACTACTAGGTGAAAAGTTAGACCAATAAAACTAAGAATACGTGCGTCGTACCACGGTGAAGCTGTTTTTTGGAAATATCTCAAGAACCAGGAAAGCGTTCTCAGCGAAATTTTGTAGGGATATTCCTCTCTTCAATACGCGTCCAGCGAGTACTCATACGTCAAAATCGGTGATATCAGTCAAAAAAAACATGATTTTTTTTACGGATAACATTAAATCTCACCGATTTTGATGAGAGATAGCTCATTCGACGGGGAATAAGAAAAGAAATGTATTCGCAAAAAAAAAATCTAAAAAAAACCACTAGGTGAAAAGTTAGACCAATAAAACTAAGAATACATGCGTCGTACCACGGTGAAGCTGTTTTTTGGAAATAACTCAAGAACCAGGAAAGAGTTCTCAGCGAAATTTTGTAGAGATATTCCTTCCTTCAATACGCGTCCAACGAGTGCTCATCCGTCAAAATCGGTGACATCAGTCAAAATTTCGCAAAAAAACATGGGCTATAGCCTATAGATTTTTTTTACGGATAACATTAAATCTCACCGATTTTTATGAGAGATGGCTCATTCGACGGGGAATAAGAAAAGAAATAGATTCGCAAAAAAAATTTCTAAAAAAAACTACTAGGTGAAAAGTTAGACCAATAAAACCAAGAATACATGCGTCGTACCACGGTGAAGCTGTTTTTTGGAAATATCTCAAGAACCAGGAAAGTGTTCTCAGCGAAATTTTGTAGAGATATTCCTCTCTTCAATACGCGTCCAGCGAGTACTCATACGTCAAAATCGGTGACATCAGTCAAAATTTCGCAAAAAAACATGGGCTATAGCCTATAGATTTTTTTTACGGATAACATTAAATCTCACCGATTTTGATGAGAGATGGCTCATTCGACGGGGAATAAGAAAAGAAATGTATTCGCAAAAGAATTTTCTAAAAAAAACTACTAGGTGAAAAGTTAGACCAATAAAACTAAGAATACATGCGTCGTACCACGGTGAAGCTGTTTTTTGGAAATATCTCAAGAACCAGGAAAGTGTTCTCAGCGAAATTTTGTAGAGATATTCCTCTCTTCAATACGCGTCCAGCGAGTACTCATACGTCAAAATCGGTGACATCAGTCAAAATTTCGCAAAAAAACATGGGTTATAGCCTATAGATTTTTTTTACGGATAACATTAAATCTCACCGATTTTTATGAGAGATGGCTCATTCGCGGGGAATAAGAAAAGAAATAGATTCGCAAAAGAATTTTCTAAAAAAAACTACTAGGTGAAAAATTAGACCAATAAAACTAAGAATACATGCGTCGTACCACGGTGAAGCTGTTTTTTGGAAATATCTCAAGAACCAGGAAAGTGTTCTCAGCGAAATTTTGTAGGGATATTCCTCTCTATAGTACGCGTCCATCGAGTACTCATACGTCAAAATCGGTGACATCAGTCAAAATTTCGCAAAAAAAATGGGCTATAGCCTATAGATTTTTTTACGGATAACATTAAATCTCACCGATTTTGATGAGAGATGGCTCAGTCGACGGGGAATAAGAAAAGAAATAGATTCGCAAAAGAATTTTCTAAAAAAAACTACTAGGTGAAAAGTTAGACCAATAAAACTAAGAATACATGCGACGGACCCCGGTGAAGCTGTTTTTTGGAAATATCTCAAGAACCAGGAAAGTGTTCTCAGCGAAATTTCGTAGGGATATTTCTCTCTTCAGTACGCGTCCAGCGAGTACTCATACGTCAAAATCGGTGACATCAGTCAAAATTTCGCAAAAAAACATGGGTATAGCCTATAGATTTTTTTTACGGATAACATTAAATCTCACCGATTTTGATGAGAGATGGCTCATTCGCGGGGAATAAGAAAAGAAAAAGATTCGCAAAAGAATTTTCTAAAAAAAACTACTAGGTGAAAAGTTAGACCAATAAAACTAAGAATACATTCGTCGTACCACGGTGAAGCTGTTTTTTGGAAATATCTCAAGAACCAGGAAAGTGTTCTCAGCGAAATTTTGTAGGAATATTCCTCTCTTCAATACGCGTCCAGCGAGTGCTCATACGTCAAAATCGGTGACATTTAATTTTCAGTCAAAATTTCGCAAAAAAACATGGGCTATAGCCTATAGATTTTTTTTACGGATAACATTAAATCTCACCGATTTTGATGAGAGATGGCTCATTCGCGGGGAATAAGAAAAGAAATAGATTCGCAAAAGAATTTTCTAAAAAAAACTACTAGGTGAAAAGTTAGACCAATAAAACTAAGAATACATGCGTCGTACCACGGTGAAGCTGTTTTTTGGAAATATCTCAAGAACCAGGAAAGTGTTCTCAGCGAAATTTTGTAGGGATATTCCTCTCTTCAGTACGCGTCCAGCGAGTACTCATACGTCAAAATCGGTGACATCAGTAAAAATTTCGCAAAAAAACATGGGTTATAGCCTATAGATTTTTTTTTACGGATAACATTAAATCTCACCGATTTTGATGAGAGATGGCTCATTCGCGGGGAATAAGAAAAGAAAAAGATTCGCAAAAGAATTTTCTAAAAAAAACTACTAGGTGAAAAGTTAGACCAATAAAACTAAGAATACATGCGTCGTACCACGGTGAAGCTGTTTTTTGGAAATATCTCAAGAACCAGGAAAGTGTTCTCAGCGAAATTTTGTAGGGATATTCCTCTCTTCAATACGCGTCCAGCGAGTACTCATACGTCAAAATCGGTGATATCAGTCAAAATTTCGCAAAAAAACATGATTTTTTTTACGGATAACATTAAATCACACCGATTTTGATGAGAGATAGCTCATTCGACGGGAAATAAGAAAAGAAATAGATTCGCAAAAGAATTTTCTAAAAAAAACTACTAGGTGAAAAGTTAGACCAATAAAACTAAGAATACATGCGTCGTACCACGGTGAAGCTGTTTTTTGGAAATATCTCAAGAACCAGGAAAGTGTTCTCAGCGAAATTTTGTAGGGATATTCCTCTCTTCAGTACGCGTCCAGCGAGTACTCATACGTCAAAATCGGTGACATCAGTAAAAATTTCGCAAAAAAACATGGGTTATAGCCTATAGATTTTTTTTACGGATAACATTAAATCTCACCGATTTTGATGAGAGATGGCTCATTCGCGGGGAATAAGAAAAGAAATAGATTCGCAAAAGAATTTTCTAAAAAAAACTACTAGGTGAAAAGTTAGACCAATAAAACTAAGAATACATGCGTCGTACCACGGTGAAGCTGTTTTTTGGAAATATCTCAAGAACCAGGAAAGTGTTCTCAGCGAAATTTTGTAGGGATATTCCTCTCTTCAATACGCGTCCAGCGAGTACTCATACGTCAAAATCGGTGATATCAGTCAAAATTTCGCAAAAAAACATGATTTTTTTTACGGATAACATTAAATCTCACCGATTTTGATGAGAGATAGCTCATTCGACGGGAAATAAGAAAAGAAATAGATTCGCAAAAGAATTTTCTAAAAAAAACTACTAGGTGAAAAGTTAGACCAATAAAACTAAGAATACATGCGTCGTACCACGGTGAAGCTGTTTTTTGGAAATATCTCAAGAACCAGGAAAGTGTTCTCAGCGAAATTTTGTAGGGATATTCCTCTCTTCAGTACGCGTCCAGCGAGTACTCATACGTCAAAATCGGTGACATCAGTAAAAATTTCGCAAAAAAACATGGGTTATAGCCTATAGATTTTTTTTACGGATAACATTAAATCTCACCGATTTTGATGAGAGATGGCTCATTCGCGGGGAATAAGAAAAGAAATAGATTCGCAAAAGAATTTTCTAAAAAAAACTACTAGGTGAAAAGTTAGACCAATAAAACTAAGAATACATGCGTCGTACCACGGTGAAGCTGTTTTTTGGAAATATCTCAAGAACCAGGAAAGTGTTCTCAGCCAAATTTTGTAGGGATATTCCTCTCTTCAATACGCGTCCAGCGAGTGCTCATACGTCAAAATCGGTGACATTTAATTTTCAGTCAAAATTTCGCAAAAAAACATGGGCTATAAGCCTATAGATTTTTTTTACGGATAACATTAAATCTCACCGATTTTGATGAGAGATGGCTCATTCGACGGGGAATAAGAAAAGAAATAGATTCGCAAAAGAATTTTCTAAAAAAAACTACTAGGTGAAAAGTTAGACCAATAAAACTAAGAATACATGCGTCGGACCACGGTGAAGCTGTTTTTTGGAAATATCTCAAGAACCAGGAAAGTGTTCTCAGCGAAATTTTGTAGGGATATTCCTCTCTTCAGTACGCGTCCAACGAGTACTCATACGTCAAAATCGGTGACATCAGTAAAAATTTCGCAAAAAAACATGGGTTATAGCCTATAGATTTTTTTTACGGATAACATTAAATCTCACCGATTTTGATGAGAGATGGCTCATTCGCGGGGAATAAGAAAAGAAATAGATTCGCAAAAGAATTTTCTAAAAAAAACTACTAGGTGAAAAGTTAGACCAATAAAACTAAGAATACATGCGTCGTACCACGGTGAAGCTGTTTTTTGGAAATATCTCAAGAACCAGGAAAGTGTTCTCAGCCAAATTTTGTAGGGATATTCCTCTCTTCAATACGCGTCCAGCGAGTGCTCATACGTCAAAATCGGTGACATTTAATTTTCAGTCAAAATTTCGCAAAAAAACATGGGCTATAAGCCTATAGATTTTTTTTACGGATAACATTAAATCTCACCGATTTTGATGAGAGATGGCTCATTCGACGGGGAATAAGAAAAGAAATAGATTCGCAAAAGAATTTTCTAAAAAAAACTACTAGGTGAAAAGTTAGACCAATAAAACTAAGAATACATGCGTCGTACCACGGTGAAGCTGTTTTTTGGAAATATCTCAAGAACCAGGAAAGTGTTCTCAGCGAAATTTTGTAGGGACATTCCTCTCTTCAATACGCGTCCAGCGAGTACTCATACGTCAAAATCGGTGATATCAGTCAAAATTTCGCAAAAAAACATGATTTTTTTTACGGATAACATTAAATCTCTCCGATTTTGATGAGAGATGACTCATTCGACGAGGAATAAGAAAAGAAATAGATTCGCAAAAGAATTTTCTAAAAAAAACTACTAGGTGAAAAGTTAGACCAATAAAACTAAGAATACATGCGACGGACCACGGTGAAGCTGTTTTTTGGAAATATCTCGAGAACCAGGAAAGTGTTCCCAGCGAAATTTTGTAGGGATATTCCTCTCTTCAATACGCGTCCAGCTAGTACTCATACGTCAAAATCGGTGACATCAGTCAAAATTTCGCAAAAAAAACATGGGTTATAGCCTATAGATTTTTTTTACGGATAACATTAAATCTCACCGATTTTTATGAGAGATAGCTCATTCGACGGGGAATAAGAAAAGAAATAGATTCGCAAAAGAATTTTATAAAAAAGCTACTAGGTGAAAAGTTAGACCAATAAAACTAAGAATACGTGCGTCGGACCACGGTGAAGCTGTTTTTTGGAAATATCTCGAGAACCAGGAAAGTGTTCTCAGCGAAATTTTGTAGGGATATTCCTCTCTTCAATACGCGTCCAACGAGTACTCATACGTCAAAATCGGTGATATCAGTCAAAATTTCGCAAAAAAACATGGATTATAGCCTATAGATTTTTTTTACGGATAACATTAAATCTCACCGATTTTTATGAGAGATAGCTCATTCGACGGGGAATAAGAAAAGAAATAGATTCGCAAAAGAATTTTCTAAAAAAAACTACTAGGTGAAAAGTTAGACCAATAAAACTAAGAATACATGCGTCGGACTACGGTGAAGCTGTTTTTTGGAAATATCTCGAGAACCAGGAAAGTGTTCGCAGCGAAATTTTGTAGGAATAGTCCTCTCTTCAATACGCGTCCAGCGAGTGCTCATACGTCAAAATCGGTGACATTTAATTTTCAGTCAAAATTTCGCAAAAAAACAGAAAAATATGAAATGTCACCGATCTTGGTCGGGGATGGCACATTCGACGAGGAATAAGACAAGAGTACGTTGTGTAAAGGAATTTCTCAAAAACATTCACTGGGTTAAGGACCAATAAAACGAATCACCTGTGGTTGGTCCACGGGTTACTGATTTTTTGGACGTATTTCGAAAACCAGCTAGTTTTTCAGCAAAATTTCGTAAATGTACTCCTCTCTTCATTACGCGTCCAACGAGTGCTCTTTGGTCGAAATCGGAGACAAAGTTTTTACCCAAAATTTCTCATGGAACCGATGGTTTACCAATACAGAACTCTATTTACGTGAGGCTAGAAATTTCCAATATGGCTCCATTGATTACCGTGAAAAATGGTATTTTGACTAAAAATGGATTATAACGCTTCCGATGCAGAATCAGTTTTTTTGATAATTTATGGCAAACCAAGAAAGCTTTCAGAGAAATTCCTTCAGAATTAAGTTAATCAATTAAAATCAATTAAAGACTGCTGTAAATTTATACAAAAATACTTTATTCTTCCCTTTGTTTAATTTGTGAGCAATGTAATTTATCTTAACTAAGGCATTGGCTTCAAAGAAGGCCCATAATAATAAAGTAATTTTACCCTATAACAAAAACAAAATGGCATGGAAACTAAAACCCACTTCTTTTAAGCGCTTGACAACAACAATAAACCGTAGAAAAATAAATAACCTGTAAAATCTTATGCTAACTAAACGAAAGTCTTTTTTTTAACAACAACAACAATAAAAGACTGAGACGTGAGCTCAGTGTATATTACATACGTGTGTGTACAGAACAAACAAAATGATGTAACGCATTTGCCACAATAGTTAGGTGCACAGTATGTAATGTATATTAAGGCAAAGTTCGCGGCTTCAATGATTATGTGATAGAAAGTAATGGAATATAACTGCTGCGAAAAAGACGTAGGTTCGTACTCCACAGGTCCGTCTGTCTGTACATATCACAATGGTTAATTGTCGTCTATGTTGCAGGCACTAAGTACGTATATACAATCAACTAAATCTACTTCTTTATGCATCCATACGAGTTAATAGCTTCATACTCCTTGTCACACATTAACAGCAACTTTAACCAATGATCTCCATCCACACGAGGAATCTCTAATACTCCACCGTAATTTGCAGGTAAAACTTTCGTAGATATGTGCTGATGGAGAGAATCTCTATCGGTTCCATGGAAAATTATCCTCGTTCTCAGTTTTTCTCGTAGGAACGGTTTGAACAGGGCAAAGACTAGATTGAATATTTTGGGTTGGTTGATTACGTGGATTCCTTTAATTCGCAGGGGAACAGAGTCCTAGAAAAAATAGAAATTTAGAAAATGTTTCTCCCTAGCTATGGGGCAAAATGTGTTCGAGAATATTTACTTGTAACCAGTCTACAATTCTCTTGGCAAATGGTGGGGTAAATTGCCAGGTTTGTTGTAGAGAGAGACCATCCATATCAAAGATCACAATAGCTCCATGTACTTGGGTTTCTGGCTCTAGCATAGCGGCTTCTAAAAATAATACGCATCCTTTGAACACTTCGTCTAAGGTAACTTCCTTGTGCTTCCATTTCTCTATAAAAAAAAAATTTTTTTTGTTTAAATAGTCTGTTCTCAATAGTGAAGGAAAAAAACAAATTTACTTCCAAGCTCCAAGAGTAATATTCTCCTTCCAAGTTGGTCCCGATTGGAGAAAACTGTTAGGATATTGTGCTGGAAGATATTTGCTTCCTTGCTCGGCATAAGACCATTATACACGTCACTGTGTTTCAGTTTGAAATTATAATATCGTTTCACCTAAGAGAAGAAGAAAAGATAAATTTAGTTTAGATCGCATAACGTTTCTTTACAAAAAAAAAAAAAATTTCCAAATAATACGGGCTTATAGCATCGCTCTATTTCTTGGGCTCCTTTGTTATCCAGGATAATTTCCAAATTGAAGAAATCAATCGATATAATGTAGTCTCTGCCAATTTATAAAATTGGACGAAAACTGTTTTCCTTGGATTAACATTAAGAACCGCCTTTTGACAGTTTTTCATTACATTTTACATGAGTTCAGATGATGGCTGATTACATCTCCACAGGAGGTTGTCGTCTATAAGAAACCCTAGCAGAATTGAGAAGGGCGGAGACAAAGAATCTCTAACTTTTAAAGGTTCCAAGGCTTTATGATAATTGGAAGGGATTAAATGAACCAACTGCTCATTGTTATAATTACAGAACCATACGAGGCAGTATTCTACACTTGTACCACTGACAGCTAGCAGGAGTCAAGGTATATAGAAGACAAGGTATTCCCATTAAAATGTTGACATATTGCAGCTGATAGCCTGTGACGTAATTCTGTAACCAATGTATATACATTTTTATATGAAAGACAAAGAGAGGAGAGATAGTATTGTGTTCTCTGTACCGTACTTCCCTACATTTCACGATATTACGTCACTTAATGGTGGAACATGGTTCGTAATGGGAATACCTTGGCAGCAGTTCTCACATTGTGTCGCACTGCGATTGTGCTGCCAATTGTACCATGCTGTGTGAGAAATACCTGATAGGCGAACGAAATCTGGGGAAAAAAGCATTCGAGAGGCCGGAAAAAAAAGTGATAGCCATTGTCTGAAAAGTAAGAAGTCCGAATGATTGTGCGAATAGTGTTTGAGAAAATTGTTAATCAATTGGTACAGACCAAGTCCAAAGTTTATTTGACCAGACAAGCAGGCAGCGGAGACAGCTAGCATTCTGTTCTCCTTGGATTGGAATCACAAGTGCACATTTACGGGCGAGAATGGCAGTGCACCTAGGTATGTAGACAAATAAGAATATGAAAAGATAGGCTTAACCGACATTAGTATACTCAGATTCTAGAACGGCAAAGTACTATAATCATATACACGCTATAGTATACCCTATAGAAGAAAAAGAGAGTCTTGTGGAAATCACAAAAGACTGGCAGATGAGGAATTTGTTTTCTCCACGAATTAGGAGTCTTATTTAATTACAAAATGTTGGCGTGGTCGAGCACAACCGTCCCTTGATCCAAGAACAAAACAAGAATCCGATATTACCTGCCAACCTATACATAAGCTGCATCGCAACACCTTCTCGATTGTAACGAGATCTTGGTTGAACAGATTTGCTCACCCTAGCAGTCATCTATATCTCCGTAGACTCATATGCGACTCAAAAATCTGTACCTTAATGACCTTAATGACATCAGAATATCCAGATTCATTACACAGCAGTGAACAGTCTCGAATTTCCGGAATCTCTCTTGACATTCTTTAGTGGACAGCATAAATTTTTTGTTAAAGTTTCCCATCACATGCAGTTATAACCAAGCAAACAAATTAGAATCATGACTGCAGAAGGAATTCATCATATTAAACAAGTGCCCCGAAATCTGATCCAGATGTTTTCTTTCAATCATTTTAATAGCGCGGCATAGCGGAACCTCTCGGAGGCGCCCCGGCGAGGGATCCTGATCAACCAAAGATGTAAGTCGTCCTAACTCTATAGACATATGGATGAATTCTACGTAGACTGGTTGTTTAAGATTAGTCCGGTGGGCAGTAGCTTCTAAAGACATCTCCACCTTATGCAATCTAAGATTAATAAAGAAATTTTTTTTCGTTATTACGTAATGGCGTACTCAGGGCCTTTGTTTTCTCCTTGACTCTCCTGGAGCACTCTCTCTCGGTGCCAGTAGTTGACTAAGTCCGATCCTCTACTTCTTTCAGGTCATCATACGGACACTGTAAATATATTGCCCACAGTGTAATTGGGTGGATGCGATACGGCAGCGAAAATATGTCATCTATATCTTCAAGGTGAGGTAAGGTAAGTGGTGTAAGGATCCCTTCAGGAGCTGATGGTGTGCTCTGTTTTGTTTTAGGCACGATTTTTTTTTTGTTAATGGCGTCGTGACAGCGGCAGGTATTTCGTGGTATGCACCCCGCCCTGTAATATCAACGTTGTCACGGAGTGATCTATCAGCTGCGTAAAGTCCAGACTTTACGTCCAAAGCAACTCACTCGACCAAATTCCATAACATCATCTAATTTTCCAGAGCATTACTGTACCAAATTTTATTTTCCTCAAAACCATGGAAGAAAATACTGATAAAGTCATAAGATGCATGGTGCAGATCTGATGGCTCCCTACATTATTTTCGACATACATACGAAGCAGGACAACTTACATTTTGTCTCCTATGAAGACAATAAACAATAATGAATAACAGAATTATCTTCAAAGAACAAGGGTCTATCGTAGTCGGTATAGACCTAGTTCTTCTTTGACGAATTAAAGATCAATGGTCACTAAATGATTTTTAGGATAATCATCAGGAGGAGATAATGCAGAACTCAGATGGATACCAGAGATAGTAGCGCTAAGTATACTTCGCGCCAAATATTCAATAGCCTTCTTTTGCCTAGAAGAAATACTTTAAACAACAGAGGGAACTGATAAGAATTTGCAAGCCAAAAAAAAGTTTATTGTTTTTGTTTTTATATCTAATTAATAAACACTTAGCAAAATGTAGGTAGGTAAGTACTTACCAACTCTTTGGCACTTTCTGGATAAAATTTACACGGGCGGAGAAATCGTACAAGCCACTCCTCACTATGTAACGGGACTTTGTAGTTAGTTTCAGCTAGAAATGATAAAAATAAAAAGATTAATGTAAATAAAAAAATAAAAAAACAAGAGTCAAGGTAATAATAAATTTATAATAAATGAATAAAACCACTTTGAAATCGTAATGGCCCGTAAGACATATTCCTTGATTATGGACTTATACTGTAACTAGATTCATCTTTATTATGGGTACTCATTATGGATGATCTCTTGCTAGCACTCACCCGGAGGGGGTTACAAAGCGGTATATTATGCAGACGCCCTAGTGATCTTAGTTACCGGTAGTTAGGAGTCCGAACTCTGCAGACTGATGCAAAACGGGGTCCGACTAGTCATAGACTGGGCTACTGATTTCGGATTGTGCATCAATCTATTGAAAACCGATTTAAGCCAGATTGAACGCCTTCTATTGACTCCACACGTTTAGAGCTAAAGGACCTGGTAAAAAAACTAGACATCATACTAGCTAAACGTTGGGAACCACACCTTGTGGACAGAGCGAACAAAGCTTTTAGGGCCTTCACAATATGCCACAGAAAAATTTAGTAACTCAAACCGCGAATGATCCTATGAATACCTATACACTAGCGTCATCCGACCCATGCTAACCTACGGTTTTGTGATGTGGCGGAAAGCAATGGATTTCGCCAATCTTTATAAGATATTGGAAAAGATGCAAAGATTGTGCCTCCTTAGTGTAAGTGGCGTTCTCAAGACAATCAGAGCTCGAGGTCTTGATGTCATCCTTAATATACACTCCATGCAAATATAGTCAGAGCTGGATTCACACTGGATCAAGAATTCGACCCAAATCCATCTTTGAATTCGTGCAATCTATAACATCTGATATCGACAGGGACAGTGACCACTTGCTCGAGACAATGCTGAAAAGCAACTTTAAATCGAAAATTCTATTTAGGGCAGAATGGGAATCACACTCTGTGCTTCACCCATTGACAAACCCTATTATCTACACAGACGGCTCCAAATCTGAAGAAAACACCGGAGGAGTCATTTTCTGCGAGGAACCTTACATGGTGCTAATTACCATAAACAACTTACCGTGAGATGGCGGTTTTCCAGGCGGAAGTCAAGGCTATCCTTGAAGTGGGAAGGTATCTCCTCAACTCAGATATTGAGAACAAGAAGATTTCAATCTGCTCGGACAGCCAGGCAGTTGTCAAAACCTTGTCAAAATCCTCTACAACCTCCAATTTTTTTCTGGAGTGTAAAATAACCATGAATTCCTTCTCTCGAAAAAACTTGGTACTCGTTCTTGAAGTTGTAGGTCACAGCGATATTAGCGGAAACAATAAGGCGGACGAGCTTGCTCGTCTTGGTGCAGCCTCGGAGGCATCCCCCTCCACAATCGGGATCGCACCAAAACACCTTACGCCTAATATATCGGTTTGGACCGACCGGCAGCACAGTCGTCTTTGGTTATATGACTCTTCGGGCAGAGCTACAACAAAACTGTAGAGTAAACCTAACGCAAATCTAACTAATAAGATATTGGGACTAAACAAGCGAACCTTGAGAACTCTTTAGTGTTAATCCTCACTGAGCACTCTTTTCTCAGGGGTCACCTTCACAAGAGGGGCCTTATAGATGATCCTGTATGCAGAAGATGCGGAGAGAAATCCGAAACGGTGACTCACTTTCTTTGTCACTATCCGGCTCTCTCTCTCTCTGGAAAGCGTTACAAATTCCTTGGCTTACACCTCCTGAAAGAATTGCATGAAGCCGGTATTGAGGATTGGAGGCCAATATTGAACTTTGTGAGAGCGTCCGTTTGGAACCTTGCTCATAAGTCTGGAGTGCGATCAATCGGCATTGTTATGGTCTATGTTCCAGAGACCCCGCCTGGGGCGTCAACCTGATTTCAATCCATCCATCTAGCAATTATTGCTATCAGCAGATATTAAGTTTTCTGATTACCCAGTATTACCAACAAAGTGAGGCAAATAACATTTAAAAGCTAAATTCTATGTTGCACGCCATACTTCTTGAAGCTATTTTTTGCTGGTCTGAATGTAACTTCACATGAGAACATCGAGCGGGTATATAACATGTTTGATGACTACCTTCCTTGAGTCTGTTTAGAGCCTTTACATTAAACATTACATCTAATCGAGATTAGTCTTATTAAATCCCTCCAGAGACGCTCTAAAAATCTCTACGAATTATTCAAAATTAAGCAGAACCCGTTTTTAACAGGATTGACCTACAAACTGTCAACAAATGGAAAGAAAAAAGTAGAGGGGTATGATTCGTAAGGATTTCTACTGATGTTAATCTTAATGAGGGCTCGTCTTTTAATATTTATCTTTTATGTACATGTCTGCAAGTATGCTGCTACACCTAACTCGACTTCTAACCGAAATTTTGCAATGCTCAATCAATCGAAATTACTTTCACAGCTGAAGAGAACCCAAACCTGCAGAAGGTTGTTTTGGGTCTAATGGTGTTTGGGTCTTTCTCATCTTGGTTTTATATCTCCACCACATCCTTCATACACTAGCATTCATATCAAAATTGAACCTTTCAATACAGACTTCTTTAACAGGACAGGTTCATCAGGGTTGCCAGAATTCACGATTTATCCTATTTCCCTCGATTTTTAGGTAGACTTTCGATTCCCCAATTTTGGCTCCGTTATTTCCGATTTCTGGAGATTTTCACTATTAGCCCATATTTTATTATATAAACAATTTTCTGGTGCTATCTGGCAATGAAACACCTAACGGAGCATGGAAAATTAGTAACGAAATCGCACTTAAAGACGCGCAAAATATGAATCAGATGCACAAAACTATGAAGAAAGGTGGCTAAAAAACGGACGCATCCAAACATTACAGATCTCCTCTCTCTGTCTTTCCTATAAAAATGTATATACATTAGTCACAGAATTACGTCACAGGCTATCAGCTGCAATGTGTCACAATTTTAATGGGAATACTTGTCTTTACCTTGGGACTGAGTGATCTCCTATTTTATGTGACACCAATTTTGATTTCAGAAGTATGCTCTCGCTGTCAATGCTACCAACTGTCGTAAGCTAGCGCCATATTTAAATTATTTGGGAATTTACGTCAGCGGGATTTACCAAATTTACCACAAAACTATTTGGGAGTATTTTTGCTTTTAAATTTTAATTATGATTCGAAAGAAAGTTTTTTTTACATGGCTGATTTGGTAGGAGCTAAAGGATAAGATCATCATTAACAGTTTTCTTGTCAATCCTAAAGCTGCATAAGTTCATACACACACTATAAAAATTTCGCATTGCAGGCAGATGGAAAAAACACATATATGCGGGGGACTATGGCACGGTTTTTGAAAGTATGAGGCTGCATTTTGAGGCATATCAAAGCGCACCTTATATACTGACCTGTCTAAACAGGATCATACCAACAGCAGCATATTGAGTGCTGGAAATATACAACTTTTGATGTACTACATTTAGGTGCGTTACCGCGTATTTTAGGTGACCGTTTCTTCAATAGTTTCTCCTTACCAAGTTGCCCGCTCCGTAAATATCGCTGAACCTTAAACAATTTCTCGTTAGCAATCGTTTACAGTTCAATGGAAATAATAATGGATGAAACTTTGCAACTGTGAATCACTTAACCATCAAATAGTAAGAAGAAAAAAAAAATTATTATGGAAAATTACTTTTCAGATAAAATAAAACACGACCAACAGCCACCATCCAAACCTTTTACGTATATATAAACAAAATAACAATATTGAACACGTGTTGTCTGTCTCGCATTCTGAATATTGTTTGCTCAATTTACAGCTGTTTTTAGTTTCACTTCATTCAGTGCAGGTAATACATAAATAATGTAAATCCACAAAATTGCACAAATTATTTTCTTATACTATTTAAAAACCTGATTGTGCTACTCCCTTCCATTGTCATTGAGTTAAGTTCAGTAAGAAGAAAATAAAACAGTTTCACATCGTCGTTTCCCCGGAAACAAGATCAAAGTCCAAAGCTTAACTCACCTATTCTCAATTAGAGGTATATTGTGCCTCGTTGAATGTGAATTTAATAGAAAAACATACGTCGAATTTGCATATTAATTAGTAAACAAACAAAAAACCTACTTGAGAGTTGATCTGAAACGTAATCCCATTAACCGTGAGGTGACCACCACCAGTGTAATGTCTATATATAATCTCATAATCTCAGTCGTCATGGTAATAATAATTATCCTTCGAAAACGCAATGATGTCTTAATTGTTGCTATTTGTGTAACTCTATAGCGATCCTTGTGTATGTACATACATAGAAGCTCTTGACTCAGAACGAATGTAAAACTGTTTTGAATTAAATTAACATCAGACATTATTTGCTCATTGCTCATTGAAATGTTGTCTTTAATGACAAAAGTGGATAAAGTTCGTACAAAATTGTTTACAAAAAAACAAAGGTTAAACAAGATCAATTGCAAGATACAAGCTTTAAAAAAAGCACAATTAAAACGCACTCAACAAAATCGGAGAGACTTCTCTGTTCACTAAATGGATTATATGAAAGAAAATTCATAATACAAATTTAGCACAGTTAGAGTGTCATAAAATCAGTCAAATTCTCTAATTATGTTAGTATATAACTAGAAATCTACTACGGATTGCATGTCTAGAAATAATTAGTGCTATGCGTACCCACCCAACTGCAGCCTTAGAAGCTATGCAGGACCGAATCCCTTCACATTTGCATGTTCGAAGGAGGCCATCCTCAGTGCAATTAGACTGCAGAGGGCGAATCTCCTGAGTACAAGCAATTTAATTTGGTTGGCCACCTAAAAATCTTCCAAGAATTCCTTTAGATGATCCGACAACCAACCCAATTTCAGACGTTATGCCTAAATGACATAATTTTGAAACACCATTCAAGGTGATCTTAGCGGACCATCAAAAGTAGCACACTGGGCACCTACCAACTGATCTCTTAAATGGTATACGTATGGGTCCAAAATAGAAGGTAGAGCAGACGTGCGCATATATGTACCATCTCGCAAAGGCACTATGGGGACCTCACCAACCATTTTCCAGGCAGAAATACACGCCATAGAACTCTATGCTCGCAAAATAATTCACAAGAAAATACGTGAATACCAGTCTAGAATCACTCAAAACGCTAAACTCGTTTACCTTTGAGTCTAAGCTGGTCTGGGACTGTTCAACTGTCTTGAAGCAAACAAGATGACGCTGATTTGGGTGCCAGGACATGAAAGCATTAAGAGTACCGGATTGTAAATCTGTCCTTGCAAAGGAAGAAGCCAAATCTCAGTTAATTGGCCCTGAGCCTATTTTTGGATACCCAAAAAGCCACCTCTCAGCTCAGATCAGGCTTTAGGAGGAGAGAAATAAAATGGCACACTGGGAAAATACCCTGAGGCTGAGATAAGCGAAGAAGTTCGTAAGGTACACGCAACAGAGGACACCTCTCAATCAGCAGAAAGGAATTAAGGCTCATAACGGGCCTATTAACTGGGATTGCCCAGTTAGACATCATCTCAAAAAGATGGGTAAGACCGCTGATGAGACCTGTCCCGTCTGTATGGAAAACGATGAAACCTCTGAACATGTCCTATGTGACAGTGAAGTTCTGTGCCGCACATATGGTTAACATATCTAGAAAAAGCATTCTCATTACCACAAGATGTTGCAAAGATGGTCTCAAGAATGTCATAGGCTTTATAAAAGATCTTAATTTCGGATGGGCACCCTAGGACACTTAGGAGTAATGTCACAAAAGATCTTATAGGTTGCAGTAACTAGATGAGAGACGGGAACTCTGTCTGTGCCATTACTCTGATTATGAATTATTGTAATTCTTCAGGAAATCATCATCGATTTCTTGTTTTAAAAAATTTTTAGATGATAATTTTAACCCTGTATTCTGCCCACTACTAGAATTCTTGAGTTAGTTTTTATATGATGGCTTAACCTCTTTCTGCTTAAAGTGAAGACACTCCTTACAACGGTTGAGCCAGAAAAATAAATCAAGTTAAAATGTCAAATAATATCTGACATCTGTCATCGCATGAATCACAGTATAATTGCAAAAATATTCGTGTAGCAAGTGTGATGCTCTATTTTGCCAACACAGCCTTAAAAATGATAAATGCAACGACAAATGAATTGCAGAGAGGATTTAAAAATTGTTATTTGTGCACAAATAATCAAATATGCATATTTGATGACTTTGTTGTTGCATCGCTCGATGTGACATTCATGGCATGATAAACGGTTATGGGATTGCCTTTATATGCGACATTATACGCAAAATACTTATCATATAATTATAAGTCATATCACGTAAAATTACAATGATTCTGCATCGACAAAGTTAAGACACAAGTTTCCTACACGTGAATAATACTAGCAATGTAATTAGAAATTCCCAGTAATTATAAACTCATTATTTTTTTATTAGACTATTAGTTATTACTTTTATGAACTTTTAGAACTATTAGTTATTACTTTAATTAGTGTTGATTCCAAAGCAAAGTTTAGTGTTAATTATACTGACACTGAAACATTACTCCGGAGAGAAATAAAAACTAAAGAAAATTTGTTGCTGCAATTAATGGAGCAGAAAAAGAACAAGTTGTCATGTAAATTGCACGACGAACCTGTATGAAAGTTATGACTTTTTCCTTCAAAGTTTTCGAAGGTTTTCTATGTACTATAATTTTGTAGATGTGTGTAGGCATGTATATTAAAATATATACAGTAGTGGACCAATTTTTCTACAATAAAATGTCAGCGATACAAATAAAATTTTGATTATTGGTGCGTTCATTTTCTCGTCCTGAAGCAATGTGTGTGAAGGAACGAAAAAAATCATTTCAAGTGTTTGACATTTCTTCTATTTAACAAAAGCAAATCATAAAAATTCGTAAAAATTGTTGTTTATCAAAATGGCCATTTTCCAACAAAGACAACTTAATAAAAATACAAAGCACTCTCGAATGCAAACGAAAATCGTTGTGCTTGAATCCGGGGAAAAACTGAGGTTCGTTCAGAGCACTGACATGAATATAAATGGACTGCTCGTTGAACCAAAAATGCATGAAAGCAAATGCACCACTTTCATATTCTTGTCTCTTTCCGTGAGAGCATACTTTCACACTGAACTGTAACACGATTGGGAACGAGAAATTGCTTTAGGTTCAACGGTATTTCCAACCAAAACAGCCTTGTTAAAAATACTTCCTTCGATTCATAATTAAAATTTAACAATACAAATAATCCCAAATACTTTTATGGTAAATTCAGTAAATCCCGCTGATATGCATATAAGTAAATTCCCACATAATTTAAATATGACGCCAGTTTACGACAAATGTTGGTAGCAATGACAGTGAGAGCATACTTTCTGAAATGAAAACTGGTGCCACATGAAACAGGAGATCAGTCAGTCCATTTATATACATGTCAGTAGTTCAGAGCAATTTGGAGTCCAAAAAAAAGTTCAAACTAAATCGTTCGGCCCGAGAAAAAGAACGACATGGATTGAAACAGAATCATCCTGAACGAGAAAATGATCATAATGTCTGCTATTGAAGAATTGTAAATTGAGATAACGGCTAAATTTTGAAATTTTTAGTCAGTTTAAGGTGAAAATTACACGTTTAACAAAATATAAATTTTGTAATAAAATACATTGGATTATTTTCGGTAGGTATTGCAAATAATCCCGGAAAGATGTTTTTGAGGCAAGAATGAAATTAGAAAGTTTCTTTTCTACAATATGTACAAAAGAAATGATAAAAGGATGGGAAAACGAAAATATCAAGATAATTTGTTCAATCTTCTCTATTTACATTTTTTTGTTCCCAACTTTTACAATTTTGTTTTATTTTAAATAATTACGCCAAAACCATCCTTCAAAAATACTTCAGACTTTGAGCATAACGAGTACATAAACAGAATTTCACCACATAGTGGGAAATGCCGCAATTTTTCGCGCTTGTTACGTTTCACTTATGTCGATTTCCATTGATAGTTTAAGAAAAATGCACGCCAAGCAATGAAAAACGAGTTCAATGGAATAACTTTTGAAACGATCCATGTAATTTGATAGATTTAAAATTTCTGGGAAAAATAACATCAAGAATAACGTAAAATGTATGAAAATTGTAATTTAAAAGATTTTAGCGTGATAGCGGATGAATTTGGTTGAGTAATAGTTGTAGATTGATATGTGATGCTCAATGTCATTCAGTTGTGACATTTCTCATGTAGATGTGTGCGTTTTTCGGTGTAACACCGCCGATTTTTTGGGTGAAGCATCAGGGTCATTTGACGTACACTTTTTCTAGCAGTTCAGGTCAATGCAAGAAAAGTGTAACACATCTGTCAGAAAACGTGATCAATGTAAATCGGTATTAGTTATATATGAGTTCTAAGATAAAACGACATTAGCGATTAACGTGAGCGTCAAAAACGGTTATAAATGTATATGCCATATGCCTTTCTAAATTCATAATTTTAAATTTAATTCAGGTTCTATTTTGACGTTTTTGTGAAGATTGCAATCATGGCAATTTGATAATTTGCTCCCATATGAAATTTTTTTTTAGATCCAAATCAATTTAAATCTCCAATGAACCAGATCAATATGTAAAATTCATGTACGTGTGATAACGAGTGGAAATGTCAAGAGGGCTGAGAGGCTATTTTGCGTCAGCTCTACTTCATTTCTGACATTTCTGAATTTACGAAAACAAGCAGTGTTCTTTTGTGTGTGACTTTGTGATAAAGAAGTGTGATTACTTAATAAGAGTGAGTAGCAATAGTGATTTTTTTTCTTTTGTTGTGAAAAAGATTTTATATAATCGAGACTTCGGAGTCTTGAATTATAGTGATTAGGTGCACTAGGCTGTGTTTCCGAAACACCCGGAGTTATTATCGTATGAAATCATTTTTCAAGCAAGTTTAATTCTTTCAATAATAAATTATAGAATTTTAAATAAACTAGGAGTGATACGAGTTATAAAAACAAAGAGCCGTGATAGAAAAAAAAATTTAGCATTTCCCAATGTCGGTTTGTTTATTTAAGCCTAGAGCCATGTGTACTAAGGTCCGCGTTAAGTTAAATTTTGTATGAAAATTTAGCAAGCTAAACGATTTTCGCGAAAATTTATCCTGAATTTTAGCGAGAGTGGTATTAAGGTCAACGCGCTTAATTTGCTTTTGGGTTTTGATTGGAGATGGCACCACCAGTAAGTCTCCAAAAAACTTAACTTGAATTTATCCTTAAGCCTAGTACTAAGGTTCGCGCTAAACTAAATTTTAGCGGGTCTCCAAAATCGGGCCGTTCTTTAGCAGCTAAAATATGACAGCGGAGACTCAGAGAAAAGATATATTAAAAACAAGAAAAAGAAGAATTTTGCAATTTTTTTCGGAAATAAAACGCCGTTTTTAGAAATATTATGACCGCGCATTGCATTTCCGTAAAAAAATAGCAAAAATCTTCTTCTTTTTAATATATCTTGTCTCTGAGTCTCCGCTGCAAAATAAAATTTAATGCGGTCTCCAAATAATTCACATTAAAATCGCTGGTAAAATTTTGACGTATGTTAATTTGGAGAAAACAAAATAATTAATTTTTATATTTTGATAACACAAACGAAACCCCCAAATCAATCAAACAACAATAAGGAATGTCAACATTTTACCAGTAATTTAATGCTTCGTGCATTAAAATGTCTAGTAAAATGTGTGGAGAATTTATAGTGTCATCTACTTTATAAAGAGGGAATTTTCAGTTTTTATCGGCGAACTCCGTACTGCACTAGTAAAATCATCAGTAAAATTTTTGCTTGTGATTTTACCAGCGCTAAAATTTGTATGGAAATGTCACATTTTACTCGAACTCGATACTAGGCTTCACAATTGAATTGTATTTATTAGACCTTAAATTATGTCAGATACAAAGGCAACACCAAGAAATATTATCCGAAAATAAATGGGGCACTTGGAAGATTCTTAAAAATTTAAAAAAATATATAAAATTAGAAATTTAAAAATGTTGCACGGTATAATGGGATCTCTTTTATTAAATTTCTTCAATATACTTGACAAAGAGTCAACCACTAAATTTTGTGCCTGCTCTAAAAAGTATCCTAGCTTACGACTTCCATGACTAAAACGAATACATCGATAGTTTCTACTATAATTCTTAAGTTTTTCTTCTTCATAGCCTATCCACCAGTTATTCTTAAGTGAGATTTGTTTTTTATGTTACTTTGTATTCTTTTTTCTTTTTTTTCTACTAATAATGTGATAATATTTTTCTCATTAATTCCACGAATTTCTTTTTTTTTATATTTCATAAAATAACTAAAATAAAACTCTCCTACCGCACTGTGAAAACATATAAAAATAAAATAAAAAATAAAATAAAAAATGTAAAATATCGTCACTGTAGTAATTATGCACTAAAAAAAAAATCAACCCTCCTTGAACTTTGATTTTCGAAGAAAGCCCCAACTTAAGTCATTGCATGTGCGTACATAAAACATACATATATACAACCGGTTTTTACGGGAATCTTTCAACCACATTACCTACGTGTTGCGATGCAGTTGAAATTATCTTACGCCATTCGATATTTATTTTGTGGATTATTCCATGACAAAACCGATATATGAATTTATGATAATGGTGGAGCGGGCTTACCTTCGAGTAGTTCTCTCAACTCGGCGATTGATTTTGCCTTGATTTCTGGTGTTTCCCTTAGTTCTCGTTCAGCAACTTGTTTTCCAAAATCTGTAAGTTCGCCAAGCTCAAATTCAAGGATGAAATCACCCAATTTAATGGATGGTAGTTCATCAATTTGCGATAACATCGTTGGGACCTCTACAAAAAGAAAAATAATTATTTAAAATAAATATCTATATACAATTTGACAGTAATTTTAAAAGGTGTGTGGACAAAAAAAACACATTAAAATTATTCGAGGTGCTAAGCAAGTGACAAACACGTGCAATAACATAATTGTGTGTGGTAGAGATAGGTATAAAATGTAAATAGTAGAAGTTTTGCAAATAATTAAAAATAATATTTATCATAGGATGGTGCGCAAACAAAATACCAGAAAGACCAGATAATTAGTAATAATAAGTTAAAATAAATCATATAAATATTCAAAAAGAAAAAAAAATATTACCTTGAACCTTTGATGTACGTGCAGTGATCTCAGTACAACAAAATTCAAGAAAATTTATCCCATGGATTGAGGAAAAAAAAATAAATAAATAAAAACTAAAGACCTGCTTGAACTTTACTTTTGTCGTCGTTTATTGTACCTACTACTTTTTTGCAGTTTTTTTTATCGTAAGGATTTCAAAAATGTGTACAACTGTGTTAGTGTCATACTATAAAAGATATTACTCAATTGCTAATTAGCACCTGTTGTCGCATCAATTAAACATTTGTTGAATGATATGATCAAATTATAATTATGTACATAAATAAGTACGTAGCTGCTCTCATATAAATCAAGATAATTCCTAATAAATAAAAATTCTTCAGAGCTGCTATTTAATAGAAGATTAAATTAAAAAATTAAAAAAAAATAAAACGCTTTTAAATGAAATTAAATGATTAGCTAGAACAGGTATTTCAGATATGTACGCATGTCTACAAGGAAGAATTCCAGAAAAATACACAAAAAACATAATGACAACCTTGAGAACATCTCAGACACGTGCTTCTACTATTTTTTTTTTAATAAGAATTTAATGAAGAGAATAATTTAATAATTTAAAATGAACGAAGTCTATAGATTTGTGAATTTTACGTGTGTCAAGAGGAGATATTATGTAAAGGAAAGAAGACTCTTGATTGATTTTCACAGATAAATAAAGGTAAATATTTCCCTCAAAACTACTCAAGTAACAAGCCTATGTACCTTTACAGCTTTCCGTTACAAACAACTAAACCGAATTTGCCAGCAAAATTCAAATTCATTGCTTTTGTCACTTTTCTTCCCATCTATCATGGTGCGCTTTTAAATATAATTGCCTAGAAAATTCAAACTATCGTGGACGATAATTAATTAGGAAGTAATACAGTAAACTCCATAATGCACCATTAAAGGAAGTATGTACACATAAAAATAAACGAAATTAGAACTTTCAGTAGTAGTTATGATTGAAAAGATTGAGTCATGTAGTTCCACTTCAGACAAATTCCTACAGAAGTAGTTTCACTTCACGCAAATTTCCGCAAAAGTACTTGACGAATGTGAACATGAACTTGCTCATATGAAGAAACTCTCCAGGTCTGTAAACTCATGGCGTAGTCGACTATTTCCATTATGCTTAATCGTCCATCGTTGATCTGTTGAAATCTGAGATGTTTAATGAAGGCTTTGTACGACTTCTTCAAGCAAAAGTGATAGACGACTTTTGGTGCGGAAGACGATGGGTTGCTGAAAGGACCATCTATCTACCAGTCAAGATAGGTAGATTACGTCTCACTAACTTGATTAAGAAATTAAGGTGTCTCCAAGTGCGTGCATTCTAAAGAGTGTTTTGCCAAAGAGACAGCTTGAATGTACTGCGACGGATCGGCATCATAGGGAAGTGCTACTACCTACTCTCTGTCCGGCCAGTTTTATCCTCGTAACTGGCCACAGGATCTAATCTCTACGATTCAGACCAGGAACAAAATCAAGCTGCATTCCACCTAAGTGTGATTCTCTACGTTATACACAATTCGCGTCAATTCTATTCAGGTTCAATCCTGAATTGACAGATTTAGTGTTCAGTAATTCTCGAGGTTTGAAGCTGACACAATTCCATTGACGATTCTCAGTGATAATTATTGATATCTCTGGAAACTGTCGAATACACATATTAACAATCCACAACTTGACGAACTAACTGCTTCTGTGCGGTAGAGATTTCGCCAACTTGGGTTCAGTGACCCTAGCAGTGAGCTGGAAGATACTTTCGTTCTAAACAGACCACCTTACACACCTTTCAGTACAACACGTATGCTCCATGACGTGCTTATATCCATAAAACCTCCGGAGTTTACAGGATACCAGATGTCGTCGAACATAGCTCAGGGTGAATATGGGCATGATTGGAGGGATAACTTGCAGAGTAGTCTACAGTTATTTTTCTAGTTACAAAGATGCTGATATGACATTCAAATTGTTACATCACAGTCTTATGCATCCTAATCAGCTGTCACATATTGAACAGCTAGTTCAGAGGATCCGCACAGTTTGTTCTTATGAAGGTACTATATGTTTCACAAGGTGCTCAGTTGTTCGGCCTTGTAACATCTATTGTTTCTCGTGCGCGAAATCTGGCTCTTGATCCACCCGAATTTCAGCATTACTTAGAACAACGATTCTATGGGGACGAAAAGTTTGTAGTCAAATGAATTGTTTGATTAGCTTCGTACAGATGCTGGACAAATTACAATTCATTTGTACTACATGAGAGTAGAAGATGGGTATCAGAGCTCTGACCCACAACGCCACGCACACGCACTTAAAACTGTACATTGCAACGACTATCATCGATGCAGGACGGCGCTCTTGCATTTCACTGATAATAACAGGGCCCCAGCATTTGTAAGGGGGCTTCTCCTCGCTTTGGAACCATTACAGGTGCTGTGGGAAGGACAAGTACTCCGTTAGAGATTTTCAGCTGGAAGGATGATGGGGGCAGTTTGTAGAGGTCTTTCTTTGATACTACAGGCTGCCCTCGCGGGACTCTAAAACGATAACGCATAAGTTTTTTCGTTCGTTCGTTGGGTTATTAATTTTTAATTCGGTTTTGATATCAATGAAAAATTACAAAATTTCTATGTTAAAAATTCGTGCGTTTAGGAAATTATTTTTTATTGGATGATTTTTGAAAATTTGGAACTTCTTAAATTGACACTTACCCAATTGTCAAATTCGCGACGTATAGGAAGTTTTTTTTTTGTTTTTTAACTTTTAGACATTTTTCACAATTTCTGAAGCGGTTATATATAGTCTCTTTCGAGAACATAGTGTTAACTTCATATTGTTCTTTTATCTGTTGTGCTCAGTTTGATTTTGTTGACCTTGCTATACTTGTCACTTTCAAATTAGCACTTGTCTTTTTTTACCTCCTTTAGAGCTATTTACCATTACTTTTTAAGAAATTTGTAAAAGAGCCAACAAATAAAAAAAAAACAATATTATTATTACTCCATACTTTGAGATTTTTCTAGAGCTACATAGATTAACGGGTCATAATGCAACGCATAGAGGTAAATGCACACTTACCGACACAGCACGAACCGGGACAGACAGGCATCGACCGGCACCGTCATTTGTATCGAGAGAAAAACTATCGAAAAGTGATTCCATATTAACTTCGCAACTATACCAGCAACCGACAAATACTTGTCTGGTTTCTAGCCACCGATAGCGACCGGCAATGAAGTTTCCGTTACGTGCCGGTATCCGCCGGTGCCGGTTGATGTGAATTAGCTAACTTGTTTTTATATACAAATATTTTGCTTGTCTGTGCCGGTAAGTGTGCATCGACCTTAAGGGAACAATTTCCCGATTGAATTATTTCTAAAAAAAAGCGATATAAAAATTGCACCAGAATTGTGCCTATAAGAACTAAAGAACAACTCGATAAGCCCTGAAATAATAGACAAGGTGATAAAACATTTAATAACAATCTATATTTCTAGAACGGTAAGAATGATTAAAACCCATTCCATAGAATTTTATATTCTAAAGAACTTTTCAGTACATTTAAAATGTCTAGGACTGATCGTTTTAACAGGATACGTAAAATGTCTACATTTTTGTATGGCAACACCAAAAATGTGCTGCCCGATTAAGTCCGATTTTTACATTTTATGAAAACGCCGTGTACAAAATTTCAGCAACGCGTTCTCATGCAGTGTCAAAATAAGAAAAAAAAACGAAATTTTTGTATGGCAACCCAATAAAGGAGTTACCTGATTTGTCAAATTGTCGAACTTAAATCTACAATTTTTTTTTAAAAGCCCGTGTACAAAATTGCAGTAGTGAACATGTTCTCGAGTTATCGTGTAGACAGACAGACGGACATGCAAAAATCAAAATAACTTTTAATATTATGCGTGGGTGTCCAACCATTTTGCTCTACCATCAATATTTCTGTGCGTTACAAACGGAATGACAAACTTAGTATTACCCTATGATTTCATCATCTAGGATATAAAAAGAGCACTTGTCAGTGAACAAGCAAAAGATGGTCAGTTTCCAGATGAAAATGAAATTACAATAAATTCATTAAGAATCAAAGATTAGTTTACTTTTTCAAAAAGTCATATGAGAAAAGTGTTAGGCACCAAAACTTCTACTCTAAACTGATTGCCATGATTTTCCAAATTCGTTGATTAAAAGTGAAAAATTTCGGAAAAAAGTAAATTCTCTCAAGATCGCAAGCACTTTCTTAGCATTTCTATGTCAACCAGCGCGGTGAAAAACTGAAGCCAATTAAATGGTTGCCTCCAAAAGCCGATTGCCGTTTTCGCTTGTCGAGTTTACTTATTTTAGTAAACATCTTAATTTTCCTATCTTTTCACATAATTTCATTAAAAAACATTTTTTTCTTAATTAATACATGAAATACTGAAAGACTAAATTTTGCTTGTTCACATTAGCTCGGCATAATAGTTTACCAATTATTGTCATGAGAATGTCTTTAAGAACATTCTGCAAGCAGTCATCAGTCCGGTAATGAGTCAATTAAAAATCATTAGTTTCAACTTATTACCGACAAAGATGAGTAATAAATATGTAGGAAGGTCCATAGTATATCCATCATCGCTAATAAATTTTTTACGTTCTCCAGACAGAAAAAATGCCACTCAATTACAAAATTAAAAACTTTACAATTTACAAAGAAAATTTAGTAGGTAACTATTTTCGGATTGGAAATTGTTCGGAGTAATATTGTAATAACATTTTAAGATTAGGGAAATAAGTGTGGATGCGAAATGGAGAATTTACAACAACCAATTACGAGTTGCTTTACTCCAGTCAAACAGAACTGAAAGCACCTCATACATATGTATATCAGCAGACGTTGGCATCACATTCACTGCGACCTGAAAGATCTATTGTGAGTGCCCGTTAAATTTACTCACTTTCTACGTTTAGACTGTTAATGAAGTCTAGAACCATTCTGGGATTTGGATTCCACACGTAGTTTGGTGGAGGAAAAGCATATTCGAGGTGAACTAATCTCAGCCGCCTGACCAATGCTTCGTAGATGCAGAGCAAGTACTCCGAGATTTCGTGAGCATCCTGACAGAAGGGGCAGGATAAAGTCTCATCCCAGCTCATCATGTATAAGTGATACCTCAATGCGTAATGGCCTGATAAGAGCTCTGGAATTATTTTGAGCTCCGTTCTCTTAGTAGTTCTTTTGTTTTTGCGCCAGAAACTTTTTTGCTTGACGAGGTCGTTGTAGTCCTTTCCCAATAAAGGAAATTTTGACGGTTCTCCCAGCTATTTAGGGTAACACTTTGAAGTACCACAAAGTGGCTCTGGTTCGACAAATGGGGTTTCCACTTCTCTTTTGGATAACTTTTGTTTTTCCTTGACAAATTTTTAATGGTTTGCAGATATTTCCAGACAATCCTTGACTTGATAGTGTAAGACTTTAAGGTCTTGAGAGCGGCTTGACTTTCCGAGAGGATATTAATGACTGAATCATTTATGACTCTTTCAATGCAGGTATTGGCGCATTCTTCTAAAGCTAATACCTCGGCCTGGAATACGCTATGGGTAGAAACCAGGGGCTTTGATATATATCATATGGGCACTGTTCGTTTGAGAATCATCTATATACCACACCATCGATCCTTGTTTGAATGACGGATTAGTGGAATGCCATTGTTATCGGTCTCCCATAACCACGTCGATTAAAAAATCCACCTTGGGTGTGATAACATCAGATATTGTCATCAGTTCGCTTTTTTTTAACTTAATCTGATTCCCATCAGATCACAGATAAAAAACGCAGCTATTGAAAAACAAACTCAATAACTGTCACATTTGACACATTATGACAGTATTGGTCAAAGAAAACGTCACAATGATCCCAAATGCTGAAAATTGAAATTTTGGTTTTTATTTCGATGACGTTTTTCATTATAAATTCCTTCCGCAAAATAAGGACTTATTATGTAAGGCTAAAACATATAAAACGAAAACAATTTAGATAAAGGAATGGAGGGTAAGATGGCGAATATTGCAAGATTACGAATTGTTAATTACGTGAGATTACCTACCTATGGCACTAATTCTGTGATTTGTACAGTGTAGGTGGCTATAGATAAGTAAATACATTAAGGGCAGATACAAGATACATAGAAAACAAGGTATTCTCGTTAAAGTTTTGACACACTGCAGCTGATAGCCTGTGACGTAATTCTGTGACTAATGTATATACATTTTTATGGGAAAGACAGAGAGAGGAGAGAGAATATTGTGTTCTCTGTACCGTGCTTTCCTATACATTTTCACGATAATTCGTCAGTAATGGCGGAACGTGGTTCGTAATGGGAATATCTTGTATTCTATATACCTTGGGGCAGATATAGGATAGATTACAGATTAGATGACAGATATGCCGGCTCCAGGTTTAACTACAGTATAGTTAGAGTAGAATACAATAGGATAAGGATAATTAGCTGAGAATAGGCCACTCAACAAAACTTAAGGAAGAATACGCAAATATTAAATTTGTTTTCAGAAAAAAATTCATTTGTTCAACATCTGTGGTCAGTATGCGTCGATTTAAAGATGGTGAATTTTTTATTTGGGCAGCAAAGTGAATACACCAAATACCCCTATTTCCTCTGTCTTTGGGACAGTCATGCAAAAGAAGAACACTGGAGTAGAAAGGAATGGCCGCTGAGAAAAAGTATGACTGTGGGGAAAGCTAACATCATTCATGAACCATTAATAGACCGCGAAAAAATCTTTCTTCCACCACTTCATATTAAGCTTGGGCTAATGAAACAGTTCGTCATATTTTAATGTAATCGGTTTTCTCTTCTGTGTAATTGTTATTTATTGTTACTACTTTTTAAAAAATCTTTTACCTTAAATAAGAATGACGATTGTTTTAAATATATTTGCCATGCATTTCCTGGCCTTAGTATGGAAAAATTAAAAGCAGGCATCTTTGATGGTACACGAATCCATACCCTTATAAAAGAGTGTAATTTTACATGCACAAAACTCACATAGAATCTGTGGGTGATTCTGATCTCTTTGTCGTAGCTTAGTCGTATATTTTTGTCACATATTTTGATACTTCACCTCAAATTTCTCCTACTTTTATATTCACCATATTCATTTTGATTTATTCTATTCATCAACCACAAAATAAACTAAAATGAATTTGCAATGAATTAATGTCAGAATATACGCCTAAAAGTACGACAAATTAGTCAACTGCTTTCGAGGTTGTGACAAAATTTTTATATTGTGGTAAATTTATATTCTACATCTAATTAGAATTATACAAGTGCTTAAATTCGAAATAATATTTTGATTTTGTAGTGCGAAGTATCATTTTTAGTTCATTCTATGTAATGCAAGGCTTGCTGAACTGGATAAAAACACGAAAAAATCAGTAGAAAAGTTCATTTCATTTAGGCGTATTTTTTGACATTAAAGTACGCCAAAAGATCAGAATCACCCCTCTGATCAGTTATCAAAACTTTTTTGGGGAACCAAAAAGCAGCGGAATATCCTGAAATAGTCGCTGAAATGCTTGAACATTTTAAAAATTTGAGAGCTAATATTAGTGTCAAAGTACATTTTCGAAATAGCCATTTGGACAAATTTTTTGACAACCTTGGCGATTACAGTGAAGATCAAGGAAAGCGGTTCCACCAGGACATGAGGATAATGGAGGCAAGATACCAAGGGCGGTAGGACAGCCATTTATGATAGCGGATGCTGGACCTTACTTTTCTGACCACAAATACAGTAGATTGTCATATAGAAAACGATTCTCTTAATTATTTTTGTATTTTCTATTTTTGTGTAAAAATACCCGTTTATGACGCAATTTTTATTTGAAAATAAAGGTCTCAATATATATTTAATATATTTGTTACATCCTTATATTATTATAAGTAGTTTGTTGTAATCTCAAAAACTAGAGCTAATTTCGCAAATCTGATATGATGTTCGTATTTAGCGGACTAATTACATTAAATCGGCTCTCAAACCCCATGCCGCAGAATCATAGTGTAATCAGTCTACAGCCTACTTACTACTCACCTGATCTTACACCAGGAGACTTCTTTTTTACGATTTTTTATTAATCACGTGGCATTTTCAAATCTGAGTGAACTTAAACTATTTTCAATGTGTCAATACTGCATATAAAAATAAGACAATTCCAATACCGATGTGCTCCTCTTCTTTATAATTAAAATAAATTGAATTTTGATCACTTTTTTTTTTTTTTAATATTTACCCCCTTTTTTCCTAAAAATATGTCAACAACAACAACATTAGTTTAGCTGTTTACAAAATGAAAGCATTTCCGATTTTTTTAATTATTCTAACTAATTATTATTTAATTGCTCCTATCTGAATCAAATTAAACCATAAAATTACCCAATTACCGTGGACAAAGTTAAAAACAATTTTATACTAATTTTGTATTTTTTTCTGTTTAGCAATTCTAGTGCAGAAATTTAATTGAAATTTCTCATGCTGACACTGTGCAAATCAAATCCAACAAAATACAGAAAACAAAATAAAGAAGAAAAAAACACTAAGAGAGAACACTCTAGAACTTACTCATTTCTGTTGAGTTGGTAGGTACTGGTAGTGTGTAGCGTATAATTATATTTTGCTAGTACTAGGTTTAACGCGCGATTAATCTCTCGATTTTGTGTATGTATGTTTGTGTGTATGTAGTACCTTGAAATAAAATGGAAATTTTGTTAAATGTGGAAATTTTCTAAAGATCCGTTGAAATCTGTTGTTGTTGTTTCTAGTTTGTTTGTTTTTTTTTTATTTCACGTGTTAAATGAACATTCTTCGATTATGTGTAACTAGTAGTGAAACCTTGACTTTGTGAGCATAAAATTTATCGAACCGGTTTTGCTGGGGCGATCGATTTTATTTCAAAAAAAAAAATAAATAAAAAATTTTTGCACTTGAATTGAACTTGATATCATCAATGTTCAATTAAAGTAAGTAGGTAGCTCTAACTAAGTACCCATGATGAAAACAGCTGGGAAGGCTGCTGGCTGCTGAGGTGTTCATATATAATTTCGTTCAGATCGACATGTTTGTTTTGGCTCCTGTATTTCAATTAATTGTTTTTCACTTTTATAGTGTTCAACAAATGGGGATGGTTCGATTAAAAATAATTTTAAGCTAATTTTAGAACATTTTCTGCATAAACCCCATTCAATGGAATTTAAAGTTCCGCATTCAAATGGCTATGAGGGCGAATGGACATTATTGTAGTAGGTATAGCTGTGCTGCTTAACAATTTTAATTTAGGTCTACTTAGAAATATTATAAGGACTTTCCGGAATTATTATAAATAAATTAAGGGCTTACAAAAAAAGTACAAAAGTATATTGCAAACAAAAAATTAAATAAAAAATTTGAAATTCGGGGATTTTTTTTTTTACCTATCAGAAATTTATTAAAAATTATTTTGAAATTTTTATATATGTCGATTGGTAGCCTTGTCAAAGTTGTTTTCTTTTTTTAATATTTGAAGAATTATACCCGTTTTTGTGCAGATTTATTATTATATAATGATTACAATGAGAAACTCCGGAAAATTTGTAAATGATACGATATATAAACATTTAAGAAAGAAAAAAACGGCAATTTTCAGTTGAATTTGAAATTTTGTTAGTAGCTCCATCTACATCAAATGCAAATTTTAGGTTATAATTTCAACTGAATATGGCAAAAGTATATTTGCTAGTGACAAAAACACTTGAGATCATATTTTTATAGTGATCAAAATTATGATTTTCAAACAAGTGTAATTCTTTTGGCATTTGTTTGAATCGCCTAAATGAAAATAATGGACTAAAAAAATGCACATATGTACGAGAAATAGTTTGTAGAAGATACCACTCGCGTTCTACTCATACCCAAACACCACGAATGTTTTGACCAAATACCACCATCTTTAATCGATCTCGATAACCAAATAAAAATTCGGATTCAGAGCGTAGCTGAATTAAACATTAGACGCTTGGATGATCGCAGCAAGATCAAAAATAAGTTCTTCAAAGGTTTCGAAAGATTTAGGTCTTTCGTACACGGAGCTACTCAGTTGTTACGCGGACTGGTTGGTAATCGAAGTCGCAATCTAATGATTCGCAAACGGAGCTACATAAATGATGGAACTCGAATCACTTTGCTTCCGTAGCAAGTCAAGTCTCAAGTTTTTGAAGCATTTATAATTAATACAATGTCGAGTAAAACAAGTGACGAAGAGAATTTGGTCTTCTGTTATTATTATTATCCACCATACAGAAGACGTAAGTAAAGAAGATTTTGGATTCATCCCTACATAGATATTGTAGACTATTCGTCGCGTAAATAAATTGCATCAAGCAAATACAAAGTTTTTTCTAACATTCTATAGAATGTCTAAGTCCCTTGACACACGATGACACACACTCGAGACTATACACGATGTAAAAACCAGTTTTTGTATCGAGTATTTATCAACCTATAGTACACGTAGTTTATACACGGTTGATACACGTTCTGGATACAGCAAAGCAAATTTATTATTCCCATATGATCTATATGCACATAAACTGAGTACACGCATACATATGTAATAAAACACTCTTGTATCATCAGCTGAGTCTAACCCTCTGCTCTAAATTGGGCTATACACGAAAATGTTCTAAAAGATGATACACACTCGATACACCGTACTAAAGACTGGTTTTCTTAGCACAATTTTAGAACATTTTCGTGTATAGCCAAATTTAGAGCAGAGAGTTAGACTCGGATGATACATAAGTTTTATTACATATGAATGCGTGTACTCAGTTTGTGTGTGTACAGATCATATCGAAATGATGAATTTTCTTTGATGCTTCACCTTGTATAAACTATGTGTACCATGGCTTGATACACACTCGATACAAAAATTAGTTTTTACGTCGTGTATTAGTTTCGAGTTTGTATCATCGTGTGTCATGGGACTAAGGAGTTTTACCTTGATTTGGTTTTGGTGCAAATCGTTGCTCTTTTAAAGGACGATTACAAATATAAAAAAATGCGTGAGTGCTGAGGAAACCGGTTTGTAACTGATAGTATGGAGATCAGCACGACACGTGTTCAAATCACAAACGCATTTCAAATTGATTACCAACTTATAGCGTCGTGAGCGGACTTCCATTGAAATACATAGGCATAGGTGACGCACAAGTTACTATAATTGGAGACTTAAAATAAATTTTTATCACTTTATAGTATTTTTTGAGTAGGTCAGTGGCCTTACTGAAAATTTGATAAACAAATTTTGATATTTAGGTGTTGCAGGCTTGTTGAAAATTCACACGAAATAGATGCGCGAATGAATTTATACCATTCAATAATATCAGTAACTCCATTAAATTTGTGACTTTAAAGTGATTCAAAATACATTTTATAATTACACTAGAACCATATCAATATTACACTTTTATGCTAATATCAATATTAGACCAATAATGTAAGTCGACTGGTCTAATCTGGCGAAATAGTGTCTCAACAATTGTAAATATTTTAACTACACCACCTATACATACTGGAAAAAAAAGTCTCCAGATTAGAGCAATTTAATTTAAGATGACTGGTCTAATAGAAAGAAAAATGGTATTCAACTAAATTATCAGATACTAAATATAAAATCAAATCAACTCATCTTATCTACGTAACGAATTGATGGCTCAACATTTTTATATTGAATTCATCCATCCAGCACACTCAGCAACTGCACAGTTTTTTTTTCTATTTTTTATCTAATGTATACATAGAACCTATACCTACACTACTCAGATCATGTAAATAGCCTATTTCAATATTCCACCGGTTAGACAACTAATACTCGACTAATGATCAACCATAATATTCAATTCATAATGATATTTGAATTTATTAGCAACCTGTTGAGCTTATTGCCATATACACAATCACTTTTACTCTGAATACCATTAATTAATGCACATCAATTATTTGAGATGAAAAAAACGAAAAGAAAAAAACAACAAGTCAAAGCAAGATGACACCATATTGATTATTCAGAGTTATTCAGAATTATTACAAGGGTATCCATAAAAAAAAGGTTAATCGCCCGATCGCACGTTGCCCAATGTCCACTTTCAACATAAAAATTAATGCAATTTCTTTTGGCACACTCTTTAAATGTTGAAGCATCTTTCTGATAATAATTAATAGAAAGAAGAAAAAAAATAACAAAAACTTGCAACTTTTGGGGTACTCTTTCTATGCACAGGTGAAGATTAACTAAGATTTTTTATTAGATAAATACTCTACTCAGTTTGAATGGGCTTTAGAAATTAAGTCAAGGTTCCTCTGCTGGCTTTCTTTTCCGGATAACTTTTGTTTTAACTTTTTTTTTTGTTATAAATTTACCGACAACAATAAGATAAATAGTAATAAATATAAAAAAAAATAGAAGAAATATAATTACTTTCTGAGTTTGGAATAAAAAAGAAAAATCCACAAAAAATTTATATTATTTTCACAATTTAGTTAGAGTTAAGTACGTCCAGATACTATTCGTTAACCACTGACTCTTATTAGCTTTTTACAAAACTTTTTCTATAGTCACACACTGTGCAGCAACGAAGCTTTTAACAAAACTAAACACGGATTACGAGAGCTATTCACTTTTATTACATCATGCGTCGCCTCTCAGCTCAGCTGTACCTGAATGCGTCAGTCAGAGTGATACCTTTTAATTGGTTGTTTTATTTTTCTTTCATTATTTATTTATTTATTTATTTCTCTTCATAACAACAAAATGAAGAATATCAGCATCAGCAGCAACTGGTCTGATTATTAAGAAGACTTGAAGACTGTATAATAATGGTAGAGTCTAGAGAGACGGAACCAGGCACAGCGCATATTTTAGCTGAGCTCACTACAAAAATAAAACTAAAAAAAAATAAATAAAAAATAAAACAAGTAGCAGCAGCAGTTAATACCGGGGCTACGATAATATGCAGAGAAGAAGAAAAAAACCGATCCAGACCCACAGAGCTTTGCACATCAAAAATTTAGTTTGGGAATAAATGCCTCGCCGCAGTTTGTTTAACTCTGAGTGGATGGCTGGAAGGTCATCTGCAACAAGAAAAGTCTACGATGGATGACATAAAAATTTCCATGCGCAAGCAGTTCAAGATAAAACGTTTGGCTGTTTTTATGTTGTGTATGTTGTTGGTCAATGTTGATAATATTAAAACTATATTTACCCCTACACAGCTGGACTTTGTGCTATGTTAGACCCCAAAACAGTTTACAAGAGTAAAACTGTCGTTTTCATAATAATGTCTACCACGCTTTAAAAAAAAAACAAAAACAAAAATGAACAGATTCGTTACATCTACGCCTGCACTTTATTGTCGTCATGTTAAATTTGGAGATCGCGCTGATTTAAGAGTTGCACTTAAAACAGAATTATATGTATTTTTTTTTTATTTTTTTTTTGTTATAGTTTACTCAGATGATATTTTTTTAATACAAAAAGTGACCTCAATGATTTTGTATAGTGCACTTTTAATTCATTTTTATTTCCGACAACATGGTAAACACAAGATCAGCTGTTTTGTCTATATACATAAAGGTAGTGAGGTCATAATAATTTTTGTGTTGAGAATAATCTGCAGATTGTTGGTAAAACATTTTTTTATTTAGTATACAAAATAGCATCATGTGAGTGTACCATACCAGTTGGAGATTTATTGAGTAGCTAGAACTACCTCCTCAGAGGATAGATATGAAATAGAGCCAACAAGAATGTTCAACTAAATTTTATTTTTGAGCCAACGACAATGTTCAACTAAATTTTAATTTTGAGCCAATGAGAATGTTCAACTAAATTTTAATATTGAGCCAATGAGAATGTTCAACTAAATTTTATTTTTGAGCCAACGAGAATGTTCAACTAAATTTTAATTTTGAGCCAACGATAATGTTCAACTAAATTTTAATTTTGAGCCAACGAGAATGTTCAACTAAATTTTAATTTTGAGCCAACGAGAATGTTCAACTAAATTTTAATTTTGAGCAAATGAGAATGTTCAACTAAATTTTTATTTTGAGCCAACGAGAATGTTCAACAAAATTCTAATTTGGAGCCAACGAGAATGTTCAACTAAATTTTAATTTTAAGCCAACAAGAATGTTCAACTAAATTTTAAATTTGAGCCAACGAGAATGTTCAACTAAATTTTATTTTTGAGCCAACGAGAATGTTCAACTAAATTTTAATTTTGAGCCAATGAGAATGTTCAACTAAATTTTAATATTGAGCCAATGAGAATGTTCAACTAAATTTTATTTTTGAGCCAACGAGAATGTTCAACTAAATTTTAATTTTGAGTCAATGAGAATGTTCAACTAAACTTTAATTTTGAGCCAACGAGAATGTTCAACTAAATTTTAATTTTGAGCTAACGAGAATGTTCAACTAAATTTTAATTTTGAGCCAACGATAATGTTCAACTAAATTTTAATTTTGAGCCAACGAGAATGTTCAACTAAATTTTAATTTTGAGCCAACGAGAATGTTCAACTAAATTTTAATTTTGAGCAAATGAGAATGTTCAACTAAATTTTTATTTTGAGCCAACGAGAATGTTCAACAAAATTCTAATTTGGAGCCAACGAGAATGTTCAACTAAATTTTAATTTTAAGCCAACAAGAATGTTCAACTAAATTTTAATTTTGAGCCAACGAGAATGTTCAACTAAATTTTATTTTTGAGCCAACGAGAATGTTCAACTAAATTTTAATTTTGAGCCAATGAGAATGTTCAACTAAATTTTAATATTGAGCCAATGAGAATGTTCAACTAAATTTTATTTTTGAGCCAACGAGAATGTTCAACTAAATTTTAATTTTGAGCCAATGAGAATGTTCAACTAAACTTTAATTTTGAGCCAACGAGAATGTTCAACTAAATTTTAATTTTGAGCTAACGAGAATGTTCAACTAAATTTTAATTTTGAGCCAACGATAATGTTCAACTAAATTTTAATTTTGAGCCAACGAGAATGTTCAACTAAATTTTAATTTTGAGCCAACGAGAATGTTCAACTAAATTTTAATTTTGAGCAAATGAGAATGTTCAACTAAATTTTTATTTTGAGCCAACGAGAATGTTCAACAAAATTCTAATTTGGAGCCAACGAGAATGTTCAACTAAATTTTAATTTTGAGCCAACGAGAATGTTCAACTAAATTTTAATTTTGAGCCAACGAGAATGTTCAACTAAATTTTAATTTTGAGCCAATAAGAATGTTCAACTAAATTTTATTTTTGAGCCAACGAGAATGTTCAACTAAATTTTAATTTTGAGCCAATGAGAATGTTCAACTAAACTTTAATTTTGAGCCAACGAGAATGTTCAACTAAATTTTAATTTTGAGCCAACGAGAATGTTCAACTAAATTTTAATTTTGAGCCAACGAGAATGTTCAACTAAATTTTAATTTTGAGCCAACGAGAATGTTCAACTAAATTTTAATTTTCCTTATTGAGCGTGCAAAAAGGTGCACTACAAATAAATAATCAGTGTTGAGTCATGTTATATTGTTGACTTGGTTTTTAGTTGGTGACATATCGTGTCAGAATGAAAAACAGCCCAAAATTAAGGGACATTAATGCTACAAGCGCTCTCACATTTGCATACAATAAATATGTATGTTTAAACATAGCGAAGCTCAAGCTTTTATAATTATATGGATACAAATTCAAATGTTTGAAAACAAAAACAGGTGGATCAGACGAAGAAAGAAATCAACGCTTTTGGTAACCTTCTGAGAACTACCCTTGGAAGCTCAAATGAAGAACTCGTATCATCTGCGGGCATAATAAAGGTAAAGATACACGGTGAGAGACTTCGTCTCCAGTCTTCGTTTTACACAGAGTAAAATCTCATAAATGTTTACACGGCAAGGGACTTTTGTCTCTGTAGGTAGACCAAAAAATTAGGTCTACGGAGACCATAATAAAATAGTATCTAGGGACACGTCTCTGAAGTGTATACACGAAATTTTAAGTTTGATCTCTAGAGATCTCCAGAGATCTTTGTTAATTGTCAAGCAAGATATTGTTAGAATGAATTATCTCAAAAGTTATTAATATTTTTATGTTATGCGAAAAGTGAAAAAGCTTAAAAAAGTATATCCTAGGTGTACAAATTTTACGGGATAAACACAACAAATTTGTAATTTGTTTTTTTTAATAACCAGAACTCTATTGACGAAACAATTTTGCTGCCCTAAATCCATTATATTAATTTTGTTACAATTGACAAACTCACTTCAATTTATTTCTTTTCTTTTTCTTCTTGCCAAGTAGACCTACACTTAACTGACCAGAACACACAAATAGTCTCCGGAGACCTGGAGACGACAAATGAACAAACTTCGGAGACCGGAGACCGAACCTGGAGACCTGTTTGTTTTAAAATACACGACGAGGAGAGACCAAAAAAATCTCTAGAGACTAGGTCTTTTTAGAGATTTGTTGGTCTCCGAAGTGTATACATCGTGGTCTTTGGAGGTCAAAGCCTCTCGCCGCCGTGTAGCTTCACTTTAATAATAATAATATAAAAATTAGATCCATTCCACTCCGCGATTATAATCTTTGATAATACAATTTACAACTAGAAGGATTTAATAGAAATATTCACACTTTGGTATATTTTGTACATCCCACTGGGGCAAAAACGAAACACAAAATTAAGAGCTTCCCTAGGCATCATTTATAAGATTCTTAGAAGAATATTCACTGATCTATCCAGAAAAATCAGTAAAGGCGTAATTAAATAATTCAAGAGCCTCTATAGCCGTCACTTGAAAGCAAGCTCTATAGAAGATTATTTGATGAGCAGAAGTGCAACAAGGACTGATTTCATCTAATTTCCACGAATCTGAACTATGGATTTTTCCACTATTGTGTGAAGTAAGGCATTTTTTTAGCCCTTGATATGCAAATCAAGGGGAAGGACATTGCTATCCTTTCGGATAGTCAGGTAGCCTTGATGGCTCTGAGTGGCCCTCGGAAAACATCTAAGTTACTAGGAGATTGCAGATCGTTTGTGGATAAGTTGTGTATCCACAACAAGGTATCCCTTCTGTGGGTTCCTGTTCACATGGGGATCATTTGGAATGAAAGGCCAGACCTTTAGCTAGGGCTGGCTCTGATTTTTCGATCCTCAGACCGGAAGCCGCCGTAGAAGTTGCCACCTCAAGCATCGGGTCTCTCATCAAAGCGGACCTGAGTACTTGCAGGTGTACAAATGTGCCTAATGGGAATATCTCCGATTTTCTCACGGGGCTCGGAAGGAAACAATGTAGAACTGTGGCTGGCATCATCACCGGCCACAGCTAACTACACGCTCATCTAGCAAGGATTCGAGTTGTTGACAGCCCTGAGTGTCTGTCCTGCCTGGAAGGAGAGCCCGACACAACCAAACACTTTTTGTGTACATGTCCGGCCTTCGCCCGGAGCAGACTGGATACTATAGGGTCTGCCTTTCTATCACTGTGGATGAGCTGAAAAACCTTCCTCACCAAAACTTGATGCGCTTCGTTCAGACGACAGGAAAGGAAAGTTACGGTCTTACGGCAAGCTTTGGGTATACTAGAATCATTTTTAGTAGGTAAAAAATAATTTTCGAAACCGGGTTTCTTGAAGAAAAAATTTTTTTCCCTAATCTAAAAAATAATATAGCAAGTATTACCTCTACTATTTTAGAATTCTTATTAAATGCGTCAACTTTTAAAGTTAGGTACTTTCCAAACTGGCGTAGTACTTTTGTTTTTCAATACAGTTAGTTAAAGTTGGGTGAAGTATTAATTTTCTATTCTTGGTTCGGCAAAATGTGACATTTTCCTCCAAGCTGAAGCAGTTGGCTTAGAATTTAAAGCAACAGGTTACATAAGCACTATTCGGAATTACATAAGAAAAATAAAATGGAAAAAAAGTAAAGATTTGTAGCAACAGGAGCTAAAAAACCATCACAGGGTGTACATTTTCTCGAAAAAAAACCTATAATTTTAAAAATACACATCATGACTTAGATTTTTTTATATTTTTCTGGTAACTATTATGATTTGGTCTATCACCTGATTCCGGCTTGACGTCGACTTACGGGACACCCTGTATATACTTTTAAATTTTTCGTAATTAAAGTTGACGGAAGTTTCCCTAATTAATGGAAGGAAAGTCAACTAATTGTGAGAATTACCGACCCGTGAATGCGTTGCTGACATACTCAAAAAGTATTGGAAAGGATAGTGCATAAGCAGCTTACGAAATATTTAGAAGAAAATACACTTATAATCTCTAATCAGTCGGGCTTCACACAGGGGCATTCCTGTGAAACAGCACTTAACTTCACCATGTAGATTAGAAAGAATACACGACGTAAAGAAATAAAATCGAGTGAGTGTTCCTGGATTTTTAAAGACCGTTCGAAAATGTTGACCACCAACTATTACTGCAAAAAATTTATTTATACGGAATAAGAATTAAAGAATTGAACTAATTTAAAGAATATCTGACTGGGAGAACATAGAAAACGAAAGTGGTACAAGCAACATCGTCAGAGGTATCGGTCGATATTGGGCTGCCACAGGATTCAGTACTGGGGACACTCATTTTTTCGCTGTATATTAATGATATTAATAGAGTAGTAAAAATTCAAAGATAACAATTTTTGCAGACGACACACTAGCATATATCTAGGACATGACATTTTCGATACAAACATTGTTGCAAGAGGACCTCAGCGAGCTTAATTAGTGGCTTTAAGTAAATAAATTTAAATTAAATGTAGCAAAAACGAAGTCATTATTAATTAACGGTGAAAATAATTTGATCTAATGGTAGAGGAAACAGTAATAGAAGCTGTCAAAGATTGGTATTGTTTTTAATAAGGATATAAAATTTGCGAAGCATATTGAATGTATGTATCATCAAAAAATTGCAAAAAATTGCGAAAAAATTTGACTTCCTGAGTAGAATTAGAGGTAATCTATCAAATTATGCGGCGACGATCAATGTACTATTTAACACTATTGTGCAACCCCACTGCGTGTCCCATTGTTTTTATGAGCAGCCAACAAAAACTTCAGACCTTACAAAATCAAGCAATGCGAATTATACTCAGATGTAGCAGATATACTGTGATTTCATCAATGCTGGAGGCACTGAAATAGCTTAGTATAAAGCAAAGAAGAACATTTTTATATTCATATTCAAAATAAATAGCAACATGCTGCCGGAGTATTTAACTGAACTAATAAATTACCTACGTGCGTGATATCCAGCATATGACTGCCATATTTTTGGAGTACAAGAACTCAGAACAGGATTGCGTATATGTAATGAGCTACCGAAAACACTTAAGTATGAAATAAAATTTAGAAGATTTAAAACAAAAATTATATCTTACGTAAATGAGAAAGTTTGACTATACATAGTTATAAAAATGACTTTGTTAAGCTAATATATTATTATTATTATTATTATTCAATGACAGATTGTTGGTGAATTTATAATTGAAATTTAAAAAATCTCATCACACGTAAAACACGATTCAAATCAAGTTAAAAGTGCCAGTTGAGAAATCGTCTTATTAGTTTCTCACTAAAAAAACAAAAAAAAAAACATCGAAGAATTTGATCAAGTAGAGGGGAAAAGAATTCTCATTGTATATTAGGAATACCGCTTATGAGCTCCGTGGCGGGAGCGAAAACGTTTCGGAATAGCCAAATAGATGCCTACACGGCCACTATATTTACTGGAAAGTTAGATCTAATCTGTTTCTCACGAAAAATTGTATCGATGTATGTGTGTCACCCCCAATGGGTCGGGCAACGAAGATGCCCAGTATAAAATGAACCCGCGATGGTGGAAAGTAGTGCATCATCCGCTCGCACGATGTTTATCATGTTGTATACCTATATTTATATATGCAATATGGTGATAGGCTGAGCACCCACTAAACACAAAATCGTTAAGAGTAGAAATACCTTTACCAGTAGAGAATTAAATGTATCAAAACAACTCCCATATGTGTAAGTTAAAACGAGGATTTTACAGGTGTATTAAAACTTACATCTGCTTTTTATAAGAGAATTTACTTTCTATTAAAAAAAATTAAGAGAATTATTCAATCCATTTCGTATACCACTTTTTCTGTTTAATAAATCATTCAATTTATAATTTTTCAATGTTAGATGTGTAATCTTAGAAAAAACCTGTATCAGTTCTTATCTTATAAAACTTTCTAAGCCTCTCCAGGAAGAGAGAAATATTATTCGTCGAATTTAACTATACCTGTTTAATGAAGAAAAAAACTTCTAGCAAATAGTTAATTAATTAATTAAGAGTAATTTGAATATGTGAAACTGATGCAATACCTCAACCTGACTTGCCTGTAGAGAGAAGGAGCAATTATAAATTTCCAAGTGTTTTTAATTTTGTCCATTTATAATCTCTCATTTGTGCATTCTAGAGGTAACCTTTTTTTTTTAATAGATTTTAAAATTTCACATGTAAAATTTATTCACAAACCGAGAAATATAGTAGAATTCAATTATGTAGCTATATACCCGCATACACTACTCAATAAAATTACTGTAAAATAATTCATGGAATACCTCCTCGCTTTCCACCTGTATACAACTTATCGCAATTTATTCCGAAAAAAACAATCCCAAAGTGACTGGACTATTAGGAATAGGTGGTAAAAGTCAACAGCAACAAGTTATCGTGTTAAGAGTAATTCCTTTTTTTTTTTTTACTTATTACTGGAGGTCACTGCAAGAAAAGCTGTAAAAGATAATCACGTGTAGTTATAGGTACGTTGCCCGTCGTACAGTAAAAAGATATTGAACCGCTTAACCTAGCTTGACAAGTCAATGGAAAATATTGAATTTACCTGGTGTTGTGTACCTGCCTACCATGTGCTAAAAGGTTATTGAAATTATACAGGAAGTAACATGGTGATGATGATGCTGCAAATCTACAATATATCGTCATTGGATGACGACGATCTTTTACTAAAGTTTCAAGCAAATCAATGACTTACGTCAGAGATTTAACTTGTTTCTTCTTTATGATTGACATTGGGATTTTAAAGGAGATTTTTTTCTTATAAGTATTTTGCCGAAAGTATTATTTACTTTGTTGTAAAATTCATAAAAGAAAAAAAAAAAAAGGTAATAACAGAGTTGACTGCACATGTATGGGCATATGTAGGTACAGTTTTGAGCAAAACAATAGCAACTGTTTCAAGAAAATGAAGAACTTATGTTTTTTATTTAATTTTAAATTGACTTATAATAAAAATAATATTTTGAGCTTTTATCCTTTCATCAATTCACCAATAAATTGGAATACTTTCCAAAAAAAATAAAAGATTTCATAGTTGTGAAATAAATTAAAAAATATCAGGCCTCAAAAATTTGAAACGTGCAAAACTAAAGCAACTTTCTATATGCAATATTTCCACATTTATGCAAGAGAATTGCTAAAAACAAATATCAGCAATTTCTGCTCATTATTCTTCATAAGATCGCTGGAAATTTTTCACCTAATAAGTTTCACAAATAGTTTCAAATCAAAAATACTTGAAGAATATTGTAACGGAGCCACTCAAATTTCAATCGCTAAAAAATATAATATTAATAAATCTACATGCCTTAAGAAGGCTGAATTACAATGGACGCAACGGAACGCAATTGAACGGAGAGAAATGTCAAACCGATTTTCTTTGTATGCTTTTCAAATGGAGTTGCACACAATGAACGGACAAAAACGCAGTCGTACGCAGCAAGTTTAATAAAATCTGAAATTAACGCAACTGAACGGATAAACATAACCTCAAATTAGCTTTGGGATTGTTTATTTCGTTCCGTCAAGTGAAACTGTGCTGTGGTAAGTGTGTAATAAGCAGAGAAGAAATGGAATGAAAAAAGTTTTTTGATTTTATCCATATTTGTTTATAAATTTTGGGTCAAACGTCACTGTCACTTTCAATTAATCATGCGTCCATTGTAAGCAGCTGAACATGATTCATCAGCATTTACGTAATCTTCCGTTAAGAAGCAAAATGTCAAAGTTTTTCATATAGAATTTCATAACATTACAAATCAGATTTTCCAAAATGCGTTGATATGTGATTAAAATTGTTCTCACATATATTGGTACCTAACATTGACAGGGACAGCGATCACCTCCTCGAAACTACGCTGAAGGGCAGCTTTAAATCGAAAATTCCAGATAGGGTAGAATAGGAATCACGTTCCGTGCTTCAACCATTGACAATCCCTATCATATATACAGACGGCACCAAATCGCAAGTAAACACAGGAGCAGGCGTATTTTTTTTTGAGGTGCCTCATGTGATAATTGCCATACACCTTGAAAGCCATGTCACGGTTTTCCTGACTGAAGTAAAAGCTATTCTTGAAGCATGAACAAAGAGATTGCAATCTGCTCGGACAGCCAAGCAGCTGTCAAGGTCTTGTAAAAACCTTTTACAACATCCAAACTTGTATTGTAATGTAAAACCATCCTGAATTCCCTTTCTCGGAACAACGGGGTACTGGTACTTTCGGTGCCAGGTCACAGCGATATTAGCGGGAATAAAAAAATGAACGAACTTGCTCGGCTTGGTGCAACCTCAAAGTAAATCTCCTCCACAATTAGGATCGCACCAAAACACCTTACTTCAACTATCTCAGTTTGGACCAACACGGTCGCTTTTGGTTGGATGACAGTTCAGGTAGAACTATAAACGAGCTGTGGGGTATACCCAACACAAAAGAAATGAAAAAACTACTGGGATTAAGGAGAGAGAGGAATACGAAACGGTGACTCATTTTCTTTGTTACTGTCCGGCCCTATCAAGAAAGCGTTACAGATTTCTTAGCTCACACCTGTTGGAAGAACTGCATGAAGCCGGAAAAGAGGGCTGGGGCCAATTTTGAATTTTATTAGAGCGTCTGGTTGGGACTTATGAGCAATTGCTCATTTCAATCCAATCCATTCTAGAAATTGGTGAGAAAAAGACACCACCCGAATTGAACTCAGCACAATAGGAAAGGTGCTCATATTCCAAGAGTAATAGAGAAAAGTGTTCGTTTCCAACTGCATTATTGACCTGCATTTAAAATATGCGCATACCATTGGAAACGAGCCGAGCACTAATATTTTTGTCCAAAATTAACAAAAGGAAGGTGAAAGTAGAAAGAAGACCATTTTTTAGAGAAAAAAAAAACGATAACAAATACTCAATTTAGTCGATTTTGAGACACTTTTATAATAATATTTTGTGAACTACATATAAGGTCTGTCTGTTAAGTCGAAAGTTTTTACTCGATGTAAAAACTTCTACGCAAATTTACACACAAGCCGTCTATTAACTTTTGGGTTCGTCAAAATCGAGTAAATTGATACGTTTCCCCTCTTGCATAAAGTTACACATGATCAAGAGAATGTGTAACTTCGATATGCAATCAGCTGACTGTCAAAAGTATTAAATTTGAGGTTAAGCTGATCATCTAAAGTGTTTTGATTTTAATAAAAATATTAAAGAAGTTGATTTTTATTTTTTATGAGAAGCTTAACAAAATTTACTCGAGAAGTCTCTGATAACATTTCTTGAGTTATCTCTGCTTCCGTATAAAAATTTTTACTTGATTTTTACGCAAAGATTCTTGATCTAACGCTACCAGACAGACCTATAGTGTTGAACGTTAAGTATACTCCACTTTACCCCGGTTTCCCTACTCTTTATATCTAGTTATTAGAGTATCGTATCTTTCGTCTTGCAAACTTATCCCTATAGTCCTTATCGCTGCCGCACTACTGCCTACTTGCATTAAAGGATTCCAAATCAATGAAGAATTTGCCAATTTCAAGAGGTGTGTGTGTGTGTGTGTATTCCTTTAAATATCTCGAAACACAGCTTCATCAACAATATTTCTGATTCACACGTCGCTAAGCTTTATTGGCATTAATATTTCCAGTAAGTTAATAGTCTGTTGGTATACGAAATATTTCAGTGAGTCAAATCTTACGTTCCTCTAGAAGTCCTACATTAGACTTAGAACGGAATACAATTCCCATATATGAGCTGGGGCTGGTCGCACAGCCTTAACTTCGTTAGATATTGTTCAGAAAACAGCCTTCAAGCTCTGCCGCAATGTTGGATGTTTTTCACTCCTTTATCACTACACGTCTAGTCAATGTTCTGATGAAATATCTAATCTGATCCCTTGTAGAATAATTCCTGCACGCAATACTTGCACTACAAACCGCGAACATTCACTCACCCTTCAAGTTACTTTCGAGCGTACAGTAAAATTCCGTGAGGATCTTTTATCCAGAACTGTGCGAATGTGGAATAGTCTACCATCTTTTGTCTTTCCTCCAGCATACAATCTGCGGAAATTTAAGGGCGACATACATCAGCATTTGTTTCAGTATTATTAATATTGCGCTTCCTTTTTAAAAAGTCAAAGGAGACCATCTACCAAAAAAAAATTTTAAATGAAGTAAGGAATGTCCCATACCTCGTGTAATGTCACCAATACAAATCTCACAATCATCCCGTAAATAATGCACGGATAAAACCAGGATTATGCCCATTTTTGAGGAGTTTGAACATACAATAATTTTGCAGTGAGTACTAGAGTCTAACTGCCATAGATACTATGTATTGTAAAAAACATATATGATACAAGCATAGGATGGCGCACAATTATCCACCTCCACTTTACATCGAAGGTGCGAAGGTACATTAAAGCCCTGGTCCAAAACCTTCGAGAATACTTCACACGCCATGAAACAGACTCCCTCCCTACCACATGCGAGGCCCAACGTAGTCTTTACATTCTAAAATATTTGCAGTGTTTTTATGCAAAAGTGACAAAAGTTTGATTTGAATAGCTCCTCCGCCCTAAACTACTATTCATACAGAAAAATTATGTTCTGATAATCTTAAGCTTGCTTTCTTATCTTCCGAACCGTAATAAAATTTTCATACCTTTCCTAACAAAATTATTTTAAAAAAATTATCTTAACCAAATGACTACATGCCGTGGGCTGATGATATCGAATGTAGCTGCCTACAGATTCGGTCTACGGCTGCACATACACATCACTCAGCTGAGAGGTATTGAGCGTAAAATGATAAGGTTACTTCGTAATCAAAACAATTTTATTATTTTGTTAAGTAAGCTATATGTATAGGAAGTGTAGCCTTTGGGAAGGTAAGGAACCAAGCTTTAAATTACTAGAAGACCATTTTCCTTTATGGATAGTAGTTTAGGCTCTATGGCATATATGTATAAAGCCAATGTTTAGCACTTTTCCATAAGTATCAATATAGAACATTTTCGAAAACGGACTAAGCACGCACACATATAGATTTCTGTTTCATGGCTTGGGAAGTATTCTCGAGGGCTTTGCCTGGTCACACCAGGTGCGACGCGGCTCGGCAAAATTTCTTTTTCATTCAAAAGAAGTCCGTACAATTTGTTAAATGAGGCTTTTGGCATTCTAAGGCTGTGTTCACCCTGAAGAGGTTTGGAGCGGTGCGGTTGCGCGCGTAAGAGCTTCCAAAACTCTAGAAACAGAAAGCGTGAACACGCAGAGACGGTAATACGTTAATTTCTGTTCAATTCGAAGTTGTTTCGAGCGGTTAATATTTGAGCGTTAAACATGACCATGTCAAGGTCAAAGCTGGTTTTTCTATATGAAAATTCATATTTTAAATTCAAACGTTTTTTAAAAATGTAAAAGAGAATTGCAGTGGATCCAATTAATAAAAGAAGGGAAATTTTCGGTGAATTTCATCACTTGTTCAGTGAACTCAAACAACACCCTGAGAGATTTTATGCATATTTTCGAATGACAAGTGCTTCCATTGCAATTTCATCCCATAATTTACTTGTTGAATCTCAGTTGGAATAGTAATTACAATTTTTCATATCCCATATAGAGCCGGGCGGTTACGAATATACCCTCAATCAGTTTACCAATATACACGCCGTCGAATATTTCCATAAATGAGAGATCACAAAATGTGTCACTAAACCACACTGCACAAGCGGTTTCACGCGATTGAAATCAAAAATTGTTGATGTCACATTTAACCACCCCTAAACGCTCTGGAAGGAGTCGTAACGCAGTGTGGTTTCTGCACAGCGGTTTCACGCGATTGAAATCAAAAATTTTTGATGTCACATTTAACCGCCCCTAAACGCTCTGGAAGGAGTCGTAACGCAGTGTGGTTTCTGCACAAGCTGTTTCACACGATTGAAATCAAAAATTGTTGATGTCAAATTTAACCGCCTCTAAACACTCTGGAACGAGTCGTAACGCACTGCATTTAACCGTGCCAACATGAACACTCACATTGTTTGCCATATCGCGTATAACCGCATCGCTTCAAACCTCTCCAGGGTGAACACGGCCTTAAATATTCGTTATGGAATAACTTTTCTCTGTTTTTCTTCAACCCAGAGCTACTAATAACATGATCTTCTTCATCGGAACTAGAGTAGATACATTTGGATAAAATCCGCCGCTCCCGGTGTGAACACTCAATTTTGCCGCGTGCCACCGCGCCACTCCTGGTGTGACCAGGGCTTAAATTGTAATTGATCTGTTCACCTTAAAAAAAAATTTAGAAATTATTTCATACCTAATTGATTCTTTAAATTACCACTCGACACTCATAAATGTCATACGATAGCAAAAAAAAAATAAATAAAACATTCAATCAATTTAAAAATGATCGAATTAAAAAAACCTCAAATTTGTTTCAATTATGTATGCTAATCTAAAATTATTATAGTGTCGGCAATCAGTAACGGTCAATAAACGTATTGTTATCCCCCACAGTATTGATAACATTCACACTATTTTGAAATTTGATGAAAAAACAATCTCTAACACGTTGATTTAGTTCAAAACTTAAGAAAATTAGGTACAAGAAACTTAATCCTCAAATTAGGAAGAAAAAAAAACAAGTCTTAATTACAAAGAAATTTTGCAAATTCATAAATCACTCGCACGCCAATTGTACTTGCATACCTTCCTTTTTTTCTTTTTGTTAATTAATTAAACAAGCCCTCGCGCGACACAACTTTACCGAAAACACAAAAATTTACATAATGTGTACACACACAGTCACACGAGTCTCTCGCTTTTAACATAATTTTATTATTTTACATTTATACCATAATTTCACACAGATGATTTACTTTCAAATGCAACTTAACCTCTTTATGCTAAATATCAGGGGCGGGCGGCCTATTTCTAATAAGAGGAGAACGAACTAAAATAGGTCATGGTCGGTGCACTTTCTCCCCACCACTGCGCTCATGAATTTATAAGGTCAGGTCACACAGAATGAATGCGTTGCTTCCCATTCATAGGGCAAAGAAAAATCAATGAGCTGCCGACCAGCAGCTGATGAGATGTGCCTAGCCCCGATTGCTACATCAGTCCAACTTCCACTTCCAGTTGTTGACATTTTGTGTGGGCATGGGCACCCAATGGAGCACCTCAATACCGAGCAATTCCTTTTATTTTCATGGAATTATAATTTGCTAAATCACTCCGCATGACACAGCACATAAATGTTACGACAAAACGTTCAAACAAAACTTTTCCACACATTCATTCATCACAAAATACGAAAAATCGATTAGAAAATTCACAAAAATTTGAATGACAAAAAAAAAACGAATCAACTCACGGTGAAATATTTGAATAGAGAAAGAAAAAGTTTTTCTTCGTTGTCGTCGTCGTCGTCCTCCTCTTCCTGCTGTAAGAATTTATTTGTAATATGGATATTGGTTCACTGCGCAGAGATGATTTGTCTTGTCCACATGGACTTTCCCGCACGATTGTTTCCAACTTAGCAGTTGTACTCGGTAGATATACTCTAGTGACTGACTAGTCGTGAATGATGGCCGACCAAGGCTCTTAGTTAGTAACGTGTTTCTAATTATAATATTACAACGATTTGGAAGTCAAAGTCCGTTGTTGACGTCGACGATGTCGATGATTTGGGCTCTGTAAAAGGTCACTGCCAATGTACCACATAAAACGCGCACACGATGGGCAACGACGACAACAGCACACACGACTCTTGTGCAAGTTTTTTCTAAGCCTCTACTAACTAGATATGTAAGAATTAGCTGTAATTATTATAGTTTTCCCTAATTACTGGAGCCGGATAACCCTCCTCTCCGATTTTTAATTCACTTCTACCTCTTAGCATGGATAGATGTCCGTCCGTGGTGTCGGTCTGGTTTATGATATCTATAGAACACAAAAGTACACCTATGCGTTTCGAATTTGAATTCAGTGGCGCGCGTGTTACAAGACTTTACAAATTTAGAAATTTTATAGGTATATAACTTGCGATAATTTAAAAACAAACAAAAAAACAAGAGAAAAAGTTATAATTGATCTAAGACCAATCAAATTATATCCTAGATGAAAATAAAAGTTAAAGTGAAAATCTAAAGTTCTGTATGGCAACACCAATTTAGTTCATTTTTGAAAAAATGTATTTACTATTTTTATGAAAACACTGTGTACAAAATTTCAACTCTTTACGTTGAGACGTTCTACACAGTGCCCACCAAATATATAGTGAACAAAAGTTTTGTATGGCAACACCAAGAAAGCAGCGTTGCCCGATTTCGTCCAGTTTCGGAATTAAATTTACTTTTTTTTTTAAAGCCGGTGTACAAAATGTCAGCACTGTATGTGAATACGTTTTCGAGCTATCGTGAAAGTGGATGGATAGACGGACGGACAGACAGACGGATATGCAAGACATGTAGGGTAGATGATTAGAAGTTAAATGAGAGTGAGGGAAATGGCGATCTACGAAATTTGGCAAGAATTTAAGGGGGTAGAGTACACTTTCACAGAAAACATTGTAAAATATCACTCTACAACCGAAAATATTTTGAAAAGAGAAGAGATGAACATGGAAACAGGATCATGAGAAGCCTAACAGTATAAGGGTAAAGATGAGAGACCTTTGGTCTCTAGTCTCCAGTTTACAAATACCAAGTTTACATGCAGAGTTGAAAGATTGAATCGAGTTTGAGTTGAGTTTTCGACTCGTGTATTTGAGTATACGCAGGGTTGAAAGATTGAGTTGAGAATGGGTTTAAATATAGTTGAAGTGGCAGTTAAACATAACTTCTTATTTATGATGTTTTTTGTGATAGAGCCATAAAAGATATAAAATTTTGTATAAATAAGCAAAAAAAACTCGCAATAAGTAAAACCTAACAAAACTTTTGAATGAACAGCAAATAAAATAAATCCCAGCTTTAAGCTGGTAACTAGAGACTACTCAATCCGTGTTAATTGGACAGCATTTCGTCTCAACTACGCACGCCAGCAAGGCGTGGTCGAGTCCATCCAACACATTTTCAACTCGTACCGCGTAGACATAGAGTTAAGCCCGGGTTGAACCATTGTTTCAGATCCGAATGTAAACATCGTAAGAGACTAAAATCTCTGGCACAAGACTTTTGTCTCCACAGATCAAAAAATTAGGTCTCTGGAGAGACTATAAAGGTGAGAGACTTTGGGTCTCCAGTGTTTGGTTTACAGAGACTAAAATCTCCGAAATGTTTACACGGCAAAAGACTTTTGTCTCTAGAGACGAAAAAATTAAGTCTCCGGAAAAGTGAAAAAGCTTAGAAAAAATATATCCTTGGTGTACAAATTTTACGGGATAAACACAACAAATTTGTGATCCGGAGACCGAACCTGGAGACCTGTTTATTTTAAAATACACGACGGGAGACCGGAAACTAAGAACGCCTCTAGAGATTTAGGCCTGAAACACAATTGGAGCTTTTCAGCCAGCTGTATTGCCAGCTTTATGCTAAAGCTGACTGAAAAAGCTGAATTGAACACAACTGGCGTTTTTGACATTTGCAACTTTAACTTGTTTATGTTGTAAGGAACAACAGTTAATGCATCTGTTTTTCCAAAATTAGTTTAATGATGACATAACGCACTTTTTGTTTTTGAGGAGAGAATTTCGTAATGCTCTTTTGCATGCCTATGATACGTAGGTACCTGTTTAGGATGAGAAATGTAATAAGATCGGATCCTAAGCAATTTTGCCGTTTTGTAAATACCAAAAAGGAATCTAATAATTTTCCTCCTGTGTTACTATTTAATAATAATTCTAGTCATGATCCGTCTGTGATTTCTAATCTCTTTGCTGATTACTTCATTTTTAACATATGACGCTCAAATAGATTTTGTTTATTTAATTACTTAACGACACTTCCGAAAGTTGATATCCCATGCTTCACTATTGATCAGAAATCTGTTGAAGACTCCATGTCCAAGCTGGACTCTGGTTGTTCTGCTGGGCCTGATGGGATACCCCTTATTGTCTTGAAGAACTGCAGTGGAATGCTTTCTTACCCGTTAACATTTTAGTTTAATTTATCACTGCGGCTTGGTAATTTACATACATATTATGGCAAGAGTCGTTTATTGTCCCAATCTTTAAGTCCGGTAAAAGGGAGCTTATTACCAACTATCGTCCTATTGTTAAATTGTCTTGTATTCCAAAACTGTTTGAAGCTTCTTTATATAAATTTTTGTATTTTCATTGTAGTGGAGCTCTTAATCCTCTTCAGCATGGTTTTATGAAGGGAAGGTCAACAACAACAAATTTGCTCCAGTTTACATCTACCTGTATCGAATCGTTTGAGCGTGCTTGCGAAACTCACTCTGTATTTATACAGATTTCAGCAAGGCTTTTGACAAGCTTCCTCACTCTGTTTTGTTATTTAAACTGACTGTCTCAAATTGCAGGATGACCTGGACAGACTTTTTGAATGGTGTGAAAAGAGTTCTCTCATTTTAAACGTTGATAAATGTAAGGTAATCATTATCTCTCGTAAGTGAGTCCCTTCGAATGTTGTCTATGCTATGAATGGGTTATTACTTTCAAAAGTTGATAAAATATGTGACTTGGGGATATTGTTTGACTCGAAACTGACCGTTAACTTCCACATATATCGCATCGTTAATAGGGCAAACTCAATGTTAGGCTTTGTAAAGCGTTGGGCAAAAGAATCAGATGATATCTATATTAATAAACACTCGCAAAGTTCGAGATAAGAAAGCATTATGGAATTTTACTGTATGGCCAAAAGTATTTTGAAGTGTGATTGGGTGTGTGCGGTTTGAAGCGCGAGTATTGCGTGCAGGAATTATTCTACTAGGGATCAGACTAGATACTTCATCAGAACATTGACCATGCATGTAGCGATAAAGGAACGAAAGGCATCCAAAATGGCGGCGGTGCTCGACGAGTCGATATTGCATGTAATTGCCACATAGCCAAAGAGCTTGAAGACATTGGATAGGCTTTAAGTTGCTGGAAGACTGCAGTAAAGTATTAGTTAGTTTGAAAAGAAACTGGGACCCAAGGGGGTCCCCGAATGTAGACCAAAACAGTGTTTCCCCTCCGAACCCATGAGCAATCGCTCATAGGTCCTAACCGGACGCTCTTACAAAGTATTGGCCCCCAGCCCTCCTTGTCGGCTTCGTGCAGCTCGTCCAGAAGGTGTGAGCTAAGGATTCTGTATCGCTTTCCTGAGAGTGCCGGACAGCGACAAAGACAGTGAGTCACCGTTTCGGATTCCTTTCCGCAGCCCCTGCATATAGGATCATCAACAAGTCTCATCATGAGAAAAGAGTGCCCAGTGAGAATAAACACTAGAGTTCTCAGGGTTTGGCTTGTTAATTCCCAGAAGCTTATTCGTTTGGTTTGGTTCCGGTTTACCCCACAATTCCTTTGTAGTCTACCCGAAGGGTAATCTAACCAAAAGCGACTGTGCTAGCGGTCAGCTTAAATCAAAAAATCAAAATAATTGAGGCAAGGTATTTTGGTGCAATTCAGATTACGGAGGGAAATTCCTCCGAGGCTGCACTAAGACGAGCAAGCTCGTTCGCCCTTTCGTTCCCGCTGATGTTGCTATGCCCTGGCACCCACTGAACAAGTACCCTGTTATTCCGAGAGAGGGAATTCAGAGTGGTTTTACACTTCAGTATTAGTTTGGAGGTTGTAAAGGGTTTATATAGAGCCTTAGACACAGCCTTAGACACCTTAGCCTTAGAGACAGCTGTTTGGCTGTCTGAGTAGGTGGCGATCTCCATGTTCTCAGTGTCTGAGTTAAGGAGACCCCTAGAAAACCGTGGCATCGCTTTTAAGGTGTATGGCAATTTTCAGGTGAGGCTCCTCGCAGAAAACGCCTGCTCCTATGTTTTCTTCGCATTTGGACCCATCAGTGTAGATAATAATAAGTTTGCCATTGGTTGAAGCACAGAATGTTATACCCATTCTGCCCTGCATGGAATTCTAGATTCAAAATTGCTTTTCTACATAGTCTCGAGGAGGCACCATGTTTGAGTCTTCTCCAATTTCTTACGATGATTGGCGAAATCCATTGCTTTCCACAACACCACAGAAGCGTAGGTTAACATGGATTGGATGACGCTAGTGTATATCTACAGGATCATCCGCGTATTGGATATGCTCTGAAGTTAAAATACATACAGCATGTTTTTCACTAACCGGGAACCAGGGAAGTATGAGGATTGATAAACTTGAACTGCTTTTCACGTTCATCTCTAGCACTCATATTCTTACACAAGAGCTTGCTCTAAGCCAAGCCTAATGATTTCAGAGATTGCTTTCTTTATAAAAAAAAAGATATTCGCAGGAAATAACAACAGCATTGGGAGAACCTAGCCTCAATGGAACAAAGAATAGAAGTTGATTGTATTTTCGCAAGAATGATGCGCAATAGTTGTCTATTTTCAGGTGGGGAAAGAAGACAAAATTGCAACAAATTTAGCCAGTAGTAATACGAATAAAACAAGACAGAAATGGCGATTCAGTAAGCAAAACGAGCTGAGTTACAGCCATAAAAAGCTTTACAAGGACCACATTTTCAAAAAAATCTAAGATCCCGGGTAATTTCGAAAATAGCACAAATTCGAAAAAAATGAATTTAACATTTTCGATTGCAAATCACCTCACCTTTAAGGAGTTTCATTATTGCATAGTGAAACTGGAACAACCTGTACATACACGGTGAATGAAATTATTTTTGAGGGTTTTAATGAGTCAAACATGTTTGCTTCTTTCAATAACAGATATAAGCATCTACCTTTATCCCTTTTGCTACATAGAGCAGATGAAGAAACATCCTAAATATTGTTGCACTGGTTTAACTTGTATCAGTTCCAGTCTAAGATGGACTTGAATGGAACCGATAAACGAGGCCTCTTAAACACTTATGGCTTAAGTTTATTGTAAGCGCTTATAGTCAAACCAACAGCTAGCACCAATAGAGCATGACTTTTTCTTAAGTAATTTCTTTCAACAATTTCGCAATTTGAAAAGTATTGGGAAAAAAATTTACGCGGGTCGACTATGTGTTTTAATCAACGCAAGCTCGAGTAATATGTTAAGTCCCGTCGCGCCCGTCCGGAATATCAAGCTAATTTAAATTCTATATTAGCCAACAGAAAACATACACGCGATTAGACTAAAGTGCGCGATTTCATAAAATTGTTTTTTTTTTTTGCTAAAGATGATAATGAAACAGAAGTATGTTGTGTACGTACGAGTATATGACTCAGATGCAGCAGCCTTAATGTATCATTTGAGAGCTCTAAGATCACGTTTTATTTCATTTTTTGTAATTTTTTTTTCTTCATTTTTGTAACATAACCTGACTGATAAATGACTACACTAAGCAACTCCACATGTATGTTAATCAATTATCAAGAGACTCATTTGTTGGTGTTTTTATGAAACTATGTACGTAGCTTTTGATTATGTAAAATAATATAAAAAAAAAACATCTACACATAGGCAATTAACTTTTCTTAACTCTTATTTTTACTAAAGTTAACCTTAACCCCGAGATTTAACAATAAATTTATTATAAGTGCACTTACCCTCTACCCTTGCCCCGGGGGCCCTATTTGGTGTTTAAAGGCCGACTTCTTGTTGTTGTTTTTTCGAAATGGGGATTCACTAAGAAACTAGGAAAAAGTATTTTTGAGAAAAGATTGAGGTTAATTAAAATGAATACATACAGTGCCAAATCTTCCCTTTGAATTCCGCCATTGAAGCATATAAATAGATACGTCATTATTTATTATATACCCATTGATTATCTGGCGCATATCTGGGCATATCACACAAACTTCTCCTCAAATCGAAATTCTTTAATTTTTTTAGATAGGCATAAATCACATAGCATTGATATTTTAATTTCCTCTCATTTGGTCCAATCCCGATTGTGCAATATTCTATCTTATGATGTAGCCCTAAAATTATAAATTCAGTGTCCTTGCTTAATTTTCTGGAATTCTTTAATTTAACTTTTTTTATTTCGAGCAAATGGCAATCCTTTTTAATGTAAATATATGTGTAGAGAGCAATGTGTTGCTGTACTTTGGGATCATCAACACTGGCGAACTACAAAGATCAAATTTTACTATAGTTCCTTATATGCCCGGGATTGATCCCTCTTCATCACAATATAACGGGGCGTATAGTTTCTTTGAATTCGCGAAGTTTTGTTTTCAGGAAGTTATCGACGCTTGTAACTTATTTAAATCGAATGCTATTTAGCAAAATAACGTTTCTGTTGAATTTTTTAAGATTATTCTTCCACACATTAAAGGCGAAGAAGTCAGTTTCTCTCAACAGGATCAAGTCCTGTTGTTGCTAGTACTAATTATAACTCTCTGTGTTGTTGTAACAACTATTAACAATATCATTACACGAACGCAACTTTCATACATCAACCGAAAGTTAACTATCTATCCTATTATTTAGATTATACTAATGATATCTACTTCCTGCCCACACTAATGCAAAACCTCGCAGCTAACTATATTCTGTTTCAGACTCAACTCATCAGAAAACAAAAGGATTATGAATAATACCCCAAAATACTGACAATAACAAAATTTTAAGGCAGGCCTTTGGCTGCGTTCTATCGTATGAAACTCCAAATCCAATGTAGACCTTCCATTTTTATCCTTCAATAAAGCAGATTACCGGCAATAAATAAATGTTTTTCCTTGGATTGGTACGATGAAGACATTTCTACTAGGAAAATTTGAATTAATTTTTGTGGATTTTAAATATTTTTTTTATTTTGTTGATTTTAAATAATTTTTTTAATTTAATTTTCTGGGGGAAAACTGTCGTTCATATGCTGAACACGACTTTATGCCCAAATTCTTCCCCCTAAGCGTCCCTGCAGTTTCTGGGTTGGGTACGAAATCTAGAAAGACAAAATCCAGAGTGACGAAATCCGGAAGTGACAATATACAGAAATGATAAAATCCAGAAGTAACAAAATTCAGATGAAATCCAGAAAAGATATTCGCGTGCATTCTTCATGGTTGGTACATTGGGATTTTGTGATGGTAGATTTACATTTGATAGAAACCTGTGTCATCCAGGATGAAGTTCTGGTGCAACCCAACTGTGCCCAGTTTATATGCATATGAAGAAAGAGGTGTGGCACAAAAATTTACAATTTAACAATCATTATTTTAAATTAACTGGGCACAGTTAGTTAGCACCAGAGCTTCCTCCTGGATGACACAGGTTTCCATCAGATGTAAATCTACCATCACCAAATACCAATGTATCAAGGTATACATTTATTTAACAAATTTGTCTCACACATTAAAATTTTAAATATTTTATATATTTGTAGATATAATTATAACAATTCTTACAATTTCCGGATTTTCACATTTATATATTTTGTCACTTCTGAATTTTCTCAGTTCCGAAAATTTTAAATATTTCTGGATTTTTTCCTTTCTGGATTTGGTCATGTTCCCACAGCTACTGCCACTGGGCTGAATTAGAGCCTAAAGTATCCGCATAATTTGCTATCCGGATTAGCCGGAATAATTAGGATCCGTTTCCTCAAATCTAGGTATCCGAATAATCCACATACTAAACAAAAGAGGTTTAAAATTTCATCCAGAGTGGATTGTTTTATTAACAAAATTTAAATATCATGAAATTTATATTTTCCCAATGAAGCTATGCAATCTGAATGAAATTTTGAACCTCTTTTTCTTAGTATGGATGCGGATTTCAGGAATTGGATAGTTTGTAAATACGGATATTAGCAGATCCGGATCCAGTTTTCAGCCTAGAACCAATTCTTTTGCAGGATCCTGCACAATCATTCAGATGACTCCACATTGTTGCATTCCTTTTAGAAAACAGAAGCTGGACAATAGATGAGACTGTTTTGAAACTGGAGTTTTGGCTATGAGTACAGCGAGGCAAAGACAAATTTGAGAAAATTTATACTATTTTTGCCCTTCCCTATGGGAAACGCTCAGTCCATTCTCTTATTACATAAATCATCACATTTGGGCATACATTCAAAATGTATTTGTTTGTGATAAGATTCTACTATTTTGTAATTTTTCTAAATATGATTCGATTATTTGGCACCCATTTCAATTTTACAACACATAGGCAAAGTACGTGTGTATGTACAAGCAGACGATATCATTTCAAATGATTTTCTCCTTTCACCCTGAAACTCATAGCCTCAAGTAGTTATAACTAAAATTCACAAATTTTAATAAAAATACTAATTTTAATATTTTCTTCAGTGGGAACATAAACTAGATAACAAAACTAATAAATTTAAAAAGACAAATTCTCTAAAAAGAAAAAAAAAATAATTCTTGTACACAAATACTATTTTGGTCGTATTTTTTCATATGTCAACTTCTGTGGTTCGTTCTTATCTGGAATTGTAAGCTTTCGTTTAACGAATTGAAATTGTGCTACAGCAAATTCATAAAGTTCATTTTCCATTTTCCAGATTTTTGATTCCCTAATCTCTTCAATAGTTGTCTGACTAGGTGCAATTTTGGATGCTGTTTGCCGCAGATGCGATTTATTGGAATGTTGATAGTGTTCTTTAAATCCTTTAAATAATCTAAAAACTTTTATTAAATATACTCGTATTATTTTTTTGTTTTTTTTTTACCTTGGTAATGATTTTTCAAGAAGATCTATAAAATCTTCCATTTCCTCTGTTATCCCTACTAGAAAATATTCATTAACAAGATTACGTTTTGCTTGATTCAATGCCCATTCATTGCCTGGGTCCCTGAAAAACAAATTAAAAGCATTATAGTATATTATGTAGATATGTATGCACACAGTATACATACCAACATTCAGCAGCATGTCCACAGAAAAAAGGAATTTGTAGCCACATATTTTTAGGATCACAGTCGGGTTGTTTACGTTCCACACATTGATCGAATGTCTATGAGGGTAAAATTACAAATTTATATCTAATTGGGGTTTCTAACTTTACGACGTCTCTGAGAAAAGTAACGAGAATAAATCTGTGTATAAATCAAAATTTAATAAAATATTTGACGTCTCACCGAAATATGTTATTGGTTTTTGTATCTTTTGAAGAGAGAGACTTAAGGAGAATTTTACTTTATGGTGGGAGTACCGTAATAGGAAGTTACTAGAAAAATAATAATAAAGATAAATGACTCGGTTGCTCTGATTGTGTTCACATTTTGCTACTGGGTTAGAATAGTTCATTGAAAGCGCTGTTTCAAAAATAGAAAATCACACTTGCCTCACTAAAACTGATGTAACCGAAAGGCCATTTGATCACCCGAGTTGATCATAATTTAAGATCATCCCAAATGTCAGACTTGTTATCTACATATTCACACCGCAGCGCCGGCCATTCCAATATTAATTAACTAAATATTCGAGCATAACGAAATATGCTTACCTTAATTTATTGTTAACATCAGTGGCTGCAATTATGTTGTAGTCAAATTAATGTAGCCAAAACGGGTACAAAGAGAAATGAGACTAGGAAAAAATCGAAATTGACGAAAAACGTTTTATTTCAGTTTGTTTCAATCTTATCGGATTTGATAAATGAATGATAAATAGCTTAACACACTTTAACGCTTCTTGGGCTATATATGTAAAGAACGTATTCATTCATTAAGTGCATCCATCTGCTTAGTGTGTGCCAAAGTTCAGGTGACAGCTTATGATGCCGTAGCACAGCCTTGGCAGGAAAGGAAGGGTTAAGGAATGGGGATTATTGGGTTGAGGCAAGGGGGTGACGCTTGAATATTTGCGGCCCATAGCTAACGACGAAAACAGATGATGGCAAACTTTCCCACATTCGTACTGTTCTTCTTATGAAGGATTCGCGGAATTTCATGGTACGGCTAAATTTGATTTTAAGGGTGTGAGGGTGAGCCCGGGTTACATCTCGTGCGGCGCGCATAGGAAGAATTCTACAAGGGATCAAGCTAAAGATTTCGTCAGAGCATTAGCCATAGAAGTAGCGATAGTAAGTGCAATTGGTCTATAATTTGAGGGATCGCAAGCCTCTCCTTTTTTGGATATTAGCTATACATGTGCAAATTTCCATGCGGAAGGAAAGACTCCTGTCGAGTAGGACAGGTGAAATAGTTTGCGCAGAGGTTTAGTTAAAGAATAGGCGCAGCACTTGAGTACCATCAGGCCCAGCAGCCTTAGGCACATTGAGACTCGCGAGAACTTTGAAAACCTCCTTGTGCGGAAATACAATTGTCTTTGACTGTAGTTGCATGTCGGCGGGAAGGCGGAACTTGCGAAGGAGGTGGTAAGGAAACTTAGCTGCAAACAAATTGGCTTTGTCCAATGATTCCGTCACACATCCCCGTTGTGAGTTAGGGGCTGTACCGAAGAACTGGTGAAGTTGTTCTTGACTATTTTAACAAGGGACCAGAAACTCTTACTACCCTTTCGACTAGTAAAGATGTAACTTAGCTCGCTGAATAATGAAATTGCAGGTGTTACGTGCTTCTCTATAGATCCCTCTCAATTCCGCTGAATGGCACAGCTTATAACAGAATAAATCTCATTACTTTTCTGTGTTAGTATCTAAATCACTTACAATTTTATTGCCGGCCTTTTTTCTAACTAAATTCGGTCTGTAATTGTCTCCATAGCGCAGAAAATAATAATATGACACTAATCTATCTAGTGGCTTACGAACTAAATTAATATAAATTGGCTTAAATGGCATTTGAAATCTGAAATAGAAAATTACTATTAGAACTATCGCAACGTATATACGCAATGAGCTATGAATTATATACTTGGAGAAATCAAGAAATGCCATGTGTCCATGATAGAGGGCAGGTTTAATTTCTTTCCAAGCTGTCATGTTTCTAACAAAACCAATCTGTAAAAGAGGAAATATCTTAATTTATTAAATATGTTTTTCATTTTTTATAAAATTTGAGTACCTAATACCCCACATTAAATAAAAACATTGTTTGAGGTATATAGCTGCTGGGCTGAGAGAAGTAAAAGAAAAAGACTGGCTCGATGCAAAGAAACACACAACGTAATTTTTTCTATATAGGTACAATGTAAAACAATAAAGTAATATAGGGTTACAGAAAGAAATTAAACTCTCTTATGAATATAATGAAAGTATTGCAAATACTTAAGTAATATTGACTCAAATAACCTAATGTCCAATTTACAATCTGGATTTAGACCTAAATACAGTTGTACGACAGTCCTACTAAAGATATCTGATGATATTCGCTTGTTTATGATGACTATTCTATCTCTATTAGACCTCTCCAACTCTTTTGATAAAATAATCACTCACTACTCATATACAAGCTTAAAAGATTGTTTAATTTCTCTAGTGGTGCTTGCAAGCTTATTTGGTCATATTTGGAAGACCGCCAGCAAAAGGTCTGCTGTGACGAATATTCCTCTAAATTTTTGCCTGTATGCAGCGATCAATCCCCGGGCCTTTCCTATTTTCTGTGTTCATAAATGATATTTCTTCAGTCATTTTGAATTGTAACACTACAGAATAAGTTTCTTCTAAATCCGTTAAAATCTAAGGCAATTCTTTTGTATAGAAATAATCTTGGCATCACAGACTTTCCCGAAATGATGTTAGATGATACTCCTATTCCATACAGCAGGTCGGCAAAGAATCTTGGTATCATTTTTACACTACACTTACGTGGTCTGACCATGTCAACAGTATTGTGTATAAGATTTCCGTTACTTATGATAACATATGGATGTGAAATGTCTTGCCAGCTGGATTGTTTGTCGCAGAGAAAACTCACTGTCGCATTCAATTCGGCTGTTCACTACGTGTATGGTCTAAGACGATATAAACATGTTTCACCTTATGTAAAATCTGTTTGGATGCGCCTTAAAAACAAAATTTTATTTTTGTATAATTTAACTGTAAAAAAGGTGCCTAGGTGTCTATTTGAAAATTATTTATTCTCTCGATAGTAGAACTATGGCGTTGAATGTGCCAAATTTTAATAATCGTATAACTGAGCGTCAATTTTATATTATTATTATTATATTTTATATCATCTTCAAGGTGTTCCTGCTATACAAGAGCACAGTTTACGTAATCTAGCGTAAAGTGGTCGTCATCAGGCATATCTGATAAATCATATAAATCCCCTTCAATTCTAAGTTTCATCGACATCAGAAATGTTTTTCTTAGAATTAAGTAATGACTCCAATTGGAATCATGAAAAAATTCTGCTGTTTTATACAATTTATTAAAATTTCGAATTACCTTCTGGTGTTTGTAGGTATATCAATATAGTAAATTCCAAACAAGCAGAAAATATATTTTTTTCTACAGAAATGTATGAATGCAGGCTTTTTTTAATTCCACACTGGTGAAAATTCGCGAATGAGAAAATTTCAAATTTCCAACTGTCAAGAGTGTGTTTCGAATATTTTATTCCCATCGTTTTAGCTGCCATCTAGTAGAGTACGCTTTAAATAATGTGAATCTAATTTTCAAAACCATTTGCTTTGATACGAATCTAAACAAATTTTAAATTTACCATAATTCCAATTGAAATCACTGGCGCGCAAAGGGTTAATTATTACCTTAAAGTTAATTTGCTCAATATTTTCTTACTAAAATCAATATTTCTCCATTCAACCAGGAAAAATAAAATCTTTATAAAAACCGGTCATTTGACCCGTTGCGGTACAAATAGCTATATATTAAATCTTGGAAAGTTTAGTATTAACAAATGCTTTCAAGAAATTTCAAAGCGCTAGAAGAAGTACATGGTTCTAATTTAAGGATCTCAAATTTCGATATGTTCCTAAGAATAGCAATCACACAGCCAAGACCTGCATGAAAACCATATTAGCTTTGGAGAATATGTTACAAAAAATTATATCTTGAGATCATATAATTTTTTGTAACAAAAACAATAAAATAATTCCTGATAGGCTTGAAATTCCTGGTGGCTGCTGGCTTATCCAGATCATAGAAAGCTTTCATTGAATGAAAATACACAAATTACATAAAATCCACACTAGCGAAAGCCTTAATGTTGCCGACACACCTAAAATAACTAGACTGCAGTAATTCTTCCAAAGGTGCTACAATTAAATCAAAAAATACCTCATCAGGAAACGATCGACAAAAAACAGAAATGGACTAAATAATTTGCAATCTATGGAGCCTCAGTATTTAAAATATTGTGAAGAATTGTTATTGCCTATCAGACTAACATTCCAAGTAGCAAAGAAAGTTACCCATCGATAGACACCTATACTAAGCGTTATAATTTCCATGGCTACACGCCTAGATAAAATTGTTTTTGATTTAAATGACTTAAATCCCCATCCCAAATTTTTTATATACGCACTTACCTGATTGGGTAGAGATAACACATGCATATTTGCTGTAACATTAATATGAAGTACATGGAATTTATTTCGTTTACATAAATCATAAGCGATATTCACAAAGCTCGTTGAACCTGTTTTCGGGACACGATTGTACAAAACTACAAGATTTTCATCGAAATCCTCAATTCGACCACTTGATGATTGTAGATTTTTAACTATAAGAGAAAAACAGGTATCTTAATTCAATAATTATATTAATAATACTACAAGAAACTTACCCTTAAATTCATCTATAACTTCAAAATAAAGAAACCAATAGCAACAAAATGAAATTAATAACACAATTAAAATAAGTAACCAAAGTAATTGCTTTGCAGTTAGCATTTTTAATTTTCTCAATATCATCGTAAATACATCTTAATTCTTATGTTGTTGTACAAAATATTTAATTGAATTCATGGAAAATATCGCTTTTCGTATTTTTTTTCTTCTTCTCCATTAAATTCTATTTGGGAAGAACTGCTGTTTTTGAGGTGTGTATCATTTTTGACATTTTTGTTGACATATTTTTCCGGAAAGTAAACAATTTCCAACAAATTCCACGATTCCAACAAAATAGTTGTCAAAATCTCCGCAGAGTGGGTGCGTTTATTTTTTTATTTTAAAATCATATTTATACTTTTTACTAATACAAGATGTTTAATCAAAAGAAATGCATACATAGTTCAACATATCCAAAGAAAAATCAATTTAAAAACACGAGCTACTAACATATTTTTTTGTTATTATTCTTATAACAAAAAAGTTTACTGAACATGCCCCAAATTTTCGCTAACAACAAGTCCGAATCAGTGGAAAAACTTTGCACTTCAAAAAATAAAAAAGGTTATGTTTCATTCGGACATCATCGTCCATGATTGAATTTTGTGTATATATTTTTGGGAGCATCCATATATCCAGCATCAATCGGCAACAGGCATTGGAAATTTTCAAGAAAAACTAGTGTTTGAAGAAAAATTTCAATTTTTAATTCAGTGAAAATATCTCTTAACATATAAACAAAAGGTAAATCGTAGAAAAATAAACAAAAAAACAAAGTTATTAAAAGATTTTTGTGGTATAATAGATGTCAGCCGTTGTTCGTGTAAAACGGAGGATCGATGAGGACCCTCTGGGGGCATTAGTCCTTAATTGTAAAAGGCGTCGAATTGATGAGAATGAAGAGATTACAGAAAATTTACTGGAAACTAGAGATGAAGTCTCGACAATATTAAAATTTGCTGGTACTGTAGAAACACAGGTAGGCATAAAAAAAAGCACACACTGTACAATAAAATTTCTTTGTTTATAGATTTTTCATTTTTCATATATATATATATATTTCTTCTCATCTTTTTACATAAAAAAAAAAAATCTAGGAAGAAAGCATTGGAAAACAAATTACACGTCTAACAAAAGATGAAGCCAAACAATTAGCACAAAAGTCCAGAAAGCCAAATCTAGCAGCTCGTAGCCGACAAGAGATGCGACAAAATATTCAAGAAAATAGATTCAGAGTTGTTAACTGCTATCGGACAATCAATAATAATGATGATGAAGTCGCCCAAGAAATCACTGTAGTTGATATTGAAAAACAAGACAGTAATAATGTAGACAGCGGTGAAAGTACTGCAAATCAAACGGGCGGTCAAGGAGAGTCAAGTAATGATTTAAGCTCCGAATATGTTTACGACTTGTATCTACCAGAAAATGAACAGCAGGCGAACGAGCTAAACTACGTAGACACTTATTTAAGGTTCGTCTATCGCATTGACCATTATTACGTAGCTATGAGACTTATTTAGATATTTTTAATGATGAGCCACAAAAACGGTAGATTTCATCGTTCGCATTAAATTTTAAGATTTTCCTTTGTATTAGATATTATTAAGATAATTGAACAACAATTTTTGGAAATAAAACTTGGTTAGAACTTTTCGTGTCCATTTCAATTGCATTATGTCCCTTTTGTTTTTTTTTTTTTTTGTTTTTATTCTGAGTTTTGCTATATATTTTGTACATACTTTTAACCAATGTTTTATTTTCAAAATGCGAACATTGGGTGAGGGTAATAGCTTTCAGACTTATGGGGAAGGACGATTTATAGTAAAAAATGATCCTCCAATACAAAAGTGTATGTGTGCGCGCTATCATCTATCAGACAAGTTCGTAGCGGTTAAGCCGTAGATTACATAATTCAAGTAAGTAGTTAGTTAAAAAAAAAATCCTTGAAAAGTATGCAAAAATTTCGCATGTTCAAATAGAGAATAACACTACATCGCATAAATAGTGGTCTAACCAAGATGATGGAAGGCTGCATACAGCGAACATAGTCTATAATACAGTAGAAAGCATTTTACATTTTTCTAAATAACAGAATAAAATTATATTTATCTTAAGCAACAGCATAATCAACTTTTTTTGTTCGTTTAAATTTTCCAGTGTTCGTCCTTTCGATGATTTAGTCTATGAGGATCATTATGGTCCAGATGATTCAGACGAATCTGAAGATTCTAATCAAGAAAATTTTTACCGAAATGATTATCCAGATACTGAAGAAGAATCATCTATTAGTGAACATGATATGCGACGTGCTATAGCAGGTCTAGACATAAGTAAGTATATTTGGTTTTTTGGAGAAACATTTTTTTAAGCACCTATATAATTATATTGTATGTAGATGGTGAACGGGAGCTCTCTACGGATGATGAATATGGATATGATGATAGCTATATACATTCTTTAAATCCAGATGATCGTGATAATGATATTGATTGTGCTGATCTTGATAGATGTGGCCGATATGCAGCTAGAGGTCAAAGAAAAAAAGATGAAGATTTCGATGATTACGACAGTGAATTAGATGAGGGCTGTAGCTCTGAATCTGATTAATATTAAGCACAAAAATAATATTTTACTGTTATTTTGTCTTTTTTTCTTTCTTATAAATTGTTAAAAGAGTAAATTTGATGTTTTAATTTTTATCTTACTGTTCTGTCTCATTTGCAGTGGGTATAACATCTGGGGAAAAGCAAGCCGAAGTGGCTATGATGGTAAGTCGTATAGGACAATTAGTCTGAAATCTTTCAAACTCAAAATATTCTGAAATATATACCACATTAACGGAACCCATATTTTTTTTCAAAATGGTCAAACTTAATAAATCACGGGAACCTCCATTTCGTATTAGAATCTATCCCAGAATAACCGTAAAGAGCGCCCAAAGTCTTTGGGCTTCCCACCGAGCAATGATCATATATCGGACAATTGCACTCGTAGAATATGAAGCTCACATTATTTGGCTTTTAAAATAGACATAGATGTGTAAAACGATGATCGACAACCTCGCCTCCCACTACGACAATCCGAAAAATCCTGTCAAAATGCCTCCATAGGTAAGGAGGGTGTGGGGGCAGCTAGAAATGCCTGAACCGCTTCACTTAGACTTCGAGTGGGTCCATTGTGCCCCTTGAGTGAGGTCAAGGCTTAAACTTTAAGACCGTCGTAGATCTACCCTGCTTCTCTTAGGAATCTCCGAGGATACATCTGAACTCTTTACTTTGCAGCTCGTCCAGACTTGAAAAGTAGTATCTACCTAATAGCCAACACCTTTTATTGAACAGAGCGTGGCCTCGCAAAGTACGTTTTGAACGAATTCGATTTCCTCCGAACCCTTACTGCTCCTGCAGAAATCTTTCGCTGCTATTCCCAGTTGTATAGCATGGTCTCCTATGACCAAATGTCTAGGCATTTGTTCTACTGCCATTAAGGAGTTCTCTTGTGCTCTTTCTGTCATATGCAGGCCACAATTGCCTCGCAATACGGCAGATTTCCTTGTTGATCCACCGAAGGCTTGCCTTTTGATAGACGCCCCTGATGTTATCCTCTTCCAAAGCTCCGATCGCGATCCTAACATAAGCAATCGTTACATCATATATAGTAGATAGTAATATTTTTCTGTTCCTCAATTTTGAGATTCTTCTAAGGTTTGAGTTTGGTGTTACTTTTCTAGTTGCTGTCTGTACCAATACTGAAAATTGTTTATATGTCGTGGGACTGAAATAAGGAAAGATCGAAGCTGAGCTATAACGACCGTGTTATAAAAACATTTGATCTTGACTAAGCAGTATGCGAATAGCTGGGATTGCTTCTGTTAACTCCGCTTTTCAGAGCTTCACACATCGAAAATATCTTCCCACTGTTAGCGATGGCAACATCACTGCAGTATTCACTAAAATTTAAATTCGTTCACAAGTAGCGTGCTTAGAATGCTTATAAGAAATGCGTAATCTCTGGAATTAAACCTACCAGGGTATGTGGGAGGAGCCTAATAATATAATGTATAGGGGTATTGCCACAAGGATTACAGGTTGTTGCTGCTTGACGGTACCTTGCATGCAACGTCCGTTGACTCCAGGTGTGGGGATCTAGTGTAGCTAGCTAATAATGATACTAACACTCCCTAAATTTTCAAACAATTTTTATTTATATTTACGATATTGTCAGATCTTCGGAAAACAGCAATTCTACTCTTATATATGTAAATATGAAGTACTGCATAAAAAAAACCGTCATGAATTTTCATGTATAAAATAAGCATGTTAATGACACAAAAGTACGCGGTACAAATTCTAGAAACTTATTTATTCACCCTAGTCAATCACCCCTGATGAGAGAGTGAGTACGTACTTGTAGCCGGCCAAGCAGAAAATCTTTACTTTAAATTAATTTTAAATAATGCATTGAGCAAAAATAATGACTGCAAATAATTAAATGCATTTAAAATATATGCATCCTCTGTGATTCAGAAAAAGCCGAGCTGTAATCGTAAACATAGCATTTTCGCACTTTATACCTAGCAGAGCCAGAGGCAAAGCACAACAGTGAGACTGGGACGTTGGGCAATGACCAAGAGGCATAAATCTGAACAGGTTCGTTCGTACTTCAAAGCTTGTGCAAGTAGCAAAAAAATACGTATCTACAACATTTAAGTGTAAAGTGTAAAGCACTCAGATGAGTTAACAAATTTCAAAAAATTAAAATAATAAATGATAGATAAACCAGAGCTAATAAAAGTGATAAGACTTGTTGTGCGATTCAACGAGAAAGAACATATCATTCAACCTTATCAATATTTCAGTGGAATGAGTTCAGCGGAAATTAAAGTCTTCCTTCGTAGGAGAAAGTTTACATAAAAAATAACACCTCAAATATTTTATACAAAAAAAAAAAACAATCGAAAAATTAATCAATTTAAATATAGTAGCTGGTGTTTTCGGTGAATAAATCAATTGTGTTGTGTGTGTTAACTAAAAAATAAACTGGAATAACAAAATAAATAAAAATCAAATTGCACCTTTGACATTTACTTCAATGGCTACGCTTACAGAGGGTCAAAGGTACAACATTATTATAATAACTAATAATAAATAATTAAAAAAGAAATGTCGACTGTTTTATAATAACTCTGTTAAAAATGTTTTCTTCTTTCATTCTAGTACAAAAAATATTTTAAACGATGAAGACATATTTCCTGCTTTTGGTAGCGGACCACTGGATTCATATAGGAAAAAGGCTACCTTTTGTTATAAAAAAATGAAATTGATCTTAGAAGATGAAGATTTTATTCGATTTCAGGTAGAATATTTCATAATTTATACTACTTGTACTTATTTAGGTACATATATACTAATCAAGCCTATATTGTAGATGGTATACTTAATTTTTTGTTGTAAGGATAGAATAGAATATAAAAGCGTTCTTTAAGGAACCTCAGCTAACGCTACGTGTTACAACGTTATTATATCGATTGAGTACAAAATATTGTTTAGAAAACGAACAAAAGTATAGAATATAACAGAATAAACAGAATAGAAAACTCATTTATCTTCAACCCCGGCCACATCGCCACGTCCTAGACCGTTGGATATCTCGATATTACAAGATTTACATTGATGGATTTTTGATTTATACAAAAATACAAAATATAAGGTGTGATTACCAGATTGCAAACAGTATACAATTTTAGTTATGTTTAGAGAGACATTCTTATAGACTCTGAGAAGAAAGAACATCAATATAAAAAATCTGAGCTAATCTTGCATAAATTAATACAGTATTTGTTACCATGTGCCTCATAGTTATATAATTTGCGGACAATCTGATCAGAACAACTATGCAATTATGAACATAACACATAAAATATAAAACCTAATAGACGTATTGTTGCCCTAAATGTGCCCTAAATAAAGTTCTATACTTACTTGATAATTAGAAAGAGCTATGCTATTATGTAAAGTAACAACTACAAACTGCAATGAAAATGGAATGATCACGTGACTCATAATAGCCAATAAAAATACGTGCTACCTGTGAATATTAAATTGTACTTCATTCCTGCTCCCCAACCATCATTCTACCATAAGTTTCGTGCGGCAGAGACTGCATACTGACCCATCTAAACAGGAATCTTTGTTAATACTCTAGAGCTAGACAGATTGTGTTCATAATGACTTAATTTGAAATTAAGTCATTTCAAAGAAATAAAGAGGTGACAGACTATGGCGAAAATTTTTTCGTTTGGAATGTCATTGACAGTTCCTCAATGTGAGTAAAGATCATGGCAGAATTCAATAACTTAATTAAATGCTATCAAGATAATTTTTGTTGTTAAAAGAGACCAAAAAGAGAAGAAAGCGGCAAAGAAATTTCTTTCAGGATCAGCTGATGGCTTTCATTGGTTTCTTGGAAAAACGATCCACTTTCTAATGAATTTAAATTCATTTTAATGACGGTAAGTGGCACTTTTTCTGCAATTTCAATAAATGCAGTAAAATTGGGTCCAATTGAAAATAAAACAAAATGTTGGAAATGGATCCTAGATGGACTTCATTTGTGTGACACTGCACGTTTGACTAAAAATTAAGTCATTATCTCCAAATTCAGTACGCGTTTTTTTTTTATTAAACGGACGTCCTAAGATAGGTAACCCAGTGTCCCGTCAGATATATAACCGTCATCAAATAACAAATAAAAATAAAATAGAATAAAATAAAATTAAATTACAATCTCAACCCGTGTGAACTGCGTCGTGGCATGAGTTTGAACCAAAAAGTTCGGTCTATGACTAGCTAGTGAAGTGTTGGTATTCGAGACAGCTGACCTGACCCGGCCAAGCAATTTGCAACTGTCATGGCTATTCTGGGCCACGTTTTCTTTAATGTATTTGGACAGCAGGCCATGCTTCCCCTTAAAATGAAAGTTAGGACGTTGAGCTCGTATGCCTTGTCCAACGGCCCCGGAAGTAGAAGATTAGTTGGAGATACGTGGGATTGTCGTCCCAGTCAGAAAGCATAACGCAGGCATGCTTTTAATGCACGTTCTAGTTTTACTAAGGCTGTGCATTTCAGTAGATACATTGCCACATCTTCATAAAAAAATAATATTTAGTAAAATAAGTGGTGCTACCAATTGAGATCTAACCCGCGGAGGCAGGTGACGCGAGACAGCATACAAAGATCGGAGTCCAAAGTAAGCTCTTGAGCATATCAGGTTAACGTTAGCTTGTCCGTTAAGACCCGTGTCCATAAGTTAGCCCAGGTTTTTGATGTGTGGGGATTCTAGCGAAATAATTTGATCCAGAAGGTGAACCGGAGATAGTGTATCTAGTGCTATATGTCTTCCACCGTGAGGGGAATATAATATTACCTGGATTTTAGAAGAATTGAGCGCAAGTCCACTACCCATGCACCAGTTATTTATTGTTTCTACGTTTGAATTCACATCTGCGAGAAGCCCATGTAAGCCCGATGATGGGGAGCCAGCTTTAATCTGCAAATCATTCGCATAGAGGTGTAACCCTACATTTGAGATGGATGTGGTGAAGTGCAACGAATAGACTCATTGCAGTACTTAACAAGAGCTTAAGCTATCATAGTGGTAATTAGATAGAATTAAATTAAAAATTATAAAGTATTGAGGTGCTTAGAGGGTCAGAGCCGAGAAAGGGATGGATTGGAGGAACGTAAATTAAGGAGCCAGAATTTACGCTGTATTGGGTGGCTAGATGAATCGAATAAGTAGCAGGTAGATGGGATTAGGACTGGAGCAAGCTAGGGATGCATTCGTAACGGACGTTTTAATCAACACGTTAATGATTTATCAGAGTTGGTGATTAAATCATTTTGTTTTACAGGTGTGAATGCGTAGAAATTTATGTGGCTGACTAAAGTGTGATTAAAACGTCCGATGTGAATGCAGCCTATTATCAGTAGAAATAGAGCTGCTTAGGAAACCAGTTAAGTACAGAGGATAGCTAGGAGAAACAAAGAGCGTTATAGGCGCCGGCAGCAAAGATATATGATGACTGGTGTGATGCGACAGGAACGGGCTGAGTGAACACAAGTACCGGACTGGATATGCAAACGGAACTAAAATAGGAACTATAAAATTCCGCCTTAAACAGTAAATATTAAAGACTACTAAAAAGCATGCGCAATACTTACACTTCAGTTTTTCTGTGTCCGTCATACTTCCAAGCTCAAGACGAAGCTAACCTGTCCGAATTCGTTCGTTTGCTCAGCTTGTTACTAAGGAATGTCTAATGGATTGCGACAGGTGATGTGATGTATAGAGAATGAAGGCCATAATAAATCCTTAAGCAGATTTTACTCACCTGAGGCCGCCAGGTGAATTGGGGGGTCCATGAGGAGGCCAAGATTCTTAACATAACTGCTCAAACGGGGGATGATCTGGTCGTGTGGAATCAGGTTCGGGAGAGAGTCGTTAAGTCTAGGGGCATTGGCAGGAGTTTTAGCAGGATTAAGGCCAGTCCATTGCTTAGGCACCAACCGCATATGCCATCAAGGATCATATTGAACATTCAGTCAGAGAGAGGAAGTCATTGGCAGTGGCGGCTCCGTAGTACTGAAGGTTATATGCGAAAAGGAGCAAGGACTCCCGAAGAGATAGGCATGTGGGTTAAGCGACGGTCATCACTGAAGACAATTACAGTCCTGCCAGCGAAATAATTGAAAATGATGGATTTTGCAGACGAGCCAAAACAGAATGTAGTGCGGAGCCTGGCAACGAGTAGATCATGGGGAACGGAGTCGATTGCCCCACTGAAGTCCAGCAGTATGTATATTGCCCTTCTCGCATAGTCTACGAATGTCAGTGGTAACTTTCGCAAGTGCAGTGGCCGTGGAGTGCTTATGCCGGAAGCCAGATTGATACGTAGACAGTAGGCCATTGTCTACAACGAATTCACACGTCTGATCAGCAATGAGGACTTCAAAAGCTTTGCAGATGTATGGAATGATGTATGGTGATGGGATGCCAATCATTTCAACCGGTAGGTGAGGTAGGTTTGGGAATGGAGCTGACGATACCAGTTTTCCAGCAGTTGGGAAAGAAAAGCTAGTAACGAGCCTGTTGAAGAGATGGACAGAATGGATGGGAGAGTTTGAGGAATTTTATTGGGGTCTCGTCATAACCACCGGCATTAGATTTAATGCGGTTGTAAGCCTCCAGAGCTTCAGTCTCACTGAAGTTGCGAAGAGAACTTTCTGGCCGGAGGATTGGAGCTGTCCCTATATGAGCTTGGCCCGAAGGTCTGGTATCAAGGGACAGGGGATATGAAGTTCTACCAAAAGATGGCATGAGTGTTATCTTTTAAGCTTCTTACGAAAGTATTTCGAGTTACAACGGTTAAAATCAGAAACTTAGGACTGACATCCAAATCTAAAACCCATTCTAGCATTGATCCTGGTAAATTTGCTAACCACCTATGCTCTGCTCAACCTCACATCCCCTCCAGAACAAATAATAATATTCATTTCTATTTTAATTTTAGCATAAAGTTTGGGATTTTATGAAAAATAATTCAACATTTCAAAGGCATGCAAATGAGCCAAGCTTAGATGAGAGCAGGCATATAGCCACGAAGCAACAAATGACTATGTTCAATGAGCACTTCTATACCATCGCTGACGTAAGTAGATTTCCTCCCGTGAACTACCCATAAAAAAAATTATCTCTAACTAAAAAATTTGTAGTTTTTCGAAAAACCAAAACTTTCAGTGGCCTTCGCACAAGCTCTAATATCATATGATCCAAGTTTTTCAATAAAATATTCCCTATGCTTTGGAATGTTTCCATCTGTATTAAGATCCATGGGAACAGACAGGCTATTCAAATATATCGAAGGAAATCTTAAAGGAGAAATCTTAGGTGCTTTCGCTTTAACAGAAATATCTCATGGTACCAATACGCGAGGTATGCGAACTCGAGCAACATATGATCCAAAGACTGAAGAGTTTATACTACACACACCAGATTTTGAAGCTGCTAAATGTTGGGTAGGAAACTTAGGTATGTAAATGTTAATAATAACACAAATTGTAAAAAGAATGGAATCTCTGATGATTCATTTCAGGTAAAACATGTACACATTCTGTCGTATATGCTCAATTATATACACCTGATGGCAAACATCAGGGTTTGAATGCATTTTTGGTTCCAATACGTGATACCAAGACGTTAATCCCACATCCCGGAATTATTGTTGGAGATTTGGGAGAAAAAGTTGGTCTACGAGGAATAGATAATGGGTATACTACACGTGTGGCTGTACTTATGTACATAGGAATAATTAAGAACATTATTCTTTCCTTTCAGCTTTGTTATGTTTAATAATTATCGTATTCCAAGGGAAAATTTACTTTCGAAGACAGGCGATGTGAAATCCGATGGAACTTTTCATACTCAAATTAAAGATAAAAGAAAAAGATTGGGAGCATCTTTAGGAGCTCTTTCTATGGGACGAGTAAATATTTGTGGTAACTAACAGTTCTTGCAATATCCTCCAACAATAACAGGGTAAATAATTGAAATCTTTAAGGAATGGCTTCAATATATCTCACAAGAGCTATAACAATAGCAATAAGATATTCCGCCGCCAGAAGGCAATTTGGACCGGACGGTTCGAATGAAGAATGGCCAGTTTTGGAGTATCAATCACAGGTCAGCAGCTACCATGGTGAACTGTTCTAGTACCAACTTAAGTTAATGTGATCCTCTTTCAAATTACAGCAATACAGACTACTACCGCATTTAGCATCGGCATATGCTACAAAAATATTTTCACGTTGGTTGGCTGATATAAATCTTGAGATGCAAATGAAATCACTCTCTGGGGAGGATACATCTGAAATCGGAATGGAAATACACGCAATATCATCAGCTACTAAGCCAGTATGTTCTTGGCATGCTAGAGATGGTATTCAAGAATGTAGAGAGGCGTGTGGTGGTCATGGATATCTTAAATGTGCAAAATTAGGTGATCTAAGAAATGAAAATGATGCAAATTGTACATATGAAGGTGAAAACAATGTCCTAATTCAACAAGCATCCAATTGGATAATATCAATCCGGAAAAAAGGACAGAGTACATTTAAAGATGTCTCTCCATTGGGATCTGTAAGTTTTTTAGCTGATATCGATACAGTTCTGAAGGCTTGCTGTATATGGAGAGCAGATGAAGTTTTGAAACCAGAAAGTGAATATTTCGAAAATGTTGTGCTGAGTTTATGTACTTAGTGCTTATGTACTTTTTCAGATCTATTAACTGCTCTTAATTGGCTTTGTGCATGGCAATTAGAACAAACTATGAAAAGATTAGAGGAATTGAGTCGTGAAGGGAAGTCCCAGTTTGAAATACGTAATAATTCTCAAGTATTTAATGCTAACATCCTGTCAATTGTTTATGGTCAGGTAATTTTTTTTAGATATTTCATCAAAAGTATTTTGTGTGGCTTAACCCTAATAAAAATATTTTACAGAGAGCTGTGTTTTATGCATTTTATAAGCATGTTATCAATCTATCACAGTCTCCAGAGAAACGAGTACTTTTACAAGTGCTCTCCTTATATGGAGCCACAATTGTTTTAAAACATGTTGGAATATTCTATGCGGTAATTTATGAACTATTTAATATTTTGTGCCACTAATATTATGAAGTATACTAAAACAATTTTAGGGAGAATTTTTCTTACATCCAGAACAAAGTCATTTGTATACCGCTGGAATATTAAAGCTTCTAGATGTTCTTAAGGACGAATGCATTGCTTTAGTCGATGCTATTGCCCCACCTGATTTTATTGTGAACTCACCATTGGGCATGAGTGATGGAAATGTTAGCAAGCATATGAATGAATTCAATGGAATACAGAGAATTATAATTTTGTTTTTTTTTTTTGCAATTCAGGTATATCAACATCTACAGTGTTCTATTATGCAAGCTCCCGGTGCTCTAGAACGTCCACATTGGTGGAGAGATGTAATTTATAAAGATTATATTCAGGCGAAGATGTGAAGAATATCTATGCTATGAATTTATTATCTTCCTATGTACATTATTATATATTCTATCTATGTTTTTGTTGAATTTTGTTATGTATATTATGGTAAAGTTTGAGATGTTTTAATACGAACTTAATTATTTTTTTTATCTCGGACACTTTCTCACCAAATTCATGATCATCAGCTCCATTAAATCACTTGTGGAATATGTGACTAAATGGAGGAATTCATTTGTTTACTTTTGCAAATGTTGTAAGCAGACCTTCGACATAGTTCCGAATAACTTATATATCAATAAATTTCGTAATCAATTTAACTTTTCTTCGTCGATTTGTGCTATAGTTTCTACCTACTTAAGGGAGAGATCTCAGAGTGTAGTACTAAATGGCAGAGTATCTACTCTTAAATTAGTCAAGGCAGAAGTACCACAGGGTGTTGTCTTAGCCTCCCTCCCCCCCACCATTTTTGTTTTCACTCTTCATAAATTATGTCACCAATGCCTTGCATGGTGCTCGTTTTCATCTCATATGTCGTCATCGGCATTCAGATTTTTGCTGGTGTTACGAAGAAGAAGAATCTTCCTACATTGATTACAGACATAAATGATATTCTCTCCACGGATTCTGATTGATGTTATACTAATAAATTGGATTTGAATCCAGGGAAGACACAAGCAATAATATACTCCTTCAGTTCAAATACATGTGCTTCGGTTGCCCTTATGCCGCTCAGTTTTCTTCAAGGTTAAGTGTCATTCCCTTGTCCTCTGAACTTGTTAAAAATCTTGGGCTATGGATGGTTCCAATGCGTACATGGAGCCCACATGCTAATCGTATTTGGTTAAGATTTTATTTCGGCCACAGTATCGGTGAAGCCATTCGAGCTAAACTATTTCGGGCATTGATTCTCCTACACTTCTCGTATGCAGATGTTGCTGCATATCCTTTACAAGCCAAATATTTATCTAATCTATCATGAGCGTTAAAAACCTGTGCTACAATACATTTAGAAATTGAATAGACAGGCACATGTCTCCTCACTTGCTGGTGAATTTTTTCTTGGCTGCTTCCCCAAGTTCCTTGAGTATATAGTGCTTTAGACATGGTATGCTACCTGAGTATATTTGCGAAAGATTTAGCTGGAGTACTTTTGGGATAGATCTAGAATCATTCTACCCAGAATGCGTACTAGGGATACCTGAATTACCTGAAATTTAGAAAAAAAATTATCTTTCTTGCTTTTATGTTTCAATTAAAATCAATTGCAATGCATTTTTACTTGGACACCGATTGTTTTATTTCTTATTTTCCTCATTTTCCTTTCATTCCCATAGAAAATATACATAGGTCTCCCCCGAACCGGGGCAACGACAGTGGTAACAAAAAAGACTAGAAAAATTATATTGTCCTTATCGTAATCCCCGATGAAATACCTGCTTAAATACTTGTGGAAGGGAAATTAGGAGTCAGGAGCGGTTCGTTGTTGGAAGCAAAAGAAGCACTGCTTCTCAGAATATTAAAAAAAAAAGTTTGTCTAAAAAGTCGAAAATTGTTCATCCTCTAGCAGAGACACTAAAATTTTGCCAGCGTATTTGCATTTGGTTTTGTATATGTACATAGCTATGGGACGCTGAACAAAACTAAGCGTTTTCACAAAAAAATTAACACCCCTGTAGGACTTTCATTGAATGAACTCTAAATTTCTATACGGGTGGGTGGGGTTAAGAAAATAATGACTATCTTATAAAATGATATATGTTTCTCTTTAATTGGAAAAGGATTCTTTTTTTGGTTTCTGGGTTCTGGCATATGCATGGAAATTGCAATTGGTAAGAACAAATCAAATGGTTGGATTGGATTAGATGGAAGATAGAGAATGATCGCCCAGATTGTCGTGCGCATATATTTATGACCGTCATTATAACGTGTTATGTACGCATCTCTCCAATGGTGAAAGGAGATGTTGAATTGAATTCTTGTATTTGTGGCGGGGAGTATATGTTATGAATAGATTAGATTAATTCATAGATTGAATGAGAGATGAATGCTAGGACTATGGCTTGAAATATCGCTCCTAATCGAACGCGTATAGCTGTAAAAATAAATCCCCCGGAGCTTTATATTTTAAGTTCCTTCTGGAGCAAGACTCCATCTGATTTTAAGTAAATGGTCCACATCGAAGCGTTACTCTGCGTGGAGTTTTTGAAACTCCATTTGAAGATCACAAATTATATAGTTCTATAGAAAGCCAATTAAAATAAGGAGTTAAGGACACCCAGGGGACATTATGTGCAGATTTATTGACTAAGAAATTATATCCGATATATGTAGGTACAATTTTTAAAAGAAATCCTAAAGCCTACAACTGAAATTTCACGTATTTCTAACTAATTATAGCATCTTAGTGGTGCTAAAAAATATTTTGCGCTTTGGAGTTTTACTTTTAATTGGCAAAATGCTTTGTTCTAAGTGAAAGTAAAATATCGCTGTAAATTATGCAAAAAATGAATTGCTTCCCTTCTTCTGAAGCCCACAAAACGCCACTGACAGGAGTCTAGTCACGTCTCAAATCTTGTGTTTGTAATTACGATCGAAATGAACAAAAATTTGTTACCGTTTTTTATACTGTCAAATCGATGCGGATATTAAAATTTTGCATTAAATAAATAAATAAAAGTAGGTAGGTAATATATTTTTTTGAAAGACTAATAGGAGAAAAAACATGTAAGAACTAAAGGAGTTGAGTGATGCATGAATTTAATATAATTCAAACTATTAAAAAAAACCTTCCAAATAACAGCTACGCATCTCTTCACTTCTGTTTGTCTCATCACTACATTTTCTGGCAAATATTAATTTTTAATATTAAATTTGTAGTCACGCCAGACATAAAACAATAAATATAAAAAAATTTACAAAATTCATAATCATTTGACCACCAGTGAATAATTTTTAACCAAAAATTTATTTCAGCAACCCATGCCTATGCAATGCAGTGGAAAAAGCAATCTTCTATAAAATCTCCAAAAAGCGAGGGATTTTATACCGTTTTATCCCAAAATTTCATATCAATTCTATATTTTCTGTCACGAGTTTTTAATAGATTAAAGAAATTTTACTTAAATACTATGAATAATTATATTTACTTACATTTAAATTTAAATTTCTATTCGAAATTAACTGTTAAACCGATTAATAAACTTCACTCACTAAACTACACTCGCCCCGCACGAATCACAAATGTCAAATGACAGACTAAACGAGTTTCGTTCTTCCGCTTGTCAAAATTATAAGAAAATGTCGTTCGAGTTCGACCACGTACGAGTCTCGAAGTCGATTGTTTGTCAGTCTTGTTGTACAGTCAACCAGTATAAATAAATTGAATTGAATTGAACTGCCTAATACGAATTTATCGTTATTGATATGATATCGAAGCGAATCAAATTTTGAAATATGGCTTTGAGAACTGCCGTTCTTGCAGGTAGCAAAAACTTACAGCACCCATTGAAACATTATGCGGAATTATGTTAGAAATTCTCATTAGCTTTTAGTGTAAACGGGAGGCTGGAAAAGGTACAGGTACAGGATGAAGACAACAATAATTACAAAAACAAAGCAGCGGAGTGATGGAGAAATTGATTTCTATATGGATGAAAAACAAGGCTCAAGTAAAAAATTATTTCAAGTCAAGGCTTTAAAACCCATTTTGAAGATATCATGGGCAACTATCCTGACGGCGAACAGGAACAACTGCAAAAATGTAAAATGGCACTAGGGGCCCAACCTTGTACTGGGTATACATGGAGGGCGTACGACTCCGGACTTTAAAAAACAATTTTCAATTCACTTTATTGTTTCTGCATACAGGGGCCGTTTTACCAGGGGGGACACATTTTCTATTGGTGAAATAGAAGGAAACGGGATCATTGCAGATGTTGTTCTGCTTACGAGAAGCTACATAGCTTGGAATCTTAAGATATTCGCGGGGTGCCTTCTATCTAGGAGATTTAGACGGGACTTTGGAAAACAAGTGCCTGCACATGCGAGTTCATTTGTCGTCATCCGCTGAGGATACACGAAGAAAACAATTAGTAGTTATTCAAGTACATCCTGGAAAAAGGCTTTTTGGATATTTATCCAAATGTGGAAATAGCGCTCCAGAAATTGTTGTGTACACCAGGATCAAACTGCTCGGCAATACGGTCATTTTCAGCGCTAAAACGAGTGAAGAGCTATTAGAGATCCACCAGAGAGGAGATGAAGTTCAAGTTCTTCAGTCAGAAGTAATAGTCTGTGGCCTATAGGAGGTAATCCGTTGCTTTGCAGAGAAGAAAGTTCCTCGTATGGCAATCGAAGCGCATGCTTACACGCAGCGAACTTTCTTTGCATGTAATTTCGTATTTCTTTGTAATATTACTATATCAACTTTTATTTATTTTTCCCGGAACGGAATTGAACCCACAACTGTTAGAATCGGTCAAAGATGGAGAATAGAAGAATTTTAAGAACTTTTATTTTTAACGATCAAATCATAAATAATCATAAATAAAAGAGGGGAAAATACAACCGCCTCATCCAGGGTTTGAAGCCGGGGCCTTGCTCTTTACGAAAGCGAAGAATTTACAATGGATCTGTGCGCTTTCATCATTACTGGTTAATACCAGCTGAAAGCAACCGTGGCTTAATAGGCTAGTTAAAAAAAAATTAGAAATATAAGAGAGAAAATCATCTGTCTCGTTAGCTTAGTGGTAAGAGCAGTCGCCTGGAAAGCTGAAGGTCTCGGCTTCAAACCCCGGACGAAGCTGTTATTTTTTCCTCTTGTATTTATGATTTAATTTAGAATCGTTAAAAATAAAAGTGTTCTTAAAATCCTTCTATTCTCCAAGACAACTTGTTTATTTTTTAAAATCAATGAACGTTAAATAAATGAAAAATAACCGTCCACATTTTTGTTTTATTCAATTATTAAAATTATTTAAAAAAAGGGGCCCTGAATTTGTTAACTGCCTAGAGGGCACTGGGTCTTCATGTCCGGACTTGCATACAAGCTCTATAAGTGTGCCAAATTTTAGCTCAATATCTCCACGGAAGTGGAAAACAAAAAAGGAATTCCAAATGTTAAACACCCGGTCACATGATAGATTCGAAGTTTCGAATTTCTGCCGTTTGAACATCGAAACTTCATCTTTCGAAGCTTCAAGAAAAAATCAAAGCTTGGAAAATCAACAGCATTAGTTCAAAGGCCAATTGAAAATGTTATGTTAAAATATAAAATCAAAATCAATCAAAAATAAAATTAAATTCTTCATTCTTGAGGTATACAAGAGGTATTTAATGAATTTGAAGAATACTGGAAAGAAGAAAAAAAGTCATTAAAACAATTTGATAAATAAATTTTCTCATTTTCATAATCTTTCCCAATTTTAGGAACGTATTAGATGTGTATAAAACAATTTAATTTATATATCAAGTGCCGTGAAGGGCAATATTCTACTCTGTATCATCATATGAACATTTCTTCACAGCTACTTCAATCAGGCCTAACCTAATAATTATAAAACACCTAAATAAAATATATACATAATTCTGTGGTATGTTGGAAGAATACACACATATCAACATCAAATACAAAATCAGAAGACTCCCGCAATAAATAATAAGCAAAGAAATAAAATAAAATAAAAAACAACTTCATTTTCATTATTCTAGGCTCTGTATTAAACTCATTTGTATTAAAAAAAAGAAGAAAAAAATTAATAATATTTGGCATCAAATTACAAAGCGACATAACAACAATGCGAGTGGGGGAAACCTTCTTTTTTTCTCTCTCTCTTTTGTTTTCTCTAAAATAATCATTACATTACTCTTATCTAACTATAATAAAGGTACATCAGTTAACGTTTCTAATACAACAACAAAAATTGTGTTATACACTTGATTTAATTTGTAAAAAAGTCTATAGAAACAACTTCTGTGAAAATAATTGAGACACATCACAGCCTAATCAGCCAAGTGACTCTTCGACAAGAACATTACATAATAACCCTAACTAAATAAAAATAGAGGACAAAAACAATAAAAATAGTTTTTCATAACACTAAAATTAATGGCATACGCGCATACTTATCATCATCTTCATCATCATCATCATAATTATCGCACTTTTACGTCTAGGTATATTTTTCTTCAAAGAATACTGTTGGCTAATTAGATCATTACAAGAATAGAAAATAGCAGTAGAAAAAAAGGACATAAGAATACAACAACAACAAACATTGTGTGTGAGTCCGAAAGTCTTATATACGTCTGAAATGTAAAATTAATATCTATGCTCTAAAAAATAAACAAAAATTAAATTAAATTAAAATTTAAGAGATAAATAATAAAAAAATTAAATTACAAATTTCGCACCCTGTGTTTCGTTTTTTTTTTTCATTTAATTTTTTTTTTTTTTTCTTAGTAAAATTTAAGCAAAAATCTCGAAACATTCTCTCCTTAGGTTTAAGAATTTCTATTTTATGTGCTAAACTTAATTTCGGGTATAATGGAGGAGGAAGAAGAATCTTTTTACCGTCTAACGGAGAAAAGAGTTTTCTCAATAATTACATAGATTGCCTACTTACTAAGCGTGTGTGCACTTTTTTTTTTGTTTTCTTTAACAGAGTTTGGAACCGTTTTGATAATAGCTTCGTTTTCGATTTTCTTTTTTAATCTCAATCACCACCTTCGACTCCTTTTCCATTACATTGCGTTTGTGATTCATAATAGGCCTTGGCTTGATGATATTCTCGTAATCGAGTGATAGCATATTCCTGGAAAGAGAAAAGAAAAGAAAAAATTAATTACGAAAAAAATATTTTTAAATTTTCATGGTGAAGTTAGTTTAGAGTAGATTGAAACTATTTTTACATAATGTAAATTGATGGCTAAATGATGAGGGAAATAAAATGTGTGCGAATTCCATTCACAGGTGGAACAACAAGAAGAGACGTCGCTTTTACGTTTTTTTTTAAAGCGAGATCAATTAAAAATAAAACAGTAGCAGTACGCTTTATGAACATTTTTTGTTTCTTTTCTGTATTTGTGCATTTTTAATGGTACCTAACACGGGTTGCTCTAAAATTTTTCCGAAATGCACACCCCCCTGCCCTATACAATGAAATCTCAGAATATTTTTTTTTAATGTTATCTTTTTGAGACAAATGGGTCATCCCGTACGAGTATTCTTGATGCAGTATGCATACCGGTTTTCTAGGGAAGTGGTGAGAAGAAGCAAAGAGATATCTCTACACTTTGGAGAGATATCTCTTCGTTTCTTTTGACCTCTTCCACAGAAAACCTGTTTGCATACTGCATCAGGAATGAATACTCGTATGGGATGGCCCAATGACATTGGCAGAGCAGAGAAATCATTTCTTATGTAGAATTAGAAATTTAGAATTTTTGTAGAAATCCATTTCCTTAACGCTTATGTGACCGTGAAAGTTTTAACCTTCTATCAGCCGCGTAATTTACCCACCCGTTAACCTCACATAAATTGCACGCTCCTAGTGTAGTATTCATAAACCTTTAGCGAAAAATATTTCACAGTTATTGGGCCAACTCACACGAGTATTCTTGATGCAGTATGCAAACAGGTTTTCTAGAAGTAAAAGAAGCAAAGTTATATCTCTACAATTTGGAGAGATATTTCCTTGCTTCTGTTACCTCTTCCCGAGTAAACCGGTTTGCATACTGCATCAAGAATACTCGTGTGGTATGGCCCATGGTCTGTGATGAAAGGAATCCGTCGCAAAGCAGCGAGAGGTTTTGTCGTCAGTCAGAAGCCATTTGATAAGCTACGTTCTGAAGAAAAACAAAGTAGGACTGTTGCTGTCAAGTATGCATTCCCAACCAACGAAGCCAGGAGTAGACACAATGGACGAGTTGCTAAGAGAATACACCACCAAACGTAGAATCAATAGATGAACGTTAGCATTTTCTTTCTTCAACATATAATATATGTTGCATGTTTAGCAACAGATCACCGCCACCGCTTATTCCGCAAAGACTTGGGAAAGAATTTGTGCCTGCCATTCATCCTGAGTAGGCCAAAAATTCAAAAAGTAGTCTCTCACTATTACGTATGAACTGCGATGGAAACAGTCCTGGGAAAGAGGATTACACCAACAACAGTCACAGGCACCATAGAATCCACCTAAGGACGCATCAGATAGGGTTAAGCATACAGGTGTATGTCATCGATGTCTTGTAGACGACAACAAGCACCGCAAAACTAAGAAATGCTGCACTCTATGTAAAAAGCCAATATCATAGACAAACTAATGATGAAACATACAAAGACTGGGCAAGTACAAGAAAAATCTGTAACGCTTTGTTCGAATATAAAATTGACGATACCTCGACGTAACCAAAGGGTATCGTCGATTTTATATTCCAGCGAGGCGATACAGAATTTTGGTCTACTTGCCCAGTTGTTATTAGTTTGCCTATGCCAATATGCAATCAGCATATAAAAACCACGCCAACTAAATATCTGTGTTGACTGCGACGATACTGCCACAATAGAGAGCCCAATCAATTAAATGTTTTTGTTATTAGACATTATTTAAATAAATAATTAGTTAGTAATAATTTATTGCATGTCATTTCATACGAAAACTACGGAGACTCTCATAAGGTACCGGGTACCTCACTTGGGTGATAGAAGTATAGTTTTCAGAAATGGTAAAAAAATCATATTTCGAAAACTTGATTAGTATCGAAAATTCTTTAGCAGTCTTTCTTAGGAAGTCTCAACGATACAGAGGCCTCTAAGAGCGATGTGAAAAGAAAATATGATTTTAAACCGGAAAAAAATACCGGGGGTACCCTATTTGGTCACATAAGGGTTAAAAGCAAAAAAATTAAATTAAATCAACCGTGTGCATTTTCGAGTTAAATTTTTTTCCCCATTTCAAATTATCACGGTCAGTACAGGAGATTCAACTAACTTCTTCAGCAAGTATTTGGAAATGAAGCAAACTATAGGTAAGCACTGTTTGCAGCTAATTTGAAAAAAATCTTTGTGGATATTTCTCTTGGTGACGAGTTTTGCGAAGGTTATTCTTCCACACCGGTCATCGACGAAAAACATCGATGCTGTGCTTTTTTTTTATATTATTAAGTCAAGCTCAGGAGATACCCTATTATGCAAAATACAGCATGGCAGGAAGAAGGTAGGGACAGGATTAGGAAACATGAGAAGAGTGACGGAGGTAGTGATATATGACGACTCTTAAAACTTCACATACTGTAAACCCGATGAAAGACAGAAGATGGTAGACTATTCCACATACCCACAATTCGGAATAGAAAGGCATCACAGAACTATACTGTGCGACCGAAAGTAGTTTGAAGGGTAAAAGGTGTGTGCGCGATTTGCAGTACGAATATTACGTGCAGGAATTAATCTAGAAAGAATCAGACTAAATATTTCATCAGAACTTTGAACATAGGTGTAGCGATAAAGGGGCGAAAGGCATCCGACATAGCGGCGGTGCTCATATGACAAGTTATTGCAACATCGCCAATGAGATTGAAAGCTCTCTTCTGGACAATATCCAATGAAGCTAAGACTGTGTGACCAGCCCTGATATGGAAATTATATTGCATTCTAGGTCTGATAATGGACCAGAGGAGGAGCACTAGACTTGACAGGATGAAATATTAAGACATTTCGATGCTTCTTTGGCAATAGAAAAATATGATCTGTCCAGCTTAACTTACTGCAAATTGGGAAATTAATGCTCCATCAAAAGAAACGGGAGCAGTAAAATGATCTTATTTTAAAGAGATCAGACAGGTTTGGGTCTTAGAAGAGACACGAAGAGATAACGGAGCCCTGACACACACTGGAATTTATAGGGTGATGTTCAGATGTAACGCAGTCTAGTACAACTCGTATTAAGCGCGACCAGATTATAAACTTTCAATCCATAATAGAAGAGGATGGAAGAGGCCAAGTATTGGCTAAAAGGTCAGCAAGTCACTAGGAGTCCAGTCCGAAAGCCATATTGGCGATCATTTTTGAGTTGATTGATATCTCGATATTTCATTAATTTGGAGTTAGTAATAGAATAAAAAAAAAAAAGAATAAGTAATCAAAGAATAGGCTGAACGTGGACTAGTTTCTAATCAATTGGAAAATTATCTGTCGAATAAGTTAGGTTTGCGCAGAGATTAAACCAAGAATAAGGCACAGTTCTTAATTAACATTGGCGATAAATCATCAGAGCCTGCAGTTTTACAGATGTTGAGCCCCTTAAGAACCTTCAACATATCAGCCGAAGGGAATAAAATCCACAAAATACTTGTTGCAAAAATCAGACCCTTCCATTAAGAATCGGTGTTTCGTCATCAACCTAAACGCATTTTTTTTTTTAGATGATCCTAGGAAGAAACTAAATATAGATGACACGTTGACAACTCAATTCTTGATATTTCAGCCGTCTAAAGAACCGTGTCCAAAAAATAGATTCCATACAGCCAGACATGTAAGTTATGCCTTCTTCTAGCTAGACATATGTACGTTTTCGTAATCAATTGTTTTTTTATCGAATGTATTGCGGTTTCTGTGTTAAATCTAGTTGCTCGGAGGTTTTCAAATTGAATACAATAATATTTTATATTCAAAATTCTTTACCTCAAGAATAATGATGTTGCGTCTGTGACCAATGATGAATTTTCGAAGGCAACACCTACTACAACTGCACCACCAAAGATTACTCATTTAAGTTCGGGTGATGTTCAGATAACGTCCAATAACGTATCCAACACAGCTGACTCCTCCCAAGACACTCCTGACTGTTTTGAATTGTACAGTAGCTTGTGTGAATGGTGAATGGTTTTTGGCTGGAGAAAGTTGCTAATGACCTGAATAGTAATATGAGTACGTCATTTGAAGCACAAATCAATGAAAAAATTCACTGAAACCGTACCTCTGTTGACTTCCTTGAGGAACAAACTAGAGCGGGAAAATCCATCAGCCGACATTTTGTCAAATGGAATTCCATCATCAACTGAGAGGCATTGACGAAAAAGAGAAAAATTGTAGCATCATAATAATTTAACGTTGGATGACAATGGTAATCTCTTTGTTTTCTATACCAGAATTGAGGAGATACCTTCTCACATCCAGAATAGCACAATTAGTCATCATATACCACAGGGAATTATTTTATAACTGCAGATTTTCTCGATTATACTTATGATTAATAATTTCATTCCCCTGAGAATTATTAATGACAAGTGAAAAAAAAAAATATGAATAAATAACAGTCACCAAAACAACAACAAAAAAACCAACACTTACCCAATATCCAAACTCAATATTTTGATGAACATTAACCACAGACCATAAGCACCAGAAAAGATGTGATACCATTGAGAAAACTGTAACCTCTCCGTCCAAATCTTCAATATCTTCTTCGTTTGGAATGATATTTCTTCCATATACGATAGCTGCAAACTTTTTCAAATACGCCGCAATAAATTCATGTCTCTGTTGTTTGGATGGATATTGAGATTTCTTGTGATGGAAATATGGATACTGCGTATTTGTATAGTCTATTGTCCATTCTAAAAAGTGATTGGCCAAATCGAATCCCCTGTAATTGTAGGCACAGTATTCATAGTCGATTATAATAAGATCAGGATCACAATCATCTGATGTGCTGCTAAGTACTGAATCACATGTGCTGTCATCAATGACAACTGAGAGTGCGCTGCACTGTATTGAACGTTTTCTGTAAGTAAAGGAAAAGAACAAAATAAATAAAACGCGTATGATTTTTAGAAACTCTTATGAACCAACAAAAAAAATAAAATATGTGTTTTTTAATACTTATATTTTGCATTTAAATGATACTATCAATCAAGGAGGATAAGATAATTTTGGTTTGCAAAGATTTTTCCTATGTAAGTATATCTGTTCTGTACCGTCAGGGGGCTCTTCGAAGCACCATATGTAAAAAATGAGCTCAATGATTTCTATCTCATATTTTTGAGCAATTGGTCACTGCAGCTTCGTATAATTTATCTCATAACATAACATAACATGTGACCCAAAACTACAGCTGTAGATGACATCTGCATCTAGTTCATAGATAGCCCTTTTTAGGCCCAAGACCTATAACCTCAACCCAGAGGACTTTAGGCTCTGTCACACAAATTACAGTTGTACCATAGATGTATAGTAATCGCACCACAGTCAGAAAAACATAGTCTTAAATGAGCGCTTTCATTCGGAAATCCAACCGCAAAATTGCAGTTGGATGCGCGCTGTCGCATTGTGGAGGTACCACTCTCAGGAATCCTTTATCATGAAATAGTGTTTTCAAATGAGACGTTCAGTCGTACCACAGACTTCGTTGTCGGTGCCCTCTTTAATTAAATATATATTGCTGTCTTGGCTTTCTCGTATATAGAAGAGTAGTTTTCTTTTGGATCACTAAAAACGACATAAAAATGTTCTTTAAGAGATGTCAACTTATTAAACGGTAAATTTCGCAACGTTATAGTAATTCAAAGTTACTTCCTCTTACATGTCTGCATTAACAATGTTAAATTTGGTAAATCCGTTATGACAATATTACCTTGTGGCACTAAGATCGTTGATGATGTGAAAGGAAACGATGATTGTAGTCCGTATTTGGTCCAACTGTGGTTCGTGTGAAAGAGGACTTATTCCTTTATACGAAACGTTTGATGTTTGTTCCGATATCGTAGATGTGGAGTTTCCGAATAAGATAACACCACAAAACTATACTAGTCGTAAATAAATCAATTCATATTTAAGTATTTTATGCCAATTCACGAGGGATACCTTAAATCTATTTACATAGCTTTGATAGGAAGGAAAAAGGGTTATGGATCGATATAAAAGTGTGAATAAAATCTGGCGAAACTACACTGGGCCGGTCTCGAGCTTTTAGAATAGTGAGGTTGACCAAAAACAATAGTGCTTAAGACTTTGGCTAAACGATATTCCTAACCGGACATATCTCTGATTTAAGGAATACCAACTGTTAGTAAAGATTTCACTAATCACCTAAGCTCCCCAGTTCTCCGCGAAACAGATTTCAGCCTCAAGCTTATCTAAATTTAAAGATTGCTATAATCGATATCGTATGGTATTCAGGACATGCACCAAGGATTTCCAACAAATGTAATTTGGAAGACCTAAAGGACTGTATACACCGACCACAGTCACTCATCTAGCCCGTTCTGCCAGCATTGAAATATATATACATATTGAACTTTCTTATAAACTAACAAGTAAAAAAGCCAGAATTGGTCTAAGACCAATTCTTATGATACCCTAGATGAATGCCCATATTAAATTTCGTATGGTCACCGAACGGTTTGTCGTACAGAAAAAATGATTATAATCAATTTTATAGGATTTCGTACTCTGCAGAAGTTTTTAGTACAATAAAAATGTCTTGTACTGATCGTTTTCAAAGTATACGTAAAAACCCTACATTTTTATATGGCAACACCAAAGAAGGAGTTGCCCGATTTAGTCCATTTTTGACATTTTATTTGCTAATGTAATAGAAACATCATGTGCGAAATTTCAGCTCTCCACGTCGACGCGTTCTTAGGCAGTGTCCAAATATATAGCGGAAAACGAAATTTTTATATGGCAACCCTACGAAGGAGTTGTCCGATTTGTCTCATTTTCGAACTTAACTTTACTTTTTTTTAAAAAGTCCGTATACAAAATTTCAGCTCTCTAAGTATACGCGTTCTCGAGTTATCGTGCGCACAGACAGACAGACGGAAGGACGGACGGACATGCAAAAATCAAAATAACTTTTAATATTATGCGTGGGTGTCCAATCCATTTTGCTCTACCATCATTATTTCGAGGTGTTACAAACGGAATGACAAACTTAGTATACCCCATAGATTTCATCTAGGGTATAAAAAGCAGAAACTGTAAGAGTATAAATACCTCAGTGAAAACCTAGCTGAAAATGTAATACAAGCTCACAAGATAATATTCAGTAGAACCGACTTAACGCAAAGGTGCTCGTAAGATTTTCGTGACTCCCTTAAACCAAGTGCATATCTCAATCTAAGTTCGGGGGCCTATTTCATAAAATTTGACAAAATTATTCCTTACAAAGATACACAAAAATCACAGCAAATTCGTCTTGTCCAGGTGAAAATTTAAAATCGCATATCCCAATTGATAGATCGAACTATAATTGAAATAAAAGCCCGTCCATGATGTCAGCTTATCCGATATCTTTCTCGTTTTATATGCCATTCTCTCACTGAAACTTTTTCTTTCTTGCTCCCAATCGCAAATGTCAACTGATGCAGTGAGCAGTGTTTTAGAAATTACTCCAAACGATGCAGTGTACACTGCACTGTGAATTGCCATATGATATTGCCTGAGCTCTAAATTTCAATGCAGTGCACTGGACTGCTTTAGCAGGATTTTCTTTGTTCCGGCAACGTGGGACCTTTTTCCACTGACAGTGATATCTTGTACAATTTGGATTACAGATATCAGTGCAGTAGCTAGGAATGTGTTCCGGTCGGGCCGGAATTTTTAATGCCGCATTCATCTGCGACAGTAACATTGTAGGTCTGTCTGTTCTTTTACCTTTTTATAAAGCAATCATAGACAAATTAAAGAGCCTATTGCAGTAAGTACTCATTTTGACAGAAACTTTTCCTTTTAGCACAGTTTCCCCTCCTTAAAGAAAATTAAGGTCGATTTCGATGAGACACCTAATCAGTGGTCCACTTTTTCTTGCAGTCTAGCACTGAAGCCCATCAAACATATTTCTGACATATGTATGTGTAAGCATGTAGGCAGGAGATGATAGCACTCACCTAAACAAACAAAAATTTTATTGGTGGAAGGGCGGGGGGGCATCGGAACCGTTTCCGAGTTACAGAGGTTTTGCACAAAACACCTTGTATGGCACTCACCAGAACAAAATCTTACACTTACAGTAACTCTGAACTACCACAGTAGAACAGCTTAGAATTAAACAAAAAAAAACCTCAAAATGTCTCCCATAAGAGGGAACTATTAATTTTGATGCGGAAGTAACAGCAGCTGGCTGTCAAATCTACTTAGAAATGTATTATTCCATTACTAAACAGCTGTTTGATTGTGAAGTGGTGCTCGTTCAAAAAGATACCATGGACAGACAGAGCAATGTGCAAAATGGATGTAATAATGTTTTTAACAGTTTGATAGTTCTACCAAGCTGAATGGCATGGGAAGTGGAACAAATAATGTTGTTTGTCATTTTGCCCCTTTTCCTCTAATAGAAGTTTACACTTGCGATAAGTTCTCTTTCTTCCACTTTCGATTTACTTAGGAGCCTTTGTCACAGTATATTCATACAGTAGCCCAGCTCTGTCAAAACTGTCAAGCGAGTAGGATGCTTCTATAAAGAGACTATACTTTCTCTTTCAACAGTTTTAACTAACACATAGTCAATTTATAATATAAAGGTTCCTATGTAAATCTAAAGTGGAAGAAATAGAACTTACAGCATGCACAAGCTTGTACCAGAAGAACAGGGACAAAATGGCAATCAAAGCTATTTCTGCAAGAAAAAAAAACTAAAAACAATTTGTTCCACTTCCCTTCGCATGCCATTCGGCTTGGTAGAACTATCAAACTGTCACAAACATTATTACAGCCATCACTCGAACTTCCAAAAATTGTACTTGCAATATTCGCACCCTGTTTAAAGTAGAAGGTTATTACAGGAACTGCCAAAAATTGCATGTATAAGATTCGCACCCTGTTTAAAGTATAAGGCTATCGTTCGAAGTTTCAAAAATGGTACCTGTAACATTCGCACCCTATTTATAGTAGAAGGGTATCAGACGAATTTCCAAACATTATACCTGTAACATTCGCACCCTGTTTAAAGTAAATTGCTATCACTCAAACTTCCAAAAACTGCTTGTGTAAGATTCGCACCCTGTTATAAGGAGACCGCCTTCACTCGAACTTCCAAAAATTGCATCTGTGATCTGCGACACTAGTACCCTGTTTAATTTATAATGCTCTTATTTGTTCTTCCAATAATTGCACCCTGTTTTAAATGCAATGCCATAACTCACACCATAATAATTGGTCTTGTAAAATTTGCACACAGGTTAATCTTCTCGATTATAAGTTGAACTGCTTGAACTGAAGGTATAGTTGCTTACAAGATAACATTCTGTTTATGTGAACATTCTTTAAGGTATAGAATTCCCGTCGGATCTCTAAATTCATATTTTGTAATATTCCTTTACGCTATGTTATAAATTTTATAAATTTGTGATTTCTGTTAAAAAACATTTACATCGGTGCGAATTTCCCCCTATATGGGGGAAATTCGCACGATAATTTTTTCGACGTTTTTATACTGTACGTGCTTTTTCAGGTAAAAAAAATGACGGTGCGAATTTCCCCTACACGTGTGACATAGCTAACAGAAAAACATGCCCAACTGGCTGTTGAGAAGAAGACCCTAGTAGATATTAAATAAGTTGTTACACAATTTGCATACACGTTTGCATTAAAATTTGCTCCATTACATGCTCGATACACCGTACTAAATCCTGGTTTTTTAGCATTATTTTAGAACATTTTCGTGTATAGCTCAATTTAGAGCAGAAAGTTAGAATCGGATGATACACGAGTGTTTTATTACATATGTATGCATGTAATCAATTCGTTTGCATATGATCTATATAGAAACGATGAATTTTCTTTGTTGTCTCAAGCGTGTGTCAGGGGAGTTACTGGCTTTTCAGAAATATATAAATTGTTACTGCTATAATTTAAGATACATGTCATATCACCCAACCATCAGAATTCCAAATTATGGTATAATGACATTGACCTTCCTTCGGAATCATTTGGTTATTGCCTTTTTAATTTTATCAGGATCCACCACAGGATGAAGTTAGCTGCACTTATTAAAAATAGCCATGTCTTCCTAAAATACTTTGATCACACTAAAGTGACAACTGTATTATGTAATCGCGGAAAGATTAGTATAGGACTCTTGCAAAGGACGCAAAACAGTTGCTTGAATTTATTAACTCTTTACGTACTTAATAAATACAATTTCAAATATTTGTTAATATTTGTGATAGGGCTCTCCGTATCGTCTCTGCTAATAAAATGCTCTTATGAAATTTATGCCTAAACTTGAAACAAACAAAAATTTACTCGAGTGGAATGAGATTATTTTATACAAATTACCAGCACGAATGTTATCAAATCTCTGATTCACAAATTAATAAATCCACAGAATCAAATTATTTTTGTCAAACCCGAATTAGCTATGATTTCATAATTTCCATACATACATATATGCGCGGGAATATAATCAATTCGAATATAGAAGATATGGCTCTAATAAATGATATAAATTAAACAAAGCAACAACATAATGTTGTTGGCGGCGCGCTGTTATTAAAACAACGAAAACAACACAATAATAATAATAATTCCTTACCTGCTTGTTCCATTAACAATTTGATTTGAAAGATTATTCTTATCGTTTTCTTTGGATGAATTTACCACTTCATTGAAACCATAATCAATAGAACTCGCTGAATCCTCGAACTCATTGATACTGCAAAATCAATAAAAAAATTACATACGTTCAAAACATTTGCACTACAGAATTGTTGAATTTGTTGTTTTGTTCAAAAAAACATAGTTTAGAAAAAATGTGTTGCTTTTTTTTTTTTTGTAAATAGACAAAAACAAGAGAAAAATGATGCGAATAATTGGTAAAAATTACTATTTTTTTGCAATAAATGGAATGAGACAAGAAGTGGAAACTCTGCACAAATGTCTGCCCACCAAACAAATAAAATCTTTCAACTGGAATAGAAACAATTGCAAAATAAAGATTAATCGGCGAAATTTAAAGTAATTACCTTAGACTCTCCATGGAATTCTCTCGTGAGGATCGTACCTCTTTCAATAAAATGTTACCTTCCTGCAAGTCATTATGGCAAAATACGACTGGATAATCATCGTTTGCAATTATTGATTTTAGCCATGTAACCTCTGTTGAGAAATTTGTTTGTTTGATTTCATCAATGTAATGTTTATGTGGATGGTCATTGTCATTCCTAAATAAAAAAAAGTAATTTTGTCTTTTAATGTTTTCAAATTAAAAATTATTTTCATTTTGAACTTACCACACTTGTTGAAGAATTTTGTCAGCTGTTTTAAGCCATCTATCAAGACTTTTCCATAGCCAATCAGGTTCCTTAGATACAGGTATGTCCAAGCTATGAATTTCTGACATTTTTTCAGCGATTTGCATTGAAATTCTGTAGTCTGAAAGTTCTAAAGTAGCCAAAGAGCGTGCCTAGAAAAGTATTTTAATAAATAATTTTAAATTAAATTTATAGCAGAGGTTTATAGGATTTATATACATACAGAATTACTTTTATTAAAAATAACGCATTTCCAGCTATGTTTCAAATGATACAGTACTTTTAGTTCTTTCTTTCCTTACTACTATTTTGCATAGGTTTTCAATTATCGTATTGGGAGTACAAATGGAAAACTGCCGTTGCCCAATAGATGGCGCAGTACTAAATGCTGGTCGAAAATGGCGAATCAGAAATATCACACCGTAAGGTTTGGCATCTGTCAACAACTCCTCAACATTAGATTTGTGAACTTTTTTTGTGCGCGAATATGTCGAAGTTTCAGCCAAATAAGCATCATTTTTGGGAAGTTTTCAAAAAAAATCTGCGGCTGAGGTGCGTCAAGTGTTTGCAGAAACTTATGATGAAGTTGCTATTAATTAGTGAAAGAACGTCGCAAATGCTTTTTACGCTACAAAATGGATGATTTCGGCGCCAAGGAGCGTTCCGGATCATTGGAAAAGTTTGAAGATGCACAATTGGAGGCATTACTAGACAAACTAGAAAAATGTAACAAGAACTTGCAGATTCATTGGGTGTGACTCAACAATCCATTTCACATCATTTTAAGACCCTGGGAATGATGCAAAAGCAAGGAAATCGGGTGCCATGCGAGTTGAAGACAAGAAACGTCGACGACATTTTTTCACATGCGAACAGCTACTCCAATGGTACAAAAGGAAGGCTTTTTTCCATCGCGCTATCACTGGCGATGAGAAGTGGATCCATTAGGATAATCCAAAGCGAAAAAAATCGTGGGGATACCGCGGCCATGCATCAACATCGACGGCCAAGGCAAACATTTATGACTCGAAAATCATGCTGTGTATTTGGTGGGACCAGCTCGGCGTGGTGTATTATGAGCTGCTGTAACCCGATGAAACCATCACAGAAATTTGCTGCCGAACACAACTACTGCGTTTGAGCCGGGCATTGAAGGAAAAACGGCCAGAATATGAGCAAAGACACGATAAGGTGATTTTGCTGCACGAAAACGCTCGGCCACATGTTGCTCAGGTTTTGAAAATCTACATGGAAATACTTTTCCGATCGATCTTACGAAGAAACCAAAAATTGGATCGATTCGTGGAACGATTCAAAAGACAAGCAGTATTTTGGACGCGGACTGTATGCTGCCAGAAAGATGGGAAAAAGTTTTGGCTGGCAATGGATAATATTTTGAAGAATAATTATGTAAATGTTTTCCCACAATAAAGTCTCAAACTTAAAAAAACGGCTGTTTTCCATTTATACTCCCACTATATTTCTTTCTCAATCGCCCTTCTCCCCAATATGGTTATTGGGCTTTCCACACTTCGGCTACACTACAGGTTCATCTAGTCATGATCTAAGCATTTTTTCCGAATGAGCTGAATCTTGCCCAAGGTAGATTTCTTCACAAGTCATGTGTCAATTTCATACAGTATACAGATTGATGTATTAAATAAGTATCTACCAAACTACAGAGAGTCTTCCCTTCTTCGTCGCCTATATTATTTTATGCTACTATGCTTGTTGTATGTGTACGAAACTATACTTTGAGGAAAACATTTTTACGAAAGTTATTTTACTCATGACACGCAATAAAATATTTCTACTTTCGATAATTTTTAATACCATCTGCGCTTTTTATGACATCTATATGAAGCGTCCTGCAAAGTTTTGATATGATGACGTCTCAGCACATATGTAGAATGGTACAATTAAAATGAAGCCCAAAGTCCCGGAAAATAGTTCTCAAGACATGAAACAGACGATATTACTAATAATGACAGCCTCAAAATTGTCCCAATGCCTAAACTATCGTTCATACTAAAAAAAAATCATAATTATTTTGAGCTACGTTCCAATGCTTCCAAAACGTAACCTAATTAATTATTATCATTCTTAACAAAATATATAAAATGAAATATTACAACAAAGTTTGGAAATCTTTAGAAGAATATTCACTAATATATCCAGAAAAATAAGCAAAGGCGCAAGTAAGTAATTAAAGAGCTTCTATAGCCATCACTTGGAATGGAAGCTCTATAGAAGATTATCTGATGAACTCTGGCAGAAGTGCACCAATGGGTGATTTCATCTAATTTTCCACGAATAGATGTGGATTTTTCCACCATCTAGGTATTGTAAGAAGTAACGCGTGAAGTTCAGAGTGATTAGAAGTAATCCGCTGAAGTTCTGGTTAATAAAAGTGAAAATAAATGAGAGAATGAATTTATTGGCTTATTTAATCTAAACCACTCAATAAAGTTTAATATACTACAAATAATTATGAGCAAGCGTAAGTTCGCAGGAAGTGGTCTTGAAGGCCTCTTATAAGATTAAGGAAGAAGCACGGCGATGATTATTCAAAAAGCTCATTATAGCTTTTGAAAGGACACCTTCAAAAAACTTCCTCGCCCATCATTTAGCACACCACCTCAAGCGCTTCTTAAAAACGCACTGAAGTACATGTCTCTGCGGACATGCCTATTTAAAAAATCAATGAACGGACGGAGATAGGGAAAAGAAGCGCTGCGATCTTCCAGAGAAGCGCTTCAGGAGGTTTCTTAGAGCGCTCTTTTTCCCAGTGGGTTTGTTTGGTGGATACTTCTGTACGCAAACATACACATATTAAAGCTCAGATTATATCAAACTAGAAATTTCGTTGTGTGCAGTATTTGCATCACACGACAGCACTGTACGTGAAACGTGAGCTATTTACTTTTTTTACAACATATTTTACTGCGCCATCTCTTTTTCTTATTACGCAATAAATGTATTTTTTAATACGATCTGATTTTTTACGATGCAACACATGCCTTTTTTGCGCCATTTGCATGTTTTATGATGCGATTAATTTTTTGTTTTTTTTTTTACAGGAATCGCGTTCTTTTGATTAGACTCACGTCCGTTGTTTTTTTGATAACAAAATATATTCGTTCACCACGATAAACTATTTATTTGTCACGATCTGTATACATTTATTTCATGACCCCCCAACCTGCAATTTTCTCTAAGACTGAATCTACAATGTGTGTAGACGTCCTTCTACCTCATATGATTACATGGCTTTTCTTTAGAATTATTGGTTGCTTTGTAGAGAAACATTTCTAAAGTGATTTCTACTTTCAGGCTACTACATAAGTTTTTATTGATTTTTCTCGTCTACTTTTGAACAAAATAGACTCCGCTCTAGTTAAAAGGGTTCTTGGAAAATTCATGGCCGAGAACTTCGATGTGTAGCTTCACATCTTCACCTTCATTAAGTGAAGTGGAACAGAATGGATTTATAGAAGTAAAAAAAAATGACAGCTGCCTCTAAGTCTTTTATAGCATGATAAAATTACAATTCACTCCGGAAAAATTTTAATTCATTGCTGAAAATGCGTTAACTAAATCTCTAAATTCTAAAAATATTTATTTAAAAATACTTACAGGAATATATTGTTCAATTCTTCCTCCAGGGAATATGCCATGTAGTTTTGGTCCCAAATTACGTTCACTTAATAAGGCGAATACAATAGATTCAGTCAGCATTGTTTCGAGTGCATGTTCACCGTGAGTTTGACCATAAATTCTGAGTAAAACCTGAAAGAAATTTATAAAAAAGAAAAATTATTTACAAAATATGTACTTCAAGTGAGACTTAATAATAATAATTTTATTAGTATAGAATATACTTTTTGTCAGACCTAAAAAGTGTTTCACTCAAGTACTTCTTCTGATAAATTCAATGCATTTTCTTTTAAATTGACTAAATCTAATTTCACTCTTTATTTCTTTAGGTAGCTCGTTGAATAATGAGAATAGTCCTAATGAATTTTGTGCTGCTCCACGTCTACATCTGGGAAGTCGAAAAGTGTTGATTACTCCTTAGTGGATAGGGTTGAACCACAGGTTGAACGTTGCCAACGTATTGTACAAAATCACTCAAGTAATTAGGGACTTTATCGTTTCTTATGTTATGTATGAACAAAATTACGTTTAAGTATATTCTTTGCTTGGCAGTCAACCATTTTAATGTTTCCAGCATCAAATGTATTGGTGCGTATCTATTACATAGCAAAACTATCCGCATTGCTTTCTTTTGAAACTTTTGACTTCACTCAATTTTACCTTGAGCGGTTAAGTATAGAATTGTCCAGCAGTACTCAAAGTGAGGTTTAATAATTTTATTATATATCTGCATTGAGCACAAAAAAGTGAGTCGTTTCATAATCCTTCGAAAAAAAAACTTACTATTTTACTTATCTTTTTACATAAATAGTCAATACGGGTTTTACAGCTTAAATCTCTGTCCACTATTACTCCTAGATATTTCACTTCACTTTTATTCTTAATTGTTTCTCCGTTAATTCTTAATTCAAATTCATCTCTAAAATCTACAATAAAAAGTTTGGTCTTGTTTACATTTAACTTCAATTTGTTTCTTCTCCTGAACCACAGACACAATTGTTCTAAATCCTGTTCTAATTTAGTTTTACACTCTGGTAAACTTGTATCTTCAATATGCACTAGTCCGTAATCTGCAAATAAATTTATCTCACAGAAACTTATTGGGTCATTTATATCGTTTATGTAGATATATAAGGAACAATAAAGTTCCTAGAACGGAACCTTGAGGTACTCCAAGTCCATTATATTCAAGCGATGACGGGATCCCATTAATTCTCGTTCTTTGACACCGTTCACTCAAGTTATCTTCAATCCATTTTATCGCATTACAAAATATTGGGTTCCACCGTCTCAAAGGCCCATTTTAGATCTAAGAACACTGCCAAGACGTACATTTTCGTGTGTACTTTTTCCTTCCATCGATATACATATATAATGCCGTCTCGCAAGAATATGTTTTACGAAATACTGATTGGGGTTTCAAAATTAATTGGTTCTTTTCCATATATCTTTCAAGCTGCACTTGAGACGACTTTTTCTATTACTTTCTCTATTAATGGTAGCATGTAAATTGGTCTATACTCTCCGCACATCTTAGAATTTTTTACTTTTTCAACCAGAATTACTAAGAACTCCTTCCAACACTTTGGGAATTCACCTCTAGATAATGAATTGTTAACCAGTTTTGTAATTACAAATACCAGCTCACTATTTTCAATGACCATTTTTGCACTAACGTGATTATAATCAGGCTTCTAATTTAATATTTTTAGAATTCCTTTAATTGTTTGAAAATCTACCATTTCAACTTCAAAGCGCTTCTCTGTCACCTGTATATCATCCTGATACACGCAAACCATTATAGACCTATTAATTTCAATGACACTATCTATAAAATACATGTCGGTTTTGGTGAAATTCTTCTTTTGCTTATTGTGATTATTGCCTTTATTGACCGACCACTGTGCGTAGGGGATAATTTTTATATTACAAATCAGATTTTAAAATCTGCTTATCGTTTTCAACCAATGAGAACGATTTACTGGCACTGTCCTGCTGCTGCTGTGTCAATGTAATTCAAACTTTATCTGATATTTGTTTATTCTGATTTATTTTGTCCATGCATACATATTTTGTTGATATTTTTTTTAACTCATTCCTTATAACGATAACTCTATAACGCAAGAAATTGCTCGATCCCTTCGGTTTCGTTATATAGAGTTTTCATTTATCTTTTATTTATTAAGGGTCACTTCCTTAGACAAAAGACTATAGAAAATTTTAATATAAAAAATTGTTTCAAATATAACTTTTTGAAAGATATCCATAATTTTTGTAAAAAATAAAATGTTACTAAATGATCTCCAGTTTTAATTTACCCGGAATTTTTCATTAACTTCACGATTAACATAGCGTACGAGAATCTATTTGTTACAGTCTAGCAACTCTGCAACGGAAGTATCAGTTCTATTCTACAATATTATCTCTATCTTTCAGTACAAACCCTGTGTTCTTCTTCACTCCCAAAAGAGATGTGTCTTTCCGAGCATTCCTATGCTTCTTATGTGTTCTAATGGTGTAGGTACGAGCAAAATTAAACAAGTTCCTACAAAATATTAAAATAAACAAACAGAAAAGGCGAAGTGTAATGTGCTCGATCAGTAAGTTTTTTTGCATAAATTGGTTTTAACATAGAAACGAGTCAACAACAGCTCCACTAATTATGGACCCGTTACGTTCATTTCTTGTATGGACTCAGTTCATTCAGAATGGACCTGTTCGTTCCAGACCGACACATCTCTACTTCCCAACGATGAATTCTGATTGTCGTGGTGTTTAGACGGACGATCGACTGTTCGGTAACAACAAGCCAAATTTGATCGATCCTTGTGGATAAACAAATGAATGCTATTTAAATTTTAGATTATCTAAGAATTCTAAAACAGTTGGCCAGCAGAAGCAAAGTGTTGGTCTTACATATGGTATATAAATCTCAGCTCATTAAAATATTAAGGAAAATTAATCCGAGCCGATAAACTTATTAAGAAAATGCACACTTTTTTTTCATTCACTGGATTTGAACTTATTCTGTGGAACATTCAAGAGTCATTTACCTACGAAGATCAGAAAATATACGAGCAGAAAGCTTTGTACTGATGAAAAATTCCTGAACAAAAACAGGCAAAGAGGTTCTCATCACCCCCATTCTTGTGAAAAGGAATGGAACCATTAAAGATCTCATTTAGAGTCGCAACGATGCGGAAGGTTTCCAAAAACTAAATCTAAATCGATTCCATTATTGTGGCAACTTTCTTTGCCTTAGAAGTATATTTCTATAATGCTTGTATATCAACAATATCAATGTGAATAACATTTTCTTCTAACCACTCTGCTATTAGGTACAACCCCCTCTCTTATTGTTCAACTTTTTTAATTTATCTTTTTTTATTACTGCACATGATATGAGAGCAGCCAATTATGAAATGAAAATTATTTACAACATGCACGTAAAATAAAATTACTATCCTATTTTATGTAGTATTGCTGCGTAACAAGGTCAGGCTTAAGTCATTCAATTTGACTCGACATATAATAAACACATAATTAAGTTCCGGAAGAAAAACATCTACATACAGTTAGTCTTCCGCTTGTAATATTTTAGATAAACAAATTGATATACAGTTGATATTTTAAGATATTAAGTTCATTTAGTTAATTGAAATTTTAGTTCTTCTAAGATTTTTGCATTTTTAAAAAGTTGCATCTTAAATTAATAACAAAACTTACCTCTTTCGGTTCAATAAAATTATTTCCACTGTCCTTCCTTACACGTTTTGTAATTTTCACTAATTGTTCGGAAATTGGAGACGGAGGTGTACTATCACAGCTGGTATCAGGCAAACTTACATAAAACAAAAATTTGACAATCCCCCACTGAAAATTGGTTAAAGAATATTTATTAGTAAAATCAAAATTATTACACAATTTAATTTCAACACCACACCTCCAAATACATACCTTATCCTCTTGAACTTGATATCTTCAGAACTAATCGTTTTCCATGATCCAGTCAAGTAATCACGACAAATTCTTGTAGCAATCTCTTTCATTTCATCAGTAGACACCTGTAATTAAAAAAAAAATAAAAATGTTTTCAATTAGTACGTAATGCATGGAAAAATTTAATTAAAAATAAAATAAAAATCGGCAAATTCAATCTGTACCAGATTTGGTTTAACATTTCTCAAGTATTTTCCAAGTCCGTCGATACAGTTGAGCGTTTTCAACAATTTCATAATTATATCAGAGAAAATTGTATCCTTAAACTTTTTTTGTTTTTTTGTTTTTTTTATATATATATGTATATAAAAAACAGACTCTAATGACACCTGTATATAGGAAAACTTTTAATAATCTCTCAAATAAATGCGAAAAAATTGTCTTTGTTCAATGTTTTTTACTTCTAATTAATACAAGAAAACCACTTTACAGTTTTAGCAATATCTTAATACTAAAGGAAATCGATAGGAGAGAATCAACAGAAGCTCACCATGATGGCATTGCATGCGCATGACTATTTCGAATTGAATCGAAATTCCCTCTCTTCTATTTTTATATACCCAGCAGCAGGCGGCGTCGTCATCATCGTCACTATTTAGTCAAGTGAGATCTGTTTAATATTTTCCAAATCATCCAAGCAGCTCTCTTTATAGCTTCTAACTATGAGTAATAAATGCCAATAAAAACCAAGTGTTTTTGGTGAAATGGTATGTACAACAAAGCGCCGTCGGGTTCTAAGCTACTGGGTATTTGGAGATTAAATTCTTGATCTAGGTCTACAATAAATTTGTAATGACTTCGGAATATATTTTCGGATATAAGATTTTTGGGTAACAACGAATTGTGAATGTAAGAGGAGAAATCGTCAAGGGTCTTCTATATAGAACGAAGTGAACTTTTCTCCTATGCTGATTATAATTATTTTTAGTAAAAGTTTGATGTCGACCGGTATAAAATTGCCCGCACAGAGCTATGGGAGCTAGGAGGTGATTGATTAGGAAATGTTGAAACATACGAAAAATTGTATTGAATTGACGGTAAGAAGTATTGTTTGGGAAATACATAGACGGGGTTAAAGGTTTTTCTTTCATACCTGTAGTATCTGCATGAAATATACATAATATCAGACAGCCAAGCAGCACTTAAAGCGTTAAACTCGTTTAACTTTGAGTCAAAGCTGGTTTGGAACTGTCTTACTGTCTTGAAGCAACTGGCCGAGACAAATAGGGTGACACTCATTTGGGTACCAGGACATGAAGGCATTATGGGAAACGAGATTGAAGACCGCCTTGCAAAGGAAGGAGCCAAATCTCCGTTTATTGGCCCTAAGCCTGCCTTTGGACACCCAGAAAATCACCTCTCAGCTCAGATCAGGCTTTGGGAGGACAGAACTAAGAAGGAATATTGGGAAAATACCCCGGCGCTGAGACAAGCGAAGAAATTTATAAAGTACTCGCAACAGAAATGTATTTCCACTGCCAGAGGATGTCGAAAAAATGGTCCTAAAGAATATTATAAGCTTAATCAAAGACCTTAAAGTTCGAATGGGCGCCCTAGGGTATCCAGGGGTAATGTCACAATAGATCTAATAGGTCGCAGTGACAAGATGAGAGCCAGAAATCCTGTCTGCATCCCCCATAATTAATAATAATAATAATCTGAATGAAACTTCCTAAATTACTGCACCACTCTGCCTTTCTACGATTAAAACAATTATAGGTCGAATTATTTAAAGAACCCAACATATACATATATGTAACTCACTGTGATAGGTAGTATGCAATTTTTTGATCTGGCTTGGATAAGCCAATTTACCTTCTGTGTTGAACTTAATGCAACAGGTCAGCAGGTATTGGAATGCGATTTTTGTTTTCTGATGAAAGAGAAGATTTGTGGTTTTAATAATATGCAAAAAGATTAGGTCAGATGAACGAAAATTATTGAGATAAGTAAGAATGTATTTATAAAACTTGTATGTAAGAAAAAACAAAAAACAAAATTGTTGAAATTATATGTGCGTAACGAAGTGAGATACCTAAATAAAATATAATGTTATGTTATGTTAAGAGTAGTGACGACTAGGCCTCCAGACCCAGACGGACACCGCGACCAGAGTCGATCTATTGTGTCTAACCACCTTAAGGGGGTAGAACAATTGACCAACTCTGATCGCGGTGTCCGCATGGTCGTGGAGGTCTAGTCGCCAAGTCTTTTAACGAGCTTGATTATTGCTGTTGTGGTTAGATTGCAAACTTTATTTGGAGAGATAAGTGTTTCCTCCAGTGATTTGCAGCCTTAGACCTGTATGGGCACTCACATATAACATACATTTAGGTTTAATCATCCTCTTGGCACAGTCGACACAATTTACTGTCCGATTTACATATCTTCTTCAAAAAGTGACGGAAGGGACCATGACCAGTGAGTGACTCGTTAGCAAACAGCCTGATTGACTATCTGCTATGTCCAAGATAGTGGTTGAAGAATCTCTTCGCGTGCCTCATACTGGACGTGCTACGCCAAAGGAGTTCCAGTTGCCTGTTTTTCCACTTAAGCAGTTCTCCCTAAAGTGGCTTTTTGGTAGCCAAATATTGGATATGGACCAGTATACGGACAGTCAGCTAAAATATAATAAGTAATACCTTATTAAAAATGTACTTTTGCAAGCTATTAAAAACTGCAAGACCTGCCAAAATCAATAGGTTGATTCCACAAAAGTTAAACTCATTTATTCGCACCAAGGTTCACAAATATTGGCGAAATCTTTAAATAGCTATAAGGCAGGCCGCTCAACAAAGACGCAAATGCAATATGCACTTGCGTCATGCATATGCTGTATAGTAAGCCGCTTACCAAAAGAGGAAATGCACTGGATACTACTCCCAAGTAAAGGACTTGAATTATAAATGAATTGTTTTTATCATGTCGTCGTCCTATGAATATTTCATCCATATATCGGCAATTACTAAAATGCTTGTCGCAAAATGCAATGCTTTGAGCAATGCTTGCAGCATGCGTACAGCAAGTTCGCAATTGCTGCATTGGTGAGCTAGGTGTCACTTAAAAGCATATTTGATGCTTTTATGAAGATGATGATGCAAGTGTCCGCTTGAATCCTAGGTGTGTGTGTGTGTGTTTTCTGGGTATGCTTAACTCTATAATCACAGTTTTAACCCTGATTTTCTTACCCTGGGGTCGAAAATGACCCCCTGTGAAATTAGCCGATTTTAGTCGAAAATTCAAAAGTTTTTTGAACATATGCCATCTAATTATGCATTTTATTTTATTTATGAAGACAGTTAAAACACAATTTTTTATAATGTATTGAGCAGATGTATTGCAAGCAGCTGTCGCATTGCGAGTTGATTTTTCATCTTTTGATCGCGGACAGGAAGCGCACCTTGCTTTCTTTCCACGAGGAACTTCCAACTCTTTTTTTCTCTGTTTTTCCTTTTCAATTATTCCGGCCTTAAGTCAAATAGGCAAAGTATGACGTTGAAAACGTTCCTCTAAATATGGTCTTAACGCAATTTTTTTTTTTAACGCGCGTTATTTATCTAAATTCTATGTTGCTTCAGTTTGGAAGACGTAAATGTATTAATGCGTTATTCCTACAGCATTTAATATGCTATTAAATACACACATTGACGAAAGCGTGTTTTTCTTGACGCACTATATTTGTGACACAATTAATCAAAAGTATCCACACCACCTTTGGTGTAGATTTACTACTAGATACTACAAATATATAAAAATTGTGAAAAACATTGTAAACTTTTCCTTCACATTAGTAATTTCTGGAATTTTTTAATTGCGCTGCGCTATTCCTACCCTGGGGTTGTAAACGACCCGCGCCCTTCTACATTTTTCAGAAAAAAGGCACTGTTTTTTTTTAAATATTGGCTCCGAATGAATAGTACGTTTTTAAAACTATGAGCGATGAGAATTTTCAATGTTAATATAAAGAAAAACATAAATATATTATTTTTGGGGTCGTTACGACCACGGGTAGTAATAAAGGGTTAAGAAAAAGTTTAAAAAACAAATTTAAGGTATAGCGTGTGAAAGTCATTTTAAACTGAGCTTCTTAAATTCAATAAGAAAAATTACATTGATGCTGATGGCGTGTTTGTTTTTAAGTAATAGTTGAATGGGGAAAAAACTGAGTTGAAATTCCAAAATTTTGACTTTGTTAAGTCATAACTTCGAAGGAGTCGGTCGAAAGCTGCAATGATAATCTGTTTAAATTAATTTTAAATCATATATATATAGGTTCATTCATAAAATATGAAGGAACAATTTTCAGCCATTTAACAAAAAAACAAAAATATTTATTCTTCTCGACAATCGATATCTGTCATCTCCTACATTAGTACAGGATCGTGTGTGATGAAAAATTACAAGAAAGAAAGCAATTTATCATCGGTTATATTGCATAACCGCAAGACTACTGTTGCTACTAATATCGCTACCGCATAACAAAAAGTAAAACTAAAGCTTTCAGCACATATTAAAATTTTATAATAACAAAATTATTGTTACTGAGGAGCTCTAGGATGGGATGAGAAATATCAAATTTTTGGATTTTAGACATGAAATTGAGAATGAAAGTTTTACTTTCTTAGTTATAATATTACCATTAACTGCGAAATTGGAATTTTGCTACTCAATGCTGTTAAGCGGTTATAATATTGCTAGATTCACGGTTATGTAGTACCACCAAGGTGTTAAATTTTATTGGTTGTTCAAAAGTAAGAAAAAATGTTTTGCTAGCAAATGGTTACAGAAAATTATAAATGTGCTACGGATTCTGATGGAGAAGGAAAGTGAAGTAAAGAAGATTTTACACTGCAGTAACTACTGGTAATCATTCTTTTGTATAAACTATAACATTTGTAATAAAATATAATTAATTTTTTTTTTTTTAGGGAAAATGCTTCGATGTATACAGATGCATCTCATTTGTAAACAAGAATTGAGCATTATTTGCTTTATAAGCTCGACATGAGCAACATTTGATTTGTTTATGATCAGGTTACTGCTGTAAACGAAAGCATACGAGTCACCGCTGATGAGATCAAACACGTTCTGAATGTCCATTAGAAGTTTCTAAATAGGATTTTAAGTCAAGAGATTACAAATAAAAAAAATAATCAATATGTAGATTACTTTCAACACAAGGTATAATGTTTATGTAAATACTTGACGGTCCAAAGAAACGCCAAGAATATATGGATTTGCTAAAGTGATTTTTTGACCGGTACATATTCTTTGTATTTTGCACAAATGCTTCACCTTCGAAAATCGCATTTTGAGAACAGTTCATACGCTACATGACCCCCTTAAGTTGTAATTGTTTTAAAGATAATTGAATGTAGATTACATTATAGTAGAAAAGGTATACCCGCGTGCCACTTTTCCTTACAAAAAAATTGACGCGAAGTGAAAAAAAACGGGTCCGAATTTTCGTTTTGAAAAATTTATAAAAAATAGAAGAATTTAATTTTTTAAAACGACTTTCACTGTATAAGTTCATAACAAAGCTCTCTGTAATCGATTATCCTCCTGAACGTAGTCGAATGTAGTCAACTATTTGGTACATTTACAATGCGGAGTGAACGATACATAATTGTCAAACGTAGTCGTTTACTGTCAAAATTTGGAGGAGTGAACGCTCGGTCGTGACTCATAGTCGACAAAAGTCACTATTTTGGTGGCAGTGAACGCGCCCAATGAGCAATTTAGACATTTTAAAACTTTTGTTTTTTAGGCCACCCTAATGTAGATACTGTTGAAAAACTAGAAAAAAAAATCTTGCATGCATGTATCACAAAAAAAAAATATAATCTCAATCGCATTTCTTTTATCATAAGTATATCACTGAAAGAAAGCATTACAAAGCAATCAAGAAATTTACATTAATTCCACTCAATGCGAAACACAAGTACTTCACGAATATGCAATCAACGACATTCGGCAATTCATCAATAGAAGAGGAGATTAAAAAATTCTCCTTGACATTTGAAAGAGAAAAGTCAACCCGATATGATTAGGAATTATTCATATAATAGAAGTAGATAATATGAAAGGTTAGAAATTTATCAGATTGATTAGATATTAAATTTAAAGATAATAAGAAAATCCTTCCATCTTATCAATGCACAATGTAGGCACTTCACACTATTGTGATCTTTTTTTAAGTATATCGGAATAAAGGTGCTCAAAGATCACGTTGAGTTCATACACAATGTTAATCGAGTTCATTTAGATTGTAATCAAAAACACTTGTTTCAAGTGAATTGATTTGTTAATATCTCATGTTAACAACATCCATATAAAATGTCAATGAAGTGTTACTAGGTCCACACAATTGAGAGTTGAAGGAGTTTCATAACCATGGTAATTTTGTAATAATACACACCGCTTAATATCCGAAAGGTATTTCTTTAATGCAGACAAAAAATGGAATATTTACTCAAAATTGTTATTAAATGCACGATCAAGATTGAAATGGAGAATTAACTGACATATTCACAGTAAGCAGCTTTGTGAAATGATTTTCTTCAACCAAATTTTTAGTCATCAAAATTTTCTTGAAGTCCACATACACCCTGTCCCGAAAGTGGTGTGAAGTTCGAAGGCTATGGATAGATCATACTTAGACGAAACAGATATAGTCTAGCGTAGGGGGGGGGGGGGGGGGGGGGGGTGGGGGGGGGGGGGGGGGGGGGGGGACACAGTGTTTTTAAGATAATGTGACTTGAAGATATTTGGGTATATTTTCATAGATCACCCTGTACGATCTGAACGCGTTGCACCCTATGATGATGATTTAACTTTGGTAGATAGATAATTGCTGGATCTATAATCCCCCCCCCCCGCCCTACCCTCCGTTGTGAAGTTATGGCTCAAAAAAGTTAAAAAGTGACTGGATATGTTCGAGAAAAAAGTGCACAAAACGCAGAAAAAGTTACATTTTGGGTACAGTGTGTGTTATAGATAATTTCAAAGATAAACTTTTGGGCTTCTTAAATACAATATTATGAAAAATTGGTGTTGATGACATGTTTTTTGATAAAAAATAGCCGTTAAATAAAAAAAAACGAGTTAAAATTCCGAATTTTTAACTTTGTTGAGTCATAACATCCAAAACGGAGGGGAGGAGGGGAAAAGACCATTGGAAAGGTCCAGCAATTATCTAGCTACGAAAGTTAAATCATCATCATAGGGTGTAACGTTCAGAAGTTACAGCGTGAACTATGAAAACATACCTATAAATATCTTCAAGTCCTGTTATCTCAGAAACCGTACCCCAGTGTTGCCACTGGAAATATTTCTACAGTAGTTTTTTGTGTAGCCATAGTCTTTTAAGCGTAACACTTGAAAAAAGTATAGGAAATCAAAAATCTTAGATAAATATTAATTAACTGAAATTTTGTCTTAAAAAATTTAATCTGTTTCTTTTTTCACATTTTTTATGAAAGAGAAAAATCTTTCAGCACCTGAGCTGTGCTAATAAATTTTAATGATTGAACATTTCAAACCAGCGATCAGAGAGGTCCCATCAGTACGGTTATCTCTGATCGCCTATCATAGAAGTTCAGTGATGGAGGTCACTCATACCCATACAAAACAGTTTTTAAAAAAAAGTAATGAGTTATATGGTAGCAAGATTACTCATTGAAATTTTTAAATTGGGTGATTGTGCGCCCTTTTTACTTTGCGGCACATGGATAAACCAAGTAGAAATTATAAGTGGAAGATTTCTCGTCTAAACGACTGAAACTTTTTTGCACTTCAAAATTGATTGAAATTATTTTCAATAATTTTCAGTCGTTAAGACTAGAGATCTTCTCCTTAATAAATTTAAAGCCAAAATCGACATTGTTCGAAGCATATTGTCCCCAAACGACTTTTACATTTTAGTGATTATATAAAATTAGTTAAGGAACTTTCAAATCGCTATCGGCTTTGACTAACTAAAAAAAATGATACTAAACCTACATACACTGCTACAGTGCTGACAATAAATAAATAAAAATTAATGGATGTATTTGGCGACGTATTCAAAAAATTTCCAGCGTAGCCAAAATATTAAGGATGTATCCCTGTAGCCAAACCTTGCCCAAAGCAGCCATTTGCTACAATTGTAGCCAAAGTGGCAACACTTCAGCCCCCTTTTGTCATCGTTTGATCTATCCATAACCTTCGGGACACCCTGTATAACAATTTAGTCTAGTTTAAGATCCAGTTTGAAATGCTTGAAATTCAACGACTTTTCTGATTAATAGTATCAATCTGTAATCATTAATCATCAATCAGATTATTATTTTGCCCAACACAGGTACATGTAAATACGAGAAAAACCATTGAATGGTGTTCTTACCGAAGCATATGGAAGCCATCTTAATGAGTAGGCACCTTACTGTGTTGAATCTTATTAAAGGCCTTAGAAAAGTCTGTATAAAAATGTTGATACTAATTTATAAATTACTAGAGATAAAATTTATTGAATTAAATAAACTTTTTTGTGTGGAAAAAAAAACATTTCTCTTAATAGTAATTTAATTTTACTCGAAGATTCTTAAAAACCAGAAAACAGAATTCTCAATTTTTCAAAAATGGTAGAAGATCGAAAAAAAATCCATTACATCTGCATTTTTTCCAAATATAAATAAACATAATCAAAGAAAAAAAACAAACATTCTTTAGACCATAAACTGCTGCACTTCTTTTATCCTTTTATTCTTATACTAAAATCAAATTTAATTGATATTTCGTTTATCATTAAAAACAAAAAACCGGTAAGAAAAGAAAAAAAGTATTAATGTAGTATTAAAATAATATAAACAAAATATTTAGTTCGTCGTCATATTCAAAACAAGATGATAATTTATCGGGGTGTGGCAACAACCATAACTTACAATAATTACGAGATAATTTTATTTATGTACAAACAAACATGAAAAAAAACTGCAACAATTTTTTTCACTCGCAAAAATATTTTATATTGCGTTAGAGTGCAAAGTCTATTCGAAATTTGAATATGAATGCGCCGCGCAAATTATTAATAAATTCTTTACCTTGCTGCTAAGGTAGACACAATAAATATGACATCAAAACGTCACACACAATTATTTAATATCAATACGAAAAAAGATTTGAAGTTGGTTCAAAGACCTACCATCTCTCAGTTAACATAGAAACTTCAGCCATCGTTAAAAGATTTCATTTTTTTTTTAATATAATCCAGATTTATCCGGATATTAATATCACAAATTGAAATTTTTTAAAAGTATCTCCTCTCTGACTTTAGAACATTAATTATGGTTCAACTGTGAGATTAATTATTTAAAAGGAGACTTCTGTATAGCTTCGTTACCCGATTCAAACTGGAAAGCTACATTTGATCCATGATAATTAATTTTCGCATTTTTATTTATGTTCTTCTGATAGACTTGCATATGTATATATACTCAATATATACTGTGTAGTTTTACATATTACATTTTAAGACTGTTTTCAAAATTAAAGCGATAATTTTATGAATAATTAAGATCTGAAGTTCAATTTGCAATTTGCATTTGCGTAGATTACAGTAGCAATAACCTAGGGGGCTAGTATATTTCCGTGGCGATCGGAAACGTAAACTACAAGGTCAACAATAAAATATATTCCTAGAACATAAACTGTTATAAATAGCAAAGACCATCTGGCAGCTACAAAATCTTTAAAGAAAAAAAAAATTCTAATGATCGAAATCGAAATCAATTTGATTTAAATTTACTGAAGCAAATCATTATCGGTTCATATACTGCTGACCATAGCAGGTATGATGCGGTTTAATACAAACTTCCATCTCGAATGATGAAGGTAACACCACCAATCAATTGAGATGAACAAATTTTATAGTATAAAAAAAATATCTCTTGTAAGTATTGCATTCTTTGCAATTTTCCTATGTGCTAATAATGATGGTAGCTCAAAAGCTGCATATTATCGAATTAAATTACTACTTAATCTACGCAAGACATAATGGATACAAATTTCACTGGATGAATTTGATCCATAGTTTGTGTGTGATTCTGAGCGCACTATACAAGAACAGAAAAATATTTCAAAATCAATTTGATCAATGATAAAACATAATAACGGAGCTTTTTGATAATAGATGGCGCTCAAATCGGAGGTAATTTTATTTTTTTGAAATTTGTTATCTTATTTTTAGGTATGCACAGCACACATTTAAATCTAGAGAGTTTTGCTATGAAATAAATTCATAGCAAATTTAGTCAATATGAAAATTGCTTGAGTTTGTTGTCAAATCCGCAAGAGGGCGTTTAGTATCAGCATTACTTTGACGTGTATACAACAAGCAGGAACCAAGCCGTACTGAAGAGTATACGGATTCTGTTGATACGAAACGCCCTCTTTTGCAAAAGAAATTTCTTTTTCAAAGATTTTTAGTTTGTAAAGAGTTTTTTTCCGGATGTAAATCAAGTCAAGTAGAAATGAAAATTGACCAATTAACACGTCTGCAATTCTCATAGCTAAAATTTTCGAATGAAACTGCTCCGCCAACCACACTATTTTCCAGAGTTGACTCATTGCGATTTTCTTCCTTTTTCAAACATGAAGAAATGGTTCGGTTGAAAAAAAAACAATATCACATCGAATGAAGAGAGCTCAGCCTATTTTGCTAAGTTCGTGAAATCGTTTTTTTTACGGACTCCTATAATTCTTTTTTTTATACTTTTCACTCTCTTGAATGTCTAAGAATATCCTTAACTACTCTTCACAAATTTTTTCAATTGGAATTAGGCCGTAACATTTTACTCGAAAAAGAACGAACAAAAATCAGGGAGTGGACTATACCAGCGATTTCATTCGGATGTGAAAAAAAAGACATCCTAATCATTTGAAGGCGATTTAATAGACAAAGATGACTTTTTTGTGTATACTTTTGGTATAAAAAGGAAACAGTTAATCTAAATGAAATTCGTAATTTTTATGAGAATTAAATATCTTTTTATATTTCTCAAACTCTATAAAACTTTTTGTACAAAATAATTGTATTAAAGGAATTTTTCCAACTTTTTTAGTAGTATAGAGGTACACCTCCAAACCAAATGTTTTCCTCACAAAATTCTTTTATAGATGGCTATTATTAAAAATACACTCGTCATGGAATATTTTATGAGAAAATATAATAATTTAATAGCCAGGTTTTTAGGGTTTTCTAAAGCTTTCGAGATACACATAGAGTTAAGTTATGCAATAATAACAATTTCAAATTGAGATATCTGGGTTCAAGATAAGCAAGAAGTTAGATGTGTTGGGTGGGCGGCGAGACTCCATGAATAATCTTGTTTTAACTTTTTATTATATTGTCATCGCAATAATTAAAAAAAAAACTACTTTTATACACAAATGATCAAAAAAAAAAATGAGCAGCCGCAGTTTTCTTGAAATTTGAACTTTACAGTCACCCCACACCTTTTCTTCTATCTGTTGCTAAACGGTAAGTGATTTTGGTTTTTGTTTAATTAAGTAAAAGTTATTTTATTTCTATTTTTTTTTTTATTATTATAAATTAAATTCTTGAAAACAATTGACATTTGGCACGATTTTCATAAATTTTTTTGAAAAAACTGCAGAAAATGTCATAAAATTTACAACATTTTCTTCCACTATGATTTAAATGTGACCTTAAAGATCGATGCACACTTACCGGCACAGCACGAACCGAGACAGCCAGGCATCGACCGGCACCGTAATTTTTCGTGCACATATAACGATATAAAACGGAAAGGAAACTTTCAATTAAGGCAGATATCGAGAGAAAACTATAGAAAAGTGATTCCATGTTAACTTCGCAACTGCACCAGTAACCGACAGATGCCGGTCTGGTATCTAGCCACTGATAGCGACCGGCAATGAAGTTTCCGTTACGTGCCCGTATCTGCCGGTGCCGGTTGATGTGAATTAGCTAACTTGGTTTCATATACAAATATTTTGCTTGTCTGTGCCGTTTCATAGTGTGCCGGTATGTGTGCATCGACTTAATTCAATTTAACTGTTTTTTTTTATTATGCTGCAAACAATTTACATCAACAGGGTACATATTTTATTGCACTACACGAAAGTGGCAAATCAGAACGACCCATCCGAATTGAGATGATGAAACAATGTGTAACAGTTACTATGGGAGGAATTTACGAAATTATTTCATCGTACAGGAACAGTGGATCAGGAAGGCCGTGGATATTGATGGAAAGAGACACCAACACGCTAAAGATTCTCACGGTTAAGAAAATGACGCAGGATTTCGTAGCTTTCGATGCAAACTACAGTTTCGCTGCTGACACCAGCTCATAAGCGAAGAATGCTCGAATGGGCCAACGAACACAAAGGCACAAATTGGTTGAAGGTTTTGTGGTCTGATTAGTCCAGGTTTTGCCTTTCAACAGATCAACAGAAAAACTTAGTATTAGGTGGTCTGGAGAACAATAATATGATCCTCAGTGCGTCCAAATGACAACAAAGGGTAGAACCAAGAAATCATGGTTTGGAGATATTTTTTGGCAGCAGGAATTGGAAAGTTGGTGAAAGCCGATCAGGATGTTAAAATAAATGCGTATATTTACATTAAGATTTTGGAAGAAGATTTAATTCCGTCTTTGGAAGATGTTTAGAAAGCCATACGGCCCCGAAGAGAAAATATCAAATTTTTCAACAACTAGCCTGCTCCAAGAGTCCCGCTTTGAACCCAACCGAAAATCTCTGGGACCATATCGATAGAAAAATTCACAAAATTCATGTTCGCAATATCCACGACCTTTGGACAGCTGTAGAAAAAGTTTTGAACGAAAGTTCGTTAAATTTTATTTGAAATTTAATATAATCTATTCCAAGATGGCTCGCTAGAGGACGTAATAAAAAATAAAGGCGAAAATACGAGATTCCGTTATAATCTGTGAATTATTTCATTCATTGAACAAGAACAGGAAGCCCACCACATATTATCATCTGGAAACTTTTAAAATGAGTTGCTGCTGCTGGTTATGTCTAAACATCGAGAATATGCTTAAATTCAAAAATTGACAGTTAAAATTCTAAAACTGACAATAACTTTCAATTGTGGTGTTTGGTGGAGAGAATGATGTTATTTTCGGAAAATCATTTCCAAATACCATTTAACTGTAAATTTTAACTTAATTTAGATTGTAAGTTTCCAGAAATCTAATCAAAGTGTATTATGTAAACATCTCGTGGAAAATTAAGACCTGTTTATCAGTATTCACCTGCATATTCATGATTCAACTAATTAAAATGAAACTTTGAATTTTGCATGCGGAATGGAGATCTATAGTTCTTAGAATGAAATGTTTTCTTCAAATTAATGTAAAAATATTTTATTTTATCTTTATTTGATAAAGGATATCTTCACATTCATTTCATTGTGTTAATTTCTGTCTGTATATATGTAAATAAAATAAATCCAAACCAAGATTTATATCAAAATACTTCTGAGAATTTATCTTGCTGTTTACAGAAATTCTTAAAAAATTTTAGAGATAAGATTTTAACAAAATTTGAATAACATTTTCAAATTAATCTTTCATAAATTAATATAATACGTTAATTCCTTTTTCTTATCATTTCAATTGTTGATTGTTTTATATAAATCCACACACACACACACATGTTTCAAGCAATTGTCATGTATGGATATTAGTGAAAAGAACGAAAATAATAATGAGAAATTCGTGTTTTTTCTTTATGAAATTCAAGAAAAAAAGAAGATTTTTCATTGTAAATTTCAATGTATATGTACAATGTGGACACATTCGTTTAGTATCAAGCTTAAGGATTAGAAATTAGAAGAACTTTCATATCGAAAAAAAAACAAATACAATGATAATGTCGTAAGCACTCTCGATAATGAACGAATTGTGAAAATGAAAAATAATATCGGAAGCAAAGGAGGCCTTCGATGTTCCATTATTTTCAATTATTCCTGGTTTCGCCAATTTTTGGTTATTTATTTTGCTCTCATTCCCATCTTGTCCACTTATTTCCCCCCGATTCTAGATAAAAGTTAAACCCTCAGTCTCTAACTGGGCTTTCAAAGCCCAAAGGTGGAGATTTTGTCTTAAAGGCCGATGCAATGGTGGCATCAAAACTTTAAACATATTTTTTTAGAAGCCTCTTTTCCCAATACAACCCCTTTGGAGTTCAAAATGTGAAAAATATTTTTCAAGAAGCCTCTACTCCCAACACCCCCCCCCCCTTCGGAGGTCAAAACTTTAAACATATTTTTTTTAGAAGCCTATTCTCCCAATACCCCCCAGCCTTTGTAGATCAAAATGTTAAAAATATTTTTCAAGAAGCCTCTCCCCCCCACCCACCTCTTTGGAGTTCAAAATGTTAAAAATATTTTTCAAGAAGTCTCTTCTCCCAACACCCCCCTTTTTAGTTGAAAACTTTAAATATATACTTTAGAAGCCTCTTCTCCCAGCATTGATACCTACTATGACAAAATGACAGCATCGTGAAATACAACATTAAAAGGTACCTGAACTGTCAAAGAGTAAAATTTTAATGATGTGCTGAAATTTATTGTGGAAATATTATGAAAAATCGACATTTTTATACCCATTTGCCCCATTTTGTCAAGCATCTACTCGCATCGCAGTTTAATTTTGACAAGAATCGGTTCAATGCAAATGTCCGATGCCACCATTGTATTTCTCCCTTAAGGGATTTGTTATTCTAACAAACAAAACTGACTGTCAAATATTTCTTAACATAAAAGGACCTGGCTAGCTGTGGTGTGGTACGCTTCTATTTCTTATCTCTTCTATTCTTTATAATGGAAGGTGATAGTCGCAGAAATTGTTTTGTTCCATATACGCGAAATTTTGGATAGAAATATGCTGTAAAGTAAGTACATATATTTATATAATATACGCAAGTTTGTGAAATATACAATAATTGACATTGTCAGCAGTGTACAGAGGACAGTTCTGAGGAACATACGGATTTGACTTGAATTTGTTTGCTGTTTCTGAGGCTGTATTTATAGAGAATTTAATAAGGCTAAAATATCTGGCGTTTAAATTGATTGAAATGATAAAAATCTCCATTACTCAAGACACCATTTCACTTTAAAGAATTGGCAACAATAAATTTTTTTACTAGGTTCCTCTACCCAAAATCCTTTTGGACCTAACAATATTCTCAATTTAAACCAGCCTTCGATATCTAAGATAATTAGCTATTCGATATTGCGATGTTAATTGTTAACAATCTTAGGAAATTTATAACATTTCCTGAAACATCTGCAGAAGAGGAAAAAACAGGGAACGAGTTTATTTAGATTTAGGATTCTATATATTTTGAATAATGAAGTATTTTATCGCATATATTTCTAAAACGGTTCGTCGGACAGTAATAACCGGCCAAGTTCGAGCCGGAATCGCGCACGAAGGGTCCCGTATCTACAATCGTACAAAATTGAACAATATGTACTTTTTATTTATTTTTTCAAATGAGAGTAGGCGTCATGAGAAAAAATAATGCTGTCATTTGCAAAAAAAATGGCTACTTATGATAATAATAATCACTGACATATATAACATGGACTACCTGATTTGCTATTTCATATGGGTCAACTTTTTTTCGCAGGGTGTGACAATTATCTTAATTTCAAGTTTTACTTTTGCTTTAATATTCATATTAAAAGTTCAACAAATTATAGAAGCACTCGAAATTATTTCTCTTCTTGGAAGCTTATCTCCTACAACATCAAATATTTTTTAAACTTGATTTTTAAAGAAATTAAATTAAGCAATTTTTGTCTACCTGCCCCTAAAAGTGGGGGATAGAGAAAGGATTACACATATTGTATTGCCATCTATTTTTATTCTATATATTCATTTGGAAAACCACTGAACTGAAACTGGACTATGGTGTATTTTTTATAGAACTTATTATTTGTAGTTCAGCGGAATAACGTAGTTAAACCAAAAAGAGACAACTATAGAAAAGTGATCCCATAATAATGTCAAATAATGTAAGGAATTTCAGTAGTATCAGCAGTCCATTTTATATATGTCAGTGATAATAATGAATGAGAATAAATCGAGAAAAAAAACGCTGAAAAAATCTCGTTTTTTGTATGGGGGCCCCCTTTAATTGTTGTTATAGCGGCAATAGAAATACACAATCTGCGAAAATTTCAACTGTCTACCTATTACGGTTCATGAGATACAACCTGGTGACGGACGGACGGATAACAAAGCTTAGTAAGCCTTAGTAAGCCTTAGTAAGTCTTAGTATGTCTTAATATGCCTTAATAGCCTTAGTAAGTCTTAGTAGCTTAGTAAGTTAGTAATGATTATTAGCAATTTCATAGAATTTCATATTTTGACGAACTTTTCAGTACAGTAAACGTCTAGGACGGACTGTTTTTACAATATACGTAAAAAACAAAAAAATTTATATGACCACACCAAGAAGGGACTGCCCGATTTAGTCCATTTTCAAAATTTCATTTACTATTACTATAAAAACACTATGTACCGAATTTGAGTTCTCTACGTCCACCTGCTCCCATGCTATTACTATTAGTACTTTATTTTACGTGTTTTTGTTTTTACAGCGGCTGACGCATAATCCACAATACGCGATGCAGCTGACGATTTTTTGCTACTCTCTATGATGTCAACTGTTTATAATAAAAAAAAAATTCAGCTGGCATACTATTACTTCAAAAAAATATATTTTTTTTTACCACTTTCGCAGTCTCCCACACCACAAACACCCACCACTACTTAAGCAGCTGACGGTCGGTTCACTGATCAGTTCAAGGAGATCATTATCGATATCAAAATCAGCCAGCGTACTTTTTCATTTGCAACGCTACCTCCCGGACTATTTAGAGGGGAAGAATATTTTCAACTCCACCAATTAATTAATTACTTGTAAGAATTGGTCTAAAAAAAATGAACTAGACACGATAAAAAAAATAAATAAAAAAATCTTCAAAAACTTAATTGTTTACAATATCCATCCATACACATTTTAGTAATACATCCCCAAATACAAAATGCGTAGTACCTATATATGTACGTGTTTTGTTTTAACAGGATTTGCTTTCGACAGACATAATTGTAAACACTTCTTATGTACTCAACAATTTTATGTCATTGTCAATAATTATACGAAACAACAATTAAATAAATGACAAAAAAATATCAATGGCTGGCGAGCGACATATGCTTCTTTCTTATCACCACCATTTTGTGTACTTTACTGTCTCAAATTATTGTGTTGTGTGTAGATATGCAATTTCACACTGTTTCTAACTGCGTTCCAACCAATTCAACTACCTACATACTTTTTATTATCACGTCAATAAAAGAATTTTGGTTTTTTGTTTTTTTTTTTTTAGATTATAATTATACGATCGCAATCAGGGATTTTTTTTTTTTATTATTTAAATATTTTCTGAATAAGTATACCTACAACAATGTATGTATGCATGTATGTCATTACAATACATACACGAAACACTTAGCTTATTATAGAAAGAGCACTAGGGAGGTCTTATAGATAAGAGGGAAGAAAATGTATAGATCTACGCCTCATTTTATGGAGAAATTAAGGCTTATATGAAAAACAAGAGAAAAGTTGTAATTAATCTAAGATCAATAATATTACACACTAGTAGATGTCAACCTATGTATATATACATACAAATAAAGTGAAAAACTAAAGTTTTGTATGGCATCACCAAGAAGGGGTTGCCCGATTTAGTCCATTTTTTAAACTTTTCTTTTTCCTTATTCGCTCAATCCTACTTTCCTTATAGAGATAATATCGTACAAATGCATTTTTGAATTACACTCTTTGGTGTAATATTACAACAGTTACACTACTTAGAGTGTAAATATCTAGCAGGGTTTGGGTTGGAGATTTACCTACTGAAAATGCCGTGTACAGAATTTCTGCTCTCTAACCCGGGGGTTACACGAGATAGTATAGCTTGCATGCAAGCCTCCCTCCCTTCCAATGTGATTTTAAATTTGACAGCAGAAGGCAGTTCGGAAGTTCATTTAAAAATTTTCATTGAGACGTAAAGTCTTGTGTATGTCGGAAATTTTATCAATAAAGGAAGTAGCAGAATCGAAAAAAAAACCAGAAGAAAAAAAGAAGAGGAAGGTGTTGGTAAATGATGTAATGTAAATGATCCCAGAAAATTTCATTTTTCCGGTATAAATTTCTTAATTTAAAAAGCTCTGGTCTCAAATAATTTTTTTCCGCCATCTTGAAAACTGTATAATGTCAAATTACTATCAACCCAGATGCCATGGTTTTTCATCATGCAAAAGTTCGCTGAAAACTGAGCTGCCAGCAATCATAATTATTTTTATGCACTTCAAACCGAATAACAAACTATGATTTCATCACCTAGCAGGCGTGTCCAACCCGCGGCCCGCGGGCTACATGTGGCCAGGGACGGCTTTGAATGCGGCCCAACAAAACTAATATACTTAAATACTTTCTCAATTAATTTTATAAAACATTTTCTTTATCTATATAACATTCCCATGGGAGTAGTTACTTCTCGACATAATAAATGTACAATTGCGCAATGTGGCCAAAGAAAGTTTTCAATGTGCAATATTGTACTCAGTCAAATTGACACTGAAGACATTGGGGACATTATTTATATTTCGGAAGTAAGATAATTAAGTCGGGGTAAAATGTTGAAAAGATTTTATGATTTGCGAAATGAAATTAAGTCATTTATGGAATCAAGAATAAAATCTGTGCCAGAACTTGGTGATGAAAACAGGCTCACAGATTTTGCTTTTTTAGTAGACTTGACAGCTCATTTAAATGAGCTAAATGTGCGTCTTTAAAGTGAAAAACAACTCATAATAGTATGCCTCAAACTATAACGGCCTTCGAAATGAAACTGAAACTATGGTAGTCACATATTCAAGCAAATAATTTTATGTATTTTGAAATATTGGCTAAACACTATCCTGAGAGTAACGAAAAATATGCAAACTTGATTTTCAATTTGATACAGGAATCTGAGAGAAGATTTCAAGATTTCCAAAAAAAAACTATCAATTTTTTGGCATATTTGCGACTCCATTTTTAGTCAACATAAACTTGTCAGCAAATTTTCAAATAAAATGGCTAGAGCTGCAATCTGATGTTCAATTTAAAAAAAAATTAATAATTTCTCTTTACTGGACTTTTATAAGAATTATCTTCCCAGAGAAAAGTACCCCTTGCTTCACAATTCGTGCTATTTGGAAGCACCCACATTTGTGAGCAGTTTTTTTCTGAGATGAAGCACACAAAGAATAAAAATAGGAGCAAAATAACTTATGAGCACCTTGAGAACATACTGAGAGTTGCAACAACTTCGATCGCAAAATATCGAAGCATTATTGTCTCAAAAACAATGTCAAATATCACATCAATTTCATGTTGCTATTTCTTTAATTTTATAATAAAAAAATTATGAATTAATGAATCTTAAATTACTTAAAATTGTTAACAAAGTATGTATATTCTTCGTTTTTGTTCATTAGCTATATTTAGGGTTCGTATATTTTATGTGTGGCACAATATAACTCGCCTACTTCCAATGTGAGACCCAGGGAAGCTGAAAGGTTGGCCACCCCTGAGTCCTAGAGTATAAAAAGAGGCATGAAACTAGCTTACATTACACCTAAGTAAAATATTTACTTAGATCTAGTGATTGCCTTAGATTTAAACTGTTCAAAATTCTTACTAACTTTCGGAACGCATTTCATATCTCTACAATTCAGTGCAAACAGGACTTCATATAATGACGACAATTTATTAATTGAGAAGACAAAATGTACGGAGCGTTGAAGAAGAAAAGGTCTACAAAAAAATTTACTGCGCAACATTTTATTTGGAAAAGGGATGATAGGTTTTAACAAAAATAAATAAAATGAATGAGAGGATTATATGGACTCCGCATCGGAAGTAGGTACTTCGCAACCGAAGCAACAAAACCGAACAGGCACTGAACTGAACCAGAAGAAGATATCAGATCTACACCAAACTTAGCCCAACGAGGTAAGTAACTAAAGGAGATGAAAATGAGCAAATATCACGTACCCTTTTTCTAACACATTGACACTGATATTGTTTGTACATAAGCGCCGTAAAATTTGTACACTTGTACACAATTGTACAAACTCTGCGCAATTTTAATCGCTTTTATTTTCATATGAACATAAAAAAGTTAATAATTAAGAAAAAAAAGTTCAGTGGTAAAAAGTGTGTGAGTAATAAACCAAACCTAAGTATGAATTTGACAGCGAAGACGAAAAATGACTGCATGAAACATACACAAATGCAGGGCAATTTTTGGGAACGCTCATGTACACGAATCATACAAATGATTGCGCATCTCCTTTAGTTATTACTTCATTGACTTAGCCCTGTCCCGAACGAGGAAAAACTGAAAAGAATGCTACAAGAAAGTAGAATACCCGAAAATGTTCGTCCTTTATGGTTTTAATAAAAAAAAAAAAATAAATAAACCACTTTAATAAAATATACACACATCCACGCTTTGATTACAAATAATTTTGATTTTACGTTTAGGTCCGAACCGTAATCACAAATTTTCATGGAACAAGAAAGTTTAAAACCGGTACAGAAATTGAACATATAGCTAAAGAAAAAAAAACATACGTTCCGAACCAGTTCTGTGTCAGTGTGGTAAAGAAAACACTTTATAGGTTTAGGATTCGAACGAGTTACGGTTCAGTTCAGGTGAAAAGTATGCACCATTATTAGTGATCAATTTTAAACGTAGAAAAATATCCATCGAAAAAAAACTGATCTTATAACTCAGGCAAGAGTGAGTGCATCAAGTTAAGGGTTAAAAACTTTTTTAAATTTATACATATGTATGTCCCTGATCCCATTTTCTAAAGACTTCTAAAAGTTGGTTGCAGATTATGCGCAATTATATTTGTCCAACTTTGCTGTTTTTTGGAAATCTTCAGGTTTTCTTTTATCCCAAAGAAGCTCTTCATCATAAGTTTGTGTAACACAACAACCTTATTTTATTTAAATAATAGAAAATGTTTTAAATAATTCAAATTCCATCAATTTCTCAAATGAGATTTATTTTACAAAAATCTCTTCTTTTGCAGCAAAAACATATTTTCCATTTTTTTTTAATTCTGTATCAAAAAGCTTGAGGTTTGCATACTTCAGTACCGTCTGTTTTATAGCAACAAAACATTTGCCATTTTTATTATTAATAAATACCTTGTAGATCGTATGAGAAAGAGAGACTGTACCAGTTAAAGCTTCTATAGATATTAATAAATATAAATCGTTATGAAGTAGAAACAACTTTTTCATAAAAAAAATGCAACTTACAAGCATTTTACACAAGTTGCATTTGTAAAAACAATCTGGTTTGTTGTTTAGAATCATATAACCAGATGGCGGCATTGGTCATAATTTTATAATTTTTTCCCATTTTTGCTGTTTATTATTTCTTAATCTGAAATGACTAACTTTTGCGCCGCAAGCATTTGATATTAATTTTTAAAAAATATAAAGGTAAATGTTGCTAAAGTTATTTACAAAACTTTTGAATGTTTGGAAGATGAGATAACGAATAATAAAAGAAGAAAGAAAATCTTCTTTCTTTTCGGAATTAGACTACAATTTTATTCAAAAATCATTGAAATACAACTATCGTGTTCGATAATGGATAAGTTCGCAGTGTTTCTTTACTGCAATGGAAAATAGCAGGGTACGAAAGTGGAAAACTCGCGAGCAGCTCTTGATACGTCTCGCAGCTCCTAAAATGCACAAGAGCAAGAGTTATTTTGTTTAAAAACGGCTGTTATTTCCGAGCAAGAGCTCGCTCTCGCTTCGGAGCACTAAGCCGTTATAACGCTGTTAACTTCACCTTCACAGTCTACATATTTGCTCACACAAATAAGCAACAAGCTCTTTGCACATGAAGAATTTTCTTCTTTTAATTACACTCTCCCTTTTCTCATATTCTTGTTGAGTATTGATTAAGTGCATTAAAATAATTTTTCAACAGTTATAAAATGGAATAAAATGAGAAATTTTTCCGAGATCCGAATGCCCTGTATAGAAATAAATCTCATCTCTATACGGAGGTTGTACAATAAGTTTTGCAATGTGGCAATACTAATGCGTTTTGACGTTTCCATCGTAAATTTTGAAATTTTTTAGCATATACCTACGTACTCAGAACATTTTATCATGTGAACGCTATTTCCTTAGTTTTGGTTGAGTTGAAAACTACAACGCGGCCAAAAAAAATGGAATTAAATCGTGAACATTTTCATGTAATGATTTTTTATGATTTTCAAAGTGGCCTAACTTTTCAACAGTGGGCTGATAAAATTCAATCTGTGTTTGGTGTAATGAAGTACCACATAAAGCCATTGTGTATCACTGGCTTATATCTAGAATTCAATCGTGGCCATACTTCGCTGGTGGATGAATTTCGTGTAGGTCATCCAAAATGGGTTGTTGTGCCAGAAAACACATCGGCACAAACAACAGCATTTCTAAGCACTCAAAACGTCGAATTATAGTTCATCCGCTGTACAGTCCTGATTTCTTTTTGTTCCCATCCGCGTGTAAAAGACAAACTACGTGCACAACGATTCTCGACGCCATAAGAAGCAGTTGAAGCGTTCAATTACCGCATGTTCTGAGATATGTACCTTAATCAGAGTGGAAAAATGCTTTGAAAATCGATTTAAGCGTATGCAAAAGTGTGTAGACCCACTATGGTGAATACTTTGAAAAACAATAAAGTCGTTTGCAAACCTTAATTATTGTTATTATTACTATATTACAAAACTTATGGTAGGTACAACCCTCGTGTATACATATGAAAATAATAATTATGCAGGATTACCCGAAATTTGTTTATAAATGTAGTAAAACAACAAGGAGCCCAGACTAGATCCCTGCGACACTTCATAAAGAGCTGAAAATTAAAAGTACTATTTAAAAAATAAATAAAATAAAAATCACGTTTTGTACATGCCCTCAAGAGATACGACTAAATTAATTTGCATGCAGAAGAAGAGTATTATTAAAAGAACCCGGATTTAACCTTATCAAAGGACTTAGTTATATACGAATTTCATAAAAAAACAAATTAATATGAAATATATCTTCGTTTTGCGTGTCACTTATATCAAAGAACTTTTATTTTATCAACGTTAAGATCCTCCAAACAAAAAAAACACAAATATAGGTAGGTACTTAACTTCTATTGCTACCTTGCAAAGCTTTCAAAAAAACAAAGCTATCAATCTACTATAAAACAATCGTCCCCTCACCTTATCTATTTTATATAGCAGCAGTCACTTTGTCATTAATCATACATAATCAGTACACCTATGTATCTCTCCTCAACCACCTGATTATACACGCCATTCTGCAACGAATTGCAATGAACCGAATAATTCTAAATTGAATCAAGAATAAACCGGATTCGAGAGCAAAAGGTTCGTTCGATCATTAAGTGCACGGCACGTTTCAATAAAAACTTCCATACTTAAACATATTTTATGTACACTACACATACATAAATCAGTAAAGTGATATAAATGTATGAGATGACCTCATAAAATATATTTTTTCGGCACCTTTTTTATGTAAATTAACTGCCAACTTGCTGTCTTGGCGCCGACATGCTACCGGTTACAGGTATAAAAAATTAATCAATGAAAAACTTCTTTCTTATCTTCGAAACAAATAAATTTTTCCCTTTATGAGGAAGACCTTGAAGATAAACTCTTCTTCGTTTTTAGCTGAAGTCTGTCTGCTTCTTATTCTCCTATGGAATTTCGATAAGAATTTCATCAACAAAATTTAGACAGAAAAAAAAACAAGAAAAAAAAGGGAGGAGAGAAATATTTAATTTAAATAAGGAAAGTGCAAGTGTGATTTTCTAGACGATCACTAGAGGATCACTAGCTTAAATCAGCTGTGTCTGAAAAGCTTAGCATTCTTCATGAATAAATTCAACATTTCTATGCGAAATTTATTTGATCTTTTCTAAAAGCAAAAGAAACCGGAGCTGATCTGATCAGACTAAATTCGCAATTCGGATAGCAAGAAAGCAAAGAAGTCTATAAATAGACCTCAGTCGTTCGACGCGTCAGTGTAAACTAAGATTGAGCTCGCTAGTGATCTTGCACTCTAGCTGAAAGAAAAAGCACGTGCAGTTGATGGTACCAGAAAACCAAAAATTTTTATACACACTCTCCCGTCAGTTTTTGCATAATATTATTATATGATGAATGTGCGAACAGAGTTATAGTGCTAATTTTAGCGATACATATAAAGTTCAGATTTTTTTTTTACTTTTCTATTTTTAATAATTTTTTATACAAATTTGACCTTTTAAACTTTTCAAGGCCTAGTAAGTGTATGCATCCAGGAGCTAAAACTAAAACGAGCGTTGATTCAAAATTATTTTGTAATATTTCACACAGTGTGGTTCGGAACCCTACTAAAATTGTGTGTTGGATTACATCATTGAAAAGCTCATGTACTTGCAATATCGCCCTGGCGGCAGTCGGGCTTTCGTTCCCTCCACACTTGCGGAACTTCCTTATTATGTGTTACCTCCGCGATTTGCGAGCGGCACTTGACAATGAGCGCGTTCACTGCCACCTGAATAGTGAATTCTTGTCGACTACGAGTCACTACCACGGACTGTTTTGCATTCACTCTGTCAAATTTGCTTGTTGTATGCAGGTACTATCGCCAGGAATAAATTAATTTGATTTGAATTGATGATAAATGAAAAAAACAATATTTTCAATTTTTCTTACTCAGCCTATAGGCAAATCGAAAGCAACGAGTGAAAATGAATGGCTAGTTTTCTAGTTTATTATTATCAGTCAATAGAGGTGTTCCACAAGGTTCTCATTATGGACCTCTTCTCTTCTCTCTATATGTATATAAATGATCTGCCACAGAAAATCCAATTCGCTTAAGTTCATTTTTATGTGGATGACATGCAGATTTACCTTAGTAGTTCTATCGGTTTGTACTTCATTAAACAGGATCTGGCAAACTTATTTGAGTGGGCTTGAATTAATGGCAAATATAAGGTTAAACTCTGAAAAATACTAAACAATCCCAATACACAACCCAGGCTTTGATACTGCCATAGATGGCACAAGAGCTAGATGTCGCAAGCAACACCAAAAAACTATACTAAATTTATATGGCTAGGTGGTCTAATCTGGAATGGACCACAACATTTCAAATGATGTATACGTCCAGTGATTCATATTTTTTCGTATCTGAAGTGTTGAGGAATTCGATCAAATGTATACAAAACTGCTATTATAAAAACATTTGCTTTTGGCACGCTCTAAAATATGTTATGGTCCATTCCAGAATGCCTAACCCATTTCACAATCTGTATACTCTGCTCTAGTATGCCATGCGTATGTAGATAAAGCTAAGAGCCTTGAAGTTATGATCAATTCCAATTTAAAGTGCATAAATAGTTTATAAGAATGTACTTAAATTAAATAAAAAAAATCCTCTATGGAAGTGTGAAAAAATAAGTCCAATAACACAAGAAAAAAAATGGGTTTCTACCTAGTACTATAGACTTTTCCAATTAAGAGACGGGTCGATGTTGACAGGCTGTGGCGGCCATTTTGTTTTGGCGGCGTCAGTCATAATATCTGTTGTTTGTTATTCAGTCATTGATGCCAAATCACCATGACAAGTTACACGATCCAAATGATAAAAGTTTATTATCAAAGTGAGTGTTCAATAGTGCAAACGTTGCGCGTATTGCGGCCATTTTACGGCAGACGCGATAGGCCTTCAAAGTCGACTCTCCAACGTTTGGTGACCAAATTCGAGCCGACCGGTTCGATAAAAAAATCACCGTACGTCAAAGGAACGCCAGATCGGCAGAGAATATCGCGGCTATCCGTGACAGTATGCAGGAGAACCAGAGGCAGTCAATTCCTTGCCGTACATAAGAACTCGAGCTTTCGCGGACTTCAATTTGGCGAATTTTGCACCAGGACTTGGACCTGCACTCGTCCAACTGACTCAGTAGCTCAATGGTAATGACCATAGACAATGCCGTTTGTTCGCTAACTGGGCCTCGGAGCGTTTGGAAGAAAACCACAATTTTGGCGGGAAAATCATCTTATGCGACGAGGCACATTTTTAGATGAATGGCTATGTTAACAACAAGCAAAATTGTCATATATGAGACGACGCCAACCCACGCGAGGATCGCCAGGTGACAAAAGATTTCAGTTTGGGGCGGATTTTGGGCCGGTGGCGTCATTGGTCCGTACTTTTTCGAAAAGGACGTTGGTGAGACCATCACCGTAAACGTCGAGCGCTACAGATCGATGATAACCAATTTATTTTGAATCGAATTGAACGATATGGCTGTGGACTACGTGCCACACAGCGAACGCCACGATGAACCTTCTGCATGAACGATTTGAGGGTATGGTTATCTCTCGCAGAGGTGATGTGAATTGGCCTCCAAGATCGTCCGATTTGACCGTGCTAAACTTCTTCTTGTGGGGTTTCCTGAAGTCGCAGGTCTATGCGAATAAGCCGCAATCGACCGATGCCTTCAAAGTTAACTTAACCCAGGCCATCGCTCAAACTCAGCCGAATCTATGCGGCAGTGTAATTGAAAATTGGACCTCTCGGGATTCATGCCACTGTGAGAAGCCGCGGCGGACATTTGAATGATATCACATTCCATACATTATGGCATATATGGGCCTTTCAAATAAATAAGGAATTTCGTTAATACCTCACAGACAGCTCGTTTTATTCCATTTCCACATCAACCCACCCTTATTGGAAAACCCTTTATATAGAAAATTTATTCCTGTAAATACACAGTTGACTAGAGTAAAAAAACACTACATGTGCTCTACCATCAAATCAAGGTCGCCGGACAAAAGCTGAAATTGATATTGTGACAAATAACAAAATTTTGTTTTACTGCTACAAGCCGTAAAGTAAACAGCGACAATCAGAGCAGTTGATCTTCCCAGGCAACGAAACACCAACCGAAATGTAGCAAGGACGGAGTACAAAGAAATGGCTCATATTGCCATAATGTCATACGGTCCATGTTAAATGGTACCAAATACACCAATTCTAGGTATTTGTTTGTCGGATGTTAATTCTTAATTATTAATTACTGCGATCTGTCAAACTGGGATAATCATATCTTCCCGGTGTGGTACATTTGTAAGTAACAAAAATATGTTTACATCGAAGTGCGACTTCATTTTATATTGTACGCAGTAGGTACATATTGCCTCAGTAGTTCACACTTTAAGCACGTTTTTAATAGTGCTCTGATAAATTAACGATTCACGAGCTATGTATGCAGCAAGGACAACAAAAATAAGAAAATATTTTCAATAATATTCAAAACTTAGCCTTCTATGCATTTTATGTTATTTGCAACTAGAAATAAACAGAGAAATTTTCAATTGCATTCACATTGTGAGCAACTAATAAGCAAAAAACATGAACATGAGATCAAAAAGATTGGATTGAACGGATCTCTTGTGTTGGCCACGATTCTTTCGATCTTTGGTGTTTGCTATTTAATCAATTTGTGAATGACAATTTCTTTCCATATTATACTGAGAGACCTCAGTAGATATAGGTTTTCTTACGTGTTGGTGCCGCTAAAATGTCGGATTTTATGATACAAATACAAAAATACATATTTTGATGGGGATAAATGTGGCATGAAATTTTTATTATAAGTACTGATCCTAGTCAAATCAACAGACGCACTCCAAATTTTGTTTGGTATACCTTAATGCCTAAACCTTTATTATTAGTATTTCTCTTTCACCGACAAAAAAGTATCCATCTCACTCGGCAGACACGCTGGACAACAGAAAGTGAATCACCGTTTCAGATTCCTCTTCGCATCTTCTGCATATTATAAGATCATCAACAAATCTCATCCTATGTAGGCGAACCCTGAGAAAAGAGTGTTCAATGAGGATTGACACTCTTGTTTAGTCCCAATAGCTAATTCGTTACGTTCTGGTTAGGTTCACCCTACAGTTTCTTTGTACTTCTCCCGGAAGGGTCATCTAACCAAATATGACTGTGCTGGCGGTCGGCCCAAATCAAAATATTAGGGGCAAGATGTTTTGGTGCAATCCTGATTATGGAGGAGCTAGCTGCAAGCTCTTCTCCCTTTTCGTTCACGCTGATATCAGTCTGATCTGGCACCCACGCGTACCCTGTTATTCCGAGAGAATTCACGGTGGTTTTACACTCCAATACCAGTTTGAAGGTTGTAAAAGGTTATGACAAAGCCTTGACAGCCTCTTAGCTATCCGAGCAGATGAAAATCTCCTTGTTCTCTGCCTCTGAGTTGAGGAGATACCTTCCCGCTTCCAAGATGGCTTTGAGTTCCGCTTGGAAAACTATGACATGGCTTTCAAGGTGTATGGCAATTTGCAGATGAGGTTCGTCGCAGAAAACGCCTGTTTCAGTGTTTTCTTCAGATTTGGAGCCGTCTGTGCAGATAATAGGGTTTATCAATAGCTGAAGCTGATTTTCATGCTACTCTAGATAGAATTTTTGATTTAAAGTTACTTTGCAGCATAGCCTCGAGGAGTTGGTCGCTGTCCGTGTCGATATCAGATGCGATAAACTGCACGAATTCAAAGATGGACTCGTGTGGAACCCTTGTTCCAGTGTGAATCTAACTCTGATTGAGATACAGTCTCAGCGCTGCGATTGACCCCTGTGGGGTGTATGTTGAAGATGACCTCAAGAGCCATACTGCTGGTTAACTTCAGAGCGCCAATTACACTGAAAAGTCGCAGTCTTTGAATCGTTCTAATATCTTACGATGATTGGTGAAATCCATTACATTCAACCACACCACAGAACCGTAGATTATCATGGGTCGGATGACGCTATAGTGTACAACATCTATAGAATCATCCGTTTGAGTTCTGACTTTTTCCCTAAAGCTCTACGGCACATTGCGAAGAGCTTTGTTCGGTTTGTCCTCAAGGTGCAGTTTCCAGCTTAGCTTTTTATCTAGTATGATGCCTAGGTATTTTACCTTGTCCTTTAGCTCCAAGCGTGTGGAGCCAATAGAGAGCACATTCAAACTGCGAATGTTCCTTTTCTTATTAAAAATGCATAGATCAATTTTCAGTGGATTGATGCACATAATCCGTAGCCCAGTCTATGACTAGTCGGATTGCGTTTTGCATCCGCGGTGTTCGGACGCATTTGATAACTATACCGGTGATTAAGATCACAAGGTCGATTGAGTAAGATACCGCTTTGGACCCCCTTCTGGGTAAGTGTTAGCAAGAGATAAAGGTGAAAAGATACCGCCTTGAGGGGTGCCCATACATATAAAATGCCTATCCAAGTAACAATTTTTCCAATTTTTGGTGACTGAAGGTGATGGCTAGTTTTATAAGGGGTATATAATGGTTACTCGGTTATATAAGAATTTCAGTGGTTATATAAGAGTTTTATAATATTACCAATTGGTGACGTAGTTATGTAAGTATTTTAAGGTTACTAATGGTTACCGTGGAAGTAAGTTACTTAAGGTTTTATAAGTTGGTGATGATAATGTTTCCATCACCGGTCTATATAACTTAGAGTAACCATTATTAAGGTATATAAGAAAGTTTTATAACTGGTTTCATCACCACGTTATATAACTTATTGGTAGGTAGTAAGTGTTTATTGCGGTATCCGTGGTTACCCTTATATAACTCGACAACATTCAGTAATTTAGGTGACTTTAATAAAAATTGGGAACTTTCGGTAATACATATACCCACTACATATAAAACATCGTAAATTGGCGGCCCTTTAGTAACTACGGTGATCGTTATAAAAACAAATTACTTTTAGTGTCGAATGGAGCCATTATAAAACTGTTTTTATTTATATAACATTATATAACCAAATGGTATATAAGAACACTAACGTCTGTTTTTTGTGATTATAATTAAGATATATAACATTACCAAAGGTTACATATTATCACTAAAGGGTATATAAGGACCATTTTCGAAGCATGGTAGTTCCTTTCGTTTATATAATATTTCTAGAAGTTTTATAAGGGTCATTCAGTTTATATAAAACTACTTGAAGTTTTATAATGGTAATTTGTTTATTTAAGTACAAGCCGCCATTTTTTCATCTGTCCATTGCAGATAAAAAAGAAAATGTCGGATAAGCCAATTTTTTAAATTGCAGATCCGTTTTATTTTTATATGAAGAAAATACATCTTTTTAGGTACATAACATTTCTAAATTATGTTGTGTAATTTTTATGAATTAATATCACCTAAGTGAAAATTTTAAATTTTGTCATATTTAATTAAAATTATTAAAAATTGCTTATTTTTCGAGGGGTCTGTATTTTTTAGAAGTAACTATGATGGTTATATTCACAGTAAAATTTTAATTGCAGCTGAATTTCACCACATACATGCCGAAACATTGTAATTCTAAAATGTAAAAATATTAAACCCTTACATTACAAAAATACAATACAAAAAATATCGAAATTCTATGTCGTAAATATTTGCATTGTATTGTTTTATAAAGGTAACGAAAAGTAATTTGCCCTAACATTTCAATCACTAAAAGTAATCAGTCTGAGAAAATTTTAAGCGTTGTGGAAACGTTACCATCACCATTCTAAACAAAATTTATAAAGGTAACCGAAACATTACTGCAACCACGGCTATGACCAAATTAATTAATCGAGGTCACCAAGGGTTATATAAGGGTTATATAATAAGTTATAATATTAAGGTAACCAGAATATTTTTGTTACTCATTTTATAAAACTTTTAGTTATATAACGTTACCTAAATCAACTCACGGTAACCTTTATATAATCCTCCATTTAAGCTCTATAAGGGGTATATAGTGGTTACAAAGAGGTTTCGAGTACTAGTCTATATAACTCAAGTTGTATAATTTGGTAATGGAAACCTCACCGTTACTACTATATAAAAAAAAAATTTCTTGGGTATGCAACATGAGCAATATCAAATCTTGAATTACAGTAGTCTGATGCTGTCGCCACCTTTAGGAGCTTTGCTGAACTAAATTGAATAAAAACGAACTTGATCATTCATTCTTTATCATTCGGATAAAAATTCACAGAATTCATTTAGAGATAATAAACTACGCATTAAAGGACTTTTATAATTTTTGAATTCTTCAATGAAAGATTCTGAAAGCTACTTACATTTTCTTGACATGAATGTGGATCTGAAGGATCTGAATTCTTAAATGTTATATAAAAGTAATCATAATGTACTAAAAATATATTAATAATAAACTGAAGAAGTTGCTTAATAATTGGAGAGTCCATGCATGATAAATCATGAAAACTGCGGTGCCACGTGTTTCCAAGTTTTTCAATTTTGAAAAAAAAAATTAATTTAAATTGAACAAATAGTACTGCAAGTTTTCGGTAAATAATTTCAAAATTACGGGAACAAACATTATCTATCATCCACACGCTCAGCCTTAATAAGGGTGTGTGCTCGAATTATTTAACGAAATATTATTATTCTAATTGCGACTGGAATAACCTTCCCCTTAAATTCATGTAAAATAGTAAGTCATTGTTACGCGATTATAGTCATAAAAAAAAATTCTGCTGCTTATATAAATCCCAAAGGCAGGATCCCTTATCATGTCAAAAAGGCATAAGCCTTTCACCCAAATAGAATAGCACACACATGCCAAACGCACTCTTATGTCTTTTCTTTTCTTTTTTTTCCTGTCTAATTACATATTATTCTTTCAGAAACTAAATAGTTGCGCAATAATACACACACTGTGTGCAGCATACATAAACTTCAGTATCGATATCGACCTATATTTTCCCGTGTGTAGGCACACTACTAACGTCATAATTAGGCAAAATTGCGCAAATTCGAGAAGAAAAATATAACAACAACAATAATAAAGAACTGATTAGAATTTTACTACATATCAGCACGCTTCGGATGATAAAATTTGCTTAACTCATTATTGTTGCTAATTTTTTTCGTATTTTGTTTTTTTTTTATTTTATTTTTCAAATCCTCTTGACATTTAGAAATTTTCATATCTTCATGAACTTCATCAACTGAGATAAGCTCACGACATGAAACCTTGAAAAGTGTATCAAAAACCATGCAGTAAAAACTTAAATTAAATTTTCTTTTTCGACTTTCGCTACTCTGATTGATTACCTTATTCTATTGGGGTGTAAATACTCCACTTGAATTTCAAGGAATATTGATTGTAATCTTCCAAGAACAGAGTAATAATAATAATAGAAAGACGACAGTATGGGGGCAACCTTCAATTTATTTGGTATTTTTGTACGTTTTTGTACGTGCACATGTAAGACTCTACTTTTCAGTACGTCACTTAAGTGCGAAATATAAATTCAAAGATAACAAGGAATTCAATGAATCACAGCAAACCATTAAATTTTTAAAGTTAATAAAGAACGTAAAATAATAATTCATAAATTAATGACTAAAAAATTTATTATTTTTTCAAATACGGAATGTACACGATTTCCGAGTTGAAATGAATTGTGGTGTTTACAAAATAAAGCGTAATTCGGTACCAACTTGAAGAGGGTGGGAGAATATTATTAAAATTTTATTTTTTATGTGATTTATTGACCTCTGCGAACAGTAACCCCACTGCCCGGGTATTATGCAATAACATATAGTTAATAAACAAAAAAATTCATTAATTCAGATATAACTTTTTTGAATAAATTATTTACCGATAACTCGTTTAGAAATATTTCTAAATTTATAAGGCATTCGGATTCATCAAAAAAGACCAAATTAAATGCTTTGAAAGAAGCTTAGATATTTTATACATTTGACCTATGTATGTATATACCTACTCTGACCCAGAAATAATGGCAGTTCTTATCAGCGTGTGCTGATGCAATTACGTTGTTTAAATTTACTCCGGGCTCTTAACTTCATCACCCTGTGGTAATAACATATCCATTATAAGACTCATGATCACATACGCCTCATAATGATCGAAAACTAAACAAAAAACAACTCAGTTACAAGTTAACACCAACTAAACAGCTTGCATGTCTAGGAGCAACTGGTGTTTGCGCATCTCCCCAACTGCAGCCTTATACCCTAGACAAACTGTCTCCATAATGACTTAATTTTTAATTAAATGGAGTCAAATGTGCAGTGTGTTACACAAATAAAGTCCATCAAGGACGCATTTGCAACATTTCGCTTTATTTTCAAATGGACCTAATTTTACTCCATTTAGTGAAATTGTAGTAAAAGTGCCGCCTAGCGTCATTAAAATGAGTTTGAAATCATTGGAAAGTGGGAAGTTCTTCCAATATTAAGTTAGCAGTGACAGCCATCGTCAGCTGATCATGAAAGAAATTTCTTTGCCGCTTTCTTCCCTTTTTGGTCTCCTTCAACAACAAAAATTGTCTTCTACTAAATGCTTTGCAACTAACTACAGTAAATAGTCGCAAATTTTCTTGTAAGCATTTAATTAAATTATTGAACTCTGCAATGATCTTTACTCACACATTGGGGAACTGTCAATGAATAACATTGTAAATGAAATGATTTTCGTCCATAGTCATCTTTGAAATGACTGCATTTCAAATTAAGTCATTATGGACACAGTCTGTCTAGGGTATTATATAGGCTATACTGGACCTGCTTTCACTGAATCTGCATGTGAAGAAGGAGACCATACTCAACGCAATAAGACCGCAGAGGGTAAATCTCTTGGACACAGGCAATCTGATCGGTCACATGAAAGTCCTTAAAAAATGCCTGGAGAACTCAATGGACAACCCAATTTCAGATGCTATGCCGAAACACCTTAACTTTGAAAGACTATTCAAGATGATCTTAGGCGACCGTCAACAGTGGCATTTTAGTGACTTTTATCCTTTGAAAGGGAACTCTTATTACACGGATGGATCCTAAATGGAAGATGCAACGGGCGTGAGCATGGGCCGAAATATCGACTCACTAAGGCACCTGAGGGCCTCACCTACCATTTTCCAGGCAGAGATCTGCTCTCGCTAAATCATTCATAAAAATGTCCGTGGAGAAAAAAAGACAGCCAAACAACACTCAAAGCGTTAATTCGTTTACCTTTAAAATTAAGTTGGTCTAGGACACAGTAATAATGTGTGCAAGCAACTTAACATAAACAAATAAGGCTATGGATTTGGATTCCAGCATGTGTGAAGGCAATAAGAGCAATGAGATTGCGAACCACCTTGCAAAAGAAGGAGTCACATCTCTGTTTATTTGCCATGAACTTATTTTTGGCCACCCAAAAAGCCACCACCTGTCGACACAAGTCAAGTTTTAGGAGGAGAGAATTAAATTCGCACACTAGAAAAATACCCAGACGAACGCTGAGACAAGTGAAAAAAACTTCATTGTATATTCACAACAAATGACAAAAATATTCCTCCCAATCAGCAGGAAAGAACTAAAGCTCATAACGAGCCTACATTTCGCATTCAAATATTGTCTCAAGAATATGGATAAGATCGATGGCCAGACCTATCGCTTTTCTGTATGAAAGATGTCGAGACTGCTGAACACGTCGTCTCCTGCGACTGAAAACCTCTTGGCCCGTCATAAAACCAAAACATCTAGAAAAGGCATTTTTTTTTGCCACAAGATATTGCAAGCATGACCCCCAATAACGTTATAGGTTTTGTAAAAGATCTTAAGTTCAAATGGGCACCTTATACTTACGGGTAATGTCACGAATGATCTTACAGATCGCAGTGACTAGACGAGATGCGGGATATCTGTCTGAATCCTCCATTTTAAAAATAATAATAAATTCAACGTGAATCAATTTAAAAAAAAAAAAAACAATGGCAGTTCCGACAAAAGCAAACTACAAGGAAACTGATCAGGGTCCAAAGAACTTAACTTCGGCAACTATCTACCTATTTCCTTGTAGTGAGTACGAAATGCTTTAAAAAAAAAATCTAAAATGAATAAATGAAATATTTTCTGGTTTAGAACTGCTGAAAAAAAACGAAAAATCAATTGTTAGATTTGTTACATAACGTGCTAAGGATAGGTGTAGTAAGTAAGCCCTGTGGTTTGTAAAAAATTAATACAATTTCTTAAGTGTACATGGTCAAGACGCAACTATTGCCGTACTCAGGAATTAACATAAAGTGAGCAATTTAAATTCCATTTATAAAATATATTTTCTTCTGCTGATTTTATATATATAGTATACTTCCTAACTTCACACGTAGTACATACCTAACTCATATCGTGAAATCTGAAAACTGCTTACCTACTTAAGAGAAGTTTTGCTTTTCACTACATATTTGGATAATGCTTGCTCACTTGAAAATACGTGGAGCTAGAGATCTAAAATTTCGTAGTATGCGGTGTTTTTGTAACAATTGTAAATCTATAAGTTCAAAAATGGTCAAAATAGATCAGCTCCTTTGTAAGGTTGCTAATACACAAATTTGCCAATTTTTCCTACTCGGAAAATGGTCAATCAATTCAAAATGGTTATATAACCGATTTTTCTCGTCGACAAACCATTCTGGAAAGAATAATGCAAAAAATATATACATTTTCAACAATCTAACTTGTGTGACTATATTTACGAGCATTTAACTTCTTTCCTAAATCTAAACAACAATTGTATCGATATTCGCAAAAATCTCACCATGAAATCACGACTGAAATATTTCAAGTTTTTGAAATGGAAATAAAAATATTCGTCGTTCAGGTAACATTTTTACTGTAACAATACCGATATACATCTATAAATTACTCAACTCTTGAGTAAAAAATAAAAAAAAAAAAAAACAAAACTAAATCGTGCCCTTAGTCAGGTATTCTGACTAAGGGCACCACATGAGACAAAGGGCGACCATCTAAAAAAAAAAGTATAAGTAAGGTGCCTCAAAAATAAATTTCGCACCACACTACCAAAATAACAATAATCTAGATTTTTTAAAGCGGCAAAAGCATCGTTTTTTTTCCCAATGTTAATCTAGAAAATTCCAAACAACCAGAGCCAGCAGAGATTGATATGGCTAATAGAGAGCTACATAGAGCTGAAGAAGACAAACCGGAGGAAGTATAGAGTGGAGTGAATTGGCTTATCTCGTCGTCGGAAAATTTCCACAAAAAAACGTTTCTTCCCTTTTCATAAATTTTGAACCAAGAATAGGCGATTCTCTAAATATCTTTCTAATTAAAATTCTAAAAATGTAAAAATGTAATTACTACGGTCAAAAATTTTTGATAACTTTAGGTTTTTTTTTATTATTATTTATTTGTGTCTGTCTGAAATTGCTAATAAATCGGTAAGATTGTGCAAACATGACTCAAACTGCTGACGATAAGACAAAGTCAAATTCCTGAGTGAGAAACGCAGCGATAATGTTATTCATAATCGGAAGCGACGATATACGTATTTCTGAATGGAAAAGAAATAAAAATTATATTACATGTGTTTTTTTTTTATTTACCTTAGCGAATAGAGCCATCGATAATCGAACACTTTTAATTAAGAATTTTTAGTAAGTAAGGAGAAAAAAATTACAACAAAAATCAGAAAATTTTTTTTTTTTGGGAAAGCACCAACAAACGTTTGTCCCTTTTTTTTTATATATAGATATATATATTTTTTTTTTTTAAAAATAACACAAAAATTATCACAAAAAGTTTCTAAGCAGGAAATCTTGAAATAATGATGATGATATGTCTTAGAAAGTTCCACCAAATATAATTATTATAAAATTCGCGAAGTTAGCACAGAGCGCATAAAAAACTGAACTGCCTTCAGATACAACTGCCAAGTAACTACCACCACAGTTCATACGATAGGAGCTCTATACCAGTTTAAAATCATTCAAAAGGGGATTATAACTGCGCGATAAAGAAAAACGTAATTCCAAGTATTGCTTGCTACTGTGCTCCATGGAAGAAGTGGAAAATTTAAATGGGAAGGGATCATAATCGGTCAGGCAATCCCTACATATACAATCGCTACTTTGCTACTCCTCTGCCTATAATATAATAAATACCAATGCAAAGCCGACACACACCAGTTTATCTCCTGTGATAATTTCATGTTGCAACGTTAAGGAGAAGTTATACTTATTGAGCGTGTATATATATGGCCTATATATGCAGGGGAGGGAGTAAGTAAGTCTCGCTATATAACTGTATAACAAATAATATAGAAGAAAGAAAAAAATAAGTGAAATTTTAGGTTGAGTTATCTGTACTAGGTACGCAACGTACGAACACACCTTTGCAGGCAGTGCACAATGTACGGAAACTTGAAACAAAATAGCGCGAATTCGTGTACAGACTCTACACACATACTTTCATACTATGTAGCACTCTAGTCAAGTCTAGTACCGGCAGACGACATTCCATCAACAGTTTTTGATTTCGATACTGTGCAATTACTGATTGTGATAAAAATTGATGACGTTGTTTAGCTTGACGACGACACACTCTAATATTTTGAACTTTGAAATATGTTATATTGAAAAAGGTGCGAAAATCATTTGAATTCCGAGCCGGGTATAATGACAGATCAGAGTGGTCTACAAAAAGAGTTTATCATTTCTTTCTTTTTTTCGTTTCTACTACATATATGTATATATGTACATAAGAGTTTGAAATACTGGGTATGTACATACATACATATGTACGAATATATATTAAATAACTCCAGTTCCATTAATCGTGTTTGCACAGTCAAAGACTCCACTCAAATACTTTTAATAAAGCGGAGACTTATCTATTCCGATGATAGCTTAATCCCAAAAAATACCTAGAAAACAAAAAGAAAATAGCATTAAATGGTGATGGCGCTTAGAAACAAATGATTTTTTTTTATTTTAAAATCAAATTGAGGCTGTTCAAAAGGAGTTGATGAACTCAATTTCGACAATCTGAATATTATGATCAGCTCCCAAGATCTACTAAATGTTGGTCGGGAACAGCAAACAGTTTGGTTCTCTGTACACACACATGCACGCACACAAAATTATATAATCTGGATAAGATTTGAAAATATAGAGGCATAAAAATTACAATTGAGGAAAGCATCATACTCATACATAATAGCCAACGTGACCTTGTCGTGCACCTCCTGTAACATTTTGATCTTCTTGATGAATCTCTCTTTTTAGATCATTTACAAATAGCAAACGAATCGGCTTTATAGAAAACTTTTGTCCTTAGATTTTGTTGTTTGCGCACAAAATAAAATTAGCACTAAGAACAAAGCACACTATTCTATTATGAAAACAGACATCAATTGGGTTGGGGGACTCCCTTGGAAGGCTCACCACTATCTTCCAGACTGAAGTCTTCAGCATAGCAATGGCAGCGAAGATAGTCCTTGATACGGAAATCAAAAAACAGATCGTTGCTATCCTCTCGGATAGTCAGGCAGTCTTGATGGCTCTGAGTGGCCCTCGAATAACATCTACTATGTTACCTGGGGATTACACGAAAAAGTACAGCTTGCATGCAACACGTTTTTAAATTTGACAGAAGAAAGCAGTTCACTTGATGTCTTATCCCTATTCATTTTAAAAAAAATTACATTGAGACTTAAAGTCATGTGTATATCGGCAATTATAGCAATAAAGGAAGTAGCAGAATCGGAAAAACAGAACAAACAAGTAAAAAAGCTGAATTGGTCTAAGACCAATTCTTATGATACCTTTAGTTAGTTAGTTTATGTAATTTTTTATGATCACTCACATATATTTCTAGAACGGTTCGTCGGACAGTAAAAATGAATATAACCAATTTTATAGGATTTCATATTCTGACGAACTTTTTGGTACAATAAAAACGTCTAGGACTAATCGTTTTTACAGTATCCATAAAAAACCTTTTAAAAACTTTTTATATGACAACACCAAGAAGGGGTTACCCGATTTAGTTCATTTCTAAAGCTTTACTTACTATTACTATGAGAACACCGTGTACAAATTTTCAGCTCTCTACATTAACGCGTACTCAGGCAGTGTCCAAATATATAGTGAAAAAAAAAGAAATTTTTGTATGGCAACCCTACGAAGGAGTTGCCCGATTTGTCCCATTTTCGAACTTAAACCTACAATTTTTTTTAAAATGCCCGTGTGCAAAATTTCAGCTCTAGAATGTGTTCTCGAGTTATCATGAGGGCAGACGGACGAACGGGCATACAAAAATCAAAATAACTTTTAATACTATGCGTGGGTGTCCAACCCATTTTTCTCTACTAGCATTATTTCTGTGCGTTACCAACGGAATACCAAACTTAGTATACCCCATGATTTCATCTCTAGGGTATAAAAAAGAAGAGGAAGGTGTTGTATATGATCTCAGAAACACTCATTTTACTGGTACAAATTTATTAATTTAAAAAGCTCCAATATCTAATATTTTTTCCGCCATCTTTAAAACTGTATAATTTCGATTTGTATCACATGATCTGCTATGATTTTTCAGCATGCAAGTTCGCTGAAAGCTGAACTGCCTGCATGGAAGTGTGGACTATAATCCCCAGGTTACCAGAACCCGTTGTAGACATTACTTGCTCGGTGATCAGGTATCTCATTAAAGCGGAATTTCGCATGAAACATAAGCAGCGATGAACCAATAGGAATTTTTCTGACCTTATCTTGGGGCTCAAAAGAAAACAATTGCAGAACTGTGGTTGGCATCATCACTGGCCATAGCTTGCTTCACGCTCATCTAACAAAGACGAGAGTCATTCACAGCCGACAACGCGGCACTTTCTGTGTGATTGTCCGGCCTTTGCCCGGCTAGATAGGCTTTAGTCTGCCATTCTATCTGTGGATGAGCCGAAAAACTTACCTCACCTAGACCTGATGCGCTTCATTAAGATGACAGGAAGGTTTTGGTGAGAAGAAAACGGTCAATACATACACATCTAATGAAAATATTCTTAGCAGGTTAGCTTTGGGATATCTCGTCCCCCTGACTAAAAAAAACATCATTATGATAATGCCTACAGTACATCTGATTCAAATGTACGTGCTAGAATATAGAAATAAGCTCCCTTATTCACCCACCATAATTCTCTAATACTCAAGTAAAAATTTCAGACTTAAATGCAGAAGCAATCCAATGCCTCTTTACAGTCCCCAACAAATTAAGGGATTATAAGGATGAGACTATGGTCCCTTTAAAAAGTCAAGGACACCAAATCGACAAACACGATCCGGACGAAAATATTTCAATGATATTTTACTGGTAGGCGATTGGCTACAGTGAACGAACAGTACTACGCAGTTGTACTGCATCATGTATCATTCAGAAAAGGTAAGGTAAGCTTACATGTGATATTCATCCACCCCATGATGATAACGTACAAATTCCACACCTGAAGAGGGAGGAAGTTTAATTGCGATAAAGAAATTAAAGCACATGTCGAAGATATTTTCTGACAGATAAACTACTACCGAAGAGATTTAACAACTTATTTTATGCAGTAGTTAGGCTGCGCAACTCACCAGCAATACTAACGGCAGCTAGCGCCAGCTGTCGTCAGCAATTAGAATGCTTTTATAGTAAATGGTGTGGTTACGAGATGCAAATCTTACAAGCGCCAGGCACGCTTGCTGGCGGCTGTTGGCGCCATTGTTGTTTTGCGGTAGAGTCATTTATATTTACGAGCGCCAATTGTTTAGATGTGTAAAAGCTGGAGGGAACTATAACATCCTTATCAGTTTTCTGCCTATAATGAAGAAAAGGAATGATATTCAAAAATTTCGTTTCCGCCTTTCTTCTGGTAAAATCGTAGTAAGGACTGTTGGATCTTTCTGTATAATTGTCTTATTTTACTCAAAATATAGTTAAATGTTGCCGGCCTTATTCTGTAGTATTCGAAAAACGTTCATCATCTGCTTTCAACATATTGTGTAGATAGATGATCATATTAGCTGTGTTCCATTGGGCTGTGTAAAGTACTCCCAAGTACTTCTACCTACTCGCAACTACTCATGCTCTCTTGTCCGCGAGTAGATGTGCTGAGTAGTTTCGCAAGAATTTTCCGCTAGGTGGATTTGGATACTAAGTGGTTATTGAAATGTCAGATAGATGAAATTTGAGAGAAAATGTTTATAAAGAAACAATTAACTCATCCAGAACAGGAGAATTATTCAAATTTATATATTATCGTTATTAAAATAAATACGGTAATAACTTTTAATATAATAAATATCGAACAGAGACCAATTTTTATCCTTAAATTTTCTAGGTAGTAGGTACTGCTCGAGGAAAGCAGCTCGAATATAGGTCCAGTTTTTCATAATTTTATTTTCAGTTACCTTTAATGAAATTAATTTGAGTAATATAGTTAATAATCCTAACTATTTTCATAAGAAACTTCATATAAGAGAAACATAACATAATTGTTTGAAATTGGAGGTTATGTTTTACTCTTGACAACACAAACTTGCGTTCCATTCGGAAAGTGCTCGCGAGTAGTTTACACAGCCCAATGGAACACAGCTATTGTTACGTGCAACAGAAAGAGACAACTGGTGACATCTACTGGCAATCTATTGCACGTAACAATATTCACCCAACTTCTGCGGTTTCGCATTAATTGAATGAACGGAAGTATTTCCTTAATTATGCTTTCGGATAACAGAAGCTCTTCACTCATAAATAGTGCTATAGGTCGGTACGTTGTTATAATTCCAAGGCTACTGAAGTTAAAAGTACCCGCGGTACCTAAACATAACAACTGAACTTTGAAAATACTAGCTCAAGCCACTTTGAATATACAGCGTGATGCCAGCTGGTGAGGTGCGTAACCGCCACAAAAAACTAACTCAAGCCAGCTCGCGCTTACAGCCGATCGTACCAACTGGCGCCAGTATTACATAAGGGGCTCGTAACCGCAGCCTTATTGCTTCAAGTGATCAGAAAAAATCCCTCCTAGCGACAGAGGTAACTTGTCTTCCACTATTCACGGTAAACAGTATTGGAATTTCTCAAAGTATTCCCTAAAATAATCTTAGAAATATTTGTGCAGTGTAGATGATTTTCTTGAGTACGGATATGGCTGTATTTTGTTGTACGAACATGAGGTCAATTGTGGGTTCCAAGATAATAGCCTTTGAGTGAAAAATCAGATTACCTACGGGCGAGAATAGTTGTTGACGGCTAACATTTTGAATTGAATACATATCGTGGAATACTATATTAAATAAAACGTAAAAGACTTTACATGACACATCTAAGAATATCTCATGCTAATGAAATGCCTAGAAATAATATAATAAACGTTTCAGGCTGGTGCAAATCAAGGATTGGTATAAGCTACAGGATGGATTTTCATATATTTTTTTTTGCATAATTCAAAAAATTCAAAAAACGAACAATTTCACATTGCCGCAAATCTATAAAAAAATATCTTACAATCGTCGTAATAAATTTTCAAAAACAAAAAATACTCACAGAGCGATAAAAATTATTTGCACATTGAACTTGAAAATCTTTTGAATTCCTCATTTTGGAAAAAACGAATAAATCACAAGAAAACAAAAACCACTATGATTTCTCCGAATTGTAATAATAATTGAGTCTTTTTACGGAAAAAATAAAGAAGCACTTGGAAGTTTATTCACACTTACGACGATGGCGACGAATGCGTTACTATTCTCTACGGACGGTGCGGTACAAAGATCCGAATAAGATTCTTTTCTTCTGACATGACTACTAGGTGGGCATCCTTGGGAGGTTGCTTTGCTTGTAGCTATTCAGACAAAATTTATTTTTAGACATCTGTATAGTGTGATGTCTCAAAACGATGACGAATTATTTTCGACCAAACTTTAGAAAGATTTTCCCGTAAAATTGTTCGAGGTGGGGCCGAATGTACGGGAAGAGAGAAGAAATCTTTATCTAAACGACATACTTTTTACGTGACGTCAACAAAACTAATTTTGTTCACGTTGTGAAATGTAAAAGGGAAGGGGTTTTTCGACAAAACCAATTTCACCGCAATATTGACGAGCTGCATCAACATCAAGAGGCAAATTAGCTAGTAGATCGAGAGAAGATAAGTAAACAAAGATATGATGTTGAAAATCTTCTATTACAAAAATCTTAATACATGTTCTTCTCGCGAATTCTTTACTTTTAGCTGTTCGCAAAGCAATTAAGACGCTATGCATCGATTAAATATATCTACAAAACCGCTGAAGCTCTATGATCTTAGATAGGTCGGATTACTGATGCGTTTCATATGATCTATATAAACGACAGATTCACAATCTCTGAAAGCAAAGACCTCTGAATACAAAAAAAAACGCTATTATCTTAACTCTACCTTAAGATGAAGCAGCTTTAATAGGACGCCTTAGCAATCGATCAGAAATTTTGATTTTCTTAATCTCCTTTTTGGTTGAAAATTACATGATCGCCCTATAATTCTGTTTCTTTCATCACATAAAATAAATTTTAATTAATCTTCTGTTTATAGTTGCATGCAGAGCTTAGATTATATACATATGTGTAAAATTCGTGTACTTTAAGCATTTACATAATACTTATTGTAGAAAGAGTAAGGCTTTTGCACTTATTTAGTGTCAGTTCGACATTTTTGCTTTATTTTATTTTCATTGTTTGTTTACTTGCCTTACAAATGCAACGGCAAGAAATATTATCAAAAAATAAATGGGGGCACTAGGAAAATTCTTAAAAATTTAAAAAGTTATAAAAAAAAATTATAAATTTTCAACCACTAAATTATATGTCCGCTCTGAAAATATCGTAATTTACTACTTTCATTACTAAAACACACATATCGACGCAGTTCTACTACATGAAGAGAAATGCTTAAGTTTCTCTTTCTTATAGCCTATCCTTTATGCTATATAATCTAAAATGTTGGGACAAGTTTTTAAAATTTTCAGCCTTGAAATGCCAGAATTGAATTGAATCGAAAGTAAGATATTGGTTAGTAAGGGGTATTATATTATGGCTGAGGGAGGTCGTACAGGGACGGAGTTCCAGCGCTCTTTACCACGTATCCATCTATAGCTTTTTATCGTTGCATGTCACAATCTTAGTGTTTACAGCTATGTAGAAGATGAATGCGTAAGCTGAAGTATGAAAAAATTAGCTAAGCTTTTTTCTTTATAATTATTAAAATTGTTTTCTCTAATTTTTGCTTTAATCAAGTAGGTATTCAACCCTCTTGCAAAGTTCCAATGACCCATATTCAATTTATGTTTGTGGTGACTTATTTTCTTCCCTTGCAATTATCTAAAGAAAAAAAAATGCTAGGTATTCCACCCAGGCCAGGCAATCTAAAATTCCTTTGGATATACATATTCAAATCCAAGAAAAAATGTATGTAATTTTGATATAAAAAAAAAATATTCCTCTTTCTATACGTGCCATCATATAATTTACAGTAAAGCAAAGCAATAAATAATAAATTGTATGAATTACCTTTTTAAAATTTTGTTTCATATTTTCAGTCAATAAAATGTTTGAATGTACCTTTCGAAAAAAATAATATTGTTGTGATTATTGTTAATCTCCGGAACAAGTTATTATATTCACTTTAGTTTTATTGAAATTTTTATGTCTCATTTGACACTAAAAACTCTTCACTTTCAAAAATTTTCTTTAAAATGTTTTCCTGAAAACTTCGCCGCAGCTCAAAAGTGACGGTTCTTGCGAAAAATTAAACAACAAAAACGTCGTTTACGAGAGTGGGGCAGACCATTTTAAATTGGTTACGCCATCTATTTGTCAAACAAATAATAATATTGGTAGTGTTCAGAAACTATGCATTTTAGGAATAATAATTTGGTCATCAAGGTTTATGGATTGAGGATTGAATAAAAGACAACTTCCGGAATTGGTCCGATTGAGGGCGCCACTGCACTTAGTATCCGCTGAACTTAGATGGCGCCAGCAGCGCACTTAGTGTCGAACCAAAGTGGGGATAATTCAAAGTTTGTGTAAAAACGAGATTTACAAAATTAAAAGAATGTGACATTGGTATGCGTGGAAGAAGTAATTTGTAATTTGTAACTTGCGTATTTTCATTACAGTATCGAATTGTCAACTTTGATAGCGATAAGTATTTCGTCATAGAAGTCCAACAAACTACAAATGACTGACTGGATGTTCCCTTCTTCATTTTATTGTAAATTTTTATTTTTCAGTGCTCATTCGTCCAAAGCTGTGCGTACGTAAAGGAGAAGTTTAGGAAGAAATCAAAGATCGGACTCTAGTCCGAAACATTACAAACAAGAGGACCAAAAATTCTTCAAGTCAATTAAAACAGGTTTTTATTGAATAAATCCCATTATTTTCTTTTAAGGCAATACTAACAGAAAGAGGGCCTCTGATAGAAGGATGGCGCGATACAGACAAGCCGGGCATGTGTTAGAATAGAATAGAAAAGTTGTTTATTTTCATTTACGAATTACATTTAACGAATCTTAATTATTTTAAAATAATAATGCATTATTACCCCTAGCGAACTTTGATTTCTTTTGAAAAATATTCAAAAGAACGGAAAACACCATGTAACAAACTGTTGTAAATTTATTATTTCGTAAGGAAAAGTTTAATAAACATATTTCTTTAATAATTCATTTTTGTTAGAATATTCCATTTGTTCATTACCTTAAAAAGAATACAACCGCAGGTAACTGCACAGCCGTCCGATCATAAATTTCACAATTTCAAAATGGCCGAAACTATTACTTGGAGTAGTATTGGTGCGTTGCAATGCAGCTTAGAAAAATATAACACAATTTTTCCTCCCCTGAATATTTATTTCTCATCAACGAAAAGTGAAGCATCCTTAAACGTATGGCCTCTAGCTGAGTTTTCTAAAGAGCGGTATGCTAGAGCAAGGAATTTTTCCACTTATTTCCTAAAGAACATTAGGCAAGAAATTTTTGGCTTTTTGGATTTCACAATTATGTGATATCTCAGACAATAAATAATAAAGATAGTAAAAAAAAGGGATAATTCACAATGAGAAACAACATCTATTTCTCCATTTATCACTTGAAAATTGTTTCAAGTTTTGCAAAATCTCCGTTCCTTCGTTCGATTTTTCAAAATTATTCCACTAACGTTAAAATTGCTACATGGACTAACTACGTTCTTAAATATATTCAAAACGTATTTCAGTCAATAAAAACGAAAAACTCAAAACAAATTCGCTGGAAATACACGAATTTTCGAGTACTTGACTTGAAATCCACTTCAAACTCAAGTAGGGTTTTTGGTTGAATTAATTTCAATTACTTGACTTGAAATTTACTTGAAGTGACATTTTACCTTTGATAACTTTGCATTAAGTTCAATAGAGAATTTTTTGATAAATATCTTGAGAAAAGTGCTAAAAATCGCAGCCTGAATTATCAACCATAATCTTCTGCTGGTTCCTTTTTACCGTTTTCATATCTCGCACAAATGAAAAATTTTCAAGTACTGAAGTTGCGTTTATATGAATTTTTTCAAGTAAATCGAACAAAATTTTGTGATTTACTTGACTCAAGTATACTTGAAGTCAATGCGCGTTTACATAATATTTTGATTACTTGATCTCTACTTGAAGTATACTTCAAGTATTCATGTAAACGTACTGAATGTCACCCCATGACGTATAAACACAACAATTTCCTCTCGAATCGGCCATACGTTGTTATCTTTGTATCATAAAACCTAGTAGATCGACTAGTGCTAAAATTGTTTAGAAAACTAAAAAAAATATAATAGGAATACGCTGAAATAGAGCTTCGTATAGCTCTCATGTAGATTGGGTCTAAAAAAACATATTGACATTAAATGAATTTTGGAAATCGGCACAGAAAAAAATCCGTTGACCCTTTTCACATAGTTTTTGTATAGGAACAAAAATTCCTTGGCTCTAGCATACCGCCCTTAAAGTTAGTATGCAGAAATTTCCATCTTTCCATGCCAGGTTCTTACTAAAAGTATAAATCGAAATTGTCTCATTTTCATTCAGTGTACCTGTACCCAGATTCCTAGCCAAGTTTTCTATAACTGCATAAGTTTTTTTTACTCAATCATACCTACTGACAAACTCAGAATAACTTACTCCCAATTATTTTACTTGATGCTTTTGAGGTAAGAACAATAGAGCAATGTGAAGAAAACTCCACCAGCAAAACCAAAAAGTAACGTTGTTCAATTTTTGTTCAAATTAATTTTCCATTTTTGTCTATGTAAGATTATAAGTTCAACTACTTTGACAGAGTTCAACCAAAATGCAAAAAGTACAAAACTAAACAAAAATTCAAATAACGCCTATATTTTGGTGCCGCAAAAACTAATTTCTTTTTAAGATTATAAGAGGGATAAAACGTCTGAAAAGGTAAACAGCTTATAATGTCAATTCTGGTGTGAAATCTTTTCATTTGAAGCTTAATTCGCAGTTTCGCACACACTAACTTTTTGATCTTAGGATCATTTTCACATTCCACTTTAAGGTCCTAAAGTTGCAATTATTTCTTTCTTCTTAGAAAACCGATAATGCAAGCCCATTATGACCACTTCACATTATTATTCACTATTATTATTATTTTTCTGAAGATAAAGCGTGGTACGTATATAATATACCATGTTCTAATATTTCGGTACAAATTTCAGATATTTTACTACATACTTTTATGCGGACATATCTAAGGCATTCGATAGAATCAATCACAATATAGTTACGGCTAAGATAAAGAAAATGGGTTTTGACTCTAACAGTACCCTCTGGTTTCAATCATCTCTCGAATCGACAGCTCTGTTGTAATAAATGGTTTCTTATCTTATCTATATACATAAACTTCGGGCGTACCCAAAGGCTCGATTCTTGGCCCGCTTCTCTTCTTATTATAAATTAATGACCTTCCCAAAGAACTCTGCTCTTTGTCTTTAATCTATGCTGATGACACTAAAATTTATATGATCCATATATGATCCATCTGACTGCCAGTATCTCCAAAATGACATCCAGAAGCTACTCTCATAGTGTAACAAAAACCATTTGTCCCTAAACATGGACAAATGCAAATGCATTTCTTTTACAAAAAAAACGCACTACGCTGAATTGGGAATATAAGTTGGACACTCTTCTAGTTACCCGTGTCTCAGAAATAAATGGCCTGGTAGTACAATTTGATAATAAGCTTTTGTTTGACTCTCACATTAATAATATCACCAATAAAGCTTTTAAAACTCTGAGGTTTGTCTTAAGGTATGCTAGGCCTTTTAAACAGCCCTCTACCCATAAAACTATGTACAATACCCTAGTTAGATCCATATTAGAATACGCTTCCCCAATATGGAATCCCTTTTACACAACATACAAAAATAAAATCGAGTGTCCAGCGCAGATTTACTAGGTACTTGCACTTCAAACTTACGGGCTCATATGAACACTATGACGGCAGATTGACTAGATACTCCATGGTATCCCTAGAAGCACGTCGTCCCTATCTCGATGAAATTTTGTTATTTAAAATATTACACGGCTCTATTGATTCCTCTGAGCTTTTGTCCAAATTAAAAATTAGCTTTCCTAGCCGTTTAACTCGACAGCTATCTACGTTTCACATAGATCCACCCCGTACCAACTTGCATCTCAAGTCACCTTTGGTTAGAATTCAAAGGGCCCACAATGCCTTATACAATGATTTGGATATACTCAGTGATACCTTCGGGTTTTTTAAGCGCAGCCTCTTAACTAAAATTAATGCTCTGGATAATTTCTCCATTCTAAATTGTTCAACTTAACTTTAATTTTTATTTGCTTCCTTCCTTCACTTTCTCTTTTCCGTATACTAACCTCGCTGTATGCTCTATTGCCCTCTTTTCTCTACTTTGTTTAACTTAAATTATACTGTTTTAAAGTTTATTTAATTTCTAGCTTTATTCCTATATGTGTATAAGTAGGGTTTTAATTCTGTATTTTTATTATCCTAAGTTTTTCTCAAGGTTTGAATTTAGATAGTATGTATATCTATGACTTAAATTTATCTGTAATTACATTATTTAATTTTATACTATTCCTTTTCAAATGTAACTATTGTTTATCATCCTCTATAACTAGATTTAAGTTCCTTATGTATATATGATAGTTGGTTCTATTTCTTTTTTTTTCTTTGAAGTCAATTAGCGCTAACCAAACGGTAGTAAATAATTGGATTTATGTATCTGTTTACTATCGTATTAATTTTTTATAAATAAATAAATACTGATTGAATATTGTGGTTTCAATATCAATATGTATGTATAATCTGCAATTTATTTAAAGAGTTTAATAGATTTTTTTTTCTGATAAGGGTGTAGGATAATAATAAGATTTATAACAAAATAACTTCTATAAAAATTATCATAATCAAATACATATATGTAAAAAATCAATTCTAATACTTCCGAAAACCTTTTATTGCAGTTTTATTTTACACGTATAAGTTTACCGTTAAAATATTTTTTTTATAAATTACAAACCGGGGGAACAATAATGTGTTTTTTATTACAAAAAGTGAAGTTTTGTATTGTAAATCTGAGGTGTATATGCCATCATCGGTAAGAAACAATATTATATAATAAATATGTAGTGTCCCCAGAAAGTCTGCATCATGTACACGAAAAATCCGAAATATAATATTAATTTATATTTTAGTTTAGTTTACATTGAAATATTAATTTTTAGTTCATTTTTTTTTACTAATTTACAGACAAAATGTACCTAGTGTGTATTTTTATGTTTGTTTGTTTTCTTTTTCTTTCTTGTTTTAAAAAAGTTTTTTGCTTAAATCAAATCCTGCATCAACTTTTACTACATACACATTCAACAATAATTTTTGTTTTTAACTCTTGCTTTTTCACTGTAATTTAGGATTTCTTATTTTGTATGTATTCATTTTATTGTGCTGATATGATTGGCAGTGGTTAAAAGAAACTTGTATTGTTTGTTTTGTTTAAAAGTGTTATTTTTTTTAATCATAGTTAGTTTTTCTTATTAACAGTAAAAAATGTATAATAAAAAAGAAAAGGCATAAAAATTCTTCTTAATTTTATCTTATCTGTAAAATGATGGGAGGGGTATGAAACAAAAGAAACTGTTTGTCTAAAAATTAATCAATTCATGCAATTAAAAAACACAAAACATTGGCTTGTGAGTAAATTATCATCATCAAGAGTTATTCGTTTAACATAAATAATATTAGAAATTTGAGTATTCAAAAAAATAAACTAAATATCTAATTTTCTGCTAAGTCTACACTGACATGCCTATATAAAACTGGACTGACTACGTTAATAGATGTGCACTGCAGAAAGTGGACTCACTTTTATATATAGTAGTAATCTCATTGAATAAACGAAATGTTTACTTTCAGAAACGTCAAAATAAGACAAATTAAGTTCACATAAAATCTGTGTTCACTTCCTGTTTAGTTATTTTTTTTAATTAGTAGTTATCTCTTCAGTCTAAGCACTTTCCACTGAACTTTAATTATCAGTTCTGTATTTAGTTCTTTGGCATTTAGGAGGTATACCAACTGAGAGAGATTTCAAATTTATACGTTAATGGAACAGAAAAATGAATGGTTTCATCGAAATAATTGGTTTTTTAAATAATCATTTAGTGTAAGGATTGGAAGTGTTTTACCAAATATATGTAATCAACATAGCAGAAATTTTAACACACAAAATTGTCTTCACATGTGTGTCCAGTTTTGTGTAAAATGTTTGAGTAAAATTCAAGTAAAAACTTTCTTTCAGTAGAATGGATAATACTAGCTGATAATGAAAAAAGTTAACAAACAATTCGGAAATCCATTCAACTGTCAAATTTTTCTAGTCCGAGAAGTTAACATACACATTATAGGTAAAAAAAAACTTTCGAGTTAACATGCAGATCTATAATTTCAGTGGAAAAATCTGAAAGTTCAGAGTTAAAAAGAAACTATTTAAACATGAATTTATACAACGCATGGACATGACAGCATCTGCAATGATTCACCAATAATAATGCATCACAGCACTAAAACTTTGAGCCATTAGTAATGATGATTAATGCCTAAATGAATGACTAACCAATGATCATAATGACTCATCTCTAAATATGTAACTGACTAATCAATGATGATCATGAATAAGATGAAAATGACTAGACTAAAGTATCATCAACCACCATAAAAAAATGCATTTTAGCTGGATTCGGTGTAGGTAGTGTAAGTGCTATGTACGTTGCATAACCCAAGTTATAAACTGAATATAACAAATGATTTCTGAAAATTCCAATGTAAACACCCAAGCCAAAATTATAAGTACAACATATCGCGTATCAAAAGCTAATTAAATTTACCAACAATTAGTAGCTTTGCAATATGTCGACGAATAGATTCGATACCCGATCAAAAAACAAAATACAGGCCCTAAATCCTATTCTGCAAATGAAACTTAAGTAATTTTAGTTAAGCCGGAACACGTAGTTTCTGAATTCAAAAAATTATGATACTATTGTACTACTAGGGCTGCTCTTACTCGTTTATGATGTATATCTACTATGTAACTTTCTATGATGTACCCAACGCTTTGCGTGCCTTTGGCACGGGTGCTCAAATAAGTAAATGTTTGTTTCATAACTTCACCGTATTAATATTTCACTATATTGAATAAGAATTCGAATTCATGACGTTTTGAAAAGTAAAAGGTGATCCGAACCTTAACTGCAGATAATTAGCATTTTAAGATATTTCTCAGAGTTTAATATTATAATTTTTGACTCGCTCAAATACATTAAAAAAAAATCAGTTCTTAACTTCCCCGATCATCTACTATAGGTCACACCCGATCCCTACCACCACTGACTATCTATATTCAGAGGACCAAAATTGCTCAATTTTTTGTATCTTTGCGAGGTATGCATTTTAGAATTGGCCTACAATTACAAATTATTGTTGTCGAAATTTGATTATTTTATCAACGCAATCTTGCCTCCATTCATCCTTGGGGACCTTTTTCTCTCGTATTATTGAAAATTCAAAGACCAAAAATTTACTAATATTAACAGGGTCTATAATCTATAATCATGACCTATTTTCTACAAATTCTTAAATACAATATTGTTTTAAAATTTATACTTTCATGTCAATTCCTGTCTGACCTTTCGTCCCCGTCTGCCAATGCAAAATTCTGGAAATATAAACCTTTTCGTAAATGCAAAGAGAATACTACATATAAACACAATAAGTGCAGAAAAAAAATACACAAAAATTTACATCACTTTTTTTACTATTTTTTTAGATCTTCAATTATACACGTTCAACTCAAAAACTACATAATAAACACAGGCCAATGTTCAGAGTATGAAACTAAAATAATAATAATAAAAAAATCAGCTCCTATTGTTAGTAGTTTGTATGTCCTATTTTATTTTAAAAACAATCAAAATTAAAAAAAAAAGGAAAAACTAGAACTTTCAATTCCAATTTTGCCCAAAATGAAAAAAAAAATTTATGTGTAATTACATGGACAGAAATTATTTATTTCTCAAGCATATTTATAAACTCGGCAAAAGATTTACAGAGGGGGGCAAAACCATATCAAAAGACGAAATTTCTCGTCTTGTTTAGGAATGTTATTCTTACGATTCTAATGAGAAAAAAAAATGAAAAATTATATATAGATAAGCGCAGAAGTGGAAAAATTAAAAATCAAAAAAAAACAGCTCACAATACTTTGTCTGCTACTGGTGGTTGGTTATCCTGTTTTCCGATATTTTCCTTGTTTTATTTTTGTTTTTCTAAAAATTATTAAGTAAATGCCATTGCTATTTTATAGTAGTGATTTTCTCGTATTGTGTTTTAGTGGAAAGGCAGTATTATGTAAAAAAAAAAAAAAATGTTTTCTTTTTATTTACTTCGTCGGACTTTTTGCTGAATATCACCAAATGTCCCAGTGGATTTTACACACACACACCTATAATGTATGTTTGCCTGTTTTGTGTATATTATTTATGGGTGTGTAAATCGTTACTTTCGGCAAAAAAAAATAAAAACTGAATCCCTTTTTCATTTCTAAAAGTACAGTCTACTCTTCCTCTTTTGCGAAACAAAGTTCTCTTTTTTTTATATAAGTATAAATTAAGTAATTATAATATTTTACAGTTGAGATATAATAAACCCCCAAAAATAAAAAAAAAAGAATCAAATTGTTTTTAAAAAGTATCTTTTTGCTTTGTTGTTTTTTTTTTGTTACTCTTAGTCCTTAAACATAAATTACAATACTAAAAGAAACAGGACCTATTTTAAAGGAGGAAATTCTAAGGGGGTACATTTTATATAAAAAAAAAAAAATTGGAAAGAAAAAATAAGGGATGTGTTGTGAGTCTAAAGGTCTACTACGTTTTTCCTTAGTAATTAATTACAGTGAAAAACACATTTTCCATTGACTGGATTAAGATAATAAAAAGGAGAGATGGATCTTAGATGGATATGAGAGATGAGGGGGGAGTAGAGGGAGGGAACTTTCGTTTTTACATATATATATAATTAAAAAAAATCATATATAAAATAAAAACTCTTAAGCCGCTACTTCAGTAGGTTCGGCACCATTACTTTCGACCTCTTTTTTAGAATCATCCAATTTGGCCTTCTTTTCAGGTGTAGCTGCATCTTCTGCTTTTGTATCAGCTTCAGCGGTTACTTTCCTCTTGACAGATTCTGTTGCTGGTGTATCTATATGGCACAAAAAAAAACATCAAAAAATATATATAGATATTATATCCGCCACAATAAAAGAAGAAGAAATAAGAGGTAGCTATAATATAGTGTTATTATTAGTAACTTGAATAAAATTTAAAAACTATAGTTATTCTATAGAGTAATCTAATTTTTGTTTATGTAATTCAACTAATCCACGTGTCCGTTTCGACTTAACTATATGTACATAATTTTAATTAACTTTGTTTTGAAGAATATGGGAACCCCAGAAAAAATGGGTCTGTTCGCAGTATTCCTCGTCCAAAAACATCATGTGGTAGGAAGAAGAAATGTAGTATGGAAAATTACACGAACGCTTTTCCTGCTACTTCGTTAGAAACACAAATCTTGTTGCAAACTCTTGAAACATGTGTAATAATCATGCAAGTGAAAATAAGAGAACAGATAATGTGTGCAAACGAATTGTCCCAAAAATTTGTAAGCGAACAGACCTAATATTATAATATATAAGAAGACCACTTTACCTGTAGAGTCACCGTTTGTTTCTTCTTCATCCTCTTTTTTATCTTCAGAATCGCCATTTGTTTCTTCTTCGGCGGAATCTTCTGTTACTGGCTTTTCTTGCTCGCCATTTTCCTTTGTTTCCTCCTCTGTGCTACCATTTTCTGCTGGTTTGTCTTCAGCAACGACATCAGCAACTGCCTTTTTAACAGTTTTCTCTTCCTTCTTTTCTTCCTCCTTCTTCTCAACGACTGGAGTTTCTCTACAAAAGTAAAAAAAACAAGTTTTATTGTTATAATAAATACCCCTGAACTTCATTGAACTCATTTAAAGGGAATTAACCAAAGTAGCCTTATTTTTTGACTTGTATTTGCGTGACCCACTGCAATATTGTAGGAGCAAAAACCGGAAAAACTGCATGTATGGTCTATTTGTAGCTGAATGCTTACGGGCATTACTTTGCAATAGTTATATCATATTAATGTCATCAACAATAATTATAATAAAAAAAAACAATTACTACGATTTCTTACTGTATTCCATGAAAGACGAACTCCCATCATTCCCAAAGTTTTTCTTCTCATTTCTTAAATTATCATGATATGAAAAAAGTTATTATCCGCAAATCCATTTTAGGTAGGCCACGGAACACAGGTATTCTCATTAAATTTTGACACATTGTTACTGACGTCAATTCAATGCATAGATAAGACAGGAAAGTATTGTATTCTCTGTACCGTGTTTTTTCTATACATTACAAGTCACTTTGTCCACTAATGGTGGAAGTTGGGTTCGTACAGAGAGTACGAAGTATTCTCTGTACCGTGAGGTAGGATCTGTTCTCAACAGAGAAAGACAACGGTAGTCTATCGGTGAAATGGATTGGGGTTAGAAATTTCGTTAATGAAAACCCTTGTGCCTGGTGAAAATGATCTTCCAGCAATTTTAGTTCTTTAAATTTCTACCAACACTAACAAAAGTTTAACATTTTTTACAAAACTAGCCATTTATTTGAAGTTTCCAAAGACGGCGATGCGGCGCTCCAACCACAGATTTTTTTAAATATGCAAAACTTACAACGGAATTGAATCTGCGATCGAAAGATAATATGCCTTTCATTACTGAATACGTTATTAAGCAAGGAAGTAAGCCCGCGAAAGTAAACGCTTTTGAATCTATTAGAGAATGCATGAAATCCGTTGCTAATTGCTGTTATCGCAAGAAAATTTCTATTTATGTTTTTCCTTTGTTTACTATGCTTTGCTGAACATTGTCTCGCCACAATAAATACATTTTAAATTTGAATGTGTACAGTAGTGTCTGTTTAACACGCAGATTGAAAGTTGGCAGCAGCTGACCGTGCAGAGAAATGTATATGTATACTCAGACTGTTTTGAATTACGATGGCAAGAGGCGGACGCAACTGCAGATTCCTATGCAATACACGCTCCATAAAACGTTCCTGGAGAAAATTGTTCCTATTACTGAAATAGTTTGCAGTTTGCCATCGCAATTGTGCCTAGGCTTTAAATTAAGCTAAATGCTTCGCTTCACACATCTTCAATTTGCATCGGAAATTCCTTTCCTGGTTGCAAAGTAAACAGACACCTTCGAAATTTCTTCATTTCTCATTCATTTCATTTCTCATTTTCTATTTTCTGAATCAAACTGTGTATATGCCTGTTGTGTTGTAAAGTAATCTGTCGTACCTATCATTTTTACAATTTTCTTAATTAATTTATATGTATAGTTCCATCCACAGATCGATCTAGATGTCTAAACTAAAATAAACTAGAATATAATATATATATTAATTTCCTATTACTTCTTTCATTATTTGTTTTGCTCTACCATGAGCGCACTCACTGGCACTCCGCTTAGCGTAAGTTGTAAAATCGATTACGCTCGACCGTCCAGCAGACTGTAATCGACTATTTGCTACATTCATGACCATTTGTTATGGCTGTTATTGTTACTGATGTTGGAATCAGTGTCTAGGCTAACATTGGCCTCAGTACAACTCCGGATAGATCATAATTAACGACTAATTAATAAGCTTTGTACTGTCGTGGAACCCAGCGTTATACGCTGCTTTAAGCAGGGGTTCAAAAAATAAATGCACTTTGACTTTAACTGAAATTTAATTTAGTACTCCTGCTAGAAAGGGTTTTGAGCCAACTTGAATTAAAATTAAAGTTATATATGCATTATTATAAAATAACCCAAATTTAATTTTGAGTGTGCTAACCCTCTCTTATAGGAGCAGGTACTAAAAGAGAGATTAAAGTAATTTTCAATCAAATGGATTTCAAGCTACTGCATTCATTTATTCGACACACCAGTGATCTTATCAATATATTTTATGCTAAAAATCTCATTTATAATCAACCTACAAAGTACTTAATTTCGATGCGCATTGGTACTTGAATAAATATTTCAATCGAACGTCACTATTTATAAAGAGTATAGCTGCATACTACTCAGCTTTTGATAACGAGACTGCAAGACTAAATTCTTGCAACGATCGCTATAAAAATATGTAGTAATAATTCACACAATCACGCATCCATACAAGTAGAAACATCTAAAAATATGTTAAACGCGCCACATGAGCGTAACCCACGTGGGAAAACCATAGCCGGCGTGGTGACCCAATCATGAACGCAGCGCGACAACACATTCAATACAACATAGCAGGAAAAAAAGAGGCGCAAAAAATAAATCGGTCATTGAGAAGAGCAAATTGTGGCTAGCCCCCCACACAGCAAACCATAGTAATTTAGGTGGTTTTACTCGCCTAACGGTCGCATCACCCCCATTCATGTTTAACCAACAAAAACAAAGCTAAATCATTTTATGAAACATCGGAACGATGGAAAGCTAATTGTCCGTTTGAAATAATTTGGGATAAGGAATAATTCGAATATTAAATCTAAATAAATTGGCAGAAAATCTGTTTGCGATCATTTTCTTTTACCTACGAAAAAAAAAACAAAATGCGCAGAGGAGGAAACACCGACCTGAAATTGTCCCACCAACGCGCAGTTTTTTTATTTCATCTACTTCGAAATAACCACCAGCAGTTAACGGTTAACAACCTTTCCGTGAAGAAAATTTTAAGCGTATCATGTCAAGGAAAATGAGGGAGGGAGAACAAAATAGAGTTTTGCCGTGCAGTAAAGAGATACACATTTCTATTCATTTTACTTAATTTTAAAAATAGCAAAAATATAAGACTGCGAAAACCGGAAAAAAAGAGGAAAATCAAAAAGCGCGTACAAGTTCCATCAAACATAGCAACAGTGAGCAATAAAGTAAATCAACCACCATACAAAATGAACGCAGCAAACAGGCAGTCAAGCAAGTAACCAACGAAAATCCAAGCGGCAATTCAGCAGCAGCACATCACCAAGCAGGTATCGTGCGCGCCATATAAAATATGTATATTTCACAAGCTGTCTGCCTCCCTTGGTACTCCTCACGCTTATTACACACAAATCAAGCCATTTCATTCCGCTTTCGAAACACATCACAAAACAACAAAAGCCACCATTTTCTTTTACACATATTTTTTACATTTTACTTTTTCATATATCCTCTTTCCCGCCGCATCTCTTGGCTTCTTCAATATCCTTGAATATGAAAGCACAAGCAAGCAGCAGCTTCTTCATACCGCCGTCGTCCCGCTTCGATGAAGAAATATATGGAAAACTATATATATTCATCACACTCACACAAATCAAACACTTTAAATGGTATCTCTTTCGTTGCTTCAGCCTGATATACGCAACTATCTCATTTTAGCAAGCGTCGATTTTTAAATGGTAACCGCATTTCATTTAGTAACGAATCTTTGAAAATATTTTACTCGACTAATTTCTGCATCTCACATTCGCTTTAAATTAACTAAATTTTAACTTGCATATCGCCAAGTGTATTTTGCCGTTGAATAATGGAACGCAACGCAGAAAACCGACGCCATATTGCCGCCAAAATGAAAAAAACTACCGGGGCAAGTGACTCGTGTATAAAATTTAAACTCTTTCTTTTACTCACTTGTTTTCTACTGCAACATCTGCCATTTTTATGTATAATCAATTACTTAAACGCGTTTTTATTTAAAAAAGTAGATATTTGGCAACTAGATTTTTTCTTTGATTTGAAACACCACGGTGAATGAATGAAGAACGTCCGAACTACTTCACTGAATAATGCCGAATGAGAACGAGTTCAGAAATTTCGAAATTATCTCCCCTAGGTAGGCCAACCAACTGTTTGTGGAGGTGTGCGTAAGAAGAGAAAAATTGAATATTTAAGATGATGAACACATGCACAATTTTTGTATTTGAATTCGTTATATACTTGATTTGATTTAGTGTACGTGCATTTGTAATAAAATTTGTTATTGGGAAAATTCGTGACCGGCAACGGATTGATTATGAAAAATATAAAGAATTGAGGGTGCGGCGAGGGGAAGTTATTCAGTTTCAGTTTATTTTTTAATACTGCTGAGAAGCTGAGAGTGCCGAAGAGAAAACTATGCCTGACACGAATCGAAGTACTATAGCGAAGCGACTGGTGCGATTGCCAGATTTTAGTATTTACTGAATTTAGGGTTGTCTGATGTATAAGGATAAAAACGGAGTTTTTTTTCGTTTGCTCAACTACAATACCCGTAAAGACGCTACGGATTTCAATGACTGAGGTTTAATTACGAAAAATTTTCATTTTTATGGTTATTATCTACAAATTTAATGTTTTAAAACTGACACACAGGCTCGTGTAAACCCGTGACTTTTTTTTACTGACTAAATTTTTGGTCAGTCAGTACTGATTAGTCAATAAACTGTCAATCGTAAAATACAAATGGCCGAAACTGAAAATAAAAGGTAGATGCTAGTGGAAATTTGTGTTTATATTTCTAGTCTTCTCTTTTGATTGGGAAATAACTGAAAATAGTTTAATATATATTGTTATCTTTATTTTTTAGAAAAAATGACGGAATAAGGAAGAAATCATTAGAAATGCATACAGAAGAGAAATTTCTTCACCGTTTAACAATTTTATGAGCTGACTAGTCAGTTGATCGAACACAACGCGTTTGTAGTCAGTAAAATTGACAGACGAATTCACTATGGATGGCTCGTGTAATCGCCGGGTAAATCTGAACCTCACCTGAAATGATTGACATCTGTTGATGCAGTATAAAGCTATCTCCTTTACTTTGTCAACATGTTCGAGCAATCTAATCCTGCATTAACCACATAATTGTAACATTGCGACTTCATAGAATTAAACAAACAAATATAAAAAGAAAAGATTATGATTTGTGTCATTTTTAATCTGTATCTGATTTATCAACAGCAAAATGATTAAGAAATCTTGTAATTACTATTTATCCATGATGTTAATGATACACACCTGTTTGAAAAATTTATATATATCTGGCAACTCAGCGCAATGCACAGAAAACGCGGAAGAGAATATTTATTTCTTTTTTCTGTTCTTTGTTTGCGGTATGTTATCTCTGAAGTTTGAGTGTATTTGAATTATATTTATCATGTTTCTCTAAACGAAAAAAAACATTTACCTCACTTATTTACTTCGCTTTCTGTGCCATGTGAAAAACTCAGGGGAAAAGCGCGTACCCTGCTCTCATTGAATTTACGTTAGTTAACGCAATTAAAAAAAAAAAAAAATCCCGTTCCCCAGCAATACCATTTTCAATTCTTTAATTTTTTCGAATATTGTTTTTTGTATAATTACAACAAATAAAAACTACCTGAAGAGCGTACACTATACACTACTAATCCACTATCCAAGGAAAAGGAGAATTAAAAACGATATTTTTTTCTGGAACAGTGGAACGAGCATATATTTTTTTAGTACATTATCATGCATACAAATTCATTCGATTTCGGTTCAATTTTAAAAGGACAAATAATTCGAATTCGAAATACAAAACTACATTTTTTTTCCTTGCGTCTGTAAACGCAGTCATATCCACCTACACTATAAAAGACTAGACGTTGTATTTATAATTTTATATGCAGAGAGACTGGGTTAGCAGCGGAATTTGCAGAGTTCACGAACGTGCGTGCAACCTCTGACTGAAATTTTTTACCGCTTTTCTACTTTTTATTATGATTTACGCATGCAAGCAGATCGGAAATCGGATGAGAAGAAAATACTATGTGATTCTAGGTAGGCAGTAAGCATCCGCTTGGTTATAAAGTAAACCACCTTCCCAACGGTTCACTTATGAAAGAATCTTATTATTTCCAAGAAAAACAACCCAACAACAAATTTTTCGAATAAATAATTGTGTTGCGAAACAGAGAGCAATGATTGACCTTCAACTTTCTGTAACTTCTGGAGACTTTTTGATGCGCTTTTAGCACAAAAGCTTATTTGCAAGATTTCTAGATAAAATGAATTGACTCGTTCGCTATTCTTGGTCGCGTTTCATTGTTGTTTTACTATTGCTGCCCAGCCATTAGCGTCATTATAATTTTTAGGTTAACTTGTTTGAACATGTGCTCCGCTCCGTTCTGCTCAACGCATGTTATTGTGGAGAAAAAAAAATGCTTCTATTATTTTGTAAAAATCTTTGGGAGGTTTTTGATAAATGTCTTTTTTTAATGAATAATATTGTATCATAATTAATTTGGAAATGATTATTTATAAGCGACTTTTTAATGAATTTTTATATATGTACATATGTAGGTCTGAATCACCAAGCGCACAAATTAAGTTGCCCTATTCATTTTAGTAGCAATGGGATTCTGTTTATTTACTTAGCGATGATGTTTATTTGCTATGCTATCAAGCAATCTAGCATTATGTATTGTACCAACTAGCAATAGGTATAATTTTGCATTGCCAGCAGAAAAGTGGACCAACAAGATATAAGGCATATGAACGTATTTAGGTACATTACATTATGTATTAATATAAAGAAATGCCTTGGTCATATGAACACATAAACAGTACTTATATACATATGTATACGGATTTAAGCTAGGCTAAACATTTAGAAATTTAATCTAGAGTCCACCTAAAATGACGGCATAACCATCGGTTAACATTTGAATGGGAATAATACGAAGAACTTAATTACTTAACTTTTGTACCGATTTGTAATAAACTTACGAAAAGTCGCTTTTAAAGCCTAGTAGGTACTAAGATCCGCCCGCGCTAAATTAAATTTTAGCGAGTCTCCAATATCGGGCCGTTCTATAGCAAATAAAATATGACAGCGGAGACTCAGAGAAAAGATATATTAAAAACAAGAAGAAGAAGCATTATGCATTTTTTTTCAGAAATACAACGCGCGGTCATAATATTTCTAAAAACACGTGGGTAGTTAAAATTATTAAAATAATATGTATAATGTATACCTACAATTAAAAAAATAAAACAAAATTAACAATGATATTGAAAATACGGCCACGAGAAGAGTCCAGTCAGAACTCTGATAATAAATATTTTTAGCGCTGTAAAAAACGGACCGGTCGGATAAATTCAAGCAAAATTTTTTGGAGACTTACTGGTGGTGCCATCTCTAATCAAAAGCCAAATTTAGCGCGTTGACATTAGTACTGCTCTCGCTAAAATTCAAGATAAATTGTCGCAAATAGCTCGTAGCGCGCTAAATTTTCATAGAAAATTTAGGTTAGCTCGGACCTTAGCACTAAGCTTAACCTCGGACCTTAGCACTAAGCTTAACCTATGTAAGGTGTATGACCGGGCTATTCATATAAAAATTTAGGGTCTTTTCTATTCATAAAAAACAGTATCAGCAGAGTACTTTTGCATTGCTTTTTAGGTTGTTTTACTAACGTGGAGACTACACAAGTCAGTAGAACTGATACGGCCAGTACTGACTGCCTTCGTCTGTCAATTTTACTGAGTACAAACGCATTGCGTTCGATAACTGACTAGTCAGTTGGCAGGACTGAATGGACAATTCGCTTGTTGAAAGCATTTGAAATGTTTCTTACCTGATATTCACTTACAGATTATCTGCTAGATCCGACCTGTAGATATACATATGCATTTAAATTCCGCCACACATTAATACCACAAATCGTACGATTTGATCCGCAGTCTAGGTAATCTGCGTGTGTATGTTGAAAATTTAGTACGATTTGATTGTCAACTATATCGGCAATCCATGAACTACAGACTAGATCTGCAGATAAAATACACCACACACTTGCATTTCAAAGTCGGATAGTAAAGTAAAGTGCATACAAATTGTAGAATTTCATCGTCAATCAATTTTCAGTTCAGTTTGATATTTTCGTAAGATAAATGTGGTTTATCATCGTTCCCAACATGGATAGAAGTACAACTGATTCTGTTAGGAAAAATATTAATAACCTCAGATGTGAGATACTTTTTCTGAGAGCAACCAATCTTTCACCCAGAAACGTTTTTCACTCTTCACTGGTACTTCTGATAAAAGAATTATTATTAAGCAACAATTTTGTTTTTTGACAAAATCATTTCAAGAATTCAACCGAATTGCATAATATACGTTAACAAATTAAATATTGACTGAAGATCCAATTGTAGGTGTGTGCTATTCGTCAGTTTATCTAAAAATTTTTGTCTGACACATTTTAAATTTAAGAGGGGGGCATATCAACCGTTCTGGTGATTGAGAAAATATGCTAGTTTTTCACAAAAAACCCTGTATCTCAAAAAGTACAGGGTCTACAGCAGTGTTGGTAGGTTGTTGCGGCCAGAATTCTCTCGAAAATGGGAATTTCTGGGTTCTTTTCCTACAAATTATGATGCAATTTCCACATTTTTTTCCTGGGACGAAAAGCCATATTGAATAGACCAGAAGGAAAAACTCACGTAATTTTAGCCAAAACTGCGGCATTATCACAACCTAGATCGCATATATTTTTGAGTGGTTTGTCCTTATCAATCAACTTGAAGCTATTGTATAGGACGTCAGCTGAGCAATCAATCAGCGGCAGCAAGGTCAATGAGGTTAGCTGAGCAATCAATCAGCGGCATCAAGGTCAATGAGTTCTACAATGTCATTTTTCACGTTTCCAGTCAAAGGATCAAGAATTCTAGCTATAAAACAAAACTTTTCTGAGATGCTATGTCTTTACTTTCATCCAGTAAAACAGAAAAATAATTAGACTTCAATATATCACATAAATTTTCACTCTGCACAGTACTAAGTAGCTCATTGTAAGAACCTCTCCAACGACTGTTCAACAAACCCCGTACTCCTTTCATCCAAATGGTTATGACGCTTAGGATTTTGTTACCTTTTTTTTTTACAAAATGGTAGTGTTTAACCCAACTTTCTTTATAAAAACTATAAACTGTGGACTCTGTTCTTTAATTTGACCTACTATACCTATGTGCTATCTGTAGCCGTTAAAGAGTTATTAGCTCTTAACCTATTCAGGTCATAGTACCGCAATTAGACGATTTTTTTTTTAAATTACGTGCTTTCACGTCGCTAAGGAAACTATTTTTGAGAATCGGTTAAGAGCTATTAACTCTTTAACAGATAGCACACAGGTGTTATAGGTCAAATTAAAGAGGAGAGTCCACAGTTTACAGTTTTTGTAGGTCATATGGTAACCACCTTATTGTAAAAAGAAAAACGTAAGAAAAACCGAAATTTTTAGTTTAGAGACCACAAAACCTCCTGAGAGGAGAGGAGTACGGAGTTCCATTGATAATCAGCTCTCGATTGAAGTATACAGTTTGTAGATTAAATTTAGGAGAAATAATTCAAAACAATTTTTAAAATATATCTTAAATACCCTGTACATTTACTTTCAACTTAACCCTAGCCGAGATAAAGTCGCCGATTGAAACGAGATAATTTATAGGAATGATGAAAAAATATTAGCGGCGCGCATAGTCTAACCAACACATTTATTGAAATTCAGATTTTTATATGCATGCATGTACGTTATATAAATAATATCGCTATTTGCAATAAAGGAAGTATATAAAGAAAAGTACGATATATAAAGTTTATAAGAAATACAACCAAATCAAATAAATTTTACTCACTACACGTCTGTTCGATGTTGATAGATGATACATAATATTTCTACAGAGGAGAGTGGAGTCACTGCCCGCTCTTTAGCCGGCCGCCGGTAAAACTTCGAAAAATCGAAATGTGGAAATGGAAATGTATGAGAAAAACTTAGAGGGAGCTGGGTGATCTAAATTCTGGCTGGAGGCTGGAGCCAATTAGGGAGGGCATCGAAATCGAAACGTATGATTAAAAGTGCCAAAATAATTCGAATTTAAAGAAATTTATTTTTTTGTCATCAAAAAATGTGTCAGATTAAAAAGGGGGAGTTTTCAATTTCAAATGAATCGATTTTAACGTCCTCAATTTGTTACATACATATAAATCACGTTTTGTACTAGAACCATACTTCTACATAATTTAACGGACTATCGAACTTGGCATAGTTACGAAAATTTAAAATAAATGGTTTCGACTTTTAAGTTTTCTGGAAAGTTCCAGAATTTTGGTTTTCAATTTTTAATTAATCGAATTCCGTTCGGGAGGATGAATTGGATGGACAAACATAACACGGGAGCGCTCTAAAAATAATCAATTTGCGCCTATTTAGAGCAGTGACCTCAACAGAGCGCGACACGCAAATTTTCCACCTGCGGCTGCTCACACTGTCGTGATGAGATATTCCGTTAACGAGAGTTTCTCATCATCAAGTTTTTTGGTTAGATGCCAATTTCTGAATTGAATTGAATTTATTTAATTTAACTTTTTTTTTTTTAATATAATTGGACAATTTTAGCACAGTTGAATTACAGTTTTGGATACGGTTCTGATGGAAAAAATTAAAAACAAATACTTTGGAGGGTGACTTTCACAGGTAAACTGGGAATTTTGATTGGTAGTTTTATGCATAGCGACCTCTGTTCATCTTTTGAAATTTGCCATAAATGAAATTCGAAGAAAAACTAAGTTGATTAGGTCAAAGGAGAAAAAAAAATTTAGATAATGAATCGAGAAAAAACTTTGTAAGCATTCTTAGTTCCTAAAACATAGGGAAAATAATGGTCCACTAAATGTGTGATGACATTTTGAAATAGGAAGCGTGAATTATTTCCAATGACATGTACCCACCGGTGGCCGAACATTTCAAAGCTATGAAAGATGGTTACAAGACAAAAAAAAGTTTTGCGATCACTGCTCGTTGATTATGCAAATGGCAGCACTTTTATATTTTTGTTTCTTTCTGTTATTGTTACGTGCAACAGAAAGTTGCACCATCATTATTTGCCGATAATTCTACATGTGGCCTCACCGTCGTAAAAACATGAATTAATCATCTTTACCGTTTCAGCTGATGTTCGCACTTCTTAATTGTCTCGCTTTCATGGACCGAACATAGTGTCTAAAACACATTGTAGCTCTTAAAGCCAAGAAAGAGACAAGTGATGCCATCTACTGGGAATGGAAAGTAAACAACTTCAGGTTCGGATAATCGATGATGGAATCTTCAGGAATCAGGAAGTTTCAGGAATAGAATAGTCAAGAAGATTCTGGAATAGAACACACCAGAAGAATCTGGAGAGTCCTTAGATTATAAATACATATAACAGTTGTCACCGCCAGAAGAAGATTCTTGTCTTAGACTTATTAATGGGAATCCATTGGAAAATTGACATAAAAATTTAGGGCTATGTCTTACAAGCTCAATTAAATTTGACAACAAATCAGAGGAGCATATATTTCAGTAATATTAAACATTAATTTTTGTGTTTAACTTCCTAAATAATTTTAATTTAATGCAATACTATTTTATAACATCTTTAGTATTTCCAATCGACAAATAATAATTAATTATAAATCGTTGTGCCATTGTACGAAATAAAGGGTTTTCACAGCCTGTTCATTATTTGTGTCATTTTTGAAGCAAGAATGCTCAGTCGATTCTTATGGAGAGCATACTTTCCCACTGAACGGTAACAATATGTACGAGAAATTGGCTTAAAGTTCTTGCAGAGCTGGTAAATTGGTAATCAAAACTTTCTACTAAAACAGCCTTTTAAAAAACACTTCCTTCAACTTAGCCTTAGCTCAAATGTAATAAATATTAATAAACTTAAAAAAAAACTCATAATTAAAATTTAAAAATTATATTGCTAACCTCTATAGCACTGACTTATAACAATGAACTGAGCGTATTGCCATTTTCCTACAGGAAGGAAGTTTTACAGTTTTCTCTTTCGCCCTATGGCAGAGTTGGAGCTACCAACACAAAATATTGCTTCCTGAACGATTTCTTATGCCATTTGATGTTTTTATGTTGGCTGCAGATGCAATCACCGCAGAAAGAATAAGGTAAAGATAGTGTTTACCATGCGCCGTCTCTCTTGCCCATACGCAGGATTCAGGTAAAAATAACTTTTGAAAATTAAAGTCGGAATGAGTTTAATTCCTTATAAGCGATTAAAATATCACTTGGACCCAAGAAAATATATTTGTTTAATTTAATTTTAATTTTCGGGTGTAAAATTTCATCTGATTGGTTGAATTTTACATGTTTTTTATGTAGTAAACGTTTTAAAGGGTGCTCTAACGGTGATATACAGAAACACAATATTTGTGCCACATGAAATAGCAAATCGCTCAGTCCGTTGTTATAAGCTAGTGGTTGGAGCTCAGGAAAGTCTAAACAAGGGCTGCACGAACTCCAACATCTACATCTGTTCAAACAGCCAAGCTTCGCTCCGAGATCTTTCCTCTAAATTTCTAAAGTCTTTTTGAGTCGAAACTAGTCTGGTGGAGCTGCTACTCGAGATACTGTCTGGAGACAACCAAGTAACCTTTGTTTCGGTTCCTGCATACAAAGGAATGGACGGTAATGAAAAGCCGACGAATTGGCTAAAACCTGACCCAACTGTAAATACACTGGTTCGTACTTCACCCGACGACATTTGGCTACTAAACAGCCACTTTAGGGGGGGGGGGGCGGAGGGAGAACTGCATAAATGGGAAAACAGGCAACTGCTTCTCTTTTGGCGTAGCACACCCGGTATGTGGTAGGCGAAGAACTGTTTAAACTAGACCTACAATTAACTGACCAGCAAAACACACAAATAGTCTCCGGAGACCTGGAGACGGCAAATGAACAGATACCAAAAAAGTCTCTAGAGACTAGACCTCTTTAGAGATCTTTTGCGTACACACCACACGGACACGGATCTCTCTCTGGGTCTATTAAATTTAAAGGTCTCCAGGTTCGGTCTCCGTTCATGGTTTATTTATCGTCTTCTGGTCTTCGGAGACAATTTGGTGTTCTGGACGGTCAGTTAAGTGTAGGTCTACTCGGAAAGGAAAAGGATTTGTTGTGTTTATCTCGTAAAATTTGTACACCAAGGATATATTTTCTTCAATCTTTTCACTTTTCGCATAACATAAAAATATTAATAACTTTTGAGATAATTCTTTTTAACAATCTCTTGCTTGACAGTTAACAAAGGTCTCTGGAGATATATAGAGACCAAAATTCAAATTTCTTGTATACACTTCGGAGATGTGTCTCCAGAGACTTTTTTATTATGGTCACCGGAGATCTAATGTTTTGGTCTCCAGAGACAAGTCTCTTGCCGTCCAAACATTTCGGAGTTTTTAGTCTCTGTAAACTGGAGGGCAAAAGTCTCTCACCGTGTATTTATTTACCTTAAAGCTGCAAATCACTGGAGGAACACTTATCTCTCCAAATAAGGTGCGTAATCTAACGCCAACAGCAATAAACGAGCTCGTCAAAGGCTAGATTTTGCCTAACCACCTTAGGGGAAGACTCTGATTGCGATGTTCGTATGGTCTTAGAGTCCTAGTCGCCTCTACATTAACAACCATGTTTGAAAAAAAACCCGTTACTTGCAAGAAAAAAAAACTACGAATTTTAAAATGCAGTGTAGCAGGTACATTAGCGAGCAGGATGTAGGTATGAAGAAAACTCATTTTATCTGCGCTGCGGGACATCCTATAATTTATTTGATAATCCAATTAATTCTTAACATAAAATATATTTTTTTGAAGTTAAGTGAATTTTTTGTTACGAAAATTTCGACAAAATAAATAGTTGTGAAAAAGAAACTTGAATTTTGACGTCCATTTAAAAAAAAAAAATCTAACAAAGAGCTCGCTCATCTTCAAAATTAATGAGGTATCTCCATAAGCTTTTAGAATGTTAATAATAAATTCACGATGTAGTTCCGTATTCTATACACCTTCTTCCCATTTTAACAAATCTTTTAAAAATTAAGTCGACACACGCAGCTGAAAAAAAAATGAATGCATAAAAACTGAATCATGCTCTCGTCGTTTGCGCTTGTGTGTGAGTAAATAAATGCAAAAAAAAAAATCTTTTAGTAAACAACTTGTTAAGTCAAATCATATTAACTAAATTCATTACCACCATCACCTGCCCGCGGTGGCACCTCAACCTGAGAAAATTGTGAAAAAATCGATATTTTTCTTTTGATTTTTTTTTTCTATATAGAAAAGTTGGACTCTCAAAATTCATACAATGTGACTATGAAATCATTAAAAATGTGTTTTTGAAACTTTTTAATTAGCCCTGTTAGGCGGTGTAATTATTTTCCGCCTATATAATTTAAGATCTACACGCTTCACCTCATTTCCATTTCCTTCGAGTGTTGTTATACAGTATGAAAACCTCTCGAACAGCTACTTAATTTTGCCGCCTGTTCACAACACCACAGACCACAGTTCAACCGAATTATTATGTACCTAGTCGCATGTGTTTGTATAATATATTTTGTAGCCAAGGGGCATTAACTTTTGCCAAAAATCACTTGTGAAAATAAATTTAGTTTACTAGATGGATGGCTGTGGAACCCTCTTAACATTTAGGAAAGAAAGATACAGGCAGGCAGGGGCAATCTCTAAAAAGGTTTGAAGAACGCCTTTAAAGTTTAACTTTCGTCACATTACATGCATGTAAATTGGGAATTAGCAAAAACATAGGCCTTTGTGTCAGCAACTGAGTCCCACACATAGTTAATCAAAGTATAGTCACAGTCACGTAATACGTATTTCATATCGGATCACAATCTTCTGTGGAATAAAATAACTTTACAAAGCTCTTCTTGAATGAAAACCAAATACATGCCTAAACATAAATATTGAAAAATCTCATAATTCTTACCCTATTTAGGTATGTAGTCATGTTCCATTTTTACTCATGTGAATTATGAGAATTTTTTATCAATAATTTGTAGGCGCACAATGATAATATAATTAATTCCGCGTTCTTTTGCGAAGAGGAGGGGTAGAGGTTCAATGACATTAGCTAAGTAATGTTGTTATCACATGCTAACTTTGATGTGAGACTATCGAACGGTTTAATTAATTAAAAGGTTTGCAATTTAGATGAAAATGGACTAGAATGTGATTAAAGTTCAAAATGGAGACTGAAAAGCATCGAAAACATAGCTCGTATATTGCGTGAAAGGCAAATGATATCTAGGTCTAACGTGGAGAATATACACCTATACAGCTATTATGTATACATAGGTGATGTGAAATATTGATTTTAATATCTCGGAAGTATGTTAAAACGATTTTAATTTATACCTATAAATTAATGATTTCTATACTTCTTGCACTCCTAATGAATAATTACCTATAGTGACTCATTAGACGTTAATGATTTATTAGGCAACTACAGACAAACAGTAGTCATTTCTTTAATTTTAAGTTGAACTGTCAAACTGATTTTGATTGGCAAAAAGTCATATTTTAATCGACGCGATAAACTATGTTTTTATTTATTTTATTTTTCAATTGAACAATTTGTAAATGACCATTGTATTAAAAAGTATAATGATAGCTGTGTTCTTTTCACATATATTGGAAAGAACAAATTGTTCTGTCGATTGAAGCGAACTATTTGTACTGTTCGCTTTTTTTATAAGTCTTCTGTGAACACGTATGAGGCGTTCTTTTATGTATTTTTTGTTCTGTCCTGTTCTGCGGACACAAAAAAACACAGCTGTTAATATACACGGGGGGTAGCGATGTAATGTCATCACAAAACAATGTCGAAAATTTGTCACAAAAAATAGAAAATATTTATTGAAAACGAAATGTCACACAATAAGTGGACATTTATATTGTGCAGCCATACCAGTTTTTATGAAGAAAAATGTTACAAAAAATTGTTAACAAAATTTGACAAAATTAAGTTGATGACTAATATTTTGCTGGAATGTGCGTTTGATTATATGAATTTGTCTGTTAGTTGGAACAAGGAAAGATGCCAGGGCTGCAAACAATTGATTTTTCGTAGAGCAGTAACTTATGCAGTTAACTAGTAGGGCTGTATTCCAACTTTTGGCTAGAGCCAGCTATAGCTGGCTATAGCCAGAATGGCTGTAGCTAGGGCTCTTATTTATGTGAGTAAATGTCAAACTTGCGTCATTCCATAAATATTTTTCAGTTTCATTGTTAGAATAAGTAATAAAAGTAAATAGCAACTATAATAAAAGAATGGATTGATTCCCTAGAAAATAAGTGAAACCTAAATTTATAAATAATTTAATCACATCGCAAATGTTCAACATTACCGACCTTGTCTGTTAATAATGGCCCATTATTTTTATACCCTAGATGAAATCTATAGGGGTATACTAAGTTTGTCATTCCGTTTGTAACACCTCGAAATAATGATGGTAGAGCAAAATGGATTGGACACCCAGGCATAATATTAAAAGTTATTTTGATTTTTGCATGTCTGTCTGTCTTTCCGTCCGTCTGTGAGCACGATAACGCGAGAACGCGTATACTTAGAGAGCTGAAATTTTGTACATGGACTTTAAAAAAAAAGTAAAATTAAGTTCGAAAATGAGACAAATCGGGCAACTCCTTCGTGGGGTTGCCATATAAAAATTTCGTTTTTCGCTATATATTTGGGCACTGCCTGAGAACGCGTCGACGGAGAGAGCTGAAATTTTGGACGTGGTGTTTTTACTACATTAGCAAATAAAAAGTTAAAAATGGACTAAATCCGGCAACTCATTCTTGGTGTTGCCATATAAAAATTTAGGTTTTTTACGTATACTTTGAAAACGATCAGTCCAAGACATTTTTATTGTACTAAAAACTTCTTCAGAATACGAAATCTTATAAAATTGGTTATTAATGATTTTTTCTGTGCGACAAACCGCTCTAGAAATATATGCGAAAAACAACTTCAAAAATCAAACTTGAATAGATCGGTGACCATACGAAATTTAATACGGGCATTCATCTAGGGTATCATAAGAATTAGTCTTAGACCAATTCTAGCTTTTTCACTTGTTTTAAATAATTTTACCTTTGCTATCCACTAAGTAATAAAATTGAGACATTTTTTTGGTTACTTGACATCAAAAACTAAACAAACGTCAAGCTACTTTGGCTTCATCTCCAGAGCACTAACCAATTTGGCTATAGCCGGCTACAGCCAAGAGTTGAACAATAAATTCTAACAGTTGAGCTAACATATACAGATATGATTTTTCGTCATTTATAGCTCTTATTTTTGGCTCAAAATTGGCTATAGCCAACTTACAAATTTGAAATCTCTAATAAATACTGACGCATAAACCTTTTCAGTAGCTACTTTTCCTGTGGATAATATATGGATTCACTGCATAGAGAGAAGAAACTACGCACATTTCATACTATATTAGGTGCTGATCGACTTATGAAATCCATTGCACTCGTTGCAATCCATACATGATGTAAATGCGGATGTAAATGTACGTGGTAATAAAGAAATCCACTAGTTGATTGAATAATAAATCTTTTTTTGAAAATTTGAGTATTTTTTTAAAACTTCGGTTTTGAATACCACTTGCAACATTTAAATCCCATATATATGTGAACCATTTGTCACGAATGCCAACACTAAGGTATATCACAATAATAAATGGATTAATTGTCACAGAATTGATTAACATTACTGTGACAATATTAAATATTGTTAATGTGACAAATGGCGTCAACCCTGATCATAGTTTCAAATCATATTTGTCACATAATTTTGTCGACAAATGACAATAATTTGTCGTTGGTTTGTCGCTTATATGTCATATCTGGCTACTCGGGAGAGCGTTCCAAAACATAGCTACAATTGACTAGAGCTGACTTCAATCGTTTCAAAACCCATTAGCCCACTGAATTATGTTAGCTGAGTTGACTTTTGTGCGTTGTGAAATCAGCTGTAGTCAACTGTGGCTATGTTTTGGAATGCACTCCGGGTAGTTTGTGTTTAGCATTTCTTATTTTTCAAACGACGGACATATGCACGGTGGAGCTCCAGATTTATATCACATTACAAAATAAATTCAGTTTTAGTATTATACATTTTTCTTCATTAGTGCTCTAATCATCATTATGATTTGATTTTCGTGCCATAATTATAAATACAATGTGACACACGGCATGATTCATTATTACATTCATTTCCTTTATAGCCCAGATTGATGTGCGTGGGCTGTAGAAGCTATTGTTATAGTAGCTAGATTAGGGTAAGTATATAAATACAATAAAAATTGTATTGAAATTGCATTGAAATTCATTTCTGCCTTTTCAAAATACAATTGTCAACCTCATGGTGCCAAAATATGGAAGTAATTTCTTCTTCTTTTCTTCCAATAGGACAGAGCACAGCAAGGTCCCTTACATATAAAACACAGGACACAACTTGGCGGGCCTTAGAGTTATTTATTGCGCCAACCAATAATATAGACTGCGTTGAGACAAGGAAATTAACGGAGCCTAGATGATGTATATATATTTATTTATAATTTTTTTTTCCATAAAATTTATTATACTTCTGTTTTTTTAGATTCGGCTTGATAAGAAGCTTTATCGCGTCAATATTGCCCCCTTTCAGCAGGCTCATATAATTGGTGAAGATTAAGTTCGTTTATGAAATTCGTTCTTGCAGGTAGTGGAATTTGTTACAGTGGAAGAGTTTGTGGTCGATGTTTTCCGTGGCGCTGCCGTATAAAAAGAAGGGGGAGTTTTTATGTTAATTTTGTTTAAATGCTCCTTGGTAATTAATTACATGACCAAATCTAGACCTAGTTATTGTTATGATGATCATCTCGCGATGAAGCATTAGGGTATGAAACTAAGGCTTTTTCTCTACCGAATGCTCTGAGAAGTGGAAAATCCAGCCCAGTTTTGAGCTGTTCCATTTAGTCTGTCAAGCGTCGACCGTATTTTCTTAGAAAGGATGGATAATTTGGTATCTCAAGGATTGCTCGGAGCTTCACTAGCCAAGACGGCATTGTATGCAAAACTTGGTAGTATGGGTTATATATATAATTATCGCGAAACTGCAGCTTAACAAAATTTACACCTTATTCTGCGTTCACTCACCGCTTTCTGTAATTTTTCGTTTCAACAAAATTTTCATACTAATAGAGAGCGAATTTTTCTATGAAAGGTTTTGCCTTACTATTCTGCTTTGCACGCAATATACCTATTCCTCCACACTTTTAAAATCTTAATTCAATTCAAACACCCAGTTTTGTTCCGAATTAGTGTAGCCACAGCTTTTGTTTTTGTATTTCAACTGCATAATTTTGTGTGTCAAAAACAGTTTTTACGAAATTGAAAAAGTGAACGAGCAGATCGAAAAGTGGTTTTATCTTTCGAATTTCTGCTGCGTATCTAATGAATATATAGTCGGTGACACTGCATAACCGAGAGACTACTAATGTCACTACCGCGTAAATTAATGTCAAAGTCAAATTTTTAGCAGAAACTAAACTTATTATGTTTTTTTTTATTATAATGCCAAATTATTGCTAATGAGCTCTAGGATAGGAGGAGAAACATCATATTTTTGGATTTTAGACATAAAGTTGATAAAACAAATTGTAGTTTCCTAGATGCGTTACCATTAACTTCAAAATTGGATACTTTATTAAGTTATGCGGTTATGAAATTGCTAGTCTCGCGGTTATGCAGTATTACCGACGATATTGCCTTTCGTCAAACACTTCTCACCAGTAATAACCATAAATAATTAATTTAAAAACATTTATTTCGGCGAGCTAATTTATTTGTTGTTTACAGTTCTCTCTGAGTTGGTATTTGGTTTAAGGGGCTAAGACCGAAAGAGACTGCTATACAGGGTGTTTCCCCTTAGGAGGTCCATAGAGCGGGAGGTGATAGTACTCACCTAGACGAACCAAAAATTGTATGGCAGGGGGGGGGGGCAATATCAACCGTTTAGGAGTTACAGGGTGATTCATAAAAAAAGCTAGGTTTTCACAAAACACCCTGTATATTCAAAACTCCAGGACGTATGGTCAGAGTTAACCCAATGTGCTATCTGAAGCCCTTTAAGAGTTATTACCTCTAAACCTATTCTCAAACCTATTTTCAAACCTATTCTCAACGATAATTTGTTCCCTTAGCACGTCATTTTAAAAAATATCGTCTTTTTTCGGTGTGACCTGAAAAGGTTATGAGTTAATAACTGTTTAACGGCTACAGTTAACACATAGGATGTAATAGGTCAACTTAAAGAGGAGAGTCTGCAGTTTACAGTTTTTATAAAAAAAAGTTATGTTAACGACCTTTTTGCAAAAATAATAGAGGTCAAAGTAAAAAAAAAGGGAAGAAAATCCGAAATTTTTAGTTTAGACCTTCATAACTTATGAGGGGAGAGGGGTACGGGGCTGGTTGAGCTGTCGTTGGAAAGGCCATGAAGTTCTGCATGCAGTGAGCCCTTAACTGTGACCATACGCCCTGTAGTTTTGAATATACAGGGTGTTTTGTGAAAACCTAGCTTTTTTTATGAATCACCCTGTAACTCCTAAACGGTTGATATTGCCCCCCCCCCCCGCCATACAATTTTTGGTTCGTCTAGGTGAGTACTATCACCTCCCGCTCTATGGACCTCCTAAGGGGAAACACCCTGTATATGTAGAAGCATAGATGGCACAAGAACTAGATGTCGCATGCAGTACCAAAAAAGTATACGAAATTTATATGGCTGGTGGTCCATTCCGGAATGGACTGCAACATTTGAAATGATGTACCTATACCCTATACGTTGAGTGATATTTTTTCGTATCTGATATGTTGAGGAAGTCGATCAAATGTTCCAAAACTGCAATTATAAAAACATTTGCTTTCGTCACGCTCTAAAATATGTTATGGTCCATTCCAGAATGCACTACTCATTTCACAATCTGTATAATTTGCTCTAGTATGCCATGCAACATCTAATTCTTGTGCCATCTTTGATAGAAGTGATTAGTGAGCCCACCACGCATTGTATTTCTATGAACTTAGTTCCATACTATACATACATATACATGTGAGTGGTTTTCGCTTCCTAAGAAAAAAAAATTACCATACAATATACCTACCTAAACAAAGTTTGGCAAAAAATTAGCGTTTAAAACGATTTGCGTCATTTCCAATAAACGGAGCCCGGAGGTGTGACAAGACAATGGCAACAACAATTTATCAGAATCGCAAGTCCAAGTAACCGGGAAGCAGTTTTTATGTGGTTATTATTGCGTTATCAGTTGAATGCAGTCAGAACAGAAGTGATAGAAATGTAGGAAATATTATCAAATGTTTTTATAAATAAAACACGAAGAAAATTTTGTTTTTTTTTAGTTCTAGCGTCATTTTGGTTGCTTGATAAACCGCGAAAAATTGTAAAACATGTGTGTCTATAAATTATGCTCCAGCGGTCACACTGCTCTGGACCTAGTTCAATGTTTTGTTCATTTGATACATATATTTCGGTAGGCATATGCTAAGATTTGTAAATTTGTAACATCTGCCGAACATAAGAGCTTACATAAGTACATACAATGTAATGAAATAAAAAGAGGAGAAATTATACCTAAATGCATGTAAATTTATAGCCTTTATATACACATTTAAGGTGAGATTCTGACTCTGCTGAGCATTTGATAGTGCGTATGCATTTGCATACGTCCATACATAAATCTTTTCAAACTGATTATATACTCCTTTGTTGTATGCGAAGAGAATTTTTACTCTTTCAATGGTTTCTCGTTTGATAAGGGGTAAGCGGGGCATATGCTTGCGCACGCATTTATTTACGCTTCGCGCTGAACTCAAGGCCAGGTGGGAATTTTTGGAAAATGCTTGCCTAAAATTTACCTCCGCCAAATGTGTTGTCGGATTCTGTAAATTCCTTTTTTGCCAGAAGTTTCGCCACGTGTTTTCGTGTGAATGTTATCTTCCAGGAAAAATTATTTTAATAAATATTTTATAAGAGAGTAAGTAAAATTGGATCTGAATTTTCTCTAACGAAACTAGCATAGAAATGTACTGAGTATTCTTGCCTAAAACATAACCATACTTTTAAGCATTTATGCACAAAATTCAAAAGTTAACTGTTTATTTATTTACAAATATAATTTAACAGTTTTCTAAAAGTTATTCGAAATTATACACGAAACCTTATGCAGGCCGCACAAACAAGTGCCATTTTGCACGTTACATGATAATGGTATATCTAGCAAAAGCTAGTTGCGTGCTTTTTAATGGTGCGTCGCTCATGTGGCGTGACAAGACATTCCAGACACGTGGCATGAATTGTGGAGCTCGCTTGGTGTAGGTTTTGTTGCGCATGTGTAAAATAATTAAAAATGCTTCAGAAAATAACATTAAATGCAAATCGTAGAAAGCTTCCTATACGTGGAGTGAATATCATAATTAAATTTCAACAAAAAAGTCCTGGGAGGAGGAAATGCTTATGAAACAAGGAAGCTCGCTCAATTTTTTTAGTAGGAAGTTTAATTACAGAGAGAGGGGAGAAACAAATGATTGCCAACTTTGAATTACAATATTATTGATTGCCTGATCTATTTTCCATTTTACGTTATTTGACGACATGTTCTTAGAGGACTATCAGCTTTTAATTCCATTGTTTTATTCAAATCCTTTTCCCCAGTTAGTTGTACTCCAGGTGAAATTATGTTATAAAGTTATGAAGTATACAGGATGTCCCAGACTAATGTAATATGACTAATTTTGCTAAATGGTTCCTCTCGTCCAGACGAGCAAAAAATTGTATGGCAGGGGAGGAGGGTCAAAATTGATTTACAGGGTGATTAGTACAATTTCATTAAACACCCAATATTTTCAAAAGTACACCCGATGACATTATATTCAGAACCTTAATATCTTTCCTATAAATGGTAAACAAACCATTAAAATACACCACCCTCCTCCAGTGTTATGGACACTTCAAATTCAAATTTAAATTTTGTTTTTTTTTTATTTTCCGTAATTTTTTTAAAAATACCCCCACTAGCATAGATTTTCGTTACGAAATTTCGTAAATCCAGAGTATCTTTAACCCTTTGCATTCCGTTGTCGCCGCTACGGCGACATAGTAGGATAAGCTACTACTCCGTTGTACCCGCAGGGGCGACATCTAAAAGAAACATTGTTTTTTTATTTATATATATATATATGATTTTTTACCATTTTTTGTGGGTGTGTTCGTCTCGATGTCGTCTTTTAATGGTGTTGGTTTTTAGGAGAGGAGCTCGCATCCGGCGGGGCAGGAGGGCAAAGTTTCCGAAGACACCCATCTGATTTACTTGATTTCAAAGCAGTTTTTAGACAATCGCCTAGAAGAACAAGTAGGGTAGTACGTTTTTTGATTTTTTTGGAGGGGTAGGGGAAACGGTAGGGGTATTTAGTTTTACGCTTAAAACTCAGCCATGTCACCTCGGACCATAGCGGTGTGGGTACTCAAAATCCATATAAAAGCATATTAGAAAAATTAGCAAAAACTAAGTGCATACACACGTTGAGCCCAGTAAATTTTCCAGGAAAAACTTGAAATAAGGTCGAGGCATCGTTGATTTTATATTGGGTCGAGGCATTGTTGTCTGCCTCGAATATGCACAAAATTTATAAAGAGAAAATTTCCAGCAATTTTTTCACTAAAAAAATAATCAAAAGGAATTTTGGAAATCTTAGTATGGGTATTTAGCTGAATTATGGGGTAGAGATGGATTTATACACTTATACACACTTAAATAGAATAGAATATAGTTTTTTAGGGCCTGAAAAAAATTCCAGATGATTACTGGGCGGGAAGGGGGGGAGCACTAAATTTGACTAATCTAAGTCATTTTCAAATATGTATTTTTTTAATACAGTTTGAGTACCCACATGCCTATGCGGCGAGGTGAAATGGCTTAGTTAAAGCGGTCAGAGTAAAATGGTCGCAATTTCTCCACCCCCGATCGAAAAACGTAGTATATAATCGCCGCCGCAGGATGTAAAATTAGGAGAAGCGTTTTCAGTAAAATTAAATCGGTTTCTTTTTGTGGGAGCTTCAGGGTTTTCCATTTTTGCATATGTATGGTGGAAAAAATCCCCCGCTGGGAACTTTCATTTAAGACCTCAAACATCGAGCTACGCCACTTCCTTAATGAACTATAAGCATTTGAGGTTGAAACCTTGCCGCCTCGCCCCTCTGAGAGCTTACGCCTCCCGAGTTTGGTAAAAAAGTGTTTTTTCGAAATCCGAAATCGAAAGTGCCTACCCTATGGAACAATAAATTAAGTTGTGAATCCAATCACATAAGAGACATAGTAGGAGGAGATAGCTTTCTACGAAAATACGAAGTGAGTTGGGGTGAAAAATAGCTTTATTTTAATCTCGTATTTGCGAAGAATCGTTACGTCGACGTAATTTGCCACCCAAACAAAAAACGTTCACAACAGACCGCTAATGCATTCGCAAGAAAGAGAATATATATATATATGCAAAATGAAGGAACAGGTGTATATGATGACCCAAGTCCCAAAAATCCTTTTCTATAACAGTAAAAGCGTCCGTATGAAGATTACAGGATCAAAACAAGAGCCTCTCCACTCGATTACACTCTCTTCCCTCTTTAATTTGATACCCCCCCATTCGGACAACAGCTCGGGGTGGGTGGGAATATTTTTAAAAAGGTAACGGAAAATAAACAAAATTTAAAAACCGTAATTTCGAATTTGAAGCGTCATAACTCGAGTGGGGACGGGTACGCGGGTGGTTGACCAATCGTTGGAAAGGCTCTGCATACAATGCCGTCTTAAAATATAGCTTACAGGGTGTACTTTTGAAGATATAGGGTGATTAACGAAAAAAGAGTATATTTTACTAATCACCCAGTAACTCGGCAGAGTGACATTTTGCATCCCCTGCCATTCAATTCTTTACTTGTATGGACGAGAGGAGTAATTTGGCAAAATATAGTCATATTAGTCTGGCACACCCTGTATACTATACGTCGGTTTCATGATATCAACTTGATCGGGATGGTATGATATTGGCACTTCAAACATTCGATCTATAGAAGCAAGCATTCCAAAGCCCACATTCTACTATTTTTCTTTCTCTAAAAGCCTATCTTATGATAAATGAACTAAAAGGATTGTTTTTAAATTAAAGGGATGTATTCAGAATCTCTTCTTGCGGTTTCCTTTGATGTTTTTAAGGCGGTCGCGGCGATTATCACATTATCTTCTGAATCAGACGAAGTCATTTTAAAAACTGATTCAGACTAATTCCACAACAATGATATGTGTAAATTATTAGATAACATTTGCAGTGGATATCGATATGCCATTGCCATGCAATATTATAAATGCCACTTGTGTGTACCGCCTGCCTTACAGTAGTCGTCACTGATACTGGCATTATAATGATAATGGAAACCGAATTTCTATGAAGGGAAGAAATCTGTTTGCTCTTTTCCAGTAGTGCGAAAACATAATACTTTTCAGTGAAATATTTATTATTCATAGCCCGATTCTACTGGAGATAGTCAACGAAGTTACTCTTGTACGATGTCGCGCGTAGATAAATGGACCAGACAAAGCTTTCAACTGTCTGAATTCCTAAACAATTGTGGAAAAATACGGCAGTTTGGTTATCCAAAGATTACGCCAGTATAATAATGCAAACTGGGAAACTACTACAGCGTCTACACATATTCTATATCTGTAGCCATCGCAATCTCTATAAATTATGGCTTGAGCTGCCAAATATTAATGGGGTGTGCAAATTATGGAACGAGTTTTTTTTTAAAGAAGAAATGGCACCGAAAACTCAAGCTAATCAAACCTAATTTCTCCCTTTCAACTATCTTTGTTGTAAGCAAATGTCTAATTTATGGACATCGAGGTGGCTGACCATGGGCGTGCATCTTTTTTTCGGCTCTGTAGATCGAACAGATTTTTTTAAAACGTTCAGAGCACTCTGGAAAAAAGGTACAATAAATCCAGAGTGCTCTAAGCGTTCCGTTCGTTTTTTTCTTATATTGGCAACACTTGTGATTTGTGAAATATCAATTGATAATATGCATAAGATTTTTTATAAAAATATATAAATAATAATAATAAAGTTATAAAAATAATTAACGAGTAAAACAAAGGAAGAAAATATTGAATTGGAAAAGTATTCACATTTTCAATAGAATTTTTATACTGCCATTTAAAGCATGTGATGTGCTTATGAAGAGGAAGAGTTTTTTCTGTTATAGAGTTTTTGATAACATTGTTAACAAGGAATGAACTCACCATCTGTTGGCAAACCTGCCGTCGCGCCCCTCACGGAATTCCATATGGCCCTTGACGTCACTATACTTTTCTTTAATTTTTGGTATCTGTTAGGTGCATACCATTTGATGTATCACAGGCAACTGCCTACTTAGGATTGCGGAAAGAGTTAGTTACTAATAATGATAAAACCAAATAAATACTGGCTTATAACCTAGAAACTTTAAGAAAGTTCCTCCAAGACTAAAGATTTAAGACCAGTGAGAATAAAATAAGTCTCCTTTCAATTGCGCTTATCTGCACTGAACCCAAAATATCTTGGGAGTTACGTATGATAGATTGCTAGTTTTTAAAAGGTTAACCAACGTATGTGGAACATCCTGGCAGACATCAACTGGAATAGCCTAAAATCTAGACACCCACCTTTCAATACAGCTAGAGTCGAGATATGTAGTTGGATGTAAGACTTCGGCAATTCTGGGAGATGTTAGAAAGGATTCTAACAAGTTTGAATTGCCACGCAAATTCTAAACGGGTCTTCGTGGTTTGAAATGAATGCTATTTTTTACTAGAACTTGAGAGATAATCACGTTTCTTAAGGTGCTCGTAAACGATCTGGTAGAATGCCAGATATCTGCCCATTTTTGTGGGTGTATACGTGTAATCACGGTGACAGATATAGACTCAAAAATGTCCAGACGTCTGCCGCACATTTAATCAGCCACTTTTTCTATCTGGCAAATTTTGGAACATCGTCTGCCAATCTGCCCAGTAAATTTTTGAGTTGAACAGATATCTGTCCAGTTTACCTGTTAAAAACACGTTTTGTGCACGTAGTGATAGGAGGATAGAACAGACTGCAGGAGACAAGTTTATACAAGGCTTGCATTATATTAGCGGGAGTACGTCAGTGTTGCCCGGCGATAATATAGATACCTAGATGGGTGGAGGCGGGTGTGGAGTGGTTAAAGGTGCATAATATCTAAGCTATTATCTGACTCAATCGCGCAATTCCGTATTCTAGGGTTTCACTGTGTCTCTGCGTGTGTGTGCATGTATGAATGTGCGTGCATATATTCATATGTGTGTGAGAGTGTAGCTCTCTACGTAGATGCGTTTTTAGGTAGTGCTTAAATATAACAATGTGTATTTTCGGAACTTGATCAAACGAAATGTGCGGATACTAGACACCTAGCAAAAAAAAAATTGTATGGGATGAGGGGGGGCTCACTTCAACCGTTTGGGAGTTCCAGGGTCCAGGGTTTTCACATAACACCCTATATCTTAAAAACTACAGGCCGTACGGTTACAGTAAGGTAAGGTAAGAAAATCCCAAATTTTTAGTTTAGACAACCATAATTCTTGATGGAAGAGGGGTACGGTGCCGGTTGAGTAGTCGTTGAAAGCTCAGCATACAATGAGGCTTTAATTGTGACCGTACTCTATGTACTTTTTAAGATGCAGGGTATTATGTGAACATTCTATCTTTTTTTCTTAATCACCCTGTAACTCCCAAACTAACTGTTGATATGGACCACCCTCATCCCATACAATTTTTTGTTTGTCTAGGCGTCTAGTATCCACACATTTGATCAAGTTTCGAAAATACACAATGTATAGTAAAACATGAAATTTTTGTATGGCTAACCCAACGGAAGCAGGAGTCAACAAGGACCAGTAGTGAAATAAAGCGCTCGATCATCGAAATCGAACAACATCCACTTTTTCACTTGTACAAAATGCACTAGACACAATAAAAGCAACCGCGTACCTTTCTCTAGAAATCATTGTTGAGCAATGAGCTTCACATTAGTTTCTGTTGTGTTTGCCAGATGAAAAATAGCAGATCGTGTAATCAGTAAAGGCAGACGTATGCCAGATAACTGACAACTTTGTGCCAGATGAAACTTACCCAAATATCCGCTACGTGTGTAATCAGTAGGGCAGATATCTGCCCACAAAAATTGGCATATATTTGGCATTTTGCCAATCGTTTGAGAACACTTTTATGTTCAAATTGTATTTTTAGCACAACTATATTCACTGCAAGACAAATTTTTATAAAAATAACGGTCTTTAACGGAAAAATGTGAAATGATTCTGGAATATTGATAAAATATTTTAAAATTTAATATCTATTGACGGTCATAGCTTGTAACCCAAAATTTCTTACTTATGTCACTCTACAGGGACAAGTGCGATTAAATATAAATAAGAATGAAAATAGGAAAAACTAAAATGAATGAGAATCAATTATTTTAATAAAAGTGTAATAATAAAGATTGCTAACATAAGATTTTTAGCGATAAAATCACTGGAAATTGTGCATATGATAGACAGGAATTTCGCCTTGCATCTCCTTAACTCTAACCAAATTTTACATTTTCGTAGCACAAAATTCAGCTGGAATTGGTTTGTCAACGAATAGGAATAAACAAACAACAATCATAAACGTATATAAATTGAATGAGAATATATTCGGATGCAGTAGCTAGTCAATATATATATATATATAGAAATCCGATTTACCCCGGGACCCAAGTTTCCTAATAACGGAGAAACTTCAAATCACTAAAGCTTATGACCAAAGGTGACAACCTGGATTCAATTAATGATTGGAACTAATTAAATATCAACTAAATACTGAGTGCTATTCGAGACTTTAATTTAATCATCTTACCTTCTGCGTAAAGGGATAGCATCTAAACTGAAAAAACCTTAAACAGCTTCCGCAAACGCTCCAGATATATCTAGGATAGTACAAGTTCCAAAATAGAGATAAGGATATACATACACACACTTACTTATATTCATAATTTATTATTAACTGTAGGGAAATAAAATTTGTTCACAAATCTGATGAATCGTCGTATTCCATGCTGGTTAAATACTGCAGAATTTTCAATTTTGCCATTGCTTTTTTCTTCTTTGGAAGCCTCTGAAAAGATCCAACTAAAGAGAGTGCAAAATGTTTATCTTCCTCGTAATCTAAATTGCTAGACGAAACACAATTCCTCTTTTCCTCACTGTAATCTGATTTGTTACTAGATGCAGAAGAAGCATGATTACTGCAATCATTATCTTGTTCATGATAGTTTATATGATCTGATTTTGTTGGATTACTATTTATTTTCTTCCCGTAATCTGATTTTACTGGACTAATGCATCTTTTCTTCGAATAATCTGATTTTGATGAACTAATGTTTTGTTTTCTTTTATTACTCTGTGATTTCAAATAATTCCGGCATGTCCCATCTAAATTAGTCCCGTTTGTACTTTTTTCTACGAAAATTTCTAATTGTTCATTGCATTCCTCATCATAATTTTCGGGGTATTTATCATCTTGTTCCGTTGACTGATATTCACAAAAATCAGCATCTTTTTCAGACTGTTCTTCTGAAAATCCAAGAACATATTCAACATTTGAATACTCCTCTTCCAAAGAATGAATTTCTTGCTGTTCCTGCTCGTGTTCTAGTTCAGTATTGTGTTCATCTGCTTGTTGTTGCCTTTCTAGGTCGTCTAATGTTTCTTTGGAGTTTAAAACTTGAACGGTTAGCTCAGATGAAGGACTAAATAAAAAAATTATTTCTTTTAACTATTAAAGATGTTAAGGGCAAATAATTTTTACCTTTGTGATTTCTTGCAAGCATCTTCTGCAAAGTCAAGACCGTTTTCATTCTCTTTGATCTTAAAAACTGTGATTTTACGATGTTTACTAGATTCAGCAGTCTCTCCTCCATCATATTTGAATGGAACAGCTGTTCTATGTAAAATCGTTCGAGTGAATTGTCGTTTCAAATAGATCGGATCAAAGTGTTTGTCACAAAAACATTTCACAGCATTCGGGCTAATCTTTTTTAACGATGGATTTCCAGAGTTCTCAATCCAAATTGCTCGCCTATTATCTTTTGGAAGGTTGAAAAATGTTGTATTCGAACAGGGTAAATTTTTGGCGGTACACCCTTGATATGCACAGTAACTCCACATTATTTTTGATTTATTATTTTGTTCACCTTACAACCGCCAGCAGGAGTTTTCATTCAAAGTTGACTGTCAAATTATTTGTCAACGTCAGGAATAGGGTCTGTTCGCTGGAGATCTGTAGCCAAGCAAGTTAATCCAATTACGAACCATGTTCCACCATTAGCATAGAATACAATGTCACAGAATTACGTCACATGCTATCAGCTGCAATGTGTCAAATTATAATGGGAATACTTGCCTTCCATATACCTTGGCTGCAGTCACAGCCAGTCATATACCCCGTTCACATGAAACGGACTGGAGTGGATTAGCGTACTTCGGAGTGAGATAATTCGCCATGTGAACAAACCAGTGGACTGCAATTAATACACCGGCATTAGTTCAGCAGTGGAGCAGCGGATTGACGTTTGGATATCTTTCAGTATACTTTTATCCTTCGCTTCGAATTCCTTCGTGCTTTCATACAGTACTTTAGAAATTGTAAAATTACACTTCTTTCCATGATCCGTCTTTCAATATTTACAAATGGCAGTTAGCTTTAAATTAAGAACTGTCAACGGAAAGATCTCTCTGGTCGATTTAATCCAGTCCATCGGACTTGTACTATGCAAATTAGGACTATTCTAATCCAGTCCAGTCACTTGAAATTTGTTAGTGATTTAAGGTAGAGTTAGATTGAAATTTTGGACGCGAGACTAGCCTTGCGTTGGAAAAAATATTCTGTGAGATTAAACGCGTTCACATTTGAGTTTCGCCAAATTTGCTTTGAACTTTTTGATATAGATTAGCTCACATTTATACAAATTACACAATAAACATTTCAAATTCCTTTTTTGCCTTCAGAAATAAAAAAAAATAAAACAAAGTGTTAGGTTAAAATCAACGCGTACGGGACGAAATTTGGCTACTCATGATACAAAGAAAACAAGGTATGGCCGATTCGAGAAGAATTTTTTGTGTTGCAACGTCATGAGGTGACTAAAGTCATTTCCAGAGAATTTTTTCTGACTATTGTCGCCAAAGGAGGCAACTAACCAATTGACAGATTTTTCGGCCATACTTTGTTAATATTTGTATCATGATTTTATTAGTTCGTTGCTTAAATAAATAAAATAATATGGCCTTCGACATGGTTTAAAAATTATAGAAACTCACCACACTGGTGTCACCAACATAAACAAAGAATAGTTGGCAGTTCTAACGATCAGAATTTAGTAGAGTCCGAATCCGAAATCCGAATACAATTGTCGTTTTCCTAAGGTTTAAGTTTGACAGCTGACTGATAGATGATTGCACTCGGACTATAATTTTTCTAAATAAAATCTCTACAGTTTTACTGTATTCAAGGTAAATAAATGTATCCTAAAAATCTAATTGAATAAATGTTCTTACTGGAAAGATAAATTTGTGTCTACCTTGAATTTTTATTGAATTATTCTTAAAAAAAATTAAATTTCTATTAGACACTGCGCTTCGTTTGTGCAGCCTTGCTCAACCTTTTAACATTTCTTGTCCTTCAGCGTTTACGAATTTCCTTCATTTCTAAGTGAAACACAGTAAAAAAATGCTATGGAAATAAATAAAATAAATTTACAATTGTTTTGGGTACAAATTATGTGTAAGTTCGAGGAGAAAAGAATAATCCAAAAATAGAAATTTCAGAGTCATAATTTTGTTATTCTATTTCTTTGTTTTCAATCGAGTCAAGGTGGATTTTTAAATGTTTGAATGTAAATTTGTGTTTCATAACAATAATTATTCACCTGTATGGTTTTTTTGTCTACAACGCAGGTAAATATTAAGAAGACGTTTTCTCATTGGGATAAAAAAAAACTCGAGCAAATGTCTTTAAAACCGAAAGAAGTTAATTTCAATGAAGTGTGGCAGGATCTAAAAGAGACTGCAAAGCAAGTCATTACCTTGGGAATTGTTCAAAGGGGTATCTGGAATGATAGATTTAGGTAAGGATATTTGTTTTCCGTTGTGGATAGTTCTTCAATTTTAATTGTGTGTATTTGATTTGATATTGACACTTTCACTTTCACAGTGACGTGTACTCCCTATGTGTGGCCTATCCAGAGCCGCTGGCAGACAAATTATATTACAAAACAAAACAGTTCCTTGAGAATCATGTTCAAAATATGTTGGCTACTCAAGTTGCTCCTCCAAATGGACATCATACATCTTTGGATAGCGATAAATGTAATCTGCTTCAGAGATACTACAAAGCTTGGGCAGAATATAGCCAGGGAATTGGATATCTCAATAGCTTGTATCTGTAAGGTTCTTTTTTTTATATATGTATATACACTTTTTTTACAGTTTTCAATGTCAGTTATTTTTTTGTTTTTGGTGGTTTGCTATCGTTAAAACAAAAACTTTCTTTTACAGATATCTAAATCACCAGCACATTAGAAAACAAAAAATATCTGAAGCTGAAATAGTTTACGGGAATATATCTCCAGATACACAAGAACTCATGGAAATAGGAGAGCTCGGTAATTATTATTAAATTCGTTTTAGAATTCAAAAATAATCAAATACATATATGTTATTCTTCCAGGATTAGATATCTGGAGAGTATACATGATTCAATCCTTAGGAGAGGAGCTAGTAAAGCAAATCCTTGAAGGTATCAGAATTGATCGTACTGGAGTTTCAGAATTCAGTTCAAATAATGTCAAAGTGATTCATGGAGTCATACAAAGTTTTGTTCAAGTTCAAGATTATAAAAAGAAGGGAAACCTCAAACTATATCAAGAACTATTCGAAACTCCAATGTTATTAGCCAGCGGTGAATACTACAGAAGTGAAGCATCTAAATTACTACAAAAATGTTCTGTAAGCGAATATATGGAAGAAGTTATCAAAATTTTAGATGATGAAAATAAACGGGCTCAAAAGTTTCTGCACTTTAGGTAAGAAATTAATTTTTACAGTTTTTAATTTTTGTATACATAATATATTCTCATATTCTATTCAGCTCTATTTCAAAACTCCGAAAAGAATGTGAAGAACGTTTTATAAATGATCATCTTGACTTTTTATATTCAGAATGTAAAGAAATGGTTTCACAGGAAAAGCGAAAAGATCTCCGAAATATGTATATAATTTTGAAACCAATACCAGATCGATTAAAAGGACTTCTTATACAGACATTTTTGGATCATATCAAAAATGAAGGAATCGAAACAATCTCTACACTGAAAGGGGATAATATTCATATTCAATTTGTTGAAAATATGCTTAAAGTCCACCGAAAATATCAAGAATTAATTGCTGATGTATTCGAGAATGATTCACTTTTTCTTAGTGCTCTGGATAAAGCATGCGCCAGTGTTATTAACAAAAGAATCAATGAGAGACAACCTTGTCGAAGTGCTGAGTTGGTTGCCAAATACTGTGATAGTTTATTGAAGAAATCAAAGACAACAGAAAGTGAAATCGACACCAAACTCACGAATAGCATTACGATATTTAAATATATCGAGGATAAGGATGTTTATCAAAAGTTTTACAGTCGTATGTTGGCTAAAAGGTAAGTTTATTTTTTATAGTTCCTGCGATGTGATTACTTTTGTTTTTTTTTTTGTACTCATTTTAGATTAATTCATGAACAGTCTCAAAGTATGGATGCTGAAGAAGCTATGATTAATAGGCTTAAGGTGAGTAAATTTTTGTTATTTATTCTATGAGGTATTACCCTATGGACATTAGAATATTTTTCTGTCATGAGATTTCTGGAAGCTAAAGGGTAATCACTTTCTATAGACATTCTTGGGGAAGGAATAGTTTATGTAAAGGGGATATTTGCGTCGACAGTGAATATTTTTTTAAGCAAATATACTTTGCTTTCTATAGATACAGAACTTGCTCAAGGAATTATACCACAGACAAATAATACCCAGATATGCAAATTCCAAATTCAAATGTGATGCTACTCAGTTCATATTAACCGACAACTGACAAGTCTTGGGTAACTTTAGCGGACGCTCCGGACGATGACATGAACCAACAAAACTATTTAATTTTTCTTTTGCTTATTTTCGTTTGTAAACTGACGTAGAACGCAGGAATTTTTGTTTTTGTTTTTAGAGTTGAGTAAATTGTTGCTATTCCCAGCGGGAAAAACAGCGTTCTAACAGACATGTAAGAGCGCTATTTTGGAAGCTCGAAGCGTTTCATCAGCCTATCCATCTGTGTTTCATTTTAACATTTGATGTACGTGGAAGGAAGCGCTCTTTTCTAGCTTTTCAAGGGCGCTCTTTTCTATTTTCTCAGGAGTGCTCTTTTCTAGCTTCTCAGTGGCGCCCTTTTCTAGCTTCTCAAAAGCGCTCTCATAAATATGATAAAAATTGATCAGAAGAGCATTTCGCTTTTAGGAATGGTCTTAATTTTTTGATAAAAATTGCTTCTGAGCAGAGACTTTGAGGACGGTATTGAAATAAATAGAAGAAAATTTACCTGGCAATGCTTTTATTAATTTCAATTTTTCATATTCATTGTTTCCTTATAAAAACGATTTTTGGCATATCAAAATTCTAAAGACGTATCATTTATTCATAGTCAATAAAACCAATGTTTTCATTCTTTACAGCCCCTGTAATTATTGTAACTATTAAAAATTAAAAGAAGTTACAGAATATAATAAATAAAAGTGTTAAACAATTTAATATTTTTCACAGGAACGTTTTCTTTGCCAACCGTCCGAGTTAATTTTAAGAACCAGGTCGTCTTCAATTATTAAGTGGATGCATTTGGCAATGCAAGTCTTTCCAACAGCCAAATAGTAAGAAAAATTCACTACATCTTTTATTTTACTCATGTTAAAGAAAAATACTTAATTCAATTATAATATTATTACCAGCATAAAATCTCTCGATGCTTCTTCTTTCACACTGCATTTTCAAATAATGAAGGACTAGTGCGTTCTGACTTTATTTTACGTCACGAACAAAAGTCGAAAGCCCGAAATTTATCCCTTATTAAGAAGAATGCACATTTTTCCTATTAGAAAAGCTTCAAAAGTGCTGCAGAAGCGCTTCCGCCGTACCTTCGTCTGACACAAGTTATAAGCGCATTGACTCCGCTTTTTCTGGAAGCGCTCTTATTTTTTCCGCTGGGTTGTTAGGATAAAAGTAATGGATTGATTGCTTAGGCTTTATGTCTATGCAATGGATATGAGTGCCACGCTCCAATATAAAATTAACGATGTCTCGGCCTCTGTAGGGAAGACCTCAAATTTTTCTTTGAAATTTACTGGATATTTTTTCATTAGAATTTGTAAGCATTTTTGGAGGCCGACAACGGCACACATGATAGTGTTGATCTGAAAATAATTCCAGACGGCCACTAAAGTGAATAAAAATTCTGCCGAAACATTTTCTGTAAATTTTTACGAAGAAATTATGGAAATTACGTTAATAGAAATGCACTGAAAAAAGTGGGCTCACTGCTATATTGCTGACTCTTTCGGTCTAAGCACCAAGTACCAACTGTGGAGAACTGTAAACAACAAATAAATAAGTGGGTCCGTCGAAATAAACATTTTTAAATTAATTATTTATGGTTATTACTCATAAAATTGTTTTACCAAAGGCAATATATTGATAAGATGTGCAGCCGAAATTCGAAACGTTGTCGGCCATAATGTATATAAATTCTAAAGTAAAATTTCCAGAAAATTTCTAAGAAAAAATTTAGTTCTTTACATCAGGTCCAAGCATCGTTGATTTATATTGGAGAGCAATACAATTTTTTTTTTCGTAAGAAAGACAGAAACTTCTGTGGACAAACGATACGAGAGAGCTCTTTTGTAATTCTTGAATACTGCAGAACATTACTTTCCCCCATAGGCGCTGGATACCTGTATTGCCTGTGATTATACTATTAGCATATTAGACTTGAAGTTTTTCTGTTGGCAACAATAATGTACTTACAGCAATTGTTTTACATTGCTATTGGGTGCTTTACCCTTTGCTCAACACATACAGGCAGCAGCCTATCACCTGGTCTCCTACTTACATAAATTGCTTGCTCTTTAGTCACTTCGATTCGGCATTTATAAGAGAAGCAAATCAGTGAGATTTTTCAATATCCTTTGGAATAAAAAAAAATAACTGTATGCTTACATTTTCACAGTCAGATGTTTAGGAGTGTTTATGCGTCTTTGCCCAAACCAGTTTTTCTTTATCATCGCAGGACTTAACTTTGGTTTTTCGGTTATCTTCCTGCAGTCCAAATGCGCTTCTTTCATTCGATATCTTATATGGACCTCTTTTATTGGTGGAGTCTTCCTGTTCCTTTCAAAAATTGCAACAACCTTGTTGTCAGCCCGTGGTATTGATTTCGTACACTTTTGCAATGCTCCCTTTTATTCAATCAAACCTCTACTCTCCCATATTTATACCCTAGATGAAATCTATAGGGTATACTAAGTTTGTCATTCCGTTTGTAACACGTCGAAATAATGATGGTAGAGCAAAATGGATTGGACACCCACGCATAATATTAAAAGTTATTTTGAATTTTGCATGTCCGTCCGTCTATGCGCAGAGAACGCGTAAAATTAGCGAGCTGAAATTTTGTACATGGCCTTTAAAAAAAAAGTAAAATTCAGTTCGAAAATGAGACAAATCGGGCAACTCCTTCGTGGGGTAGCCATACAAAAATTTCGTTTTCCACTATATATTTGGACACTGCCTGAGAACGCGTTGACATAGAGAGCTGAAATTTGGTACATAGTTTTTCATAGTAATAGCAAATAAAATTTAAAAAATGAAATAAATCGGGCAATCCATTCTTGGTATTGCCATATAAAAATTTAGTTTTTTTACGGATAGTGTGAAAACGATCAGTCCTAAACATTTGTATTGTACTAAAAACTTGTTCAGAATATGAAATCCTATAAAATTGGTTATAATCACTTTTTCTGTCCGACGAACCGTTCTAGAAATATATACGAAAAACCACTGCAAAAATCAAAATTGCTCATACGAAATTTCATACGGACATTCATCTAGGGTATCATAAGAATTGGTCTTAGAATAATATTAGCTCTTTTACTTGTTTTTATATAAATTTTTATTTTACAGACGATTATGAAATTTTGCACTTTTCAGCGAAAAAGTCTTTTTCTTCAATAAATTTCCCACAATTTCTTTTGTGTTACTTGAAATGTCCTTCTTTTCCATTATGTCCAAATTTTTACTACTACACACTAATCTAAAAATCCTATTCGTACACTGTATTCACTCAGAAGAACCATTTAAATGTTAAAAAGACTTGTAACAATTTAGTCGCAAAAGTTCAGGATTGGTAATTCGCTCTACATTAGGCTTTTACTAATTTGTGGTCGGTTGTTGTTGTGATAGATCGGTGTCATCATACTGCCTATTGTGTCATAGTACCCTGAATAAAAAATACATAGTTTGATAATTTATTGAAGACTGGTAATAAATTTCTTCCCAAGATAAATGCTAGCATTCCTATAGCGAAACTGGCATACCGAACAAACGAAACAAATAAAAAAAGATTATTCGATTCAGATTTATATAAAAATTTAATGCGAATTTTTTTTCCTCCTCTCACCCTCATCTTTTCAGCAAGCATGCGGTTATGAATTTACCAATAAACTTCACAGAATGTTTACAGATATTTCACTTTCCGCTGACCTTAACAATAAGTTTAATAGTTACTTAAAAAAAGAAAATATCGATCTAGGTAAGTTGAAAAATATTTATAAAAATATACAAAGAAAATTAATACAGAAAACATTATATTCTTCCATAATCAGGAATTAATTTGTCAATAAAGGTGCTACAAGCTGGAGCATGGCCTTTAGGACCTACTCAAGTAGTGATACCATTTGCCGTTCCACAAGAATTCGAGAAATCAATTAGAATGGTAAAATCGAGTAATTTATTTATTTATAAATTTAATTTTTAATTTATATTTTTAGTTCGAAAAATTTTACCATAATTCATTTAGCGGAAGAAAATTAACGTGGCTACATCATCTTTGTCACGGTGAACTGAAGGTTGGATATCTAAAAAAATCATATATCGTTACAATGCAAACATACCAAATGGCTATGCTATTGCTATTCGAGAATTGTGATTCTCTTACTTGTAAAGAAATTCAAGAAACATTGCAACTTAACAATGAGACCTTCCAGAAACATATGCAATCTTTGATTGAATCTAAACTGTTAGTTGCTAGCTCAGAGAATCTCGAAGGAGAGACAACAATAAAATTGAATTTTGATTATACAAACAAAAGGACTAAATTTAAGATCACTGCCGCTTTACAGCGAGAGACACCGCAAGAGGTATAAAAATATAATAATATTTGTTATTATTGATTAGAATTTATTTTTACATTAATTTCTTGTGGAGCAGGTAACTTCTATATTCGCTATAAGTATTCTAACCATCCTCTCCGTGTAACCCTTGTACTGTTCACATGAAAAATTTCAAAACTCTTTTCGAGACTAACGTGTAAAAAATTCCTCGTTAGATACACTTTCGCTTTCTCGCCAAGGTTAAAAAACAATCAAGTTTCCTGCAACTGGGTGGCAGTCGCGTAACTGGGGCTTGTGGGCCATAAGGCGGACCGTGAGAATGGTGCCCCAATTTTTACCGAGTCATAAAAAATTTCAAACAGGAACTGGAGTGAAAAATTTTAATTGACTAAAAACTGTATTTTGACATAGGTTATGCTAAAAGGATAAAGTTAAGAATGTTCACAAAACTATTTTACGATCTTTTTAACTAGCAAAATCATTGACCACACTCTCGAAGTCGATTGAGTCAGTCAGATCTCGTTTAATGGACAAAATCGCCAGATTATTCAATGTAGAATCACCCATCGCTGACCGTAGATAATTCTTTATAAGTTTCAATTTGGAGAAAGTCCTCTCGCAAGTTGCGACACTGACGGCCATAGTAAGTTAGATTAGTAGCATAACGACGATACTCGGCACTGAATCAGCCACGCTGAACTCTTGAACTAAGGCGCAGACGCCGCAAGGGCCCATCCGTCTTCAGTGATTCAAGATGTTCAGGTTTGAAGAACTTCGATGAATTTAATCAACCGTACGTTCCAGCAAAAACTGATCTACTTGCTTGGTCTGCATTTTTCGGAAAAACCAGCTTGCATCCAACGTATGCTTTTCATCATTGACCAAAATACCGCCTCTTTGAATCTTCTCTTTCTTTGGAGCATCCAACTGTTGAACATTACTTGATCCCGTCGTACAAGTTCAACTCGAATATTGTCGGGAACAACCACAGGTCAATTTCCAATGTCACTTAGATCAGCTAAGGACACATTCGGGATGAAAGGTCTTTGTTGAAGGGACTAACTTTCCACATCTTCTTTCGCTTCTTCAGTTTCCTTTTTCCTGTTGCTTGGTCTTCGCCTTCTCCTTTAAACGCGTTCTGTTACACGGTTACCGCATCTACATCCTCAGATACTGTCAACTGAACTTGTGATGTATCATCATTGCAATCCGTTTCTCTTCGGTTGCTGTTTATTGTTTCGATTATAGTCACAGCAGCGTCGTAAGATTCAGTGGGATCCGAAGAGTTAGCAGCCAGGTCAGGGTATTTTGACTAGCACTGGCACTGGCTTGTGGATTCACAAATCTGAGTATCGATCCTTTGATACTCTTGAGCTCGTCTTCTTTGGTTTTTGTTCTTTTTCGCTTTTTAGCGCCAGTTTCGTGACGTCTTTTCATTTATAAAGACAGCAGCAGAAATAGTTAAATTACTACAAAATCAAGTACACAAATGAAATCTGTTGATGCTCACCTTCAGCTCACGTAAAAATATTTCAATTCTTCCATAGGAGAATGAACCCACAACAATGGAATGATCAGACTTGAAATTTTATAACTGAAACATGAAGTAGGAAATTCAGAAGTAGACTAGCCTTTACTAGTGCTACAAGGTCACAAGTTGTAACCTTATAACTTCAATACTACGAGCTCAAGAGTATCCAAGATTCGATGTTCACATTTGTGAATCCATAAGTTGGAACCATAGAGTCAGTTATAAAAATTGAGCTACCTGGCCTTTTTATTAGAATTAACAGCAAACTCACAATGATTTGTCGGCAACAATATTTAATTCATTTCATTTTTTATAAAAAAAAATGATGCCTCACTTCAGCCGCCCTACACATACTACGCCACAGCTATTGTGTGCACCTAGTTTACTTGTACTATATAAATACATGCTTGGTGAGCACAAAGACTTTCGGACTATATTAAAGCCTCTCAAAATAATCGCTTTCAATTGTAACTCACTTACGAAATTAGGCATTAAATCTATGTAGTTTTCTAAGATTACAGACCAACTGTCTACCGCTAACAATTTGTAGAAGATTGTGAATTCTGCTGGTTTGCTTTAGGATGTTTTCTAGCAATTCTCAATTTCGATCATAAGGGTAAAATTTTGGATACCTTACTATTTCGTTTGTAACTCATAAATTAGCTATGACTCCCCAATGATCTTATGAAAAGAAAAGTATTGAAGTTTTTTTTTAATTTCAGGTTGAACACACGATGAGCGCCGTGGATGAAGACCGTAAACTTTATTTGCAAGCTGCAATTGTTCGCATTATGAAATCTCGAAAAATCTTAAGACACAATGCTTTAATACAGGAGGTATATGAAGCTCTTTCTTCTACGCTATATTCTTCTGACATTGAACTTTTTCTTGAATTATTACAGATCTTATCGCAGTCAAAAGTAAGCTTCACACCGAGTATTTCAATGATAAAGAAATGCATAGAGTCGCTTATCGACAAGCAATATATCGAAAGAACACCAAACTCAGGAGACGAATACAGCTATGTGGCGTAGTTCAAAGGAAATATTAAGTCCAGCTGCTTTTAAAACAAACAAACAAACAAAAAATTAATTATTGTCCCAAAGAATGGAGAACGCAGCATAATTCTAAAGAAGTAATACGCTACACTCGTTAATTTATTTCTCGCCTCACCCAGCTCAGGCTCCTTTCTTTCTGTCTGTTCCATGATCCTCTTTTATATTTGGAAATAAATTTTTCAATTGTACATAAATGGTCCGTGAGAAAGATGCTCGTATTTCTTTCTCGCGGATCGGACGTTAAGGGGACGTCTGTGTACAAAGAAAACAAAAGTAGAAAGAAAACAAATGAATTTTTATTCTGTGCCCCTTTTTTTGTTTCAAATTTTGTTTTTTGTTTTTATTTTTTATTTTATTTATGTGTTGTTGCCATGTTTTTTCTCGTATAACTTACACAAACACACAGAAGAGATAATGCTGAAGCAAAGTTATATTTTAAAAAGTAATAGTTAAATTCTTTAATAAAATGCGTTTTATAAACTAAATGACGTTTTTTTTTGTACCAACCTATCTTTTTGTAGATTATAGTAAACGGTGAGATTTTGGACCACTATGTCAAGTCCTGGTTTCTCAAAAACAAAATGCATAGCTATAACCAGCAGTAGAAAAGGAACATCGCCAAATTAAACCTGCTCTCTACTGGCTCCACATGTTTCGAACTAAAGGACAGGGTAAACACCTAGGCATCATACTGGATAAAAAGCTAAACTGGAAACCAGACCTTGAGGACAGATTGAACAAAGCCCTTAGAGCCTTGGCAATGTGCCGCAGAACTATAGGAAGAAAGTGTGAACTTAAACCGCGGATAATCTTATGAATATACACTAGCGTCATTCGACCTACGTTAGCCTACGGTTCTGTGGTGTGGTGGATAGCAATGGATTTCGCCAATCATCGAAAGATATTGGTAAAGATTCAAAGATTGTGCCTCCTAATTGTGAGTGGCAGTCAACCAGTATGCTGCCTCTTGTGGTTACCCTCAATATATGTATACTTTGTGCAAAAACATATCAAGAAGGGAGCAACAAATGCAGCGCTAATACTGCATCTTAACCAGAGCTGGATTCACACTGGTACAAAAGTTACGCACGAATCCCTCTTTGAATTCGTTCAGTCTATCACACCTGACATCGACAGGGCAGAATGGGAATCACATTCTATGCTTCAACCATTGTCAAACCCTATGATTATTTGCACATATGGTTTCAAATCCGAAGAAAACGCCGGAGCACGTGTTTTCTGCGAGGGGAAGGCGGAAGTCAAGGCCATCTTTGAAGCGGGAAGGTATCTCCTTAATTCAGACAGACACTGAGAATAAGGAGATTGCCATCTGTTCAGAAAGCCAAGCATCTGTCAAGGCTTATCTAAACCCTTTACAACTTCCAAACTAATACTGGAGTGCAAAACCACCCTGAATTCTCTCTATCGGAAGGTCACAGCAGTATCAACGGGAACGAAACGGCGGATGAACTTCCTCTTCGTCTTGGTGCAGCCAACACAGTCAAATTTGGTTAGATGACCCTTCGGTTAGAACTACAGAGGAACTGTGGGGTATACCTAACCCAAAGCTAACGGACAAGGTCTTTGGACTAAACAAGCGAACCTTGAGAGCTCTAGTGTAAATTCTAACGGGGGGTCACTTTTACAGGATGAGACGTTTTGATGATCCTATATACGGGGTCGCGGAGAAGAATCCGAAACGGTGACTCACTCTGTGTTCGGCTCTCTCAGGAAAGCGTCACAGATTCCTTCGCTCACACCTCCTGAACGAGCTGCATGAAGCCGCTAAGAAGGGCTGGGGGCCAACACTTGTTTGTAAGAGCGTCCGGCTTGGGTCTATGAGCGATTGCTTATAAGTCTGGAGCTAATGGGCCTTGTTCTGGCCTACGTTCCAGGATCCTTTCGGGGACCCAACGTTTCAATCCATACATCCAACCTACGGTAACGGTCATATTTAGTATGCCCCCGAGGTCTTCTAGATGTCCTTAAGGTTTCCATATGGCATTAATCAAACACCTTCATAGTCTTACACACGCCTTTAAGGTCTTCCACAGCCATTTCATACATTTTCGGTCGACATTTCCGGAATCTAGCATACGTGACTTTCTGCTATATATAGACCCTAAGAATCCAGTGTCACTGCTATATAGACGGTGTCACTAACCGGTGATACCTATCATTGAATCTTGGAAAATCGGTCAAGAGGTGGCCTATAAAATGAAGAATTGCATAGACAGACGGACAGACGCTCACATGTGAGAAAAAATGCAAATAATCTTTCTATGGAAAGAACGATCTTACAGAAGGTACAAACCACAACTAGTAGATTCTGATGTGAACTAAGACCTGTAGCTTAAAAGATAGCCCTCTGGAAATATTGATTGAACTGAATCAAGGTCAAGGTACGCAAATGGATGAGGGACCTAGTTAAATCTCAAACTAATCCTGTGAAAATGGAAATGAAACAGATTTAGGCAATATTTACCCGATATTTTTGGTGATCTTAGGCACAAGTCAATTTGTTTTGAGCAAAATATGCCTAGCATAGCATTAGCATTATAATAAACTTTTCTATTGCCCTCCTAACTACCTGACTGATGAAAGCATGATTAATTTAGTGCTGATTAGTTTTTTTTCTTATGCTGTTCTTTAATTTTTTATTGCCGTTATATACTTTGGCTTTGTTACCGGCTCAGAAGTTTGAACTTTTAATTTGAGGCCTATAGACGCACTTTCGACTTAGTTATAGCATAAACAGAGGACGACAGAGGTTCTTCGTCAACGGCCATACCATGCTGAACGCACCGGTTCTCGTCCGAACACCGAAGTTAAACAGCATTGGGCGTGGTTAGTACTTAGATGGGGGACCGCTTCGGAACACCGCGTGTCGTTGGCTTCTTTTTTGTTTAAAGTAATCGCGATAAAATACGATGAGGATTAGAAATATCAAAAATGTTACGTTACACGCTATACACAAACTTTAATCAAGTTTGTGATCTTTTTATTACTCCTTGTCTGCAAATGTTGTAGAGAAAGAAGGACCATCTGTCCTTCTACGGGGTCAGGTATGTTTCGACCCAAGGGGTTCTGCATTACTAATGCTGATACATCTTGTTAGCATTAGAGCTTGAGTTGTAGTTTGTCGTATGTAGAACATACAGCCCACTGAGTGTTTGTTCGCACCTATACATCTTTTCTGTTTGCAGGAAGTGGCAGGTTCCTCAACTGTTGGTGGGATTTTATTCTATTTTATGCTTTTAGAGGACACGTTGACCGTTGAGCATTGCAATTTTAAAATATTTGTAGGTTTCCATTTCTTTTTCTGATAATTTAATATAATAATATTTATACTAGGTTTATAATAATAATTTTAATAACGAAGAAACAATTCTGGGAAGAATTTATAGAATTATGCAAATTTGTATATCTTGTTTGGTAATTAATCATTTTCACACGAATGTCAGTAAAGGTAAAGATACACGATAAGAGACTTTTCTCTCTGGGGAGACCATAATAAAAAATATACCCTTTTTTTGTGGCAACATTTTACAATCTACCACTTTCTGCGATAGATTTATGACTATTAAAGTACATACATACGAATTTATTTCCCATTCTTTTTTATTGATTAAAAATTTCGTGGAATAAACGACATAAAAAGATTCAAAGTGGTGATTTTTCTACCATTCTTCATCTTGTAAACGCCTTGAAGAATTAAATTCGCAATAGAAGACTCTAATTTGCTGGGTATTTTTTATTAGCTGTTTTGCCCAATAGCAGTGCCGCTGCTGTATATTTTCTGTTAGTAAAAAACGAAATCGTCTTAATGTTAAAACGAGAAGGTATTATGTATGGAAAGCAGCTAGGTAGTATTTTAGTGTAATAGGGAAATATTTGAGCCTCCTCTAGAACTTATAAAATACTTTCATAATATTAAATTTGCGGGTGGGAATTATGTAAAAAAATAATTGTCATTAAATCAATTATCCCCGACCCCAAACTGCATTGTCAAATGAAATATGCTGGAAATTTTTCTTCTGATTTTTATACTGAAATTCATTGAAAATTCATCGAACTTCAATGAAATACCTACGTACATTAATAAGAAAAGAAAAGATATATTTTTTTTTTCATAAAATTTACTGTTACTGTTTACTTTTTTTTTTTTCAAAACTAATTGTGAAAATAATTTTGAGCGACGGAGTTGATATTACTTTTTTTTATTAGTAGGTATTAAATAAACATTTAAATGAATATCAAATGTTATTTCTTAATATTATGTTATTATTATACCACGTATATTAAAAAAAAAAAGTTATTTCTTACTACCTATGACTTGTCAATAAAAGATCTACCATTTTTTCATAACCACGAAATTTGAAGTTTGCCCTCTAGAGATCCTTGTTAATTGTCAAGCAAGAGATTGTTAGAAAGAATTATCTTAAAAGTTATAAATATTTTTATGTTATGCAAAAAGTGAAAAAGCTTAAAAAAATATATCCTTGGTTTCCATTATATTAATTATTAATTTGTTTATTAATTTCCTTGTAACAATTTGTCAAACTCACTCCACGTTATTCCTTTTCGTTTCCGATTAGACCGACACTTAACTGACCAGAATACACAAATAGTCTCCGGAGTCCGGAGACTTGGAGCGGAAGCTATTAGTCACTATTGAAGTCACTACTATTGAATATGTGAATTGTCAAAGACTATGTAAGATTGAAAGTAAATAAGTGAATATAACTAAAATTGATGTAAAGAAGAAAATTGTTTTATTGCAGTTTATAGTTTTAATTTATTGAAGTCCCAATTTAGCAATTTTCTGACGGTAATATACATATATGAACACATGCATATGAATATTTTCTTTCAAAACTGTTTTTTCGCTTTTTTTCTTTCAGAGCAAACAAGTTGCTTCTGCTTACGCTATCGTGAAATTCACAGAGTCACTTCAAAACGCTTTCGAAGTCACTATAGCGTGTTTACCTGAACAGACTCCATATAAATGACCCTAAACTTTCCGTCAACTAACAATGACAATTCAATTGTAAACATACAAACCGACATTGGAAAATGCTCAATTTTATTGCCACGGCTGTTTATTTTTATAACTTACTTTACTTTTAATTTATTTGAAACAATTAAACTTGCCTGAAAAATGAATTCCTATGGCAATAAATCCAGTTCATTCCTGCAGCACAGCACAGTACACTTCTTCACCATAATTCGAGGCTCCGGAGTCTCTTACACTTCACTACTGTATCTCACTATTATTCAGTATTTATAAATCACTTTTTATGGCATCTTTAAGAAAATTTACTAAAAAACTACCGGACTATTTTACGTAAATTGAAATAATTTTAGAAATGTCGAACTGTCTTGTCATTTCCCCCAGTGTCTAAAAAAAAAAAAAAATTAATGATCTCAAAAGTTTGACAATTCATATTTTTGAAACCAACGGGCGCATTTTCTCTTAAATGCTTTAGTTAATTCATTTCAGAATATTTGACACGATTTAAAAAACCGCTTTTTAACCCAAGATTTTGTTTTATGCTTCAAAAAACAACACCTGCTAAAATAATGATCGTTTTTTTTTTGTAATTAATCACGATGCCATCTTTTTTTAAGTTTCAATAGCAACTGATTTCAGGTCTATGTTGAAGTTGATCAATGGATTGATAAGTGTGGTGTGGGCCACTTAAGCCCAACAAAATTGAGAAGAAAATGTGTTTAAAGCATGATGATCATTTGAAATCTTTGTTTTAATTTTAAGGTTTAAAGATTAATTTAAGTCCGTTATTATTGCGAATTTCATTTGTTTTCAAGATCGTAATATCTATTTAAAAAATTTAATTACAGAAAGAAATCTATATACCTATTTATAAATGTTACTAAAACAACAGGTATTGCGTATACTTCCCGGGTAGGTACCTATATCTCTTCACTTATTTCGTTCCCTGATTTAACTTTGGCATCCTTTATGGTAGGTACATATATTCGCTGCAAGAAATATCTCACCCACACATATGGCCTACTCTGTACTTCATGATACAAAATAAAAAACGCCACTTAAAAAAAATCTACAAGTTTAAGGTTTGTAATTTTAAAATTTGCAATTGAGACAATCGTCATCTATGTATGTACATAGTATGGCGGCTTCTTTCCACCGACCATATACATATGCATATAACCCTTACCTTCTCGGCGTTGGGCTTCCTAAATTTTATCACGATTGATAAATGATAGTTAGGTTTCCATCAGATGTATACATCAAAAAAATCCCATCTGTATTAATCCTTCAAGTTAATACATTAACATCAACGTTTCACATCCACTTATTAATTACTAATTTATCTGATTTTTTGATGATCTGTGACAGCGTGCGCCATAAAAAGGAAATGTTTGTCTCTCATAACTATATTAAAAAACAATTAAAATTAATAAACGACGCCCTGCTTATAGGTAATAAAAAATGAAAATAACATATTACATAATTATACCGAATGGAACGAAAGATGCTGGAAAATTTATTGTACCTATGTATATTTACCTAGCGAGCATGGAGGAGAACACCTACAGGCATATGTAGGTACTTACATGCCTGTTTATGGAAAAAGAATTCAAAAAGTAAAATTCTAAACCTTTAAAAAAATTTCATGACATTTTTTCCTTCATCTGTTTTAATTTCAATGCAAAAGCATTTGAAAAAAATTTCCTTCCGTTATGATTCACACATGAAACTTGCAATGAATATATAAATACCTTCGAAAGTGTGTAGTTTAATTACTCTGGCCTCTCTTCAAAGTCGAATAAATCTTTCGCCTTTTACTAAAGATTTCCGTGGAGAGGGGCACTCAAATGAGTCTAAAAACAATTTTTTGGTAGTGTCCGGCGAAAGCTGGACCATTAGACATCCTTAAAGAGTTGCGTTTCCGTCATCTGTCCAAGAATATTTTTTTGCAAGTAAAATAAAGTTGTAGAAGGAAAGTTTGTGTTTTAAAATAAATAATTTAAATACAAATAAAAGTACTAATTATGAGATGAAAAATAGTAGGAAATCAGCGAAATCCTAGAGGTTTACAAGTTTAAATTAATTAAGTTATTATTATATATTATATATATTATATTATCCTTAAGGGTCGCGTTTCCCATCGTCCAGGAAGAATGTTTTTTTGCAAGTAAAATAAAGTTGCAGGAAAGTGTGTTTTAAAATAAATAATTTAAATACAATAAAAGTATTAATTATGGATAAAAAATAGTGGGAAAAATTTGTCAGCAAAATCATCAGTCAATTACAAAATTTTTGTTGCGCAAAATATTTCTTTTTGATATATTAAATTATCTTTGCTTTTTTAACAAAAAGAAAACCGATTTTTAGTATTTGCAGCACAAGCCGTCCTCCGACCTCGTGCACTCGCCATACAAAACTTTCATTTTTCACTTATCCGATATCCGATATAGAGCTGAAATACTAGTTTTACGGAGAGTAGAAACCAATTCGATGGTCTTTGGGAAGAAATCGAGAAATTCGCAGAAAAATATGAAATTTGTCTAGAACCTACTCGAGTCTCGAAAAGGAGAAGAGAACCGGAGAGAGCAAAAGACTTCGTGATAGAGTCAACTTTAGGTAAGAGTAATTTAGTCGACTTTGCCATCGATCAAGGCCTTCCGACGAATATTGGAAGATAAATATTTACAACCAAGTGATGGACAACTTCAGAAATAGGTTTGACAATCTACCTTTGGCACAGTCAGTTGACTCATTTATAAAGTTGGACCTGAAAAATGGAGAGGCATTCGTAGAAAATTATAAAAATGTTTTCAATATATAGTAGACACTTCCACCTTACAGGCTGAAACAAAAATAATAAAAAACATGTTCCAAAACAGGAATATTGTAATAAATTTGGAAACACTCAAAACAGAAATTAATAAAGACTTCTGCCCAAATTTATATAAGTTGCTGCAAGCAGCTCTTGGTCTTCCTGTGATCTCGGCCGGTTGTGAACGGAGCTTTTCCGCTATGCGTCTAAAAATTACGTACGTAACTCGTCTGATATAGCTCGGAGCTATCTCATAATTTGTCTTAATTTATCGTGAAAACCATAAATTTGTCGTGTCATTTTTTCTAAAGGAAACTGGATGTAATGCAAGTTGACGTCAAGTTAGTACCACATCCAGTTTCCTTTAGATAAGGACACGACAAATTTATGGATTTCATGACAAATTAACGACAAATTCCAAGATGTATAATGTTCCAATCCGATAAGTTTTGGCTAAGTTGAAGTGAGTTGCGGTGCTAACTTGACGTCAACTGAGCACCATATCCCAGTTTCCTATAGATAAAAGGACACTACAAATTTATGGTTTTCACGATAAATTAACGACAAATTAACGACACATTATGAGATAGCTCCGAACTATATCAGACGAAGTTGCGGTGCTAATTTTACGTACGTCTAAAAATATATGCGAAAAACCACTTTAAAAATCAAACTTGCACAGAATGGTGACAATACGAAATTTCCATCTACTAGGGTATCATAAGAATTGGTTTTAGACCAATTCTAGTTTTTTTACTTGTTAATTAATATGAAGGTTTTAGTGGAACTAGTGGCACTATAAAACTCTGCACATAATAAACTTCAAAAATAAACATCAAAAATAAATAGTTTTGAAAAGGATTGATTCCATACTTTTGTTAAATTGCACAAAAGATTTTTAAATTGAGTAAATCTGTTCACAAAAAAAAACCGCATTTGACAATCATGCGCTCAGCTTTGACAAATATTCCTTCCGGCATCTCACTTACTCCTATGCATAATGTTCTGATCTTGACAAATTACGCTCATGTATCGGAATTATACACGATTCACTCATTCCTGTTTGCTATATATTCTAAGGACTGAGCCAAAACCCTCGAGAATACTTCCCAAGCCATGAAACAGAAATCTAAATGTATGCGTTGTGAGTCCGTTTTCTAAAATGTTCTATATTGATACTTATGGAAAAGTGCCAAACATTGACTTTATATATGTTATAGAGACTAAACTACTATCCATACAGGAAAATAGTCTTCTAATGATTTAAAGCTTGGTTCCTTACCTTCCCAAGGGCTACACTTCCTATATACCTTACTTAACAAAATAATAAAATAGTTTTGATTACAAAGTAAATTTACCATTTTACGCTCAATACCTCTCAGCTGAGTAATAATTGCATGTGTGTATGTGCAGCCGGAGTCCGAACCTGTAGGCAGCTACATTCGATATCTTCAGGCCACGGCATCTCATGACGGCACAGCGGCATTACAATGACTACTCAGCTGAGAATTTTTGTTTGAGAAATCGTAGTCATTTGGTTAAGATAAATTTTTTTAAATAATTTTGTTAGGAAAGGTATGAAATTTTTATTACGGTTCGGAAGATAAGAAAGCAAGCTTAAGATTAACAGAACGCCATTTTTCTGTATGAATAGTATTTTAGAGCGGGGAGCTATTCAAATCAAACTTTTGTTAGTTTTACATAAGAGCACGGCAAATATATTAGAATGTAAGGACTACGTTGGGCCTCGCATGTGGTAGGGAGGGAGTCTGTTTCATAGCTTGTGAAATATTCTCGAAGGTTTGACTGAGCGAATTACTATTTCATGTAGCACAAATATTGTGTTTCTGTATATCACCGTTAGAGCACACTTTAAAATGTTTATTACATAAAAAACATGTAAAAATCAACCAATCAGATGAAATTTTACATCCGAAAATCGAATTAAATTAAAAAAATATATTTTCTTGGGTCCAAGTGATATTTTAATCACTTATAAGGAATTAAACTCATTCCGGCTTTAATTTTCAAAAGTTATTTTTACCTGATGAATCCTGCGTATGGGCAAGAGAGACGGAGCATGGTAAACACTATCTTTACCTTATTCTTTCTGCGGTGATTGCATCTGTAGCCAACATAAAAATATCAAATTGCATAATAAAACGTTCAGTAAGCAATATTTTGTGTTGCCTAGCTCCAACTCTGCCATACGGCGAAAGAGAAAACTGTAAAACTTGTGGCATTCTTTCTTATAGAAAAATGGCAATACGCTCAGTCAAACCCCTCGAGAATACTTCACAAGCCATGAAACAGGCTCCCTCCCTACCACATGCGATGCCCAACGCAACGGAGTCCTTACATTCTAAAATATTTGCAGTGTTCTTATGTAAAACTGACAAAAGTTTGATTTGAATAGCTCCTCCGCCCGAAACTACTATTCATACAGAAAAATGGTGTTGTGATAATTTTAAGCTTGCTTTCTTATCTTCCTAACCATAATAAAATGTTTATACCTTTTCTAACAAAATTATTTAAAAAAATTTATCTTAACCAAATGACTACGATTCCTCAAACAAAAATGCTCAGTTGAGTAATCATTGTGTAACGTCGCCGTGTCGCTATGGGATATAGTGCTGTGGGCTAATGATATCGAATGTAGCTGCGCCGGACTCCGGCTGCACATACACAAATGCAATTATCCAGCTGACAGGTATTGAGCGTAAAATGATGGTAAGGTTACTTTGTAATCGAAACAATTTTATTATTTTGTTAAGTAAGCTATATAGGAAGTGTAGCCTTTAGGAAGGTAAGGAACCAAGCTTTAAATTACTAGAAGACTATTTTCCTGTATGGATAGTAGTTTAGGCTCTATAGCATATATAAAGTCAATGTTTGGCACTTTTCCATAAGTACCAATATAGAACATTTTAGAGAACGGACTCCCAACGCACACATATAGATTTCTGTTTCATGGCTTGAGAAGTATTCTCGAAGCTTTTGGCTCAGTCCATTGTTATAAGTCAGTGGGCTGTTGAATTACAGAAATCGGGACTTCTGGTTTGTTGAAGCTTTAATTTAATTACAAATTTCACCTCAGCGTCGACTTCGACTTAAAATCAAGCAATATGGGGTTTAAAAAGTAAACTGCATAAAATTTAATATATTTTTCTCAGTTATATTTTTTTTCTTTAATAGTATTTTCATATTAATCGACATATTTACATTATATTATAATTTAGTTGTATATATTTATATATATACGTCTCCTTGTTCATTTGCATTAGTAATAATATATGACTACAACTTCACTTGTATAAGTTACATATTAAATGGCAATGTATGTATATTTAATTTAATTTAATTTAATTTAATTTAGTTTCATATACTATATAAATTACTTTATTCCAGTTACGATTTGTTTCCTATATTTTGTTCTGTATCATTTTAATATTTATATTTTTTGGATTATACATTTTATAAGAGTACAGTTTTGTTTTTTTAGCTATGAACTTGCATGCGCATTCTCATATATTGTGTGTAAGTACAAACCTACATTTATTCTTTTATTATTATATGATTTAATTCAGTGGTGTACCTACAGTTTTTTTTTTGCAATTTAATTTAATTTTATTCATTTTTTCAATTATTTATTATATTTCACTAGTCCGCTTATTTTATAATATACTTTAATTTTAAATTATAGTTTTATTACTTTTCAGTTAGCAATATTCAATAGTAGTATTAACGGATCTCTTTATATACTATATATTTTATCTCACATTTTATATTGCATATATAAAATATATACGTGTACTAAAAATTATTAATAATTTCTAAAAATTTCTATCCATTCAATCATTTCTTACAAGCACAACTATTTTTTTCTCCTTCTTCTTCTTTTATCTATTATTATTATTATTATTATTACTTTATTAATAATGTTCTTTCATAATGTTTTTTATAGGTTCACTTCTTATTTACTTTCTATTATTCATCTTTTTATTATTTGTATAGTTTTACATTTCCTTCACGGATCTGTATACATAAATATTAAGTCCCAGGGGATTATATTTGTTTTTTTTTTTTAATTTTTGAACGAAAAAGCATTTTTATCTTCATATTTAAGTATAGGGGAGACTGGAGAATGTGAATAGTTCTTTAATTGTGGAGAATAACTTTTTGTTTCGGATCAAGGGTTGTTTTTTTTTTTTTTAATTGTAGGTATATGTAAGTTTTTTTTTATTTTATGGGTCATGCAAATACATACTTGTAAAAGCGACAACTGGATTTCTAGGTAACACCATCGGGTTTATGGTCTGCCCGCTTATTTTAGCTGTAAAATCAGTGCAATTTATATTTTAAGGAAGAAAATATGGTTATAGTCATATTCAACAAATATGGAACAACTAAAAGAAAAAAATCTGTTCCTATGATGCAAAAACCAGTTATGTTTTCAACAATTATTCGCTTATTAGCAATACATTTTGTGTCTATAACTTCGGCTTCATTTAATTGCTTTTTACCTCTTAAAAACGACGGAAAGTTTAAAGCATGTTTAAAATTTCTTCTCAAGTATATCTGAAAGGCTAAAATCGCGATCAGCCATAACAATATTGTCCCTTTTAAAATGCTCAATAATATTGCTTTTTAAAAATATTTCACTATCACTGATGGAGTCAACAAGCGTATCTGACACTAACAATACCCAGCCGTTTTCATCAACTGCAACTACGAGTTTGAATATTAGTACGTTTACATGAATACTTGAAGTATACTTCAAGTAGATATCAAGTAATCAAAATATCATGTAAACGCGCATTGACTTCAAGTATACTTGAGTCAAGTAAATCACAAAATTTCTGATCACACAACTTCAACTTGAACATTTTTCATGTCTGCGAGTTATAAAAACAAAAAGAAAATTGTTGTTGACAATTTAGGTTGCGATTTTTAGAAAATTTCAAGAAAATTTCAATTCAAGTAATTGGAATTAATTAAACCAAAAACCCTACTTGAGCTTAAAGTGGATCTCAAGTCAAGTACTCAAGTATTCATGTAAACGTACTGTATGTTAGTCTATTTTTGTATGAAGAGAAGGTAAGTTGATGAAGGTCCGGATTTTCTGTATTGTCCACGACAAAATGAATGTTTGGAACGATTCCAGAAGTTTATACTTTTAAGTGTTATGAAAATTACTCACTCTGTATTTTTCTTAAACAAATTTGATACTATATTTCTACCCTATACAAAAAAGATTTGTATAAACAAATCGTCGCAATTGTGCTAATAGTTGAAAAGTGTTAATAACAACTCAAGTTTTTCGTTGAACTTCTTATAGCACTGGGGTACACAAGAATTCATGACCCTTTTTAATTTAAACTTAACTAAGTAAATTGGGGGTACAAGCAAATAAATGTCGTTCAAGGCAAGTAAGTATCAACGCAGTGGTCATGCTGTCAACATTTCAACATCAGAGTGCTCCGCACGCCATATAATTTTTGTGACACATTTCTTGCCAACATTTTAAATTTCCACGTTTCTTTTAATTTAAATGCGTATTTTGATCTCAATTTGGAAATCAATAAAATGTCAGAGACAAAATTAAGAATTAGTAGTATGCTTATTGAGAAATAGATGGCGTGAATAGCATTAAGTTTAGTCAAGCGTTACAAGGAAACGTTATTTTTCTCTGAATACTCTTAGGATTAGGGGCGACTCGACCAAAGCAGATTTTGGGGGCGAGGCCCAATTTGTAATTCAAAAAATACCTCATAAAAGAAACTCTGAAATATTTAAAAAATATATTTTCACAACAATTTTGGCAGACAAATCTGAGATTGATGTTAGGGGAAGACGGAACATGACATGAGTTTAGTGCAGTAATTGATTATAGAAACCAATTTCTATGTATAATCAATGGTGCAGTGTACTGTATGCAAATGACGTCATATCCTCATATTACATGCATTTGGAGCGACCATCAGTCACCAGTAGTCAGTCAATCTCAGAACTCAGAGTCACTGTCTGCGACTAAACATTTCTTTACTATGCCTTGCTGTCTTGGGGGGATGGGCCAGATTAAATTGGCTCTAAAAAAGGAGATTTTACTGAGAAAGTAAATTTCTTGAAGAAAAGAAATTTATTTCTGGGGTCAGCCATGTCCTTGACAGGACTATTGTTGTGTGATACAAGGGGAGCTTGTAAAAAAGCACTTAATTTGAGAAGTTTAAGATTTATGAAAATTTATAAAAATTTTACGTATTAATTAATTCTTCGAACTAAAAATTTAATTTTGTTAAAGAAAAGTTCTCGTCCTCGTATTATTAGGTAGGCTAAGCTTTGTTATATACACATACAACAACTCTGTTATATTGCATTTAAATATATTTTCTTATATTCGTAAATTAAAAATCTTTTGTTATTAGATAGAAACTTGATTAAATGACCTTCAACAATTTTTATCCTTGGCCCCATTTACTTATTTAATCACAAGCCGCCAATTCTTAGAATCCTTATTCTTTCTTTAATTTAAGTTGTTAAATAAAATAACTGAACTCATAATACTCAGATGGAAACATCAAAGCATTTTTTGATTTTCAGAATTGCAAACCGATATGTGTCAGGGGTATATTAGAAAACTTTGTTATGTTCAATTTGTTTTATTGTAAATTAACGTGTTTAGAGTTTACTTAATATACCCTTGAGGAAATAATACCTTCTCAGAGTATTTGATATGTGTTTTTTAAGTTTTCTGCACTCGCAAAAAAATAGAAAATAGCCAGATTTTCAAAAATGCAAAATTAGTCAGTCAACAAGGAAGCGGAAATTGTGCAAAAATTTATTTTATCATAAACAAGGAATATTGAAGTTTAAAAGTGAACCGCATTAATACAGTTTTGTGTATAAGAAAAGAATTGATAGATGAATTAAAGTTTTACAAAATAGAGGAGATATACTATATAAAGCGATTGGTTTAGTTCGTGCAGAGAGTTATAGGTCAAATGTGGGTTTGTTTTTGTTTTCAAAGATCTTTGTAATTAAGGATATCATGTCATTCTGAAAATCTGGATTCAATTTTCTGCTCTAAATCTATACGTCCACAGAAAAGTAAATAATCGATTGTAAAATCTTCTTTTATAAGAACCTGTAAGATGTGTGCACTGTTCCATGTTTAAAAATAGTATAAAAATTGGTTCTAGATGATAATATACAATATTTCCAGCCGCTAACTGACTCTTGCAGCTTTCATGTAACAATGACGAAAGAGTTGTTGACTTTATCGATTCTACGAAACTCATAAAAATAATAGTACTTTCAGTATCGCGATATATATCATAAAGTCACTTGGAAAACCACCTCTCCACAAGACGATATACTTGAAATTAGGCATGTTCTGATTGAATTGACATGGTATTGTAAAGCAGCCAACTTAGATTACTAGTTAAACTCCTTTTCTAATGCAGTCTTGCTTCTGATTTCGGACATTCAAAATCAGTTGGATAAATTTTTGATGTTTCCAAGATAATGATACAATTCTTCTTTGATCGTCTGGTAAAATAACCACATCACCAGGGAATGATGAAGATTTTAGAGCTAATGAAACTTAGTGTGGGTAACTTTTATTTTTAGAACGCTACGGTAGGTAGACCAATAATAATAATAACAACAACAGCTATATCTAGTCGTAGTTTGTGGAAGTTTAAAGAAATTTTTCAATTTGCTGTTCTGCTCTGAATTCAGGCTACAGATATAATACAAATTTTTAGGGATGAACTTTTACCAAATTCGGCTGTGAACTACTAAGAAAGAAAATCTAGTTGGTTAGATTTAAAGGAAAAAATGTATTATGTGGAATTGTGCAGCACAGAAGCACTGGTATTTCTGCATGGTAAGTGCCACTTGTTGTGTTCAAATTTTCACATACAATCATCACATACACAAGAAAACAACGGACTTTGAAGCCTATTTTGTCAACGGAAAGGGACAGTAATTAGGAGCAGTTAAACCAGAAGAGAGCCTTCCTGCCCTATGTTAGAGGTGTCACGGATAGAGTGGGAAAAGTTTTGAAGCGACACGGTGTGAAATCCTTCTTTTTACCACCTAAGAAGGTGATAAACCACCTGCAATCACCAAAAGATCGATTTCCACTCCAAACACCAGGCGTATACGAAGTCCCTTGTAGCTGTGGGTCATATTATATTGGGCAAACACAAAGAAGTATTGCTACCCGCCTGAAAGAACATATAAATGCTGTAAGCAAGAACCAGCGGGAAAAATCAGCAATTTGCGAGCATATTCTGGACCATCCAACAGAACATCATTGAATTAATTTTGAAAAGACAGAAGTCCTGGCTCGTGAACCTTATTATACTGCTCGTCTTGTTCGTGAGGCGATTGAAATAAAACGTCGACTTAATTTCAATCGCGACAACAGTTTCCAGCTTTTACGAACATGGAATTCCATCCTTAAAACATCTTCAGGGTTAATCCGAAATAAGCTTAGCTTAAAAAGTGACATAGTGAGTTATGTTTGTTCGCAAAACTCTGCACAACAGCAACTACAAATGCATCAACCACAGCAACAGCATACGTACCGGTACAATCTGCGTAGCTCCAATCAGGCAGTTACCCGGTGACCACGCTCAATGTAGCTTGAAGCGAAACGTTCGGGGTGAATACTTGTTCTAGCACTCATTAAATAATTTATTTATAACGCGGCTAATCCGGAAAACGTATAAATATGTCAGTAAGCAACCGAAAAAGCCTTAAAAGTTATATAAGAGTCGTTGAATTAACTGATTAGAGAATTTGGTTTTTAAGAAAGAAATTATAAAAAAAAAAGAGTCGGTCAACTCTTTTAGGTCTATATAAAAGCTGTACGAGACGTTAAGCCTAATATTATATTGTTTGTTGCCAATATGGCGAAAGATAATTTTGTGGGATCATAAAACCCTACAATAGCTTATATTTAGTTGATGTATTACTAACTATTATTAATTCTTAAACAATTGATTTTCACACGACAGGGCTCAGGACGATTTTTCTGTTGTCAACCTAACGAAATTACAATTTTTGTCCGCGGTACCGAGAGATCAATGTAATGTAATCAGCTTTACAAATTCTATTAGTCAAATGGTAAAAAAGAAGAATTTTTATTATTTACCCCAGTCTCCCCTAACACATAATTCCTTGCTTTAAAATCAAAATGAAGCCATGATGATTATTTATGTTTTTCTTCTCTTTTTTTTTTGAGTAATATGCGTAACTATGATTTCTGCTTTTTTTTATATATGTATTTCCAAAACGTTTGAGATTTTATACTAATTCAATTTTATTTATTTATTTTTTCTTTTCTTTTCGTTTTTTCTTGTAAATTTCGATAATTTTAGCTACGATATGATGATGATTATGTGTTTAGATGATTTCTTTGTCTTTTTTCTTCATTTATTTTAATTTTCAATCAATAACAATGAATTTTTGAGTTTTTTTGTAGTTGTTGTTTTATTTAGTTTCAAATTTGCAATTATATTATGTACATAATTAAATATATGTACATATTAGATATATTCTGATGTCCAAATTAGTGACACAAACCAAATAAAAAACAATTTTGGTTTTCTAGAAACATTGAATTTTAATAAGGTTTGGTTTTTTTTGAGCAATTTATTTATTTATGTTTTTTGTTTGAAAAAGTTCCTTTGGTAAGAAGAAAAGTGGTGTTTAAAATAAAAATTTGTGTTGAGATGAAAGCTTTCAGTTTACATTTCGTACATATAGCTTTACCACCAAACAGATCTATATTTATTTAAGAATGGCTATGCTCTGTTGCAAATATTTCAACGTTTTTTCTTCTTCTTTTATTTGTTTTACTTGAGAAAAATGTGTTGTTGTTTTTCAGAAATGTTTAGAAAATATTAAAATAAAAAAATATATAAACTTTTGGTAAAATCTTGTTTGTTGCTTCAAGGTTCTACTCATAACATTAAGAAAAACTAAACTCACTTAAGCATAGAAATTCAAAAATGAATAAAATGAAATTTGGCAAGTATACGTAAACAGTGATGCATTTTTGAGTGCAATCATCACCTACAACAATGGACTGAAAAACTCCAAAGAATTCATATTGCTTCTTAAGGAAAATTCAAGCAGTTCTCATTTTTCAAATAATATTTTTATACTGTATAAATTTTCTGTTATAGGAAAAATTAGCTTTATAGTGATAGTCAAAATTTTGTATCTTTCTGATAGTATGAGTCTCCTGAAGCAGTTCGTGCTTGGTGTGAGCGTCTATCTGCCTGTGTTTTTAGTAAATTGAAACAAATTTTTTCTGTGTTTAGTTAAAAAAAAAAATCGGTTATTTTTAGCTAAAACCCAATACTTTTATATAGTAGTCTCATGCAGCCATGGCCATCCATAAAAGAGACCAAGCCAATCAAGCTGTGTCAGTCAGAAAGGATTTGCAAATTTAATGAAAATAAATTAAGCCGAAATGAAGAATTTAAATATTTCCACGGAGAAGAACTCAAGAAAGGACGAAAGTTAGAAATGCAAAAAAAAGCACTCATATTAATGGACTGCTCCTTCATAAGTTCTCCGCTTTAGTCTGCTTATTTTAGTATTTAATTTCAACAGTTATGTGACGTTTATGATATTTTAAGTTGTGATATGGGCAACAGAAATTTCGGTGGAGGAATGTACTTGCAACAAAATGCAGTCATCACAGAGGACTCCTTCAAGTGGCCGTCTTCGATGCTGGAATTGTAATAGACCAGCACACCTTCAAAGGGACTGCAGAAAACGCTGACGAATGGAATCACTAGAAGAGATAGAGAATGCCAAAGATGTCGAGGCAGGGAGCAAGCTATTCGTGGAGAGACTAGAAATAAAGCAGCGACTAGTCGCATCAGCCCTCCTGTTGAGCAGTCGGAAAACATGTAAAAACCAACTTTGTAGGGCAGAAGTTGGTTGGTGGTGTCGACAACCCTGAAGATAGATTGAAGATGGACTGAAGTTGGATTGAAGACGAATTGAAGGATTTAATGAAGGTGATCTTGTTTGGCTGTACTACCCGAAAAGAAGTAAGGTACGTTCTCCAAAATTACAATAGCACTGGGAAGAACCGTATTCAGAATAAATGATGTAGTACACATTCATCTGGATCGCTTGTGTCAATACTACGAGCATCATCAAGACCGTAGACCACATGTTTTTCGGGACGAACAATTTTAAGAAGGGGGCAGTGTTACGTGGTATAGAAAAATGACAAGCGACATCTACATATTTCGCGTGGAATGGCTAATTAATACAGACATAAACAACTTTCGGAGAATCGAATCATAGAAAGGGCGAGCGACATATTCACGTTCGGGTTATTGATGTTTCGAGAACGGAATATTCGGGAAGGTTCTAGAGCAATTTGTAGAGTATAAATACGCCGCTTCTCACCGCCAGGAGGCAGTGTTATTTCAGACAGTGAAGTGAACGAAGAAAACTATTTGGATTGCGATAATTACAAGTACTGTAATTGTTTGTGAATATTATAAAAGTAAACAGTATAGTTAAATAAAGGAAGAACTTTTGAATGATACCTGAAATATTGTGCTTTTAAATAACGAACTAAAGCCATGCTCGTAACGTATTGAAAATTTGTGATAGTGTGCCAAAGGAATGTGATAAAATTGCAGCAAAAAGGATTTAATTAGAGTGCTAAGTAAATTATGGAAACAAATTCAATTAAATGTTATTAAAACGTTGTAAAATTCAGTTCATAGTAGACTTACAGACGTTGTAAGAAAAAAAAAAACACGCTGGTTCTTGACATTGTTAAAAAAATATATAAGTTAATAAATTAAATTAAAATTATAAAAATATTTATTGCTATAATTCCTTCCATTATCAGTCACAACAATTGCGATCGCACCAAAAACAGCTTGCCCCCATATTTAAATTGGGCTGATTGGCAACAATGTCTAATGGTTAAATGACCCTTCGGGTAGAAGTACAAAGGAATTGTGAGATAAGCCCAACCAAACAAATAGAACGAAAAAGCTATTGAGACTAAACAAGCCAACACTGAAAGCTCTAGTTTCAATTCTCACTGGGCACTCTTTTCTGAGGGGTTACCTACACAGGATGGGATTTGTTGATTATCCTGTATGCTAAGGATGCAGAGAGGAATCCGAAATGGTGACTCATTTTCTTTGTCACTGTCCGGCTCTCTCAGGAAAGCATTACAGATTCCTTGGCTCACACCTCTTGGAAGAACTACATGAAGCCGGTAAGGAGGATTGGGGGACAATATTGAATTTTGTCAGTGTCCGGTTGGTATCTATGAGCAATTGGTCAATATAGTCAGGAGGGTGAACAATGGACCTTGTTGTGGTCTATATTTCAGAGGGCACGCCTGGGGACTCAACCTCTTTTCAATCTATCCGTTCATGGGTCACAAGCAAAATAACCAAGTCATTTACAGCCGGCAACTTCAAGTAAAATTCCGGACTTATAAAAAAAAAATTCAAAATGTCTCGAAGTGTGTGTACATAAAAATTCATATTTCGTCAATTGCCGTTATTTTGTTTTTTTAAATTATAAAATAATCAAATTTAATTAAAAATTTCTTTCTTTTACTAATAAGGAACTTCTTCAAAAATTTCTAAACGTGATATAATTTTTTCTTTATGCAAATTTTCATTTTTTTTTGTGTATTTTAACACATATTTTTCTACAAAAAAAAAGGAACAAAGGAAAAAATTAACAATCCTATAAGTATAATATTTCGAGTACATTTATAAAAAAGTTTGTTGTAATTTTGTTTTTTTTTTTTACAAAAATAACATCACAAAGGACTAGAGTTGGGCCGACTTATTTCATATACTGCTTCAGTTTTTAACAGACTGTGACTAGTCAGTCTTATGTTTTGCATAATTATTTCATCAACGCGGGATAAATACTTTTCGTACAAATGTTCGTAAACATTTTATTATTTATTTATTTATTTATTTTTAATTCATCAGTTTTATGCTTACATTAATCTTTTTGTTGTGTGTAGCAAAGTTATTTCATGTTCTCATCCCTTCCCCTCCTCCATATTTCTACTTATTGTTCTATGATTCATGCATTTTGTGAGTGTATTTTTGGTCTATAATAGTTGTATTGTTTTGAAATTGCTTATTATTTGTTTTGTAGAAATTTGTAGCAAATGAAACGTTTCCACACGTTTATATACATTCGTAATAAAAAGGTAACAAACATAACAATTCATTTCATTTATTTGTTCAAGTATATAATAAAATTGCATTTCTCTACTAACGGAAAATGTAAAATTATAAATCTATCAATAAAAAATAACGAGGACACATGCGCTACTGTTGGTGATTGAGAACCGTTTTTCTTATATCTATGTATGTTTGTGTATTGGAATTATCTGATAGTACAATAAATTTAAATACGTAATGGCAATTCAAATGGATAATAAATTAAAGGAAGACCATAATACATTTGTTTTTATTTGTTTGTACCTGCTAGAATAAGATTTGTATGTATTACAATTTATGTCTATATATATATATACGGATGTGTGTGTGCATATATATATACGACAATGGAAAGAGTTAAATACAAATCTGTACACCGCGGATCTACCCCAAAATGGAAATGGCAAGACACTTCTATATGCAGTTGACTCTCTCACCTTCGTTCAATCTCGCTTTTGGCTATGAATAAAGTCAACCAAACGCTCCTAAAGCTCGAATCTTACCACAAAAAATGGGGATGAAAATAAATGTTCAAAAGTGTGGACTGATCTGCATTTGGAGACCTTGCCGAAACTTGCAACTCAAAATAAATGTTCAGAAGTCTTGCAACCCGCAAAATCCAAGCAAATAGAGGCCACCTATAATGGGAGAATAATTAAACCCACAATTAATGCCAAGTATCATGGTGTTAATTTCAACTAACTGCTACGTTTCAATTGTCATGCCAAAACAGTCATTAGAAAAGCTAACTACGCCTGCAGCCCTATAATACATTTCAGGGACGGACTCTGCACAAAAAACAAAATTGTTGCTCTATAAGCAACTAATTAGGCCATTAAAATCACCTATTGTTTTCCAATATGGCACACCATCTCTCCCACTTACATGGAAAGCCTCAAATCCTAAGAGCGTGCATAGCAATAAATACTTCGTTTCTACTCAAAACACTGAAGCGCATTTGCGAGCGGGAATTGAGGTGCTCCATTCCCAGGACCAGATTATCACAATGTCAGCACGCGTATTTAAAGGGTAGATCAGTTAGGACGGCCCTCCACGAAGTTACTCACTCAATTGAGAAGGGGTTCCTCTTTAAATAATCTGAAACGCGAACAAAATATGGAGTGAACCAGTCCGTAAAACACTGGATCGCACCGCACAAGGCGGTATTTTATCACCTTTGTTGTGAGTGCTTATTATTGATGAGATCTCTTGCTAACACTCACCCGGATGTGGTACAAAGCAGTATGTTATGCAGCGCCCTGGTGATCTTGATCACCAGTAGCTATGAGTCTCAACTCGTAGATTGGGCTACGGATTTCGTACTTTGCATCAATCTATTGAAAACAGATCTATGGCACTTTACTAAGAAAAGAAACATTCCCAGATTAAACCCGCCCTCTATCGGCTCCACATGTTTGGAACTGAAGGACACAGTAAAATACCGACATTACATAAGAGATAAAAAACTAAGCTGGAAACCACTATTTTGCTCAACGGAATTATTCAGTAACAGAGCTTTAGCTGCTGTACTTAGCGTAAGTTCCGTTCTTACATTGAGCTATTGCCATTCAAGATCATGACAGATCATGCGATCTTGAAATGGCTTATGTCACAAAAGTATCTGAGTGGAAGATTCGTCAGAAAAAGCTTGAAACTTCAGAGATTCGATTTCACGATCAAACATAGGAAAGGAAACCTTTGTGTTGTTCCGAATGCGCTGTCTCGAGTTTACTGCGAGGATCTGTCGGTGACTGAAGACTCGGGCCCCCGAATTTATCTAAATTCTCCTGCTTTGGTTTTTCCCCAAATATACCGAATTGAGTCGAGTCAAATCAGCCGAACTTACCGGACTTGTGCAATCGAATTGGCTTCGTGTAGATACAAATTGCTACTAGGATAAAGTCCAAGGGACAGATGTAATAAGATCTAATGACTCGTCGCTATCTGCTCATGGTGGAATATGCAAGCAAGAAACCCAACAATGTTAGACGACATTTTTATTGGCCACGTATGCCCACAGAAGTCAGGTCATACATATCCGCTTCCGATATCTGCAAGGAAATCAAAGCACCGACCCCTATGGAAGAGCAAGTCAAAACAGAACGACTTTGGAAACGTTTCTATCTCGATCTGTTAGGCCAATATCCACTAACTAAAATGGGAAATGTCATAGTCATAGAACCGATCAAGCAGGTGAGTACTTCTCAAATATAGAATATGCCTTTTTCTTAACTGCATTTAAATAAATCCAGGTTAGTAAAGTATATAATATAATATATATATATAATCGCGTTATGTGCATTGCGAGTTAAGTAGTAATTTCAATTCTGTTGCTCGAGTTCCAAAGCATGTAGTAGTTTTCTGTAAGCGTTTGTCAAGGCTGTGTCCTTGTCACATCAGTAATGCTTTTTTGTATCTACAGTACGAGTGTACATTAAATAAAAGTTGACACTACAGCTCCGATTTTTGGCGACCTAATCAGACTTCCAGCTCAATGGTTGGTTGAGGTGATCGTGGGAAGCGGAGAAGAGCTATCGGCGCAATTACAAGCAACATAAAATTGCTTCTTGCAAAAATTGTACGAAGAAGGGGCAACAATTTTCCAAAGCTGCTGCGATTAAATCGATTAACGGACCTCCTGAACTACTCCAGAGAAGATACTAACATACTTATCCTGCACTCAAAAGACTCCTGACCTCAAACGGACTAACGAACAGACTCCAACGAACCGAACGAACAGCACAAGTATTACACCGGAAATACCAGTAACCCTATCCAATAAAATATTTAAATAAAAAAAAAGTAAGAGGAGACGAATCTCAAACCTTAAAAAAGAAAAAAATAATAAAAAAAGGAAGGAAGAAAAAAAATGAATTGTAATTACAAATGTAAAAGTTTCTAACTGGGATCTAACAAACTTTGCATTTAATTATTTCTTAGATATAGTTATTCCCTTAAGCATAATGTTAGCAAACAATGAATTATATAAATAATAAAAATAAGGGAGACAAGTAGGTTAAGTCAAGCAAAAGAAACATAGAATAATTTAAGAACACTAGATTATAAGTCCGGCAGATCCCAGATGGTCTAGTATCCGTGAGCCAAGTATTAAGGCTGTGTAATAAAGTAATTTTCATTCAATTCCATTCAATTCGATTAAGGTAAATTATAAAAGGAGTGGGAACGAAAGAAAACGAGGTCGTAATCTAGTGAGGAAGTTAATACAGAAGAAGTACTTGAATGAATTGAAGCACAAGTAGAAAGAAAACCTGCGATTCCATTGAAAAATATTCAGAGAAAGTTAGTGCAGGACAAAAAAATGTATTCGTTGACTATGTTTTTCAGTGCTTTGCGGGAACTAAAAAAATATATTTCAAATTGATTATTCAACGAACGTTAGAGCTACGACAAATTTACGCCAGGGAGTTTGTACAGTTGTTTCCATAACAGAAAGAGAAATTAATTATCATTGATGAGTGCGACTTTAATGTCCATCTTCGCAAAGCTCAAGTTCACTCTAGAGTTGGTATCCACTATTACGGGACGTAACGTTACGTTGATTCCGGCTATAAATAATACAAGTGTACTTCACCACAAAATAATTTCTAACTCGTCCGTGAATGCTGAAGCGATCAGCCACTGTTTTTATGCGAGCTTTTCGAAAAACTTAATACCAGGCCACAATTAGAAGCTCTTTTTCAGGGCTCCGTACCCTAAGGTTGGCAACGGTACACTATTATTAAGTCTCTGCTGTCCGTCCATCTGTCTGTCAGCGGGGTGTATCTCATGCACCGTAATCGGTAGACAGTTGAAATTTTCATAGTGTGTATTTCTATTGCCGATAATAACGACAAATAATAAAAATAAAATAAAATTAAAAATTACAGGTTACCCTGTTGATCCACCTGAGGTTTGCCTTTTGATAGGCGCTCCTGATAATCTCCTCTTTTGAAGCTCCAATTTGGATCCTCACATAAGCTATCGCTGCGGAGCTATCCATTTCAGAGCCCTTTTTGGTTAACTCATCAGCCATCTTGTTGCCAGGGATATCCCTTTGGCCAGATACCCAGCATAGGGTCATCTTGTGGCGTTTAGTCAATTCTTTAAGGCTGGTCTTGCAACTGTAACTGCACCAATTTTGATTTTACCTTGATGGATGCCTGGTTGTCAGTGAATATGCAGGTGTGACGTGCGAGCAGATCGTCAACCCCTCCACTAATGATATATATTAGTATATTAGTAAGGTAAGGTAAACAGGCCCAATATTCTAGGAATTTATTCAAAAAATATTCTTGTCTTTCAAAATTTTCTACGTAATAAAGTAAGAAATATTGTGCTAAAACTCCATCGCACTTCAAATTTAGTTACATTTCAAAACTATTTCAAAATTTAATCACTTTGTAGAAAAAATTAATTGCTTGAAGTTTCATTTCAGGCGAAAAAAGTTTCAATTCATTTGAAAAAAAATTAAATCCAAGCGAAAAAGGTTTCATTCCATGCGAAAAAGGTTTCGTTTAATCCGAAAATGCTATATATGAATGTTCTGGAAGAGAAGATGCAACACAAAAGAGCACACACAACACTGTTATTATTTATGCGTTGATAAGTTTTACACTTTTCAACTCACTCCCAAGGAAAGGTTACCGTCGAGAGGCATAAAAAATGCATGGACTATGGGAAAATTTTTTTTACATAAAATAAATACTTTTGGAAATGAGTTTTAACGTATTCTATTCTTCTATCAGTCTTCATTGATTAAATTCCAATTTTATTTATAAAAAAAAATCCCAAATGGTGGCTCAAGCTCCCATTAAACAAAGCCATGCAAAGGCGGTTTTGGTTTGCTCGGGGCGCTCCACAGCTCTATTATTAAACTGAATGAAATTTGGGGTGCTTATCCGTTTTCGTTTTCAAAAAATCCTCTGAATAACAAAACGACAGCCGTTTGAAAAAAAATCCAATTTTGTTTGCCCTGTTTTTTTTTTTTTACTTCAATGGACGAAAAAACTATTTCGAAATCAATTTCTGGCAAAAATCGCTTCCTGATGGGCCTGCAAATTGAATTTCCCTTCAATTGCACAGAGACTAATGTGGATCGGTTCATCCATTAAAGCTGTAGAGTGCCCCGCGCGCTGAAAATTGTTGTTCCAGAAAAACGCATTTAAAGTTAAACATTATAAAAAATCTTTGACAACTTACTCCAGTTATTCCAGCACCATACAGAGGCCCTTCTTCTTCTTCCTTCAAGAACTGATTGTGTTAAATCTGAAGGTCAATGTTTTCACAAAATTTATGAGGGTACCTCAACTATTTAAAAAAGGTCTCTACACCAAGCGCGCGGCGGACGGTTCCGCTTTCAACAGGCTGTGAATTCTAAAATACTTCAGATATGAAAAAATCCTTTTACCCACAAGTGTTCTAAACACTTTAAGGATGCAAATTATATGAAAAAAAAAATCGAAATCTCCTCAAGGTTTTGTTGTAGAATTCACTATAGTAGCGCATACATAAATGTGGATTCCTAATTGATAAACATTAACAAATTATATTTCCTTCGAGAGTCTTTCTATTGCTTATTACGGCTAAAAATTGTTTAAAGTCAAATAAATACATATTTACGGCGGCTCTCAAACACCATTTCCATTTCCTCAAATGATTTTTGTTTCCTATTTCTCTCATTTTTTTTCATTTTTTTTGTAAATTTTCTACACACGAACAATTTAAAGCTAACAAACAAAAATTATACTTCAAATTTGAAATAAAAGCTAATTTTTTTTTATATATAATTTTAACAAAGAATCTTTAGATGGTATTAAAGGCGGAACGGTAGGTAAAAATATTATTCAGCTGCAAGTAAATAAAACAAAAACAAAAAGTGAAAAGTATAATTAAAATCTTTACTAAGTCAAACATAACAACAGCAAGCTGCCATACATCATTATCCAAAACAATTATGTAGTTATATTTACAATTTATTTAAAGAAAAAAAAATAGATTAAAGTGAAAAATTAAATTAAATGAAAACACGATCAAACATAAAAAAAAATTAAGGCTCAATTCGGCACAGAGAGTATAGCTCAAGGATTCTTTTCAATATTGTACAAAAAAAAAAAAAATCATTTCAACTTGGCTAAAACCGAACAAAGAAGATTCAATCAATCCACTTGCAGTCAGTCTGCATTCAAACCGGTTTAATTTACAAAAAAAATATAATTAATATAATTAAGGAAATGGAGAAAGAAAAAATACATTATTTAATTACAGTTGTCTTAAATAAAAAAATAATAATAATAATAATCCATGCATCCTACTTCATTCCAGAACGAAATTCTCTTCTCTTCTCTCCTCTTCACTTCCATATTATTATCAATCTCAATTCAACTCAACTCTTAAAAACTAATGCGCGCGCAAAAAAATCTGCTCTTAATACATTATATCAGCTCGGCTCAGAACAAAAGTCTGATTTCCATTTTGTTTTTTGTTTTTTTTTTTTACAGGGTAATTTATCGTTAAATAATAATTAATTGTAATTTAAATATTTTAACTAATTTTAATGACCAGTGTGTGTGTGTGTTTGTGTGTGGGTGTGTGGGTTTGTTATAGATTCACCTATACATTCTAGAAATTGAAATATATATAAATTAAAGTAGAACTACTACATACACAGCAGGATCTCGGGAAAAATTAAATACTTTCTCTCTCTCTTTCTCTCTCAGAAGAACGCACTTTGTCTTGTCATCATCTTCGTCATCGTTGTAAAAATTTAAGGAATAAATTAATTATTATTTGTCATTTGCGGTTGATTCACTTTTTGTTTGTTTTGTTTTGTTTTTTCTGCTATAGTTTATTGTAAAATTAGTTAAAAAAAAATAATAATAATAAATTGTGCTTAAAGCCTTCTCCCTTTCCATCGAACATCCTAAATCCAACATAAAGAGCGCAGCTTTGTAAATTGATTGATTTAAGCTTGTCTCCTCACTTTCTCTCTCTCTCTCTCTCTCTTGTTTTCTTTCTCTCTTATATTGCGAGCATGGAATGCACATCTAGCGGTACATAGCGACATTAAGCAGAATACCTTCCACCATTTCGTGGCATCGAATGGTGGGGGTTGTTGTGTTCATATAGATTGTAATATTTTTGCTTTTGTTTGTTGTTGTTTTGTTGTTCTTATTTATTTATTTCGCTTTTATTTGTGAACCATATCGCCGGTCCGTTGTCGCTGCTTTTATTCATCGCTTAATGTCGAGAGGCTAGCGTTGGATCAGGATTTGTGCATTTGTTCATTTTCAGGGCGTCTTTCTGTGGCAACTTGGAGTAAATTAAGGAATTCCATTTCAAGCGTTTGTCGCGCCTGTAAAAATATATAAAAGTGAGCAGAGATGTTTTATTTTTATTTTTTAAATTTAATATAAAAAATGTTTTTTGATTATCGTATTAAATATGCTGGGGGGAATTAGATTTAAACAACTTATATTTGGTAATTTGTTTAATAGTGTCCACGAAGATGCGGTATATTCTGATGTTACTAATATTGAGTGAGTGGAAGTACCGATTGTTTTACAAAGGGTAGGTCAGGCTACAGAACGAGTCTGGATCCCAAAGCTAGACGCATTGTAACACAATAATTTTCCTTGATAAGTCTGAAGGTATTAATCAAGTTTCAGAAAACGCTTTACCTTTCATTTTCTAGTCTGGTTGTAGTGCTGTGTGTGAAATATTATCAAGAGATAAATGCAGGTTAGGGGCAGAGAAGCATCGATTAATACCGCAGAGTGAACGAAACGTCTTCAATGAGACAATGGGGCATGCAAATAATTGCAAAAGATTTTTCCTCTTAAAAAGACGGAATGGTTCAAGCATGATTAAAGTTTCTTCTCTCAAGTATATCTAAAAGGCTAAAACCGCGATCAGTCATAACAATATCGCCCCTCTTAAAATGTTCAAAAAATATTGCATTTTACTAATATTTCACGATCACTGATCGAGCCAAAAAAACTTATCTGATCAAATTGTTCTCATCATTAAATGTGTCTCATTCACGTGAATTTTGGGGGAAACCACTACAGTCATATATACGAAGAAAGAGTGAAGTTATCTGGTAGAATTAATTGCGAAGGTACTCACAATAATGTGAACCCACACTATTTATAGTCTTAGATGGTTGGTTTTCTCAAAATAAAGTAAATTAAAATTTAAATTATTGAAATTGCACGGAATTACTGTAATTACACCTTGTCTTAAGGTGGAATTACAGTGAATGCTGTTATTAGTGGAAAGTAAAAGCAAAATTATGGAAACGAAACTATACCGATGGATGTGATGAATTCACTATAATTCTAACTTTAAATACACATATGAAGTCTTTTCCTATAACTCATATGAAGACTTGCCTTAAAGGCATTTATGAAGACAAATGTTTATTTCGAGCTTAGTCAGCGCCATCTAGTTTTACAAAAAAAAAATAAAAATAACGCAAGACAGAGTTAAAACATGTCTTAGAGCCGTCCTATACCATATCGCATACTGCAGCGCATTTCACTTTTTGGTGATGAGAAAAATTTCATCCTGCCGACTGTCTCTCATCACCAAAAAGTGAAATGCGCGTGCAGTATGCGATATGGTGTAGGACGGTCGTTAAAGACAGAAGCGGACATGCCACATGCAATTGTCCTGCGACGTGCAGGGCTGACAAGGTAAAAGATGTATAAGAATGAATCATTCATGTTTAATGACAAAAAATTGTGTTGAACCGGTTGAATAGAATTATTGAAGATGGTTTTGGATCTCCCATCGTGGGTACTGTAGTAGGGTACGATGGCGCATTATGAGGCCTGAATGTCACGTCACGTACAAGCAAGTTAAGTGCTCACTTGCGCGATTCCACTGCTAAATAATATATGAGATTTTTAACTCGGTGGGTACTGCAGTAGGGTACGAATGGCACTGGGTTATTATACAAAGAAGTTATGTGCTCGCGCGAGTCGAATATAAACAATATCTCAAACATAGTCCTACGCAAGAGACGGAGGATGTAGAAAGTTGGCTGATTCGAGAAGTTAATGCATATATTCTGGCAGTTCTGGTAAGTCGAGTATGCATGGTATGCTATAAGGCTACTGGCTGTAATCTCTAGCCTCGCCAGACTTGAATGGGCATATTTTACCCATCTCGTGGTCCCCGCTGACATCTTGTGTGTCAATGAGATTTTAAACCCGATGGAGTAACCAGTCCCGTTTCATAAAGGGGGATCTACATGTACGATACTACTGGGAGTAACCATGGCCTTATGGTCATGGACTACGAAGCCATACCAATTGGGCAGTCGACATTGCTAACTTTGTACCACAGGGTTGAGAAGCCCTGGATAAATTTACTTAAGTGGAACTATTCACCTCAACATATATAAAAGGCCCCTTGATGGGAGCATCATGGTGGTTGTGGTAGCACATATACGGGCAGAGAAATGATTTCTGAGTCTTAGGCGGACATTCTTCTTTGAGAGTATGTCCTTTGAATAAATTACATACTGCCTCCGAGGATCTGAATGTATGCTTGGATATTTGGCTTTCGGCGTGGAGTTGCCCTAAATCAACCGGGTGTCGTGATCCAGAGATCGGCAGAGATTTTAGATGGGTCTCATTTCGACCAGTAAGTTAAATGTCAAGCGTGCCCTGGCATAGAAAAGTTCGGAAAATTTTTCTTGGGGTAGAGTGGAATTTTATTTGATTTTTTCCGTAGTTTTTGACTAACGTTCTTCGCTGTTCGTTGTAATTGTGTTTTAATGCAGATCTAATACAGGACTCTATTTATGGTGGTCCAGGAAAGGCTCTCCTTTCGATTCCAGCTAATGAAAAGATACACAAGAAATTATGAGAAAATTTGAAATTTAAGGCAATAACTTCAGGTGGATAAGTTCTGTTGATATCATGTACTATAATACTTTTGCACGTCATCTTAGTTTCTGAGCATAATATGATGAAATTTGTGACATCACATTCATACTAAGTTTGTTAGTCCTCGCATACTCTACTGCATATCTCAGACCCTTGTACTAGGATACTTGAAAATCTGGATCGTATGAACATAAAAAAACAGACCCATTACTCCTGCAAGCAAGTATTAGCCATGTTTGGATTAGAATTATTCGAGGATAGTACTCATTAAATGCAAACGACTGGAAATCAACTGGAATAGAGTGAGATGGTGGCATAGAGATGCGGCCTTATGTACAACATGCGATTACAAGAACGGATTTATTTAAGTAGATACTTTCGCGTTTTTTTTTTTTAAATTTATCTACATCAGTTATTTGGTCAGAATGTACACAATGGTTAAACGTCTGATATAAACAAAGATTACCAAGCAGAAATGGTATTTAACCGTTTTGGGCTCTTGCAACCCTCCGAAGATGAAAAGCATAAAAACATTCTTTGTATTTATCTTCTAAATCTAAAAAAAAGACTTACTTGTGTATTTTGTGTAGGAATTTGTAAAGCTAATGCCATTGCGTTGGCGTCAAAACTTTCATCTAATGCTACTAAAGCTCCATGAACACCAGATTCTAGCAAATTATTACCATATTCCTGAAAAGAGAGAGAGAGAGACAACAAAAGAAAAATGAGTTAATTAAATTCCACAAAAAATTATGAATAGCATAGGCTCTAAAAAACTTACTTTAAGACCAATATTGGACACCCATCGAATAACACGTTCATTACTCCATACTAAAACATCGCTAAGTGCATTCTCACAGTTTTTTCGCCTCTCCTCTAGGGCGTTACGATCATAGTTGAGCCTTTTCAGGCAGGAAATACCATATTGTAAGCTAGTTCTATGGAAGCTGTCAACCATCTTCAGTTGACCGCGCAAGTCTTTTTTGGTCAAATGATCTAACATACGGGCATCTACTAAACATTCCATAAACGTTGTCCTATACTGTGGCAGACCTAAGCTTGGAAGCCAATAGTTTCCGATCCATTCGTGATTCATATCACCTGAAAGAGTCCAGAGAAGAATCGCGTCAGTTTGACCGTTTGATTGTTGTTCGCGCATTATCCTACCGAAGGCCAGTGTTGTGCGGGAAGTTTGCGGTGCTGATGGTGATGTTAAGGACACCATCTCTTGAATGGCAAGACGAAGTTTCAGTCTATGAAGAGGATTGCTAATACCTGTTGATAAAGATGAATAATTTATAATGGAGACTTTTCATATATGTATGTTTTGTATATCTTACCGATTTCTCTTTGAATCTCTGTATCACTCAATGCGCTCATAATAGCGCCTGATTTAACATTTGCTCGACATGCAGCTACATACCATGCAGGCATTCCAACCCATAATTCCAGCCAAGCAACTATCGTTGGACCATTCCATAGGGCAAAAGGTGTTCCTGCTTTCATTGCTTCTCCTAGTAGATCGTGTCTATAGTCATGCTCTCTGTGGAATAGTAAGGACAAAAAAAAAAAAAACGAAAACAAAAAACAAAATTAAATTGCTTCTACATCTTTTTTTCTCTCTCAACAAAAATTTTTTTACTTCTTCTTCTGACGTCCATAGTCCACAGATGATATTTTTCCTTGCATTGAAATCTTTCCGCCTGATATGCTCATCGCATCGTAGTTGGAATCGATATCGCTCATCGTCACCGATAGATTACCAATCGACATCATGCTGGCCGAACCATCCGACATAGAATCCTTAACTCCTTTGACTTTCTCTTTTTTGCTGAAGAATCTTCCCAAACTAGATTTAATACCCTTCTTCTTTTGTGCTGCAGCCACTACATCTCGACTTACACTCGACGTCGGCGTTTGTAGCATACTCATTGAACCCATTGTGCTAAGATGTCGCAAAGATTCTTGACTACCATGTCTTGAACTTAAAGGTGAGGGGCCATAGTTGCCTACACTAACTCTGTTGAAGTTGAAAAAAAAAAAAGAGGGTCAAGCTTAATTGGACTTTTGTCATCGTTGTCGTCGTCGTCGTCGTCGTCCTGGTCGTCATCAAGACGAAGGAAATATTTGTGTCAAAAGCGATGACAAATCTTAAAAGTAAACACAAGTGAGGCAAGCAAATGTTTAACGGTAAAGGAAAGCATTCAACAAATCTCTACGTAAAGCAAATATGTGAAATGTAAATTATTGTGAGGGTTATAAATTACTTAAAGCAAGAAGGAGCGAGGGGGATGAAGGTTTGAGTGTTTATGTGCGGAAGTTTAGGGATTAGAGTTGACGTTTGCGTGCATAAAAAGGATATTTGCATATGGGGATATTGGTGTGTGTCCCAAAAGATCTGTCATATAAAATTGGGAATTTGCAGGACTAAACCCCTTTTCGACCAATAAACACGTGGCTATTAGGTGTTTCATAAGTTTCCCCTTTGGAATGTTTTTGTTCTATGCTTATTAAAGTTTGCATCGATATAGAATTTACTGACATGGCCGTCTTTAGTCATGCGAGGGCCCAGGGCTCTGTAGTATATGGGGGGCCTCTGACAGAAATTATTTTATTATTTTCAAAACTACTTTGTGTTATTAACAAGAATAATCAAAGGAAACACACCGATTACAAATTCAAAGCTGAGTAAATTGATTTTTAGTCCCGAGGAGAAGAAAGAAAATGCGGGAAATTTAAAAATACTGAGACTGCAAACACTGACATTATACAATGACAATGACGCCTATGTTACCTTGGTTGAAAATTTGTTGCAATGTATAGAATTACGAATAAATCCCATGATCTACTTTCAGTAGCCAAATTCTAAAAGCTAAACTAACTTGTAGAAGGTCGTTTTACTGGTTGGAAAATTGGTCATCGGTTGGTCTACTATCGTAGTGACTAGGGGGCCACAGGGATTACGGGGCCCTAGGCAGAAGCCCAGCTGGACCATGCTTAAAGATGGCACTGCATGTGGAATACCATACAAGGATTGTTAGCTTAATACTTCTGGGCGGATTTATACGTTCAGTTGCTCTGAGAGTTTCGATAGTTGGTGGTGTGTTTGGATTTCAGCATGGTCACATATGGTGTTAAGAATAAAGCTAAAAAAGAAGTCCAAAACGTATCGTCTGGTGCACATATTGATCGGTATTGAAATAGCGCTTATTCTCCCTTCTGGAAGCCTTTATGCAAACAGAGTTTATCTCCGGGAAGTTAGGTCGGCTTTAATATTCGATCTTCATCAGACATATCGCTTAATGATTGTTTACGAATCTTATTGATTTCTTTTAGTAACATTAAAATGAGTGGCATACCATTCTAATTAATGTGTCCAACGGCAGATGCGACGACTGAAATCTTAGTTGAAGATCTGCTCATGAAAGAGCCCTACTGAGGATCTACCCCCTTCGAGGAATGATATAGACTGGCTTTTATAGAAAAATTGTGAAATAAATCTTGTTAGTCGTAGAGTATTACCCTTATATCAGATATTCAGATGATAGTAGAATGGAATACTGTCAAATACTACTACTACTACTCTCTCATACATTTTATTTACACATATACTGATCATAGTAATTAAAGAAAGGTAAACTTCGGCGATTTAGCGATCAGTTTAGTTTTAGTGTAAGTGGAAGAAATGGTAGTTCGCATGGAACCGATAAGGTGAGTGGTTTCAATACGTTTTTTGTAGTGTAATTGTTAATTCTTTATCCTAACTCCTAAATAGGTCCAGAGTTTAGTTTTTGGTATGAAAGTGACATACCGTATCAAATATTAGCAGTGCTTGTGTTGTTAGTAGGTAACTGCTGGTAATAGTTAGATAGAGCTATTTGGAGGGTCACGATGGTGTCAGCGAACACCATGACTTTGTTGATAGTATGGGTCATGAGTTGATCGTGACGGGCAGATACTTTGTAAAAGCTGGAGTTGGGCTTGGGGAGAATTACCGTGGTGTTAGTGAACACTATGACTGTGTTGTCTCACATCCATAGCTGTAGCTTTAGTTGATAGTAAAGGGATGAGTGATGAATGTCTGTGTCGTAGTTATTCCCAATATTCACTGAGGTTGTGTTGTGTGCTCATAGCACGCTTTCTTTATATTTACAGCGGCTCTTTTACTTGGAGAGTATAAAACTTAGCGTCAGTTATGAACGACAATTAGTGAAAGCAAATTAAGCGGTCTCCAAATTCTTTTAATAATTTATATTAAATAAACTTTCTTTTAAATAAAAATTAAATGTATTTTTATTAATATCAATTAGAATCCACAGAAATCTGATAAGAATCTGAACAAAATTTGAACTAGACTTGAAGGAGTTTTATAAGGAACAAAAGAGTTCCGATGATAAGAACCTGAAGGACTTTTATAAGGAACAAAAGAGTTCCGATGATTAGAGCCTGAAGGACTTTTATAAGGAACAAAAGAGTTCCGATGATTAGAACCTGAAGGACTTTTATAAGGAACAAAAGAGTTCCGATGATAGAACCTGAAGGACATTTATAAGGAACAAAAGGGCTCCGATGATAAGAACCAACAGAGCTCTGATGATATGGACTTAAAGGGAATAAACCGATAAGGGGGACCACTGAACAGAGCGAATTACTACAAATAATTACAATAAAAAACTAAAAACAAGACAATTTTTTACAAAACTAAGCCTAAGTTTAAGACGAATTGTATGAACATTGAAAAAATATTAAATAAACGTAACTGTGCTCAGCTAACTGTTGTATTTTTTTTCAGTGTAAGCAAAAACAAAAACATTTGCTCTTTTTCTGATGGTAAAAACTAAAAACGAACATAATATGAATATCTCCAATTAACTCTCTCTCTCTCTCTCTCTCTTGCTTATATTAACTCTCTAGTTGACTTTTACACACTCTGGCTCTGTGAATTACTTTCATTCAATCTTGTTTTAATACACTTTCAAACATTCTGGCTCAGTCAATTACTTTCACTCTGTTCTATCTCTATCGCTCTATTTCTCTCTCTCTCTCTCTCTCTCTCTCTCTACAACAAATAGACAACAACAAAAAACTAACATTAAGTGAAACAAAAACTAACTTTAAGTGAAACAACAAAAACAGAAAAGAAATTCTTGTTTAAATTAACCTTAAATTGTTTGATCCTTGGCTAGGCGGCAATCCCATTGAGCGTCTGCGATTGAATTAAAATCATTAGTGAGAGTGTGTGTGTGTGTGTGCATGTATATGGGCGCATGTGTAAGAGAAAAATAAAATAAAACCATTCAGCAAAAAGTCTTTTTCTAAAAATAAGGCGAAATTTTCTTTGTTTTTTTTTGCGCTCGTTTGAAATGCACTGGAAAAATTAGTACTAAAAACATACGCTTCTCAAAATGTGAATGGTAGTAATAAATAATTAATTAATAATTCAAAATTCACAACTCTTAATATAATTATAGGCAAAATATTATGTAGTTTGTACGTAAGTAGATAAATAAGGTGAATAATAATTAATAATAAAAACAATTTTAATTTTGAATACCTTCTAAGCTCCTCTTGACTATGCGCTAAAGCTTGAGCCACACGTTCTAATCGCAATGATCTTGCGGTTAACGGTGATGCAGCACCTCCAGAACTAGAATCACCACCCAGTGTCATACCATGTAATTCATCTCGTGATACATCAGCTGACAATGCTGGTAAGTTAAGCTGTGTTTATAGAAAAAAAAGAAATTATTAATAACAAAAAAACTATAGAAAAAAAAGAAATGGCGATTTCAGTTTAAACAGATTTTTTTTTCTTTTCACAAAAATTTATGTTTACACGTCTAAACAATGATTATTAACTCACACGCTAGCAAAAATAATGCATTCATGGTAGTGTGATGATATGGTTGTGCGTGCATACACAGATCAGATTATGTCAATTAATTATTACGAATTTTGTTGAATGAAATGGAGCCATCGAGATTCAGTTGTTAATTTAAATGAATTAAAATTTTGATGAGAGTAAAAATTGTGTTTTTGTTTTAGGGACTTGATTTCTATTACAGGGTGACTACAAAATATTGAATATTATATGAAAAAAATTTAATGTAAGTAAGACAGATGTGAGGCCTTATTTTGAAAGAGCCACATTGAGACGAAATATTATTTATATTTTGTAGTTATGTAAATGGTGTTGTGTCTTCCATAATGAGGCCCCATATAAGATGAAATTATTAAGCTTTTGTGGGAAATAAGCACAAAAAAAATCCGTACTTGTTTTTATTTTATTTATTTATTATTTTTATAAATTTAAGTTAAGAAATTTAGTTTGTTTTTAATATTTATATACATATAAATTATTGCTGATTTTAGTTATTGTAAAGAGATCACCCTGTTGTGGCTCTATCCTATCTGAAGAATTTTGAAAAGGCAATATGAAATAAAATAAATGGATGGACAGCAAAAGTTGAGCAATTTATAATATGTTAAGGCAGCTGTGATGGATTCTAGAAGTCCCAAAAGAGCTTTAATGTTTAAATATAAACGTCAAAAAATTTTGACATTCTTTTGACAGACATTTTAGATTGATATAAAAGCGAGAAATACAGGGTGGGCGTGTTTAGGCGGAGGCCAAACCAATTTTGAAAGAATTGGAAGCGTTTTGTCATAACCATGTAAAAGTACTAAACACTAAGGTACGGTTGCAATTACGCGCAGGAAAAATCAGTAATTTTGACCGGTTTGGTCTTCACATAAACGCGCCCACAGCACTAATTTTTCCAATCTGGCCGACCTCATGAACTTTCACAGTTCTGTAGAATATATGAGATCAGGCGGGTGATTCTGATCTTTTATTGTACTTTAATGTCAGAATATACGACAAAATGAAATGAACTTTTCTACTGCTGTTTTTTGTGGTTTTACTCAGTTCAGCAAGTGTTGCATTACGTAGAATGAACTGAAAATGAAATTTCACATTACAATTGCAAAAATATTATTTCAAATTTAAGCACTTGTATTGCTCTAAGTTGGTGTAGAATATCGATTTACTGTAGTTTATAATATTTTTTATAACCTCCAAGCATTGATTATTTATAAATAGATGTGGCCAGAATCATTGACGTCTTAGAAAGGAGATGTCGCTACATGTCTTTCGTTTGTTATTTCCAGCTTGAAAACTTCTAATAAAAGAGTTATTAATGACTGGTAAGGAGTTTTGATTTAGTTGCGAAACATTTTTATATAATATGCTGCAAAAATTGTATTTTTACTATTAAATAAAAGTTTCAATCAAATTTTTGGCAAGTAGCGACATCTCGTTTCTAAGAGTCAATGATTCTGTGCACATCTATATATAAATAACCAATGCTCGAAGGCAGTTAGCTAATTTGTCGTACTTTTAGGCGTATATTCTGACGTTTATTCATTGGTTGATGAACATGATAAATCAAAATGATATGAAATGAAAATATACGCCTAAGCTACGACAGAAGATCAGAATCACTCCTCAGGTTATTTAGAACCCAATGGAAAAGTTGGTGATGCCGGCCAGGTTGAATTTGAACTGCAGTACTTTCTACTCTGTTGTAACTTTGCCAGCTTTGAAAGAGAATTTTTTGTTATCATTTAGTGCATGGTTTTTTTATGGAAAGAAGTGTAAAAAAGATTTGGGAAAAAATTATTACAAAATAACTAGAATTTTCAAGTCAACAGCCAAATTAACTGCTATCAATTAGAAGCTGTCAAAGTTAGTATTGTGAGTTGCAAAAGTTAGTAGAGTTCACAAGGTTGACGCTCTTAAATCTTAAGCGAGAAGTACAGTTCTAGCTGTTCCCACTTAGACCTTAGTATAACTTTAAGAACTGGTAACCCTTGCAAACTTTTGCAAATCACAACACGTACTTTGACAAATTCTGTAAGATAAAAGTTAATTGGGCTGTTGTACAGTGGTCTCAAACCCAAAAAAAAAAAAAACCGGTTAAAAGTCAAAAACGTATTCAATGCCGGTGAAAGTCTGTACTCGGAGATTTTTGGGGTCGGTAACCACGAATTGGAAATCAAATTTCGAAAAAAAAAAATCAATACGCGATGAGTAAACAATGCGGCAGGCCCGACGCTGACGAACGGAATGCGTTCCTAAGCCAGGTAGGGACGCTTCCACTTTCTTAACAGTTATAATACATACTAGGTGCCCACTACAACTATTTCAACGTTTAAAAGTCCCTACAGAAAAAACACTTTCTTTTCGTCTTTTTGCCGGCTTTTTGGGATTTGGAACCATTGTGTCTTGGCTTGAAAATTCAAATTATTTTGAGGTAATAATTGACTACAGCAGGAATAACTTTTCACGTTAAATATTTTTCCCAAATTTTGCAATTGGGTGCTAGGTAACCTGATTTCATATATTCTATAGAACTGACAAAATTGGTGAGACCGGCTTTATGTCGTTTTCGTTTGAACATTAAGTTGGAACTGGTTCCGACCCCGTTCAAACAAATGCTTTTAGAGTTGATCTGAGTTTTTTACTTGTATTTATGTAAACATCAGAATCAATTGATATCATTTTGGAGTGCAAGTCTGGATAACTGTTCATGTAATAATATTTAAATTTAAAAAAATCATCTAAGTATATCAAGCTTAAGTTGATTATGAATGTTTTACCAAAATTATAAGAATGTTATCATTTAAAAAAAACGGACAAATAGCTTTTATGTGTGTGAATCTGAATTGAATCCGAGAAAATATTCAGTTTCAACCTAAGGGGAAGATAGGTCGTATCCAGATCGGAGCTGTGACGTAATTTTTGGTTCAAATGAACACTTTGACAGCGGACCCGAATCGGAACTGAGAGTCAAACAAAAATGATATTAGTGTAAACAGTACTTAACACAAATATTACTTGACCAAAAGACACAGAAATGATGACCAAATATAAATCAGTAAACTGTCAAGTAATTGACAAATATATTTAGGAGGTTATTCTTCTAGTTTAAAAATAAAAAAATAAGTTGAAAAATATAGAAATCGAGTTAAGCAAAAACCAAACTAGTCCTAAATATTTGATTTTGATTTTGGTTGGAATTAAAACGCCACCATCTAACCAGTCTGATACTAACACATAATTAGTTTTGGATTAAAAATCCATTTTATAACGTCAAGAAGTGGCGGTAATATTTATAAGACAAGAATTATGCAACAATTAATTGTAAATAAATATAAATAAAATAAAATATAAATTTTAGACTGGAAATAACCAAACTAGTCTTAATATTTGGTTCTCACATAAATGCGACCAATGTGAAGTATTGTAAAGACCCGAATGTGGGGGGTAAACTAGAATGCCCACTATTCATACAACTTTAGGACCCGACATCAACAGACATGAGAGATGTCTTAAACTATGCATTATGAAACTCTGAAGATATTTTATTAAGAATGTTTATTTTAATTAAGCGGGGAAAAGCTTTGGCGATGTAGCTTGAGGGTACTTTCTTTCCTACTGTTTGTGATTGCGCGGAATTGGTGCGTCGTGAGAAAAATGTTGAAAACAGAGCACTAATTTGAGCATGGAAGAAATAACTGCAAAAATATATGTGAAATGTAGTAACTGGGGTGTATGTGACCCAAGTGTCTGAAAATGCGTTTTCTAGCAGCAAAATCGTTCCGAGGAAGTTTTCTGAATTGGGGTAAAAGTACACCAGCCGATAGTACTCGGCGAGACCTTTCATTTGATATGCAACATGCCGCATTGGAACAATCACCTCCGCCTGCCGGGGGTTCCTACCCCCCACCTACCCCTCACCGTAAAAGTATGCAGAGAAAAATTTCGTCTATGAATTATAGCTGGTAATGAGTTATAGCGAACAGTGAAACCCATTTTCCGATCGAACATAAACCTAACGAGTTAGAGCCGATCTAAGGTGCGAAAAATCTAGTACCTCAGTTCAAATAAAAAAAAATCGAAATCCTAAAAGAGTATGAGGATCACTGTTTAAGTATCCGAGTATAGGAGTGTGGGTACTCAAACTTCTTCTCAGGACCTAAGGAATTCGATTCTGTACTAGATTTACCAAAAAGTACTAGATCGAACCTTAACTCCCCAAGCTTTCCCCCCGCTTAATTGAAATAAACATTCTTAATAAAATATGTTCAGAGTATCATAATGCATCGTTTAATACTGAGCCTTAGTTTCAACGTCATACGTGTAGCGATTTTGCGAATTGTAGGAATTTGCTGAGCCTGACTCCGCTGTAACTCGTGAACTATTCATCTGATTGAAAAACGTTTCATAAAAAAGTTGTAGGAAATTTGATGCTTTATAATTTTTCTAATAGATATTTTTAACATTTATTATTATATTTAATATTATTCTCGAAAAACCACAATATGGCTTAAGATCGCAAACTCGGAATATTAATGAGAACACCAAACTGTACACAAATCTATGAAATTAGAACTCTTCTTGATCTTTTGTATGTCAGAACCTACCCCACAGCCTGGCATAAAAGTATTTTTTTGATTTTCATAAAAATACACGGTAAACAAATACCCCGGTTATTAAAAGCTTTTATTTTGTAAAAGTACATTTTTACTTATACAGGGTGTCTCGATAATTGGTTCGCATAATTCAAAGGTTTGATAGCTGAAGTGGTGACAAGCAAAAAGCAAGGCGTAAGTGGCGTCGTTTCGGTGGTAGGGGAGGTTTAAGTCTTTTAGTACCTTATACACTTTACACCCTGTAACTTTCTTGATATACACCCAATATAAAGGTAAGATTCATCTGAGATGATAACAAGTCGTCTAAGCTTTCCAAATAATGCACAGTCAGCTTTCATGTCAGCTTCTGTCGGAAGTTGTAGGACGTCAAAGTAAAAAAAAAAATGGAATTGAAATTTTTATCATTTTGTTCATTTTGCGTGGAATTGCATAAAATTAGGCGTAATTTATATCGCCAGTTCAAAATTAAAAACAAGTTTATCTCAAAAACATTCGGGGTCTGTAAATCTTGTAAAAAAACTTTATATTAAGCAATTTGGCGGGAAAATCGTTAAAATTTGAAAAAATTAGAAAATTTCTTCCAATTTTTTCTATTTTGACGTCCTACAAGTTTCGACGGAAAATACCAGTTATTATCGAGCCCTGTTTGCTATTCATCATTGAATGAAGTCTGAGCCGAAATGCTGATATGAATACAATTAAAATGAATTCAAAGTAAATTACACTATTAATATATAATTTTGCAGTTTGTTTCCCTAGTAGAAATTGCTCACAGTTTTACCTTGCCTCCTGCCCCGCAAGGGGCAGTTATTATGTAAACCAATACTAATTTGACTGAAAAGTATCAAGGTGTTTGCAATTCATAAAGAAACATATAGAAAATTAAGTCTGGATGAGCCTCCTGATGAGCACTCATTAAATCTCATCGAAGGGCTCATTGGATAGCATGAAACTGCTCCCTATATACTAAACCAGTAATGAATAAATATTTATTCTTGTCATCACCTTGTCAGATGACATTTCTACTAGGAAAATTTTAATTGATTTTTGTAATTTATTTATTTAAGTTTTTAAATTATTTATTTTAAATTAATTTGTTGATTTGTTTTCCGCGGAAAGACTGTCGCCAGACTGAACCAGACGTTATCCCCAAATCCTTACGCCTCAGCGTCTGTCTTAGAGTTTGATTTGGAACCGGAGTTTGAATTCAGAAAAATATATGAAATCAATCGTAAATACAGATTATCATTTATGAATTCATCATGACACTCATTAACATGCTCATTAATAAACTCATTGTGACACTCATTGCTATGCTTATAAATAAGCTCATCGTGGCGCTCATTATGTACTCATCGAAGTGCCCATCTAATATTCTGAAATGCACAAAAGAGAAGCAAAGTATACATTTCGAAATAAGTGAAAGAGATGCAATATCTCATGCACACTATCTGTGAATAAGTAAATAAATGAGTTTTTTCCCAGCTTTGATTCAAACGCGAATAAATTTCATCAGTACGTTCATCTGATTGCTCATGAGGAGCTCATTGGTGAGCTCATCATGATATATCTACCAGGGTTGGATTTAATGTTTTTGTTTGTATTAAAACATAAATTCGTGATGTAAAATTACACCTTAAAACTGTTGAAAATTTTACATATACAAGTATGATTTGCATTTATTTCACACAGCTACACAAAATTATGGAAAATATATTTTAAAAAGAAAACTTTTTTTTATTTTTTTAATTAATACTAAGAACACACATTTTAGCATTATTGAGAAATGTTTTCTCTTCCTTGTGCCTCTGTAAATGTCAACCAAAAATTGAGGATGAAAAAGGTAGACATACTTATGTAAAGCTGTTTGATTTTTTTCTTTACACTGTACACATGTAATTTTACACAAATCCGCTTGTGTAAAAAAATTAAAAAAAAATGTGTTGGAGAAAGACAAAATGAAATTGAAAGAAATTTATGCCATTTTCATTAGTAATAAGAAATAAATAGCGGCCATAATCAATTCCATTAGAACTTTACAAAATTCCTAGACTAATTAAACTCAAAAACTTCATAATCTCCTATAGAATATTATTTTGATTCATCATCCAAGGATTCAAGGGGAATATCCCTATAATTCAATCCACATATGAATAGAGGAGTGAGTATCAACTAATGCACAAGTTAAGTGTTAAATTATAAAATAAAATAAAATAAACTGCAATTACGTGTATACACTATAGAAAAAAAAAATTCAACATGCATCACTTTATGTAATATGGAGGAAAGGTAAACTTTTCCAACAGAAAATCTCTCAAACAACTATGGAAAATGCAATTCGTTAAAGTTTCGCAAAAATCATTTCACAAATCAATCTAAAAAGCGGAAAAAAACTTGATGAAATTTCATAAGGAAAGAAGAGCGCATTCCGAATCGAAAGTTTCTCTTTGAATCTGTTGGAAGTTAATAATTGTATGAATGAGGAGTGTATGAGTGTGTGTGTGTGTATGTAGTAAGTATGTATAATACATAAATGATGGGCAAATGTTTGTTGTTGCATATATATTAGTTAATAGCAGGTAAAGCCGAAAATGGGTGGAGGGAGGGGGTAGAATGATTTGATATTAAAATAGCAAGGTTGCTACTACCACTTGACTTGAAAAAAAAAATTAAGTTGAAACTTTTTGAACTTAATCGCGTTTCGTTCGTTCAAAATGATGAATGTGATTTGAGATTGGTATTTTTTTTCAGACAAGTTCAGAAAGTTGGGCTATTTCTTATGCTCTAGCTTGAAGATTTTTCTTATTTCTTTTTTTTTTGTGACGAACTACTTAAAAGTGACCTTATCTAACATCGATATCCATGATGGATTAATTTTTGAGCAGATATTTTATTTAAAAGTTTTTTCTTAAAGACCTCTAAGATAATCTGATGAGTTTTGAGGGTCTATTCAAGTTATTTGAACATTCATTAGCAATCGTAATGCATCTACAGTTGGTAGGTATAGATGGCACTAGAAACATTAAAAACGTAAATAATAAAAGAAAAGTAAGAATAAAAAAAAAAGAAAATACGGAGTCCTTAGAGTAGGTTTCAAAGTTTTAATTATGAAAAGGAAACGTGTGGATAATTCATATAATTATCATACACAGTTTATACGGACCTCAGCTTTACGTTTTTAATTCAGTATTTTTTGCATATGTTGAAATGAAATTTTTATTGGTAAATTCTACCATAGATGTCGCATGCAGTACCAAAAAAGTATACAAAATTTATATGGCTGGGTGGTCCATTCCGGAATGGACCACAACATTTGAACTGATGTGTACGTCGAGTGATTCATATTTTTTCGTATCTGAAGTGTTGAGGAGGTCGATCAACCGAATACAAAACTGCTGTTAAAAAAACATTTGTTCTCGGCATGCTCTAAGCCGTGTTGTTGCCAATTCCAGAATGCACTACCCATTTCACAATTTGTATACTCTGCTCTAGTATGCCATGCGACATCTAGTTCTTGTGCCATCTATGATTCTACTCAGGTTTATAAAGCTTACGAGGGTTGCGCTACACTTAAAAGTTTTGCGATTAGGCATTATAATTTTTTTGATTATTTGAGATTTCTTTAAGGAGTTCAAAGTTGTTTTCCATCGCCCCGGGCGGTCAGACGTTTTTCTTTAATCGCTTCGGCTATTGGACCAGAGAGTACATGCGCTTCCCTGAGACCCTTTATTTCCCTAGCGATGCTTTCCATGGATAATTAGACTTACAATCTCTCGGATATAAATATTTACCAGTTTTCAGTAACACGTTTACATTCATAATTATCAAATTCTGGGCTTCACCCGCATCTATTTGTCTTCGCTTGAGAGCCAAATCCTATTAATGGCAGGCAATAGGGAAGCTCGGGGCATAATGACGAACGGGACATAGTGACATAGTTCCCAGAATATGCAGGGTTAAGTATTGCCAACATATGGTCAACATTTTTTTTCACATTAGTGTACGAAAAAAACCAGACGAATTTGAATATAAAAGAAATTTTGGAATGTCAACCTATTTATCCTAAAATCTCCGAAATCTACGAGTATCTTGTTGCCCGCTCTCTATGTTGATTCATACTACACGCCTGTATATACTGATTTTTCACTACAGCGACAACAAATTCTAACACAAGCACAATTCGACTACGCTACATTTGATTTATCACACTTCCTGTTTTCTTTATATTCCAAAATCATTGATGTTATATAGAGAGAACAAAGGGAAACAACGCGAGCTGTGCCCTGGTGGAACAGTGAACTAGATAGATTAAGAGCCAATTCTAGAAGACTCTTCAACAAGGCAAAAACAACAGGTGCTTGGAATGATTACAAGCGCGCCTTGACTGAGTACAATAAAGAGCTGAGGAAATCCAAGAGAAGAACTTGGAGAAATCTCTGCGAGAGTATTGATGATCTACCCACGAGTGCAACACTTCAAAAAGTTCTCTCTAAGGATAATAGGACCAATAGTATCGGCCTTCTACAGAAAGTACAGATGGCAGCTACACGAGTAGCTGGGAAGAAACAGTAAGTTTGTTACTACAAACTCATTTTCCCGATTCGAGAGCTATGCAAGATGACAACGAAATCCCTGGAGAGCTAAGACCTGAATGCAGGTCCTCCAATAGGATTAAAAGTCTCTCTGGCAGAATCTTCACCCCACGGAAAGTCAAATGGGCCGTCAACTCCTTTAAGCCATTCAAATCGCCTGGAGCTGATGGCCTCTTTCCAGCCCTACTTCAACAAGGGCTAGAAGAGATACTGATAAATCTCATTAAGATCTTTAGAGCAAGTTATATTCTAGGATATATACCAAGGACGTGGAGGGAAGTTAAGGTAACATTTATACCTAAAGGGGGAGTCACCGGCATTACCCAAATCCTACCGTCCCATCAGTCTAACTTCATTTCTTCTCAAAACAATGGAGAAAGTGTTAGACAACTATATTAGGAGGGGTGCACTCAAGCGATCACCGCTGCACCCAAATCAACATGCTTACCAAGCAGGAAAGTCTACCACAACTGCCCCTACATAGTCTTGTCCTAGGACTAGAAAAGGCAATAGAGGATAAAGAGACTGCCCTATGTGCATTCCTAGACATCGAAGGAGCATTTGACAATACCTCCTTTGAAGCCATTGAGAATGCAGCTACCAAAAAAGGAATTGAACCTTCCTTGATAAAATGGATAAAAGATATGCTTGAAAGCCAGAGAATCACAGCTAACCTGGAGGAGGACTCTATTACAGTAGTGGCTGTAAAGGGATGTCCCTAAGGTGGGGTCCTGTCCCCTCAACTAGGGTCCCTGGTTGTAGATGATCTCCTGCAGAAGCTAACCAACTCCGGCTATGACAATCAGGAATATGCGGATGACCTGGTCATTACAATTAGGGGCAAACATGATCAGATAATCTCTGATTTATTGAAAAATGCCCTAAACATAGTTTACAACTGGTGCCAAATAATGGGACTTCGAGCCAAACCTGGTAAGACAACAGTTGTTCCCTTCACGAGAAAAAGGAAGCTTTACATACAAGCACCATCTCTTGAGGAAACAATAGTGGAATTCTCAAAGGAGGTCAAATATCTAGGTATTACCCTGGATAACAGACTAACCTGGAACTCTCACTTAAAAAGAGTACTGGATAAAGCTACAGTGGCAACATGGACATGCCGCAGGCTTTTTGGCAAAACTTGGGGTCTTAAACCTAGAATGACTCTGTGGTCATACACATCTATTATAAGCCCCATGGTCACATACGCCTCACTCGTTTGGTGGCCAAAAACAAAATAAAAGACAGCTCAAGCTAGTTTGCAAAAACTACAACGGCTTGCATGTCTAGGAGTAACCGTACCTGCCCAACTGCGGCCCTAGAGGCTATGTTGGACCTGCTAGCCTTACATTTGCATGTCAGGGAGCAGGCCATAATTAGTGCAATTAGGCTACAAAGGGCAAACCTCCTAAGTACAAATAATCTGGTTGGCCACCTGAAAGTCCTCCAGGATTTCATAGAGGACCCGATGGCTAACCCAATTTCAGACGTTATGCCGAAACGCCATAACTTTGAAACACCATATAAGGTGATCGTGGGGAACCGTCAACAGTGGTACACTGGGGACCTACCCTTTGAAAAAGGATCTCTTAAATAGTACACGGATGGATCCAAAATGGCAGGTAAAGCAGGCGTGGGCATATATGGGCCAAGGTGCCATCTCGCAAAGGCACTGGGGGCCAGAAATACACGCCATAGATCTCTGCGCTCGCGAAATCATCCACAAAAATATGCGTGGAGCAAAAATATACATAATATCAGACAGCCAAGCAGCACTTAAAGCGTTAAACTCGTTTATCTTTGAGTCAAAGCTGGTTTGGGACTGTCTTGAAGCAATTGGCCGAGACATCTAGGGTGACACTGATCTGGGTACCAGGACATGAAGGCATTATGAGAAACGAGAATGCAGACCGCATTGCAAAAGAAGGAGTCAAATCTCCGTTTATTGGCCCTGAGCCTGTCTTTGGACACCCAAAAAGTCACCTCTCAGCTCAGCTGAGATCAGGCTTTGGGAGGACAGAACTAAGAAGGAATACTGGGAAAATACCCCGGGGCTGAGACAAGCGAAGAAGTTTATAAAGTACTCGCAACAGAGGACAAAAGAATTCCTCACACTCAGCAGGAAGGAACTAAGGCTCATAACGGGCCTACTTACTGGGAATTGCCCACTTAGATACTATCTTAAGAAGATGGGTAATGTCAATGATGAGACCTGTCGATTCTGTATGGAAGACGATGAATCCGCTGGACATGTCCTATGTGACTGTGAAGCTCTGTGCCGCATAAGGCTAAGACATCTAGGAAAGGTATTTCCACTGCCAGAGGATGTCGAAAAAATGGCCCTAAAGAATATTATAAGCTTCATCAAAGACCTTAAGTTCGAATGGGCGCCCTAGGGCATCCAGGGGTAATGCCACAATAGATCTTATAGGTCGTAGTGACAAGATGAGACGCAGAAACCCTGTCTGCATCCTTCGTAATTAATAATAATAATAATATAGAAAGAGAAAAAAATTAGAGGAGTGGTTATAGAAAAGAGCCCTGCGGGATTGCAAGAAAATCTTCTTTACGGGGCTAGCGAACAATTATTTTGAAAATTAACTATAATTCAAAGGGGGTAGATTTAAATTGGTGCACATTTTATTCCCTTATAGTTGTGTGAATTACACATTGTGAAAGTGCATTGCATTTGATAAATATGCACCACCAGGTTGTGTGAAATGGAGATCGATATTTTGAAAAATTCTAGGAATATTTTTTGGAAAAATTATAATTTTATTGATAAGCAAATAAATTCTAATAATGATGAGAGTTTTTAAACTTTCGGTTTTAAGAGTGCAGAACAGAACAGATTCATTCTTTTTACACATTGAATTGAACCAATTGAAGTCAATAATTATTTCAATTTTAGATATATGTTTTTGGCAGCGAAAGCTATAGCCGTAATAATTTGGTTCAATTCCGTTTAAATAAAAAAGAAAAACAAGAAGAACTTGTACAGTTCAATCGGTTCTCGTTCATAGATTTTAATGCCATGTCCTACGTATAGATGCCTCTTTCATTTAATATTTTTTATTTTGGGATAGAGGGCAATTGCAAAGGCCGAAACCATACAGAGCGAGTTTTTACGACTTCGACTCAGTCGGCTTTTCATAACTTCGGAATGGTGAACTTCTTGAACTTTTTTATTGAACACAGTGTGAACGTTGACAACTTTTATATTTTTTTTCTAGGTTTTTATGACTCCGGGGCTTTTTGAGTTATAACTTAACTCCGCATCTCGCATCAAACTATTCAACTGTTCTTGAAAAGACATTTCTGAATTCACTAAAATCAAATCAGCTGCTCGCTGTAAATACCGAAAATAATGTTACTAAGGGCCTGTTCGAATCGCAAGTTTTCGTCTTGTTATTACAGCTAGTAACGTAACATCGAGTTTCTATCCGAATCGATGTCTATACCACCGAGCTTTCTTACTTTGTATAACAGTTTAAACATCTCGTTAGCTTGATCACCGAGTCAAGAGTTGAGTTGACTTATTTAAATAGACGACATATTTTCGGGTGATATTTATTCGCTGACTGTCAAGATCAACAGATCGAACAGGTTAGCTTGGTCTAACTATTATAATATAGCTGAACTTGTTGTGTTACGTCACTAGCTGGAATAACAAAACGAAAACGAAGACTTGGTTTTGGACAGGCCCTAAATGTCAAAAATTGTGTTGGGAGTAGAAACTAGTTCTACGTCAGGCTCAGCCGGGCTTCAGTATAGTGGGCTCAGCCGATTTCACTATTAGCCCTTGCCTAGCTTTTTCTACATGAACTATCGAAAGTCGGCTGAGTCAGGCACTGAGGGCGCGATCGCACTGTGTTTCGGCCTTAAGTCGTACTTATCATCGAAAATGTCAAATGTATTTTTTAACAATTTAGCCCTCTACATGTGAGGAAATGAACTTATCATCCGTAATAGAATTTACTGAGTGAATGAATTTGAATGGTTTTAGTATTTATCCAGCAGCACATCTTCAATCTGGCTGCTCAGGAAAGTCGCCATATAAAACCGATCTTTGAACATTTGAAGTTTCGGACCGTAGAGGCATGCATAAAATCAATTTTGCTGATATCTTTTTAGGTGTTAGTACGATAAGCTTCTATTTATGAAGTGTAAGTATGCATATCCTTCTCATATCCACTTGATTAGGTTTTTATATTCTTTCTACATAAACAACAAAACCTATCCATCAAAAATAAAACCTCCTCGATTCGATTTTATTACAGCATCATTATAGACAAGAAAAATGAAAACATGCATGTGGTAGGCAACCTTAAAAAAATTTGAAGGCGTTTTTTTTTTAAAGTACATAGTAGTAGTTAGTGTTTTGGATATGGGTGTGTTCTTCTTTTAATATGTATGTGTATGTATTGCATATACTTTGTCTGTATATTTATATGAGGGATGCATTATTCTGCATATGAAAGTACCTGACTAGAAGGAAGAGATTCAGATAATTGGCCAGGACTAAGTGAGGCCGCATATTGATGTAGATGGGCTGGTGACATTGAGGCTGGAGCCTGCAATTCGTACTAAATATTTATTTTCTGCATTGAATTAATTAAATAAATAAAAGAAATTTTGTTATTGATTGTCATATTACATATATAAAACCAAAAAAAAAAGAAAAAAAGTATTTATATTACTAAAAGTGAGAAATTTACCGAAAATACATAAGATGTGATTTCAAATTAAAACTGGAAATATTCGGACTGCCCGCCGCTAATAGTTATACACACATCTAAAAACACATATAGTGCAGTAATATACATACAAATTGTCCATATGTTCCATACAGTCATATAATGTGTGGTGAAGTATATAATAAATAGAGAAAGATAGAGAGAGAGAGAGAGAGATAGAAAAAAAAATATATAAAAATATAAAACACACAAACAGACAGACACCAGAGAGAGGCAATCCAAATATTCCCGGTGGAAAAATTTCAAAACATTTCTCTCACAATGCACCAATTTCGAGAAAAGTAACAGAATTTAACAGATTTTAACAGATTTTTTTTTCAATATTTTCAACTGCGCATGTAATAAACAAGCAAGCAAACTTAGCCAAGATGGCGATCACTTACCGTATGATATTTATGTAAATAATCTCTATTAGGACTATTAGGAGTACTTCGGCCGCTAAGCGGTGGGCTTTGTCTTTCTATGGATCGACCTCTTGCCAATAGGTTCATATGTTCCAAACTTCCAACGCGGGATTCTAATTCTTCGGCGCGTGCTTCTGTTGACTGCTTTTCCTCTTGAATTAACCTGTGGTTGAAAGTTAATTTAGTAAAGTTTTTTTTATTATTATTTAATTCATAAAAGGAAAGTTATTTCATTTTAAAGATTCGACAGATTAAGGAAACTTATACCAATAGGTCAGGAAATAGTTTACGATTGTCTAGAAACCTTCAAAACATTGACGAGTGGAAATAAATTCATTTTCATGTTGGTGTCCGGATGTGTGTGTACCATAGAGGTAATGAAATTGCTGATGGCGGAGCGGATACTCATTTTGTGGGACCCAGATCTATTTGTGACACTTTCAAATGCAACCTTAGAGCTATCCTAAATATCCAGACGGAAAAACCCAATCCTGTTGTTTGCTAATGTTGATAGTGTGATGGAGAAGAACTGTGCTACCAAAAAACCATCGTTTGTAATGAAGTCACATGATCGTCCACTATCCTAATCACATTCAGTTCCTACCCTACTGTACCATACCCGATATTCACACAAATACATGCCCTGATAAACGCTTCTCCACAGAGTACGCGCAGAGAGAGCATACATCTCTCATATGATTGCGCTTCTAGGTTGGACACGACACGACACCACAATAATCCGCGTATATAAAAAGGGGGCCATCATGACAGTGAAATAAGTTGTCTACCTTGATCCATCCAGCGAACATCAGCAGAGATCAACGGTCAACAAGAGGACAAGAGACGACATCAAACCGAACTGAGGGCTAAAGATTAGCCCCTAAGGACCAAAAGAGGACAATAAAGAGAACATCGAGGGAAATTACGACAACTGAAACAGGAAATGGCGCAAAGCGCACTTGACTTGACTTCGTGCCTCCCAGCATCTCGCCTGATCACATCGTTCTCCTAGTCCGAGTATTTAACCTTTTCCGTTTTGACTATATCTACGTACGTTATTCGTATTGACCGTGGTAATAGCATTCGCACCCATTACCCGACCAGCTCCTCTTCGTTCTGGCTATATCTACAGCCTTCGTACTGATCTTAGTCATAGTATTCGCATGCACTTGTTATTTCACTTCGTCCTTAGTGTTGGCTATATCTTCGGCATCCGTACGTTCTTCGTACTGACCCAAGCTACAAGCATTCGCACGAAGCAGCCCTTTTAAGTATATTAGTAATATATATTTTTTTATATGCAGAGGAATAGGAGATTCCATCCCAAGCACGGAGGCCATAGCGGCTCATTGTTCTATCCTGCTAGAAGCCCATTCACCAAAACCTTTCTGTCCTCTTAATGGAGCGCATCAGGTCTTGGTGAGGAAGGTTTTTCAGCTCATCTACAGATAGAAGGGCAGACCCTAGAGTATCCAGCCTGCTCCGGGCGAAGGTCGGACAAGCACTCAAAAAGTGTTCGGTTGTCTGAAGCTCTTCATCCATGCAGGACAGACACTCAGGCCCATTCTTGTTAGATGAGGTCGAAGCGAGCTGTGGCCGGTGATGATGCCAACCACAGTTCTATATTGTTTCCTTCCGAGCACTATGAGAAAATCAGAGACATTCCTATAGGGGCTATTAAGAAACAGTTCTGTGCACCTGCACTTACTCAGGTCTGCCCATCTCTGCTGATGCTTCCTTTGAACATCCGGTATGATGAGAGAACCGATACTCGGGGTGGCAACGCCTACGGCGGGTTCCGGTCTGAGGAACGGAGAATCAAAGCCAGCCTTAGCTAAAAGGTCAGTCGTTTCATTCCCCATGACCCCCATGTGACCAGGAATCCACAGAAGGGATACCTTGTTGTGGATACACAACTTTCCACAGACGACCTGCAATCTCCCATTAACGTATATGTTATCCGTGGGCCACTCAGAGCCATCAAGGCTGCCTGATAATCCGAAAGGATAGCAATGTCCTAACCCTTGATTTGCATATCAAGATGGTGAAGATTTCAGCCTGGAAGACAGCGGTGTGTCTTCCAAGTGAGTATTCCATCCCAATGTCAGGTTCAAGAAAGTAAACACCCGCCCCAGCTCCCTCATTAGTGACAGAGCCGTCGGTGAAAATTTTTAGAGCGGACCACGGAAGGCTTGATAAGGAACTTCCCTCAATCCACGATTCCCTTATAGAAAAGCTCAAGCGGAGAGTATTCCGAAACGGTAACTCATTTTCTGTGTCGCTGTCTCTGTCCTCTCAGGAAAACGTTACAGATTTTTTGGTGGCTCCCACCTCCTGGAAGAACTGCATGAAGCCGGAAATGAGGGTTGGGAGCTAATTTTGAATTTTGGTCTGGTTGGGACTTATGAGCAATTGCTCAAAGTATGGAGGATGAACAATGGCCCTTGTTGTGGTCTACGTGCCAACGACCCATTTCGGTTCCCAACCTCGTTCCAATCTAATCGAATCCAATAAAAAAAAATAGGACAATTTGAAATTAACTGGAGTCTAGCACAAAAAAAAAAAGAATTTCTGTGGAATTAGATTTTTTTTTTTAGATACATACTATATTCCTTTGCAATCCCTTGGGTATGCAAATTACTTACATAAAACCACCAAATACAAAGAAACTCACCTAATTTCATTATTAATAGCATCTAATTGTTCCTGTAACATCATAGCAAGTGTTTGAGCATCGGTATGCCCAGTTGGTGACATGATTTCAGCTGTGTTAAACAATCCTTCATTGTCATCTCCGTCTGGACCACTTGACACATCAAATGCTTGCTGTACATTCGCTAAAACATGTGCCTGTTGCAGCTTACCCCATTCCTAAAGTTTGTATAGAAGAAATTTACATAACGTCATAAAAATAATTTCAATACGAAAACTTTATATGTACATATGTATGAGAGCGGGCGAGTTGCGGTGACATATGACATAACATAACGTAACATACCTGTTCCGCTAGACTCCTTGCAAACTGTTCAGAATCATCTAATCTCGGCTTACTACGTCGCAGGGAATGTGTATCGAAACTGGTATGAGATGTACTTCTTGAGAATGGAGCACCACCATCAACAACACTGCTCGGCGAAAGGCTACGTGTGAGAGCTTCTGTTTGCTGAATATTATATGCGATTTCCTGCTGAAGTAATTGTCTCTTGAAATTTTCAATATCTAGCCTAGTCTTGGATAGCTCTTTTAGGATGTCACTCTTCTCTTGATGTAGTTCCTCTGCTAGTTTCCGTGCCTTTTCTAATTCTTGCGTTAATGTATTCTTCTCGTCCAGAGCATGCATTCGCTCCTTTAAGTGCACCTGTAACCTATCATTGGACTCGGATAGCAATTTATCTACTGTCGATGATAAACGCTGATTGTGCTCCTCGTTCATTTTAAGTCTTTGGTTAAGGCGGATAACTTCAGCATTTTTCTCATCAAGATTTGCTTCTAATCTTTGGATACGATCTTCAGCTGATCCATGTCGTTCTTGTGCCTGTAGAATAATTAATATTTTTTTGTTTTGTTTTGTTTTTTTTTTTTAATTTTTAAAAAAAAATTTTCAACTAAAATACACAATTTTTCAAAAAAACCAAAATTACAGACACAATCAAAGCAATATTTATTACAGCGCGCGCACCTCTATGTTACAGTTACAAAAAAAAAGGGGAAGAGAATATCTGTTGTGCGGAGGTGTGAGTAGAAAGAGAATTTTAAAAAATTAATAAGAAACTCATGCTTGCATTTTTCTTCTTTTTTTTATAAGTAAATAATTAGAAAATAAAAGTAGTGCAGGTGTCAAAAAAGATGTTTTTATTTCTCTTTTGCTTTATTTTTTCTTTATAGTTAAATAGAAGGGTTTTGCTTTAAATTGTTTTTTTTTTGTGTCATTTTTGTAGAGTTTAGTGCAGAAATATATGTACAGAAAAAAAAAAATATGGTTGAGAGAGGCTGCTTTTATCTGAATGCCGCCTAATTGTTTTTTTTTTAAATTTAAAACAAATTCATATTTAAAAATCTTATCAGTTTTGGACTAAAAGTAAATAAGAAAAAAATTAAAAATACTTTCGAGTTGATTAAAATTAGTTTTTTTCTTTCATTATTTACAGACGCTATTAAAGTCTAACGCAATTTTAGAATATGTAGATCAAAGTGTTGATTCGTTTTTAGCCTGGATTATGTAAAGGAGAGTTTTACAGTCAAAGACTATGTGATAATCCTTTCAATGCAGGTGAAAAGATGAATATATGATCAATTTCCAAAACGAAGAGGGTATCCTCGATTCATCTTATACCGTAGACACACGGGACATATCAATGATCATTTACGGAGCAATGATTATTGCATAGCTCGTGTGTCACTGCATCATTGGCGTAATGGTCATTTGTTTCGTCATTGCAGCAATTACGCCTCCACAAGCTCATTCGTTTGCAATTATGCATTGCTTGTCATTTCTTTTAGCGATAAGCGCGCTTTCAGCGGTGAGGAACTGCAAATTATTGGAGAAATCAGCTGTTTTTCCAGCCATCACTGTCAGATGTCATTTGTGAAATTAGCTGATACATTTTTCAAGGTGAATTTTGCATGTTTCCCAAATTATTGAGTTCTTTAAAAAAAATTTCATACATTATAAATGGAAAAAGAGACGAAGAAAAAACCAAGATTTTGGAAAACTGCTGAAAATTATAAGTTATGCGAGCTGTGGCGCATTTATATAAAAGATCTGAGAAAGGCATGAAGAAATAGCCACATATACGCGGATATGTCTGTCAAATTTAAGGATATGGGAGTAATCGCCAGTATGCACAAGTGACACATCTAATGAATGGGTCAAATCTGGTCTGTCAAATCTAATTACGTGAATACCGTCATTGCCGTGTGCCACCCCAAAACAGGAATGATCATTGATCCAATTACGTAATTGAACCAATGATCATTGATATGTCCCATGTGTCTAGGGTATTAGGCTTAAGGTTCCTAAGTAAAAAAAACGAAACAATTCAAGTGATTAATCCATCAAGGTCACACAGGGGAGACAATCTGTATGATTATGATGATACTCTCAGAATTGAGAAGAAGAAAGAGAAAGAAGGAGAGTATAAAATAAATTATTCTCTTTGGTGACTCGGCTCTTAAGGAGATGCAGCCCGAAAATAAATGAAATAGAGTAAAAACGAAGAATCCTCTAAAAACAAAGCACGTCTCGCAATCCGTACCTGAACTTACTACTTAAATTCAAGGAAGTAGCCGAAAATGAAAATGTACGGTTCGGGATTGTTTCCGCACTTTATTCAGAGAAAGGGTTTAGTGCAGACCAAATCTAAGGCCGTACAAGATATCATCCTCAAGAGAATTATAGAGGGCAAATAAGGTCTAATAAAGTATCAATGATAGGGATTCTTTCATTCTCAAATGGTTTGCTCTCAACTGTGGGGGGGGGGGGGGATCTCGAGAAAGGCGCCTATCTGAAAGTAGCAGAATGTTGAAATTCCACGACTTGTTTCGGGCTGCACTTTCAGTTTTGAAAACTTCACGGATGTGATCCTTGATTAAATCATCGAGGGTCAGAACAAAGAGCTGAAACCGGCCGAATTACTAACTAAAGAATTGATGCTCTCTGTGTGGGGATCATAAATACTTATTAGAAGAAGTTAAGAGCTCAGCTATATGTGGGTCTCGAGAATGGTCTAACTAAAACCTAAAAACGGGGGGAACTTTAAAGGTTGAGGATCGCTTGATTAAGCTTGACTGAAGCTTCGACTGGGATCAGGAATAGAAAAGTTTGGTAGCTTCTAAGAGAATAGGCAAAATCGAGACCTTATTGGAACAAAAATTCCAGTTAACAAGACCAGTGGCTGCAATAACTATGCTATGCTTTCATGATAATTGCTCGAAAGTGCAAACAAAACGGCCTCACTCTAAGAACTTACACATGCCCTATGATGGCAACGGAGACATGGTTAAGGAACACATAAGCTGTTTGCAACATGTCAAGCCCACCAAGAAATTATGAAAGTATGTCAATCGAAAAGGCAGCTTTGCTGGACTAAACCAAATCTTCGGATTACAGCTATGTGGTGCGCATAGGAAGAATTTTATAAGAGATCAGGCTAGAAATTTCGCCGCAGCAATGACCATAGAAGTAGCGATAAAAGAGATTTAAACATCCAACATTACGCCAATGTTCTAGGGAATCAATAGTTGTTATTGATATGCCATCGCTAATAAGTCGGAAGGACTTCTTTTGGATTTTGTCTAACTCGAACAATGTAGCGCGTCCAGTCCCTGCCAAAATACGGGAGTTATATTCTAATCTAGGCCTAATATGAGCCTTGTAGATTTCTGCCATGTCTAATGAAGTTTGTTAAATATAACATTCCCATGAGAATCAACTATAGAGTCGAACGAGTACACGAAATCAAAGGTGCTATCTTCTACTACAAAAATATGAATAGAATTGAAAGTGATAACTTGCAGATAATTAATAAAAATCAGGAAACTTATATATAGAAATATAAAACCTAAAACAAAAAAACACAGTCGATAAAGCAATAAAAAAGTGCTAAAAGCTCATATAAAAGTTAAGGTATAAAGTGGGTGCAACTACTTATTTAAAAAAAAAACATCCTCAAAATATTCGGGTTAAAAAGTCCAGACACATAGAGAATATCAGGCAAATTTTAATGGATCCCCTCTGTGTACCCTGTATAAACACTGACATTAATTAAAGCTTCTTTATAAAACAGGGGAAAGGGGACCATTCTTGAAGTTCATATCTCCTCATGTTATTTCTTCTATTCATCTCAAGAAGGACTACATCTCCTTGAAACAACTCAAATGGAATTTTTTATGTGCCTTAGCGCGATGTTCTTGTGTATCTTAAAAATATTATAAAACCTTGGAAATTTTCGCGATGTTGACTATGGGTAAATTTTCTTACATAAAACTGAAAAAAAACTTAATTTTTAACATGATGAGGTATGCGCATTTCTAAACAAATATATATCCATCAACGATTTCTTAATGTTAATAGCATTTTGTTGCTTAAAACATTGAAAGCCTCTTTTTTTTTTCAATCACTACCGCCTTTTTCTAGGCAAAAATACAATAAATTTCATACATCGATAAAATGATGTGTGTTAGTTCTATCTATAGATCAGCGCTAGCTTACTTCAGACAAAAACAGCCAATAAGATGCAAAATTTCTAATAAAAATAAAATAAAAATGAACTAAAAAAAAAAATATTGACAAAAAGTGTACGATAGAAAAAAAAACATTCACTTTTCGAGTTTTTGAGCAATTTTCATGTAATAAATGTACCCCTGAAGAGGTACTAAATATAATCAACGAAACGTTCGGTTGTTAAAATTAAATTACATGCTTTGTTAGACCGAATGTATACGTTGCAGTTTACATGTAAGCAGAATCGATTTCATTATTATCGAGGGATATTCTATCTTTATTTCTCTCATCTTGAATCTTCTCAGTCGAAATAGGGTTTGCTTCTTCTATGGGAACTGCACCAAGCATGGTTTTTATGCCATTGAAATAAAAACAGAATGTGGAAATGGTGTTATTCGAAAAATTTTACTTCTTTATGGTAGCGTTGAAAAATATTTCAAATACATTTGGACACAAACGATAATACCGCCATCTAGATTTTCATAGAAGATTTAGATAAAGATTCGATTATAGATCGAGTAAGTTTACTACAACTGCTTCCCTGTTATATATATTCAATTCTTGCCTCACGTATTTTCAATTTCCTCGTGAGTGAAAAAAATTCTGTAGTATTATCGCTGTCAAAGAATTCTGCTCTTAGCAAACTAAACCAGTTTCGTTTCACTTAGCCTTTTATAGTGGGATATTAGACACGTGGAAACTGCCTCTCATACTGCTGAATAATGAGATATTACCTTTCTGCGATTGGCTCGACGAGGATTGTCAGAGAGCAATTAATTCAGTATTTAGTATTCACTGAAATGGTTTGAGGTAGAGCTGAAAGTATCCGGATAATTTACTATCCGGATTATCCGAAATAGTATCCGGATAATTCGGATCGTAGTATCCGGATAATTCGGATCGTAGTATCCAGATAATTCGAATCGTAGTATCCGGATCCAGACTAAACAAAAAAACTTCAAAATTTCTCAAGATTGCATTGCTTCATTGGGAAAATATAGATTTCATGATATTTTTATTTTCTCAATGAAACAAATTTGAAGCATTTTGGCTTAGTATTCGGATCGGGAGCCGGGTAATATGGATCTGAATCTCAGAAATCGGATAGTTCGCAGATCCGGGTATCCGGATCTCAGGAATGGGATAGTTCGCAGATTCGGGGATCCGGATATCCGGATATTAGCAAATCCGGATCCTATTTTCAGCTCTAGTTTGAGGTCGCGAGTGTATGAGGTGGGGGGTTTGAATATGGACGACACTGCTTGTGAGAAGGCGTTCTTGTAATAATTGTAGATGAAGGCTCTAAAATGAGCGAAATTAGGCAATACCTTCATATGGCTACCATTTACAATGGGGGAATGCCCACTTTTCATACAACTTTAGGCCCGACACTTCCAGCCTAGAAAGATATCTTAAACGATGCATTATGATACTCTGAATATATTTTAATAGCAATGTTTATTTCAATTAAGAGGGGGGAAAGCTTTGTCGATCGGATGTAGCTTTCTTGGATGAAAAAGTGGACTTTTCTAATCTTCGTGATTGCTGGGAATTGGTGAGTCGTGGAAAATAACTTCTTATGAAAAAAAATGTTCACAACAGAGCACTAATGGCCATGGAAGAAAAAACCCGCAAAAATATATGCGAAATGTAATAGCTGCGGTGTATGTGACCCAAGTGCAGCAAAATAGCGCGTCTCCAGATAGTTTTCTGCATCGAAAAAAATACACCATTCGATTGTACTCGGCGAGACCTTTAATTTGATATGCGACATGTGTTATTGGAATTACCCCTTCCCTCGCCGGGGGTTCCTACCGCCCACCCTTAAAGTATGCAGAAAAAAGTTTTCTTCTACGAATTGGAGCTGGTAATGAGCTGAGGCGAACAGTGAAAACCGTTTTCCGATTGGACATAACCACAACGAGGTAGAGCCGATCTAAAGTACGAAAAATCTAGTACCTACCTCAGTTCGAATTTAAAAGGGAAATACTAAAAAATTTAGTATGGGGATGGCTATAAGTAGCTAGGTATAGGAGCAGTATAGGAGTATGGGTACTCAAACTTCTTCTCAAGACCTAAGGATTTCGATTCTGTACTAGATTTTTCAAAACGTAGTAGATCAAACATTGACCCCTTGCATCTTTTAAGATATCTCTCATGTCTGGGGTGTCGTGCCTAAAATGGGCATTCCCCTTTCGATTTTTCCAGATTTTACACTTATACTGAAAAAAAAAAAATGAATCCCAGACGATTAGTACCGACGTTGATATTTGAGAATACATTGTGACAGAAGATTTTTATTTCCTATCAATCAGAAAACTCATAAAATCTTAAGTACTTAACAAAGCTTTTAATGGTTATTGTGTCATTTGTATAGAAAATGTTCAAAATTATATTTTATTTTATAATATTCAATTTTATGTATATGTTTCCAAAAATTCGGTCCGCGCCGGCCACCACTAATATTACTTTCCTATCATCTAATTATCAAAATTGCTCAAAAACTCATAATAAAAAATATTTACGTCACATCAAATATGTCCAATAGTTCTTTCAAAATACATCAAAAAAATAAATCTAATCAATTCACAAAAATCACTTCTAAGGAGCTGCAGACTTTTGGCCACATATTTAGAAAATTACACGTATACTCTTGACAGTAATAATAATAATAATAGTAAAAAAAAAAAAATTTAATGTTGCAGAAGTATTGTAGTAAGAAAAACATCTTATTTGACGACCCATCCTACCTGCGTTCCTACCTGGGTTAAGGCTTCCATACGAGCCTTAAGCTGCTCCTCTATTTCTGGCAGCTTCGCCTGCTGAGCTAATTTCTGTTCGGACAATTCCAATTTCTCCTGTATCGCTGCAATCTTTTCTTCATGCAGCTGTAATTTAATTTCATTTTCAATCACATACTAAGGAACTAGGCAGGGGGGATGTGGGGCGGACTATCTAACTTTCTTTTAGCTTTTGTGCTATTTTTTCTCGTTTTTTGTTATGGAGGAAAAAACATCACAAAACCCACCGCAAAATAAGTTTTTCTTTTCGCCTATCTACGTAGTAAGGTATAAAGGGAAAGAAATCTAATTAAGGACACAAGGTGGATTATGGGAAATGGAAAAAAAATCAAGGTGTACTTGACGATGTTGTTGTATTGAGGAGTACGGTATGTGGGAGGAGGAAGGAAGAAAGGAAATAGAAGGGCTAATAATAAAAGTTGTCGCCACAGTATAATCACTACAGTTACCACACTGTTCCCAATTTGTGTCCATCATCAGGATCATTCAATTCATTTATGAAGATGACATGGGCATGTATGTAGGTGGTAATCTTATAAGAACTGCTGAAAAAGTCCTGATGATATCCATAAGGATGGATGTATGTATGTCAAGACTCCTTTTAGTTTTTTTTTTTTTGCAAAAACAAAAAAATTAACTATATGGAGTGAAGGAAGGAAGGAAGTAAGAAAAGGATACAGAGGGTAAACTAAGTCGTAGGTGGACATGACCACGTGATATACTTTTATATGTATATAGAGGCCATCAAAAGAAATTGATTCCTGTACGTAAATATGTGTGCACATACATTTTCTTCACATTCTATAAATTTGGGGTCAGTGGTATAATTGTAGCTTTGGTACAGGGATACTTGAGCGGGAGTGCAAAACAAAAAAAAAAAAACAAAAACTGGGACAAAAAATTTGTGGCGACACATAGGGAAGAAAAAGGCTGATTTAAGTGTGGCACCTTCAGTTGAGCTTCTTTGTGCCGTAGCTCTTGTTCCAATTTCTCGTTTAGATCATGTAGCGATGTCGACTCTCTTTGAGCGTTAAGATACCTCTTCTCTAACGTTGCTATCCTTTCTTCCTACAATTTACAAAAAAAAAAACGTTTAAACATGTTTCAGGTGGATGCACTTAAAAACATATTCATTCTCATATTATTATTGTTTGTTTTTATTGTGTTTTCTATATTAAAAAAAAAAAAAAAACAAAAAAACACAAAACTCACCTGATCCTCTTTCTGTGCAACATTTTCACGTAAATCTCTTTGCAATTTTGAACATTGTTCCTGAGATTTTGAAAGCTCTTTCTGAACTTTTGACAGGGTTTCTTCGAGTTCGCTAATTTTACTGTTCAAATCGGATACTCGACGTTGCCACTGAGATAATTCTGCAGTCTAAAAAAATATTTTAATATTAAAAAAAAAAAATAATAATAAAAAAAAAAGGAGAATTTCCTGTGGAATTTAGCTTATAAAAAAAAAAAAAATCAAAAAAAAAGTATAAATTTCTAACTAATAAATTTATTCCATTTCAGTTACATACCTGTTTCTCAATGATTGTTTGCAATTCATGCGTTTTGGCAGCATAATCAATGGCATCTTGGCTTTCACCATTAATTCCGGTCCCTCCACCCTGTGAGGGATAAAGGTTACGGGAATTTAGGTGATTCACTAAAATCACAGAACGTTTCAAGTCAGATACCTTATCACCCTCACCGTTCTCTTTACTTCCCTCATTATGTCCAATGGATTGTATTGCACCAGATTTATATTGTTGAAGCTGAAAAGTGAAAGTGAAAGTGTTTCTACTTTTTCGTTTTTGTTTCGTAAAAATACTGTGGATGACGACAAGTAATATATAGAAAAGTCGAGTGAGATATTTATTAGGAGAAGCTGGTTCTATTTAGTGTTTTAAGATTTTTCAGGAAAAAAAAACAACAAGGAGACGGAAAAGTCAGAAACTTGGGATTTTTTAAGATTTGACTTTGATATGAATCTGCAGGAGATTATTTATCTGAATATAATATTATGATGATGAAAATGTTTGTTTTTCGAATTTCGAAATTCGAATATGGGTATTTTCGAAAAATATTCGAAAATACCCATATTCGAATTTCAAACAAGTTGGCTATTTCAGTTTTTCGTTTGAGATGTCAAATTTGATTTTGATTATGAACGTTGTGGTGTATTTCAGATTTTGTTTTTTTTTTAAATTTTGCTTAGGAAGGGAATAAGAGGGGAAATTATATTCCAATATTTTTTACAGAATTTTTGCTTCTCTAGGCTAGATGAAAATTTCTTATTACTGCTACCGAAAAACAGAAATCGAAAAGAGAAGGTAAAAATAACCACAGGTAAAAAAAAAAAGAGAGACGCAACACCCTGGGACAGTATAGGTAATTGTAGAATAATAAAAGGTTGGAAGGGATAAATAAAGTAATGCAAGCCCAGTAAAAAGTACACGAGCCCATTCTAAGTAGTGATCTCGTGGACTGTAGTAATATAAAAGAATTAAGTAAAAAAAAAGTGTAGTGAAGAAAGTATTTGGTGAGTGCTAAGCTTAGATTTAGTTTGTAAATAGTTTTGAGTGTTTCTTTTTATGTGAAATATGCTTAGGGAGATCTCGCGCCGTGCTATTATTACGGCGAGACGTTCAGCAGATGTTGGGAAAAAGTCTCACGTCGCATAGTGGTCCCAAACCCCGAAAAGCTGGCCAAAAGTCAAAAACTTATTCAATTCGGGTTAAAGTGTGTACTCGGAGGTTTTCGGGGTCGCTAATTACGAATTCGAAGTCAAAATGTAGAAAAATGAAATGGCGGATCCAATATGGCGGAAAATTTCTTAAAAAACGTATTCAATTCGGATAAAAGTCTGTACTCGGGAATTTTAGAAATTATGACTGTGAATAAATGAAATAGAAAATGTAATGACAGTTCACAGTTGACATTTGAAGATTTGGGAAGAAGAGGATTGGCATACAGTAATTAATCATTATTACAATGATCACGAATATTTATAATATATTTCTTTCATTATTTTATTTTTAATCGATATAATTTGAGCACCAATTTCCTATAAAAAATATTACAGACGCGAGAATTACGAAAAACTGCAGAAACTGCACACTAGGGTGGTCCTTGTTAGGGATATGCTGTTTTTTTCTTTTAAAAATGGTGCTTAATCGATTTCAAATAAAAATTATCCCCAAAACCGAGGTCGCAGCCAGATGCAGCTAATTTTTGGATATGTTTTGAAGAAATGTCTCAGCAACAGTTTCCATTTAGTTTCAGAGCAGGATTCGATGAGGGTTTTGACTTATTGCTTTTTCTAACACGACTTTTCAGAGCATAACCAAGAAAAATACCACTACTTTTATTAATTAATTTCTATTTCATACATTGCCAACAATAATTTTGAGCAACATATTCAAATTGTACTTACTTTCCGGAGAAGAATCCATTTTGGAGAATCAAAATCCGTTCACTTTTCGCGATTCTACACGTGTCTCAACTTAGTCTTATTTTCGACGCGCGACGAGTAAACGATGCAGCTGCTCTAACGCTCACGAATGGAATGCGTTCCCACGACAGGTAGGGACGCTGCTCCTTTCTTAATGGTCATAATACATACTAGAGGTACCACTACAACTATTCCAACCATTGTAAGTTCCTAGAAAAAATAAGTTTTTTTCGACTTTTGGCCGCTTTTTGGGGTTTGGGACCACTGTGCGTCGGTCGGTGCGCTTAACACAGTGAGATGCTTGAGCATTTACTCAAGGATAATGGGCGGCGTTGTTAGGCACGGAGTCACATATTTATGTACTCAAGCCCCCAATTACACTAAAAGATTGAATATCGCGATGTTACTTTTAATACGCCGATAATTCGGTCTGAAAATCGCTTACCAGTTCGCTGCCATCATAAACGCTAATGACATTTGGTTTCGGGTTTTCTACAAACGGCGTAAGAGTGAACGCAAGTGTGAATGTACCTGAAAGGTGCTCACTGAGTTTTAATTACTCAAACCTTGCATTTCTTTCTCTTTTCAGAGAAGACTGGTCAGCAGGTAAATAAAAGGAAGGTAGAAGAAAGAACGAGTACCCTAAACTCTGAACAATTTATATTTAATCTTGTGTTAACAAAAAAAAATATTCTTTTTATAAGTTGAAAATTTCCGTCTATTTAATATTCCTTACTCGAATTTCGAAAATTTCTTAGAAAAAAAAAAACTATTAAATTCATGGGTATTTTTTCAAATTCCTTCCAAGTTTTCTTTGGCATATCTGGAAGAGAGGGAGGCATATGTATTAGTATAAGAAAAGACCAGATTTTGTCCTGTGCAAGTCTGATTTTTAAAATAGTTTTTCTCATATATTTCTAAAACAATTCCTCGGACAGTAAAAATGGTTATAACCAATTTCATAGAATTTCACATTCTGAAGAGCCTTTCAGTACATTAAAACCGTCTAGGACTGATCTTTTTCACAGTATATGTAAAAATCTTTAATTTTTATATGGCAACACCAAGTAGAAGTTGCCCGATTTAGTCCATTTTCTAAATTTTAATTACTATTGCTGTAAAAACATCATAAATACCAAATTTCAGCTTTCTATGTTGTCGTGTTCTCAGGCAGTGCCTAAATATATAGTGAAAAACAAAATTTTTGTATGGCAACCCTACGAAGGAGCTGTCCTATTCAGCTCATTTTCGAACTAAAATTTACTTTTTTTTTCAAAGCCCGTTTGCAAAATTTCATCCTTCTAAGTGAACGTGTTCTCGAGTTATCGTGTAGACGGACGGACAGACATATATTCCGGGTCATAATGACCCGGTGTCATCGTCTGCGTAATTATTTTCACGTCATTTTCGCCGAGTTAAGTTGGTATCACAATTAACCGCAAATGGTCTGAGTCAGACTAACATAACCTTGATTGCTAGTTTTTTTGTTTTTGAATTTCAGTTGCCAAATTTCATAATAAATTTGATCATTGATTTCAACATTTGAGTATTACTTGTCTCTTGATATATGGACTGAAATTATTACACTCACCTCTTCTTTGGTTGAATTTAATTCTTCTTCTAATGCTGTATTTTTTTCTAATGCCAAGCGTAATCGTTCCCTTACCTAAAAAAAATAAAAATTTTAATTTTGAAAAAATAAATAAATAAAAAAAAATTGTATTTTTCTTACTTTTTCATCTAATGCTTTATGATGTTCAAATAAACTTTTTAAAGCTTTTAAAACTTCAACTTCACTGGAGACTCCGCTTTGTGCGGCTGCTTGCCTTTTAACTACTGTCATCCGCAATGAACGTTCGTGCCTCGAAACTAAACACTCCAAATGTTCTAACAAAAGCTGAAAACGAAAATTAAGAGAAATGTTTATTTTGTAATAAAAAATAAAATAAAATAAAAAAAATAATAAATGGTCAACTTTATTAATTTAAACAGCATGCAATAAGATAATTTAAAGAATAAACTATAATGAGATAACGAGGATCTTGTATCATAAGAGGGCATTTGAAATGTTCTCGATAGAGCATCATAGGAGTATTTCTTTATTATATTGAACATGACTCATTTTTCTACATAATCTCCTCGAAGCACCAAATGTTTTTCAATGTTATTCCAATTTCATAATAACCGATTCCTTAAAGTCTGCAAATAAGGCGTTGATGTCAAATACAATTGCACATAAGAATTCTTACAGTGTTACTCCCATTACAAAATTTCGGCGAAATTTTTAGAAAATTACTCAAAGTCAGATTTGGATTGTCACGGCGAAATTCGTAATTGTGTGAGTTGCAATTGCGTTTAGACCTTTTAGTAGAGTAAAGATAAGTAAAAAATTCGAAATAAAATTTCTACAATCGTAGAATTAACTTTTAACATTTCTAGGAAGGTGTGACGACAAAAACAAACTTCAACGAGGAAATAAGAAGATTTAATTTCAATTGGAGGCACGAAATCAAATTTCAAAATAGGCGACATCAAAAACGACACAAAAGATGAAATAGCTAATTATAGGAATATTGCCCAGCTTTCTGTTATTCCTAAGCTATTTGAAATGATTGTGTATGATGCTGTTTACTTTCACACTGCAAACATTTATTAAACATTATAATACGTCGGTTTGTCTCAACTCTATGGAAAATGAAAATCAAGTTGACTGGATCTTCACTGACTACAGTAACAGCTTCAATAAAATTCCATACAAGTTTTTGCTCTTCGAGCTTGGTGTCCTCGGATTTCCTATTTTTTTAATTAAATGTCTGGACTCCTATTTATCAAATAGGATCCAGTAAGTTCTGTTTAGGTCGACTGTCTCTTGTGAAATACCTGTACCTTCCGGTGTTCCTCAAGGCAGTCATCTTGGACCGCTGCTTTTCATCTTATATATTAACTATTTGCCAAACGTTATTAATATATCTGATATTGTGATATATGCTGACGATATAAATATTTTTAAGGCTCTATTGGTTGTGGCATCTTGCAATCAGACATTGACAGTTTCTTTATTTGGTTTAATAGAAAATTTATGTACCTAAATATTGACAAGTGTAAAGTCATTAGCTTTATTTGTAAAAATTGTTCACTTCTGACTACATATCATATCAATGGTGTCGTTCTTGACAAAACCAATGAAGTCAAAGAATTTGGTGTACTTTTAGACATCAAACTTAGGTTTTTACCACATATTGACAAGACAATAAATAAGGCTAATGCCACATTAGGCTTTGTAAGAAGATGGACGCCTGATTTTAATGATTACTTTAAGGAGTTTGTATTGTTACGTGCCACAAAGTGAATCAAGCGACATCTGTTAGGAATGGAAGCAACTTTAGGTTAGTGTCATCTTAGAAAATTTTGGGTTCGGAGAACGGAATATTCAGGAAGGTTCTAGGATAATTCGTAGAGTATAAATACGGAGCTCTGACAGCTAGGAGGCGGAGTATTATTTCAGACAGCGAAGTGAACGAAGTAAACTATTTGGATTGCGATAATTAGAAGTACAGTACTAGCGATAAATAAAGAGTTGATTTGATAATTATTTGTGAATTTGTGAGAGTAAACAGTGAAGCTAAATAAAGAAAGAACTTTTGAATTATATCTGAAATATTGTGTTTTAAATAGCGAACTAAGGCCACACTCGCAACAGTATCTAGCTTTTGTTCGACACCTCTTATTGAGTATGCTATCCTCGTTTGGTGTCCTTTTTATGATATTCATCTAAGACGCTTGGAATCTATACAGAGGATAATTATTCGCTTCCCACTTTTACATATCCCATGGAATAATCCTTTCACGATTCCTCCTTATGAACAGAAATTAAATCTTCTTAAGGTACCTATGCTCACTAGAAGAAGTGAGGTAATTAAGGTAGTCTTCTTGTTTCAAATAATTACTGATGCCGTAGACGCTGCTCCTGACTGAGCTCTTATCTAAAATTAACTTCAATATTCGCCCACGAACTTTGAGGAATGATTCTTGCATGTACCTTACCATCGCACCAACTACGGATATAAGGAGTCTATTTGCTCTATGTCGGGAGCCTTCAATAATCACTCAGACCTCATTGATTTTGACTTAACTTCGACAAAGTTGAAAACGCTGCTTAAAGAATATAAGTACTAATTGTAATTGTGTTAGTTTTATAATTTATTATTCTAGTTTATTTTATTGTTAATTGTTTTTATTTTTTATTTACTTTTGATGATTCTTTTTTTTTTTTGCTTTTTTATTTTTGTATTCTTTTGTTTTCTTTTGTAATAGTCAGATGAATTTTTTTTGTCCTATTGGCACTGCTAAATAAATGAATAAACAAATCTGATTCTTTACATACACCTCATTCATTTTTGACGAAGGAAGAAGACTAGCATATCAAATATGTATTTTGGAGAAATTCAATCTACTTGATCAAATCTGGGATAACAAGTGTTCGGCATTAGATTAGCTAGAGAAAATAGATATGATATCTTCATGATCATCAAAAGATTCAAAAAGTTGGAATACAGCCAACACAGTTCCCAGTTACAGCAGATCTCAGTCAAAGGCAGCTAATAATGCATGGAAGATCAAAGAGTTGCCCGAAGTACGCGAATCTCTAATGATAGCCGATCAAAACAGATCAGACAACATGAGAATTTGGTGTATATGCACACCTTCTACTCTTTGTACATTGCAGTGAAGTTAGAACTAGAGTATCGCGGAATCAGATAAAAGTTAGACCTTTCACTTATGGAGCTATTCACTTGTATTAATCGTCACAAACACTGCATTATGTTTCATACTTTAAACTACAGCAGCCAGTAACTGCCGGAAGTTACTAATTAGTAACTAAAAATAAATTTTCAACACTTCGAAGTCTTTTTTTTTAAAGTTATTTAGTGTGAAAGGCTTTAGTTAAAAGACTATTGAAAAGCTTATGTATACACAGTACAGGACTTTTGTATTTTTCTCTCTCTCAATATTAATTTATTTTACTTGGAGACATTTTGTTTTCAACAACTTACACAGACAAAAAAAAATAACTTGAATCCATCCTTCACCAACAACTATATGTACAGCCGCCATCATGATATGAAGTTCCCTTCAGATCGTTTCTTAACTTTAATTCGACCTTTTGATAAACTGAACTCAATTGAAAGAAGGAGCTTTACTCAAGGCGCCATCAACTTGATGATTTATCGCACAGAAACTTGAACAGAAATGGTCTTTCTTTCTTCGTCAGTTAGTGCCAAAAGAGGACTCAAAGGCCAATGAAACATTTGTGTATAGTAGAAATTCCTAGTTGTAATCTATATGATGAATTCGTCCTACCTTACTACATTTGGTCCTTTTTTTCCTTTTTGTAGAATAAAAATGAGCATCGATTCCAATTTATCGGAATAAGTGGAATTGTGGAACGTGATTTTGGATATTTTTTTCTGGTTTTTTTTTTGTTTGCATTTATGGGGAATGTGTACAACTTTTTTTCTTTTATGGAGTGGGGTAAAATACGAATTGTGTGGAATGCGATTACAATTTTTTACAGACACATCACCCGTTTATGTGCTTCCTAAATTAGTGCTGTGTTGGTACGAATGAATAGATCGGAAATAGGAAAAAATTGAAATTAGAATGCATTTTTTAGTTCTAATTTGCACTTCCATTAATAGCGAGGCCCAAGTGTACCATAATACCACGAAAGTTTTGAAAATGTACTTCTCGAAGCCTGAACGGAAGCCTTTCAACTTCAGTTAAAAATTCAGGAAAAAACTCAGGGGTAAACACTAACACGTCTGACAACTGTCGGGTTTTTAAATGTATTATTTGCGTATGTAAAAGCAGGACAGATAGAGCTAATAAAAATGAAAAATTCGTACTTTTAGGAGGGCAGCATAAATTTTTCATTACTTTTATGCTATAGAATTTGTGGGATGTATTCAATACTTTTAAACTAATGAAAAGAAGCACACCATTCGGGCATATTTCATTAGTTTTGAACCAATGAAGAGCAGCACACCATTCGGGCATATTGCAACACATTTAAGAATTATGGCAAAATTTGGCAACAATGCATGCCCCAAAATGGTTAAATAAAAATAATAAACAGTTTATAGGGGGGCCGATGTGGATTAAAAGATTTGAAGTGTGAAGAGGAAAAGCACCACCACGATATAAGCAACTAAACGCACATTCTTCAGGACAAATTCGAGCAATTTTGTGAAAAATATAGTCTAGATCTTAATTCTTAATTAAAAGAACACTTAAAGGACACCCCCACTAAAGCTCCTTAACTGAAGGTATAACTCAGGTAAAAGCATTTTGCTTTCTATAGAGAAGGTTTGGAAATATGGCCAGCATCACATGCTTAAGTGCCTCAATTTATTTAAAAATTAAAATTAATTAGACAATCCGGGAGCATTTTGATTCAAAATCATAAGAGAAGTGCTATATCAGTGTATATAAAAATCATCGGCATTTAATTTTGTTGCTCACAGACGTCTTTCTAGTGGGCGCCACTAAACACGTCAGAATTTCCAAAAAAGGCTTTACCTACGTCACCAGACTTCAGGCCCATTAGTTTGCTCTGTTTTCTTTCCAAGATTTTTGAAAAATTGTTGTATTGGCAGCACTACATATTTAATGGAAAATAATTTATTGAATTGTTGACAGTCTGGATTCCGGTCTATAGGCATAGTTGTGAAACTGCTCTTGTAAGGGTCACAAACGATATTCGCGCTGCATGGACAAGAAAGATATTTCCATTCTAGCTTTCCTAGATTTTTCTAAAGTTTTTGGCAGTATATGCCATAAGAGCCTGTTCGAAAAATTATCGTACCGCTTTGATTTCTCTACAGGTTCAATCCACCTGTTGGGAGACTTTCTGAGTGCGGACGTTTCCAGAGGGTAGTGGTGGTGGATAATAATAAACATTCTGACTTTCTCTCCTTTGGCAGCGGCGTCCCAAAGGGATCTATCCTGGGACCTTTGCTTTTCAGCCTGTACATTAATGATTTGGCTGAGGTAGACGTGATTTTGATATTCACATTTACGCTTTTGATGTACCTATACAAGTCTATTTCAATCGTCCAATAGGATTTATCGAAGATTGTGTGGCTTGAATGAACGACGATTTGAATGAGATCTATAACTGGTCTAAGGGAAATAATCTGAAAATTAACCCAAGCAAATATATAAATCATTGCCTTCTCTTCTTTGACCATTGACTCGTCGGCCTTGCCTGGAATAATGTTGAATTGAATTCCACTTACTTATCAGAACAAATTTCGCAATTTAGGCGTTATTCTTAACTCAAAGATTACATGTTGTGATAATGTTAAAATGAATCTTTCTAAAATTTATACTAATTTTGGGCGCCTGTGAATCAGTGAAGCAGTACTACGTAGTAAAATTTTCTGCCACTCTCTCTACCAGAAACCTATGGACTACGAAAGGCAGCTGTATACGGGCAATATTGATCCTCAATTATTCAACCATCATTTTCTCATCTTTGCAAAACTTCTTCCACCACCAAATGTGCTTGAAGATAATAACGATGATTTTAGTTTTAGATGTGTGGATGAATCTGAAGTTATAAATGCTATTTTGGCTATTAAATCCAATGCCAATGAACCTGATGGAATCTCCGCCAGATTTGTAAAAATTCTTCTCCCATGGATTATCAAGCCATTTCTACAGATTATTAACACATGTCTAACCACCTCTCAGTACCCCTCTATATGGAAAACTGCAGTTTTACCGGTTCCTAAGATTCAAAAAGCAAAGGAACCACCTAATTACCGCCCTATAAGTATTCTCTGTGTCTTGGCCAAAGTACTAGAGAAATTATAGTCTCTTCAAATAATTGAATATTTGGGTTGTCGTAACCTGCTCAGTCCCCCTCCAATTTGGTTTCAGTCGTTTGGATAGTTGCGAAACAGCACTGATTGAAGTCACGTCTAACACAGAAAATCACTTGATGTGAATCATCTATGTGTCTTAATTTTACTCTCGACTTCAGTTAATCATCCCAAATTACTGTCTAAACTAATACTTTACTTTATCACTCATCACTTTTCTATCAGGAAGATCTCAACGTGTGAAAGTCGATGATCTTGTATCCAGCGCTTTTCCGTTAAGTTGCGGTGTACCACAAGGGTCCATACTGGGCCCGTTATTGTTCAGTATATTTATAAATGATTTGCCCAATTCCATTGACAATTGCAATATTCATTTATATGCTGATAACGTGGAGCTTCAAATTAGCAGACCTATCGGCCTCTTAGAACATTGCTTGGATCGCATGAATTCCGACCTGGTAAATGTCTCTCATTGGGCTACAAATAATATTTTAAAACTGAATCCACTCAATTTCTATAAGCAGAAACGTGATCGTGACATCTTAAACCATAAACAAAACGTACGCAATCATTAAAAACTACATTTAACTTACGACTGCACACAGAGTCAAGCCGCGAAGAAATTGTACTACAGAAAGTGAAATGTGGAATTAGCAGTGCCTTAACTAGCTTTAGCTTTAACTCAACCTGGAGCAGACTACTCGACAGACGAAACAATCGAAGACCGCCATATATCTTTTGTAATAAGGAATTAACATAGTCACAACACTCCAATTTACTATTGAATAAAACACTAAGGTTCTTAACCTTCCTGGCATAAGTTAAAAGTACTTTATTGAGATATATAGAGCGAAGATCTGAAAACTCCAAGTCTCTCCTGTAAAAAACCATACAAGAAGATTTCAGGGGATTCAACAATAGTTGATTGCTGGTGGCCCAATCAGAGATATTTATTAAATCACGGTTAACTCGATGTTAACTCCATTAATCCAATTGGACGAGATAGATATATCTGAACATCGTCACCATGGGATGTTCACGTCTTCAAAAATATCAGGAATATCATTTAGGAATAAGCTAAAGAGAAGCGGCCCAAGAATTGAGCCTTGCGAAACACCACATTTGACGCTAATCCACTTCGATTTAGCATCCCCAACTTTAACGTGCTGAGAGCGGTTGAAAAGGAAATCTGAAATCATTCTAGAACAAGAATGAGAATAATTATACATTTTTTGCAGTTTCGATAAAAGTAAACTGTGATGAAAGTAGCTCATGAATTGTTAAAATCAGTATATGGCGACCTTCGACCTCAAAAACACACGAAAACGTGCAAAATGAGACAAAACGGATTCGTTCAAATAGACGATTGAATATTCGAGAGTTTGGGGAAGAGCTAAACATCTCGCATGGGTCCGTGCCAAGTTAGAAAAATGGTTCAATGGCTTCCTCTTTCATCACGACAACGCCTCGTAGCAGACTTCGCTTCTGATATGCGAACTTTTTGCCGAAAATAAAAAAAAAAGTACTGTCTGTCCACATCCACCGTACTCTCCAGATTTCGCACTATGCTACTGGTGGGTCCTCCCAAAAATAAAACTTGGCACTAAAACGTTTTGACAACTTTTTCGACATTTAGAGGGCCACGACAGAGCAGCTGAAGGCCATTTCGAAAAAAAGCCTTCTAGATATGCTTTTCATCATGGAATCAACGTTGGAATAAGTGCATCGCTAGCAAAGGAGAAGACATTGAAAGAGATTGATTCAAATTTGATGTAAACTTATAACTTTGTTTGAAATAAAACCATTCATCGTGTTTTTTGATCACACCTCGTATATCGTTTAAACAAGGTTCAAATAAAATAAGAAATTTACTCTTCAAAGGAGAGCGGAATTCACTTCGAAATACAGATGAACATGAAACGTTATGACCTTGACTTTTTCCTCAGCAATGAAAGCGCAAAGAAGGTTCACTTTAGTTAGGTAAATAGTAAAAAAAAAAAAAAAAGTAACCACTTGATTAAGAAAATATAAAACAATGTTTTGTTGCCTCCTAGCTACCTCCTTGATATCTCCTTGAAACCTTTAAGAATTTATTATTCCACGAAGGATAAAGACGGAAAAAAACCCAAGATTCGATTATTGCAGTGTTTCGAGTTCATTGCGCTCGAGAATATTTTTATGAAATTGACGGAAGTCTTTTTTGTACCCCCCCACCCTGCCATTATGCATATTTTTCCATCAATTCTGCTGCTGCTGCTACTGCTATTATTGTTGTTGCTGTTATTATTGTAGTTTATTTTAAATTACATTTTTTCGTTCGTTGGATTTTTTTTATATAACGCTAGCCATTACAAACGATCACAAACGTTCTGCTGTGGTAGTTATATTTTTCTTGTTTTGCTCACTCCAATTATGGCGGCGCGAAGTGGAAAACTTTATTTCCATGCAGAGCATAAATAAATAACGGCAGCAGCAGCAGCAGTCTAGGGTCCTCTACAATTTTACTGTACATTATATAAACGTTTTCTTCTTCTTCTTATGGGGTGTGGTAAGTAGTAAGTATTATAATAAATTATAGGCGAGGAGAAAGAAAATCCTCCTAGTTTCGTCACGACTCACGACGACTCCATGACCATAAATTTCCTTATGAGCTTAAGGAAGTTTTCCCTTGTCTCTAACAGTGTGTTTAAAATTATTATCAAAAAGTCAAAAGGTATACCATATACGTAGGGAAATTTTAGGATGTTACTAGGAGTAATCAGGACATAAATTCAAATTAGTGTTAAAAATTGGTGAAGAAAGGGAGATTCTTTTTTAACTTTCTTTTTTTTTTTCTTTTTTATAATATTTATTGCTTGTCTGCCCTACTATTGGAAATTGCTATCCTATTCAATCTAGCTCCTTCCCATTCTTACCTACCTCCCCGTCCTCCTCTTCCTTCTTGAAATACTTTTCTCAATTATATTATTAAACTTTTATTTAAATTCTTTTGATAATTATAATTTTTATGGAATTAATTTTCACAGCTCACTTACCCTCGTGTTATTACGTTCAGCTTTTAACTCTGCAATTTCTTCGTCTCGTTCCAGAAGTGTTTCTCGTGCTTGTGTTAGTTCCTTTGTGAGTGTTGCGAATTCCTGAAAAAATTCAATTGAAAAAGAGAAAATGGTTATTTTCACTGTGCAAAACAAACAAATTCATGAAATTTAATTAAGAATTTTATCAAAATCTACAATAATTATTACTCTTTAAAAGCACATCGGTTCGTTGTAGTCGTTCATCGTCGGACGTTTCGTGTTCAGATAGAATCAGAAACATATACTACAGGTGCTGTGTTGGGTCGCATCGCACCGTACCGTGTATACTGAATTCTCCTCCCCTCACCTCATCCTCCTAGTATAATTTCTATTTTAGGTGCGGTGATTTGCAATGAATTTTACAGCAATCATGGTGTGCCGAAAGGTTCGTAATTGATGACGCTCTCTTTAATGTTTTAGTTATGGCTTGTTGTAATTTTTAATGTGACGACGGTAATTGAATTTATTTAGAGAATTTGATTAATGGGAATTCAGAATTAAGTTTTATATTTGTTTTCAGAATTCGGTTGGTTGGGGGGAATTGTTTTTTTTCTATGTTTATGGAACTTTCGACTGGTTTTTTTTTGTATAACCTATAAGTAGTGTTGCGAGTAATTATTTAAGTATAATTGGAGTTACGTTATGTTTGTTGATTTTTCCTATGTGGTGAGGTTCATCGGAAGTCAGATTTTTATACTTTTGGGTCCACACTGATGGAAGATAGGAGGGGGGGGGGGGTGTGAATAGTTTGTGGACTTAGAAAATTCAAATTCAAATTCATTATTCCTGGTTACAGTACATACAAGATTTATAATCTTATTTAAATAAAATATTTTATATATTGATTTTAGAGATAATTAAAGACAAAATAATCTAAATCAATTTAGTAAGCTTCAAGTTATATAATCGTGCAGTTCTAATGCAAATATAAAATTTATTATGCAATCGTTGCATCACAAAATCATCACAAAATTTCTATTACGTTGGGATGTTGTAAAGAAGAATAACTCTCTAATATACTTCGCCTTATTTGACTTCAGTATGTTATATAATAAGATAAGCGACCTACGTTGTAGAAAATGTTTTAACAAACATCCTAGTAAAGGCATTCGAAATCAGAGATAATACGTGCTATGCAATCATCAATAAGTCCAAGTACAATTGTACATCATTTGATTTGCGTACAGAGGTGAATGCTCACATCGCGAACCCTTAATGGCAAGTCATAAATGAATAGGCTGAACAACAATGGCCCCATGATAGAACCTTGAGGCACACTTCGCACTAGCGGTAGCGGAGTAGATATTCTATCATTGGCTTGACTTGTGGACTGCGATCTGACAAAAAACTACCGATCATCGATACTGCTGTATACTACTAAATTTAAAAAGAGGCATAAAGCTTCTGCAAGAAAATTCTATGATCGACGGTATCAAAAGCTTTTGAAAAATCCAAGAGCACCAAGGTGGTAAATTTGTCCTGATCCGTAGCACTTCTTATGTCAGTGGATATTTTTAAGATAGCAGTTTCACAACTGTGGTGCGTCCTATATCCTTATTGCCAGTACGTCAATAACTTATTTTTGTCTATGTGCTCAAAAACTGGTCAGTAGGGGATAGGGGGATTGAAATGATCGATAGACAACAATCAGAAACATGATTCAGTTCGAATCCGACAAATGACAAATGAAGTTATGTTTTTTACATTCATGAAATAAGGAAAGGTATTTGGATAATTGTTGTGTATTTTTTCCAAACGACGTGAATGACCGATCTTTTTCTTCCTTATTTTATTGAGGAAGATTTGCTGAGTTATTTTGTGGTATTCGTTTTCAGTTAATATATGTAACTAAATTTATAATTAACAAAAGGTGATGCATGTCACTTTAGAGTAAAACAATCCCGCTTTGAGGAGAGGATCATTTTACCACTGAGTTTTTGAAAAAATATTTTAAATCGCAATTTTGATGTTTAAATTCATTCTTACTTCTTTCTCAACAGAATGCCGCGAACATATAAGCGAATAACTAACAGACAAAATGGGATGCTGAGCATATGAAAAATGTTATAGAAGAAGTTAATCAAGAAATGCCTGTGAAAACTGTTGCGTGAATCTTCAAGGTGCCATGATCGGCGCTCAAACATGCATGAAACAGACAAAAATAAGATAGTAAAGCTATAGAAAAAGTCACTTGGCAGCTGCCAGCCTGTATTTTCACCAGAACAAGAGCAAGAACTAGTAAAGCATATCCTTGATTTTGAAAGTAGAATGTATGGATTGACCACTCGTGATTAGCGACATTAGCGTATGAACTTTATGAAAAAACAGACTTCCGCAAAAATTTTCCTATGTCGAAAAAGCTGCTGGTAAAGATCGGTTGAGCGGTTTTATAAGACGACATTCAGAGATCTCCCTGAGGTGTCCTGATGCAACTTCTGCTGATAGAGCACGAGCCGTCAACAAACCGGTTGTGACAATGTTCATTTTCAACGTAGACGAGACTTCGATTTCCATTGTTCCTGGGCGAAATTCAAGAATATTGGGAAAAAAAATGTTCCAAAGAAGTTGCGCGGATAACATCAGCAAAGCGCGGATTTTCGAGAACAGCGGTAGTTTGTGTATCAGTTACAGAAAGTTTAATCGCTCCAATACTTTTTTCAATAGAAAGCAAATGAAGGCCGAACTGACAAACGGAGCACCATTTTTGCTTGTAATGAAAGAGGTTGGATGCATACAGAAGTTCGCTCATTTCATATCTTTTGTGAAGCCAAATATTGATGAGCCCGAGATGGGCATTTATCGCACACAAGAAATCTCGATGTTATTTTAAGTCAGAGAAAAGTTTTGTAACCATCTTGTGTTTACCTCCCCATTGCACGCATAAGCTGCAATCTTTGGACCTTTGACGGATTTGGAATGGCCTCAAGAATTGTTCGCGGGAGTTGATGAAGACGAACATGAATTCATTTGTTAGCATTGCTCTGATGTACCCTTAGCATTAACCAGAGTTCAGAGGAAGACTAAGTTTTAAGAACGTTTTATCTTGATATTATAATTTCAGAATATCATTTTTAAGTTGTTTGTAGAAGGGATCTTTTTATCCTCAACTTACGGGTAAAATGATCTCTTTGATCTTTGTTTTTATTTTTTTTTTAATTTTTAATAAGTGAATAAATATTTTTTTTTAAAAAAAGTGGTGACTCTTTTAGGAGCTTATCCTATTAAAAATAAAATTAAAAAAAATGTTTTCCCATTTTCAGGTAGTTTTTTTTTTAGAGTGATCATTTTACCCCTCTGTCCCCTACATTAGTTTTTCAATCACTTTAGATAGAAATCATAGTATGCTAATTGGTCGAAAACCAGCTGGAGAATATTAGTAACTTTCCACTTAGAGGGAAAGGAGGATGAAGACGAGCATGAATTAACTACATAAAAAATAGATGTGCAGATGACTATGGAAGCAATAATTTGATAAAGCGAGGTAAGAGGTCATCAGGGCCAGTAGCAAAGGTTATTATTAATTTTGGAACTATAATACTGATGTTGAGCCAGTCTCATCACTGTGGTGGTTCTATTTCGAGCAGTTTTGTACAAAGACCTGGTTTCGTAGGTTTTGAGCCGTCTATAACGTTGATATAGTACATAGGTAGTCACGCTTCATAATAAGGATGCGAACTATTCTAGTAAGCCATGGGCATAAGATTGCATCATCATATTTTTATAATCCCGAAAAGAATACTTAATAGGACTTACCTTACGTTTACTTGGTTTAGGAAGTCAAGCATAATGTGTTGATACGTCGTATTTTTAAGCATGTTATGTACCTTTCAGGGAATGCTTAGAGAAGGCAGAGGTAATTAATAGATACATTCATTCATTTTGTTATCAAAAAGGGATAGAAATTTTTGTAGTTATATTTGCAGAGGCTATTTCGAAGGAGTGCATGCAGGTCGAAAATGAGTCATATAGTTTCATTGATTTTCTATGACCAATTAAGGAAGGAAACGTGCGTAGATGAAAAGTATTCTGATTTGTGCATTATTTTAGGAGAAGTGGATACGAGATTCCAATACGTGAAGACATGTCTATTTTTGCACCTTTCTAAGAAAGCAGGAAAATTCCTCCCCTTTACGTCTCAGCGAAAACAGGAAAAGTGTTTCCCTCCCCCTCCAACACCTAAATTGAATGATTCTTTTCAACCTTCCGGAAAATTCATGCCTAATGGTTCCGTTCACTATTCTGAAATGGCAGAATAAATGTTTCCACTGAATTTGAAAGGATTACTCTTTTCATCCATCTTACAAAGAATTCAACAGTAATGCTTCCTTTCAGCTTGCAAAAAATTAAAAGGGAATGCTTCCTTTCACCTTCTAAAGAATTAAAAAGGACACCAGAAGGGGGCACCAGAAGGGGGCGCTAAACCAAAATTCCGAGGCTGCTCAACGAAACTAAGCTGGCGCCGGGATTAACTCCATGGCCAGGATTTATTTTAAAGCTGCCGGAGGAGATCCAAATCCCGAAACCAAAAATCGGCATAGTATGGATCCCGGGAGAAGATCATCTCCCACTGGAAACCATACTTAAAAGACTGAATAACTAAAACGAGGGTCGGCGTACATCCGAAGGGGGAGTACTTAACAGGAATGTCGATGGGAAAGGACAAGCATTACACTTCCTATCGACGAAGGCTCCTGTAAGACCCTGAAACTGGTCTAAGTTACAGATAAGAGTGAAAGAACACCGTAGCTCGAGAAAGTGCAGAACAACGTGCAGGGACCAATAAGGACCCTGGTGCCAAAGGCACTGCGACAACTACCGGCAAACCTCCAAATGGGAAAGGCTTCAATATCTATACCTCAATAAAAGATTCTGCCAAAAGGAACTTCGTTGAGAAATATAGTTGCGGAGAGGAAGTAGGCTGGACCTTCGAGCTTTTGGGACAAAGGTTCTGCAAGAACATCCAGCAAACTTCCAAGCGGGGGCAAGACTTCAGTCTCTACACCTAAACAAAAGACGGTGCCAAGGGAACATCGCTGGGAGGTAGAGCTGAAGGCGGATTGCAGGCTGGATCTCTGGGCCTGGCCGCGGAAAAAGAACGCGGTGCCCAAAGTGCGGTATAATCAGTAAAGTTAAAAAGGGGTTGCAGTGTTCTGATGCTGGCACGGATAGCAAAGCTACTGCAAAAGGCGCCGTGACAACCAACCATCAAAAGAGCCTAACCAACCCTAGGATATTACCTCAATGTTGATCAAATGCATCCAAGTAAATCTTCATCACGCCTCTGCAGCAACCGCTGTACTGAGCAGGAGATTCACAAAAGCTCTACCAAATGTAGCTTGATACAGCAGCAGTGGATAAATGACGGAACAAGTAGAAGGCTAGCAACTGCAGGCAGGTACGTTTGTATATAAAAAAACAAGTAACAGGCCAACAGCCTGCCTACTTTTCAATACACATACTAACTACCTTCCAATTCCAGAGTTCTGTACGGAAGATCTGGCAGCAGCAAGTATCAATGTCACAGGGGATACACAACCAAGGGCGTAATAGACTCGGCGTATTTTTCTGGAGACAACGAAAACGTCCCGCCAACTCCCATCCAAAAACTGGTTGACCGCTGCAATTCGGAAAAGATCCAACTCGGGTGCGACGTAAACGCCCACCAAACCATCTCGGGAAGCTCGGATATCAATTGACGGGGTGAGTCACATGTTGAATTTATATTTTCATATAACCTCCACGTGTTGAAGCGGGGCAACAAATCTACCTTTGCAAATGTTCTAAGGCAAGAAGTACTCGACATAATACTTGGAACCTATAAAATAAGCTCTAACGTTAGCATCTGGCATGTTTCAGAGTAACCCACATTGTCAGATCACAAACATATAAGATTTGACATTGTATCTCTTCTACTGTAACATTGACATATCGTACTCCTAGGCATACAAACTGGCAGGCCTATGATAGGCAGCTAGCAGAAAGCCTAAACGAATCGATCCACTCTGTTAAAACAAGAGTGGATATTGAAACAGCCGTTAATGGCATGCAACAGGCTGTGATGCCCTCAAACCTTGAGAACTGCCCTGTGAAGCAAAGGAAAACAAATCGAAATGTCCCCCGGTGGAATAACCAGCTTACCAAACTCAGGGCAACGGTATGCAGGCTATGGAACAAGGCGAAAAGAACATTGAACTGGCATGAATACAAACAAGCATTAACCAAATGTAACTGGAAAATCAGGAGATCCAAATGACGATCGTTCACAGAGGAAATTACATAAATATCTATCTGTGCTAGAAAACACAAGATCTTATCAAAAGAAGCGCTTAACACACTCGGATTACTAGAAAAACATGTTGGTGGCAACACTAGGACAGGAAAAGAAACTCTAAAACTTCTCGCACAGAAGCATTTTCCAGGATCTGCAGTTAGTGGGGCTGGAGCGAGTAGTCGGTCTTTCCCCAGCAGACGGTTATCGTCCTGGGAGAGATGACTCGAGGCCTGCTGCCAAAATCTTCACACCACACCCGATTAAATGGGCCATAAACTCACTAAGACTGTGTAAGCTGAAAGCCTAGGGAGATTAATAATTTCAACTTACACTGGAACGTGTGCTGAAGGGAGTATGAATAGGAAAAGATTCTTCCTTGCGTTCAACTGATCCACTTTTATTTCAAACGAGAGATTGGTTTCGTTACAAACTTCCACTTTCTTGAAGGATCCTTAGTACGGCCGTCCTAATACTACAATTTCGATTTAGCTAGAGGTTAGTAATACGTATTTTTATTTTCTCAAATTTCTCTTTTGTATTTAATGGGTTAGTTTTAGAATAGAATAATTTTGTATTTTTTATATCTAATTCCATTCACCTTACAGGTCATCCAGAGGTAAGGTGTGCAAGTTAATATATAACCACCTTATATACCTTCCCGTCGTAGGACATCAATGTATTAAAAGAAATGGACTAGGTGCTATCAGAGCGTATTGCTTCCATACTTTTACAGAATGTTTTCGCAATGCATCCGAAATGCTTTCGTTTCCCGCTCGGGTTATCTGTCACTAGAATCAGATCAAGAATAGAAGGATTAAATGTGTAGGTAGGATTGAAATTAACAAAATTAAACTGAAGGAAATGGAGTAAGTGTGTGAATTGATTTGTCCTACCTTAGCAAATTGACATTAAAATCAACACCTGTAATGCCGTTCGCAAAGCGTTGCATTATCTATGACATTTTATTTTCAAAATCACGGGCATTATCATAGTTAAAGCAATTCGTGGGATAATATACGCAGTTTTCATTACCGGTACCAGCCTCAACACATAAAAATTCAATTGAAAATAATAGTAGTTGTAGTAGTATTCGCAGCCTGTCTAGATGATATCCTTACTTTTCTTCTCAAACTTTTCTTCGAAAACATTTCATCGACCGACAAACTTTTCTTGGAAAAACCTTTCTTCGAAAATACTTTTCTTCGAAACTTTAGTTTATTTGATAACAAATTGTTCACTTTCACCTTTAGCGCATCCGAGGCCAACGACGAGGACGTACTGTCTAGATCAGTATAAATATTGAGAGACGAATGTGTTGCCGTAGAGTTACGTACACTAAAAAAAAAAAGATTAGTTGCTTTTCGCCAATGAATTTGTTTTATCAACAAATAATATCAGTCGATTTTCTACGAATCATATTCGTTAAGAAAACTTATTGGCATTAGTTGATTTAGCTAATCTTGTTTAGTCATAACATTTGAGAATTCAACTATTTGTTTAGTTAGTTTTGATAATTTTTCGGAATTTCGTGCAGGAGAATGGTCCCAGAATATTTGCCATGACAGAAGTCAAAAATCAACCGCCACAACAAAGCAGCATTACACAAAAACACATTTTGCCTTCTGGACGATTCGAACATATAAACATCAATTTAATTGGTCCGCTACCATATTCAAAGAGGTTCTCATATTGTCTAACAATCATCGACCGTTTCACAAGATCGCCAGACGCTATCCCCATCGCTGATCAAACAGCAGAAACAGTGGCTAGTGCTATAATTTCTAGATGGTTTGCGAAATTCGGTCTAGCATCCAAAATGTCCAGAGATCAAGGCCTTCAATTCGAATCATCACTTTCCAACGAGCTGTCACGAGTTGTCACAAGTATTGGCGAACGACATGTTACCACCCTCAGTCGAACGGTTTGATAGAGAGATGGCATCGTACATTGAAAACTGCAATCAAGTGTCATCAATCACCAGATTGGGTCGACACTTTACCAATTGTTCTACTTGGACTTCGAACATCATTCAAAGAAGATATCAACATATCACCAGCAGAACTTGTATACGGGCAAACACTTCGCCTTCCTGGTGGAGTTTTCAACGAAGTTTCAACACGACCAGATAGCGAATTCAATGCAAGACTGCGGAACAATATTCAAACATTAAGGCCAAGACAAACCACACACGATAGCGTGGGAACAACTTTCATCCAAAAGGAGCTTGGTAAGTGCACTCCTGTCTTCGTCAGCAACGACGCAGTACGAAAGCCTCTGCAGCAGCCTTACGACGGGCCTTTTACCAAGTCATGAAACGTAGCGACAAGTACTACCAACTGCAAAGCAGCAACAAGCGGATTAACATATCAATCGATCGACTGAAAGCAGCACACATCCCTGTCGAGTCAGATTCAACACCTACAATAAAGGATAAACCAATTCAGGACTCATCGTCATCACCAATCAAAGGTTCACGAAAGACAGTTACCTTTCAAGAACCACATCATCAAGTGGGAATTCAGTAGTACCGACCGAGATCACACAAGGTTGCAACAAAGGACTTACCATTAAGGCCAAAACACAATGAGAGCGACACAACAAAGTTGCCGTAAATTGGTTGCTGTCAAAGATTCGAATATATGGAAGTCCCATATACTTAACACAATGAGAGCGACTCGACAAGTTGCCAACATAAAGTTTGGGAAAATCTCTAAATTAGTCGCCAACATAATTGACATTTCTGTGTGGACAGTGAATAATTGACATTCATGTTATGTGGATTTGGTTATTTTTATAAAGAATAGCAAATTAAAAGATTGTAGTAAATAAACTAGTTATTAAAAACTTTAATAAAATTAATTTGTTTAATTAGTTTGAGAAATTATGAGTTTTGAGGAGGAATTTATAGAGAAAAAGTTATGCTGTACGATAAACGTCATCCCTTGTATGGCAATCTCATCTTCTTTTTTTTAGCTTTTTCTTTATGCTTTTACAATTTTAAGAAAGCCGCATAAGCTATACAAAAGATTTTTCTTAGTTCTATCCTTGTTTCCATTTCTTTTACAATAAATAAAACAGTGACTGCTGTCAAAAACATTTGTCGAGTCGCGTCCACTGTGTTTTAAATGCGATATTGTTGCCAACTAATTTGCCAACATTGTTGTGTCGCTCTCACTGTGTTTTGGCCTTTAGAAGGCAGCAATTCAAGTACATCAGCAAAAACTCAGCCCACCGTTACGCGTTGCGGAAGGCCAATGCACCGCCCACATCGTCTACGCTGACACTAGAGGGGGAGTACTGTGGGAACATCATACTAATTCTTCATCTTATTTGCTAGAATATAATATAAGCTGGCATGGCAATGCCAATTATTTATTCTTCTTCTTTCTTGTTAAAAATTAATGCTGGCAAGGCCAGAAGAAATGTCATTCAATTAGAGTCAGACCTGTGTAACTATCGTATCTAGAGCAACTAGCCAGCAGACATTTTCGATAAAATAAATTAGATTGTGTAATCAAAATATTTGGGGATTTTAATTTAACCTGAACACCAATCATTACCCCAAAAAATATTAAGCAAACCCCATATATACACTCAGTATAAGTTCTGAGTGTGAATTATATGAAGCAACATTTTCTGATTTGTTGATTTCACGAATGTATACGTCGAAATTACGATTTGGGTTTTAACCATGCCCAAACGAAATTCAAATTGAAAAAAAGATCTGTTAAAGCAAAGGTTCATATTTTTCGATTCAACAAATGTATTCGTTTAATTTAATGGTTTTGCGCATAAGTTTCTAGAACAAAAAAACAAATTGGCCCTAAATGTTTTCCCAGATGGGTTCAAGATTTCTTCCATTTATGAAATTATATTTATTATTTTTTCGAAAATGCCATAGACGAACGGATAGATGGACAAACGGACAGACATGCAAAAATCAAAATATCAATTATGTGTGGGTGTCTAATTAATTTTTGTTTTTATCGGTAATATGCGTTACCATCGAAATGATAAACTCACTACGACCTATGAGATTTCATCTAGGATATAAAAATAAATAATAAAGATGCAGTGATTTAAGACTTAAAGTTATGTGAAAATTATATTATTCATATCAACTAATATAATTCGTTAATTAAGAAAATTATGAGGTTACATCATATTAGAAAAATCTATCAATTTATTTGTTGAATGTATTAATTGCATAAATTCGCTATAATATAACAAATCATATTTTTAAATATAAACAAACAATTTCGTTGTTTCTGCGAAAAAATTAATAATTTTATGTTGATTTTACTAATTCGGCTTCTGAAATACGATTAGTTAATTTATCATCAAATATTTGTTAACTGAACTAATTGAATTCGAAGCTACAACTAAAGTATTTTCCAAAATAACAAAGGACAAATCAACTAATTCCAATTAGAAATTGCAACTAATTAGCACTTACAATTTTATTAGTCACTTAATTGTTTTTCCAAATTCAATTTACAAGAATTCCTAATGTACAATCAACTAATTGTGATTTGCCATTTTAACTAATAATTTTTTTTAATAGATTATTGGCATGCATTATGAGAATTGGTTATGTATGTCACAGAAAATTTAGAAAAATTTTATATTCTTGAAAGGGATTCATACAAAAATTGCATCCCCCCCCCATTTCATAAAACAATGTCCTCCCTTCAGAGAAAAGATTAGGTACATCTCCAACTATTGGAATTATCTTTACAACCCACAACCCTTAAAAGTGTGGTTATAACCAGCATTTTCTTGTCTTGAACACAATAATAGATTCCCTATTCGTTCGATGATTTTCTGTTTTCATATTTTGTTGCCGGAAATTGCCCATTTGATCACCGATAAGAAAAAAAAATTGTTTTATTCTTTTGATGTCGTTTGCCCCGCGATGGCCTATAAATGCTATAAGCGCAACGGTCTAATCGTGCATCTATACATAATCGCGGCTGTAAATAATTGGGTGAAGACGAAGACAGTTGGCAAAAAGATTTCATGTCCATCGTAAGTCTGTCTACTCCTGATATTTTATTGAACGATTCTCCAAATGTGGAGAGACGTTTATGGTCGTTCGTTCTTCCGGGTTTTAGTATCCGAATGGTAATACTTTGTGTCTCTTACTTAAACCATCTCTACGTACATAGTATGCAAATTATTATTATCTGTACTTTGTGCGTATAAAATTTTATGAATGGAAAAACATCAATGAATGCAACAAACGGGTCTTATCACACAGCGTAAAATATCTGGGTGAGGGCAATGAATGAGAGCGTTTGGCGCGTTAAAGCTATTGAAATATATACAGAGTGTAGAATGTCGATAAAAAATTTAATGGGATAGAAAAAATTAAATTTTGACCTAACTAGTATTTACTTTTTTTTTTTTAATGGCAAATTAATCAATCTGATTAACAATAATATTAGGACAAATTATTACTTTCGGATTCGAGATATATTTATTATCCAGTTCCATCACTTCTTACTTCACGAATGAAATCCAATTTTCTTTTTGTCGACTGACTATTGAAGAATGGCACCCCCGAAATCAAGCATAAATGCAGAAAATGACGAAATGAATGATTTCCATATCTACTCCAGTTGCTTTTAAACTTTTTAATTCTGTCAAATAAAATTTTGAAAATATTTGGGACGACATACTAGAGCTGCACACTGTTTACATTCGTTTTGCTCTGAAGAGATTAAGTTGGAGAAACTCACGCCTGATTCGCTAATGTTTTTGCGAAAAATTAGAATTTTATTTAACAGAAATTTTACTTCTCCCTTCAGCAGGTTGACCAAAGCGAAATTTATCGTTTTCTTAAAAAATTGAGGTAGTGTGACCAGATGTACATTATTATGAATAGTTTGACAGGATTTTGTCGTTAGGGTAATCCTAAGTTCTCTCCAATTTTTGTTTTTAATTCGTTGTCTAAGTCGCATTACAATAATGCATACCCAAGTTCTTCTCCCCCATTCATGCAACAGACAATTGATGATATTATTTGTTTCTTTCTAGAAAACACGAAAAATTTGCAATTGTGTTATCTTTGGTCAAGCTTCGAGCTTAGTCGCTGTTTGTTGTGTTTCGATTTCGTCTGCATGTGTGTGTACTTATCACGTTGTTTTGATATGATGTTTGAAGCTTTTAGAAACAAGAACATATCTACGGTAAATACTTTTTTTTTTTTAAATTTAAACATATCACTTTCGATTTCAGAACAAATATTTCTGTAACATTTTTTTAGCAGAAGAACATTCATAAAAAATTTTAATATACACTGATCTTCTGATAGACCAGATCACCCCGTCCTACAATATTAATTTTGGTTTTTTTTTCAGATTGTGGTCTATTCAAATTTATACAACTCAACCACAAAATCGCTTCAGGTATACATATACAAAAAGAAGAGAAAAATAGTTGATGAAAATGGTGACTTCAATAAAAAATAGACTGAGTCATATACGTTCGTTCAAAATATGGATGGTCTTCCGATTTGTCTCATCTGTCAAGAAAAGATCGCAAATAATAAGAAAGAGAGACATTTATCTACAAAACCTACTATATTCGTGAGCAAATATCCGGTAGGTGATGCACGGAAGCGAGCTGTCACAGAACTTCAGCGACAAAATCAGACTTCCAACTGAGCGTTTTGACGAAGTCTAAAATTTCTCTGCTGTTTTTAAATTCCTGAAACCTGCTGAGAACTGCTTCCCTCATATTTAAAATGGTTATTTTGAAGTAGTAGTGTTTGTCAATAGAGGAATTATTTTCTTGGTGATGCTAGAGCAGACACGGAAAATGAAGCAATGTCTCCTCTTTCAAAATCTTGAGCAAAAATGGATAATTTGTTTTCGAATATGAAATGACTTTGAAAGGATTTTCAAGAAATCCAAGAAGATTTTTTTCGATCTTACGTTCTCTCAATTTTTGTTTGTAGCTCGTTGTCACAGTCACACTGCAATAATGCACAGTCGGACAGTAAAAATGATTATTAACCATTTAACCATTTAAAAACAATTTTTTTATATGGCAACACTAAGAATGGGTTGCCCGACTTAGTCCATTCTTGAAACTTTATTTACTATTACTATGAAAACACAGTGTACAAAATTTGAGCTCTCTACGTCAGCGCGTTCTCAGGCAGTGCTCAAAATATAGTGAAAAACTAAATTTTTGTATGGCAACTCTACGAAGGAGTTGCCCGATTCGGCACAATTTTCGAACTTAAATTGGCTTTTTTTTTCTATTAGCATTATTTTTGTGCGATACAAACTTAGTATACCCTTTGGATTTCATCTAATAGGGCGTTTTCACTACATCGAAACATTGAAACCGAAAATGGGCGCGTTCGGGCAAATTTTCGTAATTTCCAACGAAATTTCATTGAAATTACGCAAAAATGAGATGATTTCGATTAAGTTTTTTGTACTGGAAATTACGTGATTTCGATATAGTGAAAACGACCTACTAAAAAAAATGCATAAAATCTGGAAAATTTGATATTTTGGGTTTAGAAATGGCCAAAACTAGGCAAACATCGAAAAAAAAAAAATTTGTTTTGACTTATTTTGTCCTTCAGTACCTTCTTTAATTTTCCAAATCGGAGATTTTGGTGTACTAAATTTAATTGGATTGGCTTGAATAATTTCTGCTAAGTTTCAAATTACAAAATATCGAAACTTTGGCAATTGAAAATACTGGACAAATTGATAATTTTGGATTTTAAAAATCGACATTTAGCTGACAATATTACGAGAACGTCTCTTAAGCGTGGATGCCGAGTTCTCAGATCTTGTAAGCTTAAATTCTGGACTATATCTCCAAAAATATTGAATAGAACACAATTTCTACCTTTTTTCGAATTGATAGAGGTAAAACTTTAATTTTCAGATAATAAAATGTCGAATTTAATTTTTTCTTTCTCGCAAGTCTGAATTTCGTCGTCGTCACATAATTGTGTTATGCAATGAATTGTTCGGTTTAGAAGGTTTTAAATAATAATCTGATCGCGAAAAATGTGTTGTACTTTTTCCAAAAATTTAAATTTACATCATTTGAAATTTAGGGGTTTCTTTTTAGGCTGGTGCCAACACGGATTGTGAAGGGTAAAACGAAAAAAATTAATAACAGGCAAGGACCATACGGAAAGTTTAGTTAAGGTTATAATTAAGAGAAAAAACAAAAATTAAACACGAGATAAAGTGAAATTCCGCAAAGGGGGGGGGGGGGGATGTTAAGGGGTTGAAACTGGTTTTTTGTAATTTTCGGCGAAATGTGACTTCCTAGTGGAAAATGTTCTTCGCGAAAGTTATAGATAATATAAATATCTGAAACTTTCATATAAGGCATTTTCAACATAACCTTCAATTTTTCGTGAAAATAGCGGAAACCGGGTGTTCAGTTTTTTATTTTTCTCTCTCGTAATTTGTACATTAAATTTTGTGAAAGTATACTTTTTTTTACATTGAATAAGCACAATTTGTTTGGAATCTGGGAAATATGTGGTTTCCGATATACATATTTACAATTTCCAAAAAAAAAACCAAAATCTTCCACGGAAAATTTATTGGTGTTTTTTTCGATTTAAATATTCTATCCGAGTTCATTTTAACCGTTTAAATGTCTAATTTAAAATGATCTATATATGTTGATGGTTTATTTTTGAAAAAAAAACCGCTTAAAATTGAATTTTTTTTTTTTATGATTTTCATTTTTTTTTTTATTTACGTAAATAATGGATTAAATTTTAATTCGGATTTGACTTTCGGTATTTCACATTTGTTTTTCTCCAAACATGAAATTACATGCCCGGGATAAAATAGCAAAGATCAAAATCTCGTACAAAATTTGAAATCTCGGAAAATATATTGTGATTTTTCCAAAAAAGTAGAAGAATATTTCGAGAATATTTTATCAAAGTTTGTTTTACAACGTTTTAAAATTTGTAATTTCTTAGTCGCATCACCTTAATAAAAAAAAAACATGCAGGAATTCAAAATATACCCAGATTTCCATGGTCAACCCAAACAAAGCGTAATGAATTTTTCCGGGATTCCAATATTTTTCGATATATTTTGTACCTCGGGATTGCATTTTCCAAGGTTTTTATTCCAGACACTACCGAGATTTTTATATTATCTCTTGACAATTGTACAAACCAATGCAGGATTGTATTGAAAACTCAGACTTAAAATCCCGGAATTTTTGGAACTACAAATTTTAAAAAAAAAATATATTTTTAAACTTTTGACTTTCGGTATTTTAAGTACGAAATCAGGAATTTCATCGTCTAGGACTTAGACAACAATGGGTTGGGTTGAAGAAATACCGAAATGTTATATACACATATAAGTTTACAAAATAGTAATTTCGAATATAAATAATAGGGGAGTTGTGCCAGAATCGTGGATTTTAAGATCTTGGAGTACGTACAAAATACTGAAATTTTGAAAATTCTAACAAAAAACAAAAATGAACTCCTGGAAAAATGTATTTTTTTTCCCATAATATCGAAAAGATAATATTATTTGATTATTCGTAATTTTTGTTTTTCGAAATTATGTTTTTATATAATGACAATTAGCAAACGAAACAAATGTCGAGCAAATAAAATTGTTCATAAACGAGAAATACAATTTAAAAAGCAATTTTCGAATTTCGACATTTAAATACCTACTGGAAGGGAAGAAGAAATACTGAAGCCTTGAAAAATCCGTGAATTTTTCGGTGAAATTGTATATGAGATTTTATATCCCAAACATTAAATAAAGGTTTGGACAATTGCAGTTTTCTGTTCTTCTTGTGAAACTCACAATCAAATAAAAGTTTGATGGTTATGTTTACTCTGTAATCAATAGAGCAGCTTCCATGTGGTACTGTATGCGGTCTTGTTGGAAGCCTACACATAATTGTTTGTAATCCCCTAGTACATTGCCTTTTCATACCAGAATCCAGCAGTTATAAACCAATTGCAATGGAATTTCTATACGGCTAGTTGAAAGTTTCATTACCTAAAACCATTTGTTTCTGAATATTTTCTATGTATTCGAAATTAAAGTTCGAAATTTTTACGAAATTCACACTTCCTCGATATTGTGAAGAATTTCTACTGGTATGTTGGAGATGCAAATACATACATAGATATACATACATATATCGATGGGTCTATTTAGCCATGCACAATTTTGTCGATAAGTTAATTAATATGATACCTAACTTCGGGAGGGAGAGGACAAGTCTAGGGATTTAAATTAAAATTTCGTATATTTATAATATTTGCAAGATTTTCGAATTTCGAACATTCTTCTTTTAAACATAAAAGGAGGAGGAAGTGTTTTTTCTTCTGTTATACTGAATTTATACACAATTATTCCCCGGGCTGCTCATGTTGGATGGATGTGAAAAAAAAAACAAATTCGAAATTCAAGGTGGACTTATAGATAAATCTCCTAAAACGCTATTGTTGATTTATTTTTGTTCTCCGATTCTGATTGCCCCACAATAACAAAAGAATATGACGATTCTATTGATGCTGATCGCATAAATAAGACATTTAACATTTTCGTACCATTTTCAATAATGGCAATGAACCGTAATACAACTCTAATGAGATACTTTACCTGAATGTCAACGGAAGCTTTTCCAATCCGATACGATACGATACGAATAAATGAAACGATACTATCACGAGATAATCTCGATAATCGGATAATTGCCCATCGACGACGAACAACAAATAAATTTTGTTGTTTCTAAGATCTATGTGTCTACACACACACATACACACACACTTATACTAGCATTTTTTTTTTAATAAAGATCTTCCAATTAGTGAAGAAATGTGACAAGAATGTAATTTCGAAATGAACACACGCGGTGCAAAAGTAAAAAAAAAATGTTTCAGATTTCTGTCAGCATCCTTATGGCAAACAAGTGTTGTGTTGACTTGATACGATATCATCCCTCCTCTTTTTTTCTTCCCCTTCCACAATCCAAATCGATATATCTCATTACTATTCTTTGCCAAAGCTTCGAGTTAGAACTAGTAGTGATTGTGGTCATTTGTGAAAGCTTATCACGTCGAAGTTGAAAACAGCACGCCCTTCCGTTGCGTTTTTGTTTTTTCTTCTTTCTTCTTGCAGCCTTATTGTTGCTATTTTTTTTTTTCATTTCAATCGACTTCGTCACCAAATTTTATCATTCCGCATACTCGAATTTGACCCTTATCCTTGGTTGAGCATTATTACAACAGGAGCACAAGGATATACCAATATGATTCAGTTTTCTTTCTCACGAAGAGGAAAGGTAACAAACAACCAATGTGTATATAATATTCTATGCATGCCTATATATGTATGGATGTATAACAAGGATGGCATAGGCAAAATATTGCCCAGGACGAGTGCAACTTTATTAAAATTTATATCTCTGGAGTTGTCCATTGTAGTATGGTCGTCGTTGACTATTGTTAGATGAAAGATGAAAATAATAAACGAGCAAAGGATACACACCATTTTGATTCATCTATCTTTTCAGATTCCTACTGGAATCTAGATGATAGCTGTAGAGAATTTCGATTAGGTCACGAAGTATATTTTTGTTCCCATCAGGATCGGTACATGATTTCAGGTATTTTCATTTATGATATGAGAGGGGGAGATTGTGGGTGGAGGGAGATGTTGTTGTTTATAGTAATCTGAGCTTTGTCCGCACTTAACTACACATACATAAATAAGTATAAGCAGGTAAGTATGTCTAGACTTTTCGATAAGCTTGGTCCTTTTCCATTCAGATGGACATCACAACAGTGAGAATATACAAGATTTCTTCTTTCATACACGAATTTTTGGTAAAAGCAGACAACGAGGATCTAATAAAAATTGTCCCTATATTGAGACTTAGTTGTTTGTTGTTGTTGTTGTTGTTATTGCTGTTGTTGATTCCTTTTAGTGAAAAGGATTAAGTTACAACATGTTGATGTTTGTGCAAAAAACCAAATCTCTATAGAGTAAACGAACTCGCAAGCCATTTGAAGTTGGTCTGTAATTGACTTTGTATGTATAAAAGAAGTGCGGGTTGAGTACTTGGATGGATTTCGGTTAGAATTTGAAGAGTTTGAATAGTTTTTACTTCTTCTTATTTTTCTTTAAGGAATATTACATATAAGACGTCTTTCAAGTTTGTGATTGGGATATTTTTAGAGATCTTACCTATATACTGCGAACCATCGTATTAAAACTTTCACAAAAGTTGACGAACTTTCTTTCGTCGTATCTATTCCCATTCCAATATGGTAGCAAGAATGGTTAGAGTTAAATTTCATGTAAAAGAATTGAAATGGCATACATAAAATTCGTCAATTGACTCACACCAATCTTCTTTTGTAGAATAAAGTGAACGCAACACACTTCAATAGTGAAATTTTAAGGTTCGACAAAATTCCAATATAAACTTAAATAAAAACGCAAAAATATTTGCTATCTGAAAACCATGTAAACAGCATAACTATCCTGAAGGCTATCGACCAATAGCTTTGCTAAGTATACGTTCTACAAACTTCTATAGAGACACTCCTGTACAATAGAACGATCAACGCCATACCTATATTGACGAAATTCCAAGAGAAAAAGCATTTTTCAGACAAAAGAGAAATTGCTGAGAATAGGTTGTCTTAAAAAACCTAACCTAAAAGCTACTTATGATACAGTCTGGGAGTAGGGAGGGACTAAGGTCTAACTAGAACTTTGACGTCTGACTTCCATAATAGGAATAATTTTATGGAAAGTCGTATTACAAGTTTCAATTCTGGTTATATCTTGCTACTGAATATCCATTGAAAAGATGTAAATCTCTAACAAATCTCATCGATATAACATTTTAAATAGTTCCGGGTGGTAGGTTAGGTTAGATTTGGCAAGAAAGGTGCCGCTAGACGACTAGCCTGCACCACTTAGACCTCTAGAGGATCCATTGTGTCCTTAGACCTCATGGGATAACTTTTAAAGCCGCCCCAGATCCATCTTGCTTCAGGATATATCTAAGACTCCTTCTATCCTGCTTCTCTCAGAAAAATCAGGATATATCTGAACTCCTTACTGGAGGAGCAGACTTGAAAAAAAAGGAGCTACCCAATAGCCTACCTCTTTTATTCATCAAAGCGTCGCAAAGCACGTGTTAGACGTATTCGATTTCCTCCGAGTCCTTACAGTTCATACAGAAATTGTTCGCCGCTATACCCAGTCTTCTAGGTCCCCTATGGCCCAGTGACCCGTAATGACCCCTACTAGATTCCTGCTATTTGTTTTGCTGCCATTTAACAGTTTCTTGCTGGTCCACCGGAGCCTTGCCTTTTGATAGGCGCCCTTCATGATTTTCTCTTTTAAAGCTCCGATTGGGATCCTCACATAAGCTACCGCTGCGGAGCTATCCATTTCAGAACCACTTTTTCGCCAACTCATCAGCCATCTCGTTGCCTTAGATATCGTTATTGCCAGGTACCCAGCATAGGGTCACCTTGTGCCTTATAGTCAAGTCGTCAAGGCTGGTCTTGCATAATTGCACTAATTTTGTTTTTTTTTTATCAACACAGCATCCAGTGCCTTGACGACCATGAGGGCTCTCTACACATGGATACCAATATTGCCGCTTGATAAATCGCTGCGAGCTCTGACTGAAAAACACTGCCTTTGTTAGGCAGTCGATAAGACTCATGCCACTGGAGATCTTTCGAGTACCCTCTAGCCCCTGTGCCCGCACTCGTCTTGGAACCATCCGTAAAAATAGAAATATCGGATGTTATGACCGTCTCCTTCCCATCCCAGGCACTCGCGGTGGGCATCATTGCATTGCATTGACAACCCCATCAAAAATCAAGATGGTTGCTTGGTAGTCTGTTTTTTTCCCTGCAATCACTACAGTCTATTTTGTGGAGTATATTGGAGTGCACAAAACCGCTCTCCATCTACCAACCTCATAGCCTGAAAACACAATTGCCGCTACACCACTCCAATAGAGGTTCAGCTGCAATAATTCAAGCATGACCTCCAGTGCCGCCTTGGGCGTGATGTGCAAACACTCAGTTATTCCCATACAGGCGGCCTTCTGGATTTTCGACTGCACATCCAGGTTAAATTTCCTCGTCAGTGCCGTCCACCAGACCGTGGATCCGTAGCAAATGATGGGCCCAACTATGGCTGTGTACATCCAACGTACCACTCTGGGTTTTAATCTGCAGTTTACACCAAATATTCTCTTGCAAGTGTAGAAGGCCACACTGGCCTGATACGATTCTTCTAAATTAACCTTCCAGCTCAGCTTGGAATCGAGTATGATTCCCATATACTTTGCTTCACTGGAGACAGTAAGATCATCTCCACCCAGCATTGGAAGTGGTGGCAATCAGCACCGAAATAGGAAACTGGATAGTGACCTACCACAGGCATCAGTTCTAACTTCACTTCTGTTCAACTTCAACGTCATTCATATCTCGCCCACATCCTTCCGCGAATTTATACATGCAAATGATTCGACCATTGCAAGAATATATACAGAAGCCTAGTCACAGAGGCCTTATGTTTCCACCTGAATAAGACGCGCACATGTTGACATTCCTAATTTCTCCATCTAATATGTGGCTGTTACAGTATTTAGTTTGGGAGTACACCAAGATAATTATCAACTGTCTGTCTCTCTCTGTACATCTGGACAAGGTCCTTACACTAATAATAATAACATAAAAGTGGTGTTATCTGTACCTTGGAATATCTATCTTGCTAACCAGGTCTAGGATGGTCATTTTTCAATTCGAAAAAATTTATGTATTTGCGGTGGTAGTCCATAGAACAAAGTGCGTACAATGCTGGAAAGCGGGTGTGGGCTGAAACATATTCAAATATGTAGAAAAAAAAAGAGAAAAGGATTTGAACGGATAGGAAAGACTCATTTTTTTACGATTTTTTTTTTATTCTAATCCTTATCTATGCCACAACCCTATAAAATTTTATAGGGAAAAAAAACAAAAAAAAGTTTATACTCGGTCCTTTCCGACACAAAAATCGGTTACCATTCCACTTTGGAGTAATTCCGTAAAGATGGTAAAGTTACAAATTTTACATCAAATAAAAAAAAAAAAAAATGTAACACCGCAATTGTATCAAAATCAGAGGCCACGATCAAATCAATGTCATCAGAAAATGTAAAAGTGCTAAAATGATAGAAATTTATCTCTCTTAAGTGGCATGTCACTTTCTTTATGTGCAAAACTCATTCTTAAAGTCTCATCTTAAGTTCGAGAACGTAATGGATGACAAAGTCACATAAAGAGGACGAAAAGATATCACATAAAGCCGAGCACCACCAGAGTAGCTATATACATACATACATACATATGCATAGCCCAAGACGTGATTACTATAAGAAGAAAGTTGTGTTGTCGTTAAGGGTCAAGGGCAATCTATAAAGCTTCTTATAACAAATGGAATTCATCGAAGTTAGGAAGATGAAACAGGAGTGAAATATACACGTATACAACACTACACGACCGCCTCAAGCTGCTTTTCTCTTGACATAAAACAGCTTAATTGGAAAATTGATTCTTACCCTAGTAACAGAAAGGGCTTGGATAATTTCCGTTTCTTTTTCCTATTTCTACATTTTTGTTCTTTTTCTTAAGTGGATATGATTTTTTTTTCTTAGAAGAAAAGAATTTTTAAATCGTGACTTTTGATAAGCGAACACCTAAAAAATTCCATCTAAAAAGAAACTCGTTTTTTAGTGTAAATTTTTGTCGATAAATTTTTTATTTTCTATGTTTAGTGAAGACATGTCTAAAAAAGAATTTACATTTGAAGAAGCCCCGATTTGAGTTACATCATTTTTCAACTATGAACAGGCACAGTGCAATATGAAAGATGGCAGTAAACGAAATTTTATGTAAGCGGATGATTCTTTTTTATGTTTATTCTTTTTGTGGTGTAAATATGCGTGAATGAAACCGCAATGAACTTTCAGTTGACACCTGTGATGATAAAAAGCAAAGAAATTCCTGTATCCATTGTGCGTTGACATTCAGAAAACAAACTTATGATGAGGTGTTGTCCAGATATGATGTAATCTAGATATTTTGATACAAGCCTTTTGGAGTGATCAAACTACATAGTAATTACCTTGTGGTCACAAGGTGCATGATCACTTAAATGCTAACAAAAAACAAACCTTTTCCCTGTTTTTTGTAATAGGATCATTCCATAGCAAATCGAACAAAAATAACGAAAAGTGTGAATTTTTTTTGAAATTTTACATAACTTGGGAGGGTTTGTGAAAACAAAAATAAAAATTAAAAATTGTCCCTATGCAAGCAATGCGTATTTCGCGAGTTATGGCATTTTCAAAAATTCGAAAAAATCCTGTCCTGGTGTTCTTTAAAAATTCATATACATTTTTTTATTTCTAGGACAGTGAAATATGGCTCATTTGAATGATAGGATTGCAAGCTAAGAATAAAAGAATTTTAAAAATACACGCGCAAAAGGACATCAAGGATAAGGATTTTTCCTTTATCCTTGAATATCCTGTAAGACGTACTTTTGATTTCGTTCATTTTTTCATATTTCATTCTACAGGGTCTTTCAAATTGAGTTTTCAAAAGTACGCACCTGTGTAACACACTTCAAACATTGAACGCAGCCATATTATATGTCATTTTGACAGCTGAAAGTTTGCCATTTTTAAAAATGGAGTCGTATACATTACAACAACGTATAAAGATTATTGAAATATTTTATGAAAATGGTCGTTCTGTAAGAAATGTATTTAGCAAATTACACGATCTTTATGGTCGACACAATCGTCCAACTGAGCAACAAATTGGTAATATTGTGCGAAAATTCCAAGAAACTGGTGCAGTACAAGATCGAAAAAGAGGTCAATATACTTGGGCCGGTCGTTCAGAAGAAAATATTGGTGCTGTGAGTGATAATGTTGCAGCTGACTCCAACACGTCAATTTCCCGACGTTCACAACAATTGGGACAATTTCTGAGTCAACTGTATGGAGTATTATGCAAAAAATATTTAGCGTTGAAGGCCAAAACAAAGTTCAATTGACACAAGAATTGCTGCCCAAAATCATTCCATGCGTCGAGACTTTGCCAACTAGATACTGGAACAAAACGACGATTTTTCAAAAAAAAAAAAAAAAAAAAAAAAAAAAAATCATCTTTTCGAGATCGGTGGGCTACTTAATAAACAAAACTGCCATATTTGGGGAGAGGAAAACCCTCACGTGATCCAATAGAGGCGAACGCATCCACAAGGAGTCACTGTTTGGTGTGCATTGTTGTCTGGTGGTGTGATTGGTCCGTACTTTTCGAAAATGATGCTGGAAGTGCCATAACCGGATATCGAGACATGATCACAACTTTATTATGGCCAAAAACTGAAAAATATTGATATTGAAGACATGTGGTTTCAACAGGGTGGGGCTACGTGTCATACAGCCAGAGAAACTTTGCAATTACTGCATACAAAGTTTCAAGACCGTGTGTTTTTCCAGATTCGATGACGTGAATTGGCCTTCAAGATCCTGTGATTTGACACGGTTACACTTCTTTCTCTGGGGCAATGTGAAAACACAGGTCTACAAGGATAATCCTCGGGAACGTTGAAGCATTGAAAGCAGAAATTATTCGAGTTATTGGTGAGATAGAGCCGCAACTATGCCAGAATGTTATTGGAAATTTTGATGAGAGAATCAGATACTGTAGAGACGCAAGAGGTGGTCACATGGAACATATCTTTTTTAGAGTATAAATGGCAAACACTGTATTTCGAAAATAAATAAAAACTTTTTCAGATTCAATTCAAATTCTATAGGCCAAAACACAGTGAGAGCGACACAACAATGTTGGCAAATTAGTTGGCAACAATATCGCATTTAAAACACAGTGGACGCGACTCGACAAATGTTTTTGACAGCAGTCACTGTTTTATTTATTGTAAAAGAAATGGAAACAAGGAAAGAACTAAGAAAAATCTTTAGTATAGCTTATGCGGCTTTCTTAAAATTGTAAAAGCATAAAGAAAAAGCTAAAAAAAAGAAGGAGATGAGATTGCCATACAAGGGATGACGTTTATCGTACAGCATAACTTTTTCCCCATTTTTCTCTATAAATTCCTCCTCAAAACTCATAATTTCTCAAACTAATTAAACAAATTAATTTTATTAAAGTTTTTAATAACTAGTTTATTTACTACAATCTTTTAATTTGCTATTCTTTATAAAAATAACCAAATCCACATAACATGAATGTCAATTATTCACTGTCCACACAGAAATGTCAATTATGTTGGCGACTAATTTAGAGATTTTCCCAAACTTTATGTTGGCAACTTGTCGAGTCGCTCTCATTGTGTTAAATATATGGGACTTCCATATATTCGAATCTTTGACAGCAACCAATTTACGGCGACTTTGTTGTGTCGCTCTCACGGTGTTTTGGCCTTATGTCTTTTAATTATTTACTTTTGAAAACTCAATTTGAAAGACCCGTTATAATCGATTAAAACATATTAAAATTTTAACACTTGGGATCTAAACGGGATCAAGGAGTAAAAACTCAAGAAAGCTTCACCAAAATACATCTATAACTACTTACAAATAAAAAAAAAATTATTGTTTTTTACATGGTTTCCAGTGTGTTGTCTTGCATCTGAAGGCTCCAAGAATGTAAACTTTAAAAAAAAAATTGCTGATGGTTATGTCACACCTGTTGCCTATTTGACATGGAATGACCCAATAAATAAATAAATAATAATTTATTTGATGATGTACCCAAGATTACAAAATCTTATTACAGTACTAATACCATTGGTATACATAAGGGAAGAAGAGGAGATATAGGCTCGTGCATGCCATAGTTTGTACTATGCCTGGGCAACATCGAAGAAGTCGTAGTTCTTCAAGGAGCGCACAGGAACATATATATATTAAGAGTATTTAAGAGCTCAGGGGAATTTATCGCTCCATGTATACACTGAAATGCAAAAACAACTCTGGAAGGTTTTCGTCTATTCTCGAGAGAATCCAATGGAAAGAGTTTAAGCCTATCAACATATGGAGGTAAAATAATAGGGTTATCCCAGTGAAGCCCACACAGGGCAAAACGAACGAATCTCCGCTGCACAGCCTCAATACGATTTATGTATACAGCTTAAAAAGGAGACCAGACCGGACTGCCATACTCCAAAATAGGTCTAACGAATGTGCAGTAAAGGACCTTTGCTATGAATGGATCATTAAACTCCTTTGATCATCTCTTTACAAACCCCAGAGTAGCATTAGCCCTGGCAACGATTGTGTCAATATGATCCTCGAAAGAAAGACGCGAGTATTAAGGAAGACACCCAAATCTTTGGTTTTGTCAAGTCTAGTTAATAAGCATCCATCTAAAGTATAATTAAAGTCGAGAGGCCTCCTTTTACGAGAAAAGGACATAGCGGTGCGTTTGCTGATATTGAGAGGAAGACAGTTAATAGCACACCATTTATGAAAGGTGTCTAAGTCCAAGTTTAAAATTCCACACTCGTTTTCATTAGAAAGAATGCGGAAGATTTTGGTATCGTCAGCATAGCAAAGTATTCTTGAATTGGCCAAAATCAGAGAAACATCATTAATGTAAATTATAAAAAGAAGTGGTCCAAGATGGCTACCTTGAGGAACGCCACAAGTATTATCTATTTCATCAGAAAGAGCTGAACGAAATATAACTCGCTGCGTACGATCAGATAAATAAGAACGAAGCCAATTGACAAAGACAGTAGGAAAATCAAGAGCAGTCAACTTGTGAATTAAGATTTTGTGATTGATTCGGTCGAAAGCTTTACTAAAATCCGTGAAAATACAATCAACTTGCTTTCCGCTTGACGAGAGTTCCATTGGGATCAGAAGAAAATACCAGGTCAATAGATCTTCCAGAGTCCTTAGCCACGCCGCTAGACTGCATTAGGCCTACATAAATAATGTTGTCAATAAAAGAATTGGCATGTTGAGTAGTTGCCAAAAAAGAAGGCAGCGAGCCCTCATCATCCTGAGAGTGTACCCAACTCACATTAGGCAGGTTAAAATCACCAAAAAGCAACAATTCATCGGCAAGCACCAGAGCTTCAGTAAGCCTATCTATAAATGAAGCCAACAAATCAAATATATCAGCAGATGGGCATGGAGGGATATAAACTGTAGCAATATATACGTTTTTGTGTGAAAGCCTGAGAGCCACACATATAAACTCCAGATCGCCGGATTCAACAAAGTCGATTAACATGCATGGAAGGTCGCAACGAACGGCGCAAAGCACTCCACCTCCAACAGGATCATCCAGAGACAGACGATGGCGGTCACGGCGAAACAACAAGAACTCGGGACCAAAAAGATCTCCATCTGCAATCTTTCCACAGAGCCAAGTCTCGGTCAAGCAGACTACGTCGAAACAGGAATTAGTCGAACTTGTAAAAAGTCGAGTCCTCTTGGAGCGAAACTATAAACTTAACAATAAACAAACTGAATACGAAAAAAAGAGAGAGGTAGCCTAATTAATTTATTTAATTGCACCATTCACCCTCAAAAAATTAAATTATGGATCACTTTTGAAAAAGTTTTTCTGGAACCTTCACCTTGAATATTACTTGGAAGAGAATTTCACTTACCAGCAGCCTGGACAAAGTAGAAACGTTCACCATACTGTGGGATGTGTCTTGGGATAAGAAGCTAAGGATTTCTAGTTGAATGCAGCAAGAACAGCAGTTTCTCATATAAGTAACCTGGACTTTTATGATTTATTAACTTATGTATAAGAAGAAACGTTGACGTCTAGCTAAATACATTTCAAGGAATGTGCTGATACATTGTGAGTGCTAGGAGGGAGCTTATATAAATGCACCGAGTAACATCATTGAACACAACTTTCAATTTCCTTTGACATAGAGAATCAAGTTTGCTGAATATTTGACTGCAATATGTAAAATGTGGTAGAATTACTGACTTATCCAACTTGAGCTTAAAATCGACTGACATGGAGTTTCAGCTAATCCACAATTGCCGCAAAGCACAATATATATTTATGATCATATCTGCAATGTAGATGCAGCAGTTGAACTTGGAATTAAATTTGATTCCCAAAGTTTTGACTGCATCAACATATTCCAGGACTGTTTTATTCAAGACCACAAGAGGAAGCTCAGATTTCTCTAGAGCACGTCTATCTCACAATTGTTTAACAGTTTGATTTGGACGGGTTCAGTGAAAGCTCATTAATTGAAGACAACTTATATACTATGTAGTTCCTGCAAATCCTGATTGATCCGATAGATACAATCCTCCATTAGTCCTATAGGTCTACTAAGGTACTTAAGGAACAATTTTTAATAGCGCCGTTTATGTACAGGATAAATAAAAGTGGACCAAGGATTGAACCTTGAGGCACACCTGAGGATGAATACGACAGTTTAGAGAGAGTTTCTCTCACCATTTGACTGCGATTCATTAGGAAACAAGTAATCAGCTTAACAGCTGTGGATGAGAAGTTAAGCGTAGTACCAAGTTTAGAGAGTAGTTTTATATGATTAACAGAGTCAAATTCTATACTATAGTCAAGCAAAACCAATAGTGCCAAATGATAACTGTCAAGGACATTATAAAAAGTCAGACTGCCCAACTGACAATATTTTGTTAAACTCAATATATTCCCTAATTTGCTGATATCAGATTTTTACCAAAATTAAGCAGACTAATGGGACTGAAGATTCAAGCATCAAGAATCCAGTACAGTTTTCTTAAAATCGCCTCATCCAAGATTAAATCAATACTTATGTCCTTAAGGGGTAACGCCACTGTAAATTTTTTTGAAAACTCGATTTTGTTTTTATTGGCTTAAAAAATAGTTTAAATCCTCTAGAATAAGAAAAAAAAAGGTCCCGTACCAGAAAAAATGTTTTTTCCTTTGAAAATAGAGGTCGCCATCTTGCGCGTCAAACTTGCTCCGAAACGTCTACCTGAAACACAATTGGAGCTTTTCAGCCAGCTTTATCGCCAGCTTTCTTCTAAAGCTGACTGAAAAAAGCCAAATTGAACACAACTGACCTTTTTGACATTTGCAACTTTAACTTGTTTATCGGAAAACTTTTATTTTTTACCTTAATTTTTTTTTATTTTTTCCAAAACTTTGAACGTGTTTTTTTCGAAACACGGTTTTTCAAAATGGCACGCAGCATAACTCGAACAATTTTCATATTTTCGACTTGAAATTTTGACCAGATGTGAACATTAACATTATCTAGAGAATACCGTACGGGATTTTCAATAACTTTATTTGTTGATTTTTTATTAACATAAAAACCTGCCGTTCTTTTCGTCAAAAATCAAATATTTTTTTCAAACGCGCGCCAAATCTACAAAAATTAATATTTTTAAAAATCTGTACGGCATTCTCTAGCTAAAGCCTCTAGATTAATGGTTTTTTTTTTGTTTTGGTCTAGATTCAAATGTGCAGCAGTGGTGCTGCGTGCCGCGGAGCCCTGCAAGCAAAACATATCCCGGGAATATGGCTGTGGAGCCGCCATTTTGTTTTTTCGCTGTCAAAAAATTTGTCAATAAAGTTCAATGTCTGTCCGATAATACCCTTAAAATGTTTTTTTCAAACACCTTGAATTTCGCGAGAAAAAAATTCGTGAAAAAACCTTTTTTTTTTTAGCCGTTACAGTGGCGTTACCGCTTAAATCATCTCTTCATAATATAAATGCTGGAATGCCTCAGGGCTCTGGTTTTTTCCCCGATTCTTTTCACATTAGTCACTAATGGATTTTTACATTAGACGATTGATTAACCATATCAAACAAACAATTTTGAATTTTGGTCCGTCAAAAACAACTTTCCAAGAGTAATCTTCAGAGTCACATAAGTCGAAGCCAGTCCAGAAAAAATTGTTGCTGAAATTCTGATTGATACATACCTGTCGAATGTCTATCCATGTCGGACTAAAAAAAAAATCCATTCTTATATGCAAAAATTGCTTGCACATCTAATTAAGTATTTAAGTGGCCCGCGCCCAATCTATTGTTCTCTTCATCCTGCCCAATTAAAAAGTGGGCCATTTTACAAGTGATAAACTATTTTTTTTGATATGTATATAAATTGCCCTGAAGTTATACATGCTAAAAATTCAACAACAACCTTGCATAGATTTCAAGGAAAAACCATTCAATCAATAAATCAATCAATATCAGGTCAACCTAGTCAGACCAGTTGATGCGCAGTACACTCACTATATATTGGCGACGATTAATTGTAACTCGGTCGATAGTAGAGTGATTGACGTTAGCGCAGCTGTCGATTGCATTTTAATGGCGGCTTAGTCCGCAAGTCTTAGCTCATGTTCGGGAAAACAACTTTGATGTAGGAAAAATATTTTCTTAAGGTGCGCGCGCGCGCGAGCGCGACTTTATGCATTTTGCTTTCTATACACTTACTTGGTTGAGGAGAAAAATTTCTCTAAGTAAAGGCGGTATTATATCGTGTGATGAGACGGGTAAGCCTTTTACGGCCTTTGTTTTACCGTTTTCCATTCATACATATATATATTCATGTGACAACAACAACAACGTAGCAGGCGCATCTCCTGCATTTTAATTTAATCCAGTTGCGCTTTCTCTTCAAATGTCTGCGGGTATGATGCAGTTTGACTTTGGATACTATTAGAAGTAAGCGATGCGATAAGGTGCATCTTAAGATCGATTCTTATATCCTATAGAAGATGGAATGGGGTTGGGGGGAAGCCTATATCAGTTATGACTTTGTATGAATATTTTGCATGGGGGTAGTAGGACCCGAAGCATAGAGTCCGAATTGTGAAAATATTCATCCATGCCTACAGGGTCACATAGAAAGTTATCTCGTTATTCCATGCAATGTTCTAATGCCGTTATTATATCAATGAGAGGAAAGACTTTCGACTTTATTGGATGGGATGGGACTTTTCAGATGACAGAGTTTCGTCCAGATCAGCAATCTCATAGAAAATCTATGTCTACCAAAACCGGAGTTCGTATTTTGGATAGCCAGAGGTAGTTTGTTTGGATAAGAAGTCTTGTTCAAAACGGGTAGCTTCTTTGAAATCAAAAGAGACGTAGATACTGCGGCAGTTTTATAAATGAGAGAAAATTCGCAATAGTTCTCATTGGCGTTACGATGTCCCAAGGAAAATTCCTATACCCTCGACTATTGTTTTCGAAGATCTCTATATACAGGGTGATTCAGATCAAGATACCTTCCGGCATACCACACGATTTCTTGATCAAAAAATTGTTCCTTTAGGTGTTGTGGCCAGTTGAAGATTTCGCCAATATTTGTGAACCCTGACGGTGGGAATAAATGAGTATAACTTTTGAGCCACCCTATAGATTTTGGTTATTGTTGGCTTATTAAAAATAGCCAAGAATAGTAGCTGTCGAAAAGTGTATTCCTCTGTATTTTTTAAATAAGCATCTTTAAATTATTCTCAAATATTTCCAAAATTTTGATTTTTTTTTTACACACAAATTTCATAAATACCGTTATTTATTTCAAAAACTTTTGTGTGTAAAAAAATCAAAATTTTGGAAATATTTGAGAATAATTTAAAGAAGCTTAATTAAATAAAATAAGTAAAAAACGAGTTTTCAAACAAAACTGAGGCCAAGCCGCATGAAAATGTAGAAAATAAGCTTTTCTTCACACACAGAGGTGGACTCAGATTTTTTGATTGGGACATTTCTTTTGAATATTCTTTCTCTTCATGAATCAAATCACGTTTTACCTCTGATTGATCATACTGAAATATATCGGTGATTGTCAGCGAATAAAATCTGAGTCCACCTCTGTGTGTGAAGAAAAGTTTATTTTCTACTTTTTTCATGTGGCTTGGCTTCAGTTTTGTTTGAAAACTCGTTTTTTACTTATTTTATTTTCTGCCTTTTTCACGTTAACTAAATTGTTATTACGTGCTGTATGGAGATATTTTAAAACAATTTTTAAGTCATGTTTGGTGCCGATCCGAAAACAAAAATTTTTCGAGTATCAAATCATTGAAGTACTGCAACGGTTTTCTGAAATTCAAATTATGTTTTAAACAGCGCTTTTTAGCTGTATTCCAACTTGAGCCCATATAACATGAATTTTCCCGATTTTCCATGTTTTCCACAGACTTTTCCTAATACTATGATTTTTTTTTTAAAAATTTACATGAATTTTCCTCGATTTTTCATGCAAGTTTTCATGATTGTTGAAGAGAAAGCATTGATGCCAGTAGGACGGAAAAAAAATGATTCCGCATAACTTATAAAACTTTTTTGTCGGAAAATTTTCCCGAAAAATTGGAAAATTCTGCATTTTTCCTGAAACAGATTTATCACTAATCATATCGATGAAAATTTGTCCGATGATTTTCCCGCTTTTCCGGGTGTTCCATGGAGTTTTCCACAAAAGCAACTTTATGCAACTTATTTTGCTCTACAACTTTGTCTTAGGTTGCAAAATGATCAAACGCTGGTCTGAAAAACTCCGGAAAAGCGTTTTACATGAATTTTCCTCGATTTTTTCTGCAAGTTTTCACCATTGTCGGAGAGAAAGTAATGATGCCAGTTGATAGGGAACTTGATCCTGCATAATTTAGAAAACTTTTTTACCGGAAAATTTTCCGGAAAAGGCCGAAAATTCCGGAAATTTTTTCGAAAAAATCGAAAAACTCTGAATTTTTCCTGAAACGGATTTATCACTAATCAAATTTGTACCAAATTTTCAAATGATTTTTCCCGATTTTCCGGGTTTTCCATGGAAATTTCTGGTTTAAATTTTGATAGATTCAATTGTCACGCGACATGAACCTGTGTGCTAAATTTCAGCTCGCTGTGATGACAAAAAGTGGGTCTACGAGAGTGCCGAAAATAGTAAAAAAGATATACATACATATATAAATAAATAGACGAGTTAAAGGGAATGGCCTAAAAAATACACAGTAATACACTTTACAACAGCTACTATTCTTGGCTATTAAATAAGCCAACAGTAACCAAAATCTATAGGGTGGCTCAAAAGTTATACTCATTTATTCCCACAAATATTGGCGAAATCTTCAACTGGCCACAACTCCTAAACGAAGATTTCTAGGGGGAGGTATGTGGAACTATTTTTTATAACCAGCTTACCTCAAAGAATCGGGTGGCGGTATTTTGATCTGAATCACCCTGTATAAGCGAAGAAATTTCGGTATTTGTGGGCGATTTAATTTGGAATTAATTTTTGAACACAATATATATCGTTTTTCGAAAATAGTAACTTTGAATCTAAAAACAATATTTTTTTCGAAAATCATAAATTTCGAAATTTCTCAAATGTGGACAAACTATTTCATTCCAATTGAATAAAAATTACCTCCAATATGGGTACTTTTTCATAGACAATTCTCCCCTCGCCAACACCAAATATGGGAAAATGTCAGGAACGCCTAGCTGACATACTTTTTTTGAGAAATTTTTCAAAAGTTCTACTTCAGCACGCTATATAATTTTGAACCTTGGAAAATTTTACTAAAAATATAATACAATTTTCGAAAATTCATTTTTTTCGAATTTCGAAAATTCAATTTTTTTCAAAATTCGAAAGGCAATAAATAATGAATGTTCAATGTTTAAGAAAAAAATAAAAATAAAAAGAATGGCGGAAATTTTCTTAGCCACGACGCTAGGTATACGTGTAGACACCAAAAGCTGATTGATCCGGATTAATTGGACAGTCTCAGCCCTTAGGAGGCTATACTCGAACATGGGTGTGAAGCACAGTTTTAAATGAAAAGTTTTATAGCAAAACTCTTTTCTCATTTATCTCAATTTATCTAAGAAAGTTTTTTCTTATATACTTTTTCACCTTCTTCTACATAAGTTATATTTGTCTTTTTAGGTCATATTATACTGCTCCCACCTGCAATTTCTTCTTCCGCACGTAGTGCCTGTATTTAATCAGACTCTCTATTGTTACTTTAATTAGTTTTCTGTTATCCTTTCTGTGTATTTTACCAGTTGCAATCAATATCTGTAATATTTTTAAATGTTTTGTTTTGTTTTTGTTACCCCGTATACCTCTGGTTTTAAGGACAACAATTTCAAAATTTCTTGAAGGTAGGAGGTAAGTGGAAGAAAATCATTTAAAAAGAAGTCTAAACACAGACGGTAGTTTTTCATAATACACTTGATTAACTCTTAAGGAAAATTTATTGACAGTGGGAAATAAAATAAAAGTAAATCGTAATCGGTTTCGATTTACTACAAATTGATTTTCTAAAGGACTCCAATTCTATTGTAGTTCACAAATGTTCGGCGTATGCTGTAAATTTCTTGAAATTTCTTGAACAAAAATTGACAACAGAAATTGTTGGAAAAGACCATTCTAAAATAGGTGGAAATTATCACTGAGAATAGTGTAAAGAAAAAAAATCCAATTCCAAGTGTAAGAGTAGTCTGGGTTTTGGCAAGGAATATCTTCACTGCAGAATAATAGTTTGTTGATGTCTGACTATAGATAGATGATGGCACGGGTGACAATTTGTTCCTTAGCATTTTTCATATTATGCTTGTCAATCTCAAAGATAGTCTATAGCCCAAAGTACAGTTTTCGGCAGATGTGAGGGAAACGATAGAAAAAGTTATTTGTTGCCTTAAAAACTCCTAATTTATAGGCAATAAAAGCCCAACCAAAAGTACAGGAGGCTGCTCAAGGAAAAGCCTCTATTAGGGTAGCTCTGCTAAAATAACTCTCCAAATAAGCAAACGGATCCACAACGGGCAAAGTTACACTGATTTGACGACTTACTGGAAGATTAATTGCTTAGAGGAAGTAACTTAAAAGCGGTAAAACGTTAAGGTAAGTAATTTAAGGCAGGTGAAGGGTTGTACTGTAAGGAAAACAAAAATGATTCCCGAAGTTGATAAAATTTTATTAAATAATACAAATAAGCTGGTCTAAAGGATCCAACTTTGAGGATTTAGAAGTTTCCACCATATTCATACCACAATTCGAACCTGTTTTGTTTCTCACCGAACTGAGTTCTTTCATTAATATTTCATAAAAATTGAACAATAGAGAGGTGGGGAGAGTATATTTTTCCCCAGTTAACACCGCTTCCTGGCCGCACTAACTTTAACTAAATAAAAGAGTTTTTTTGTTCTGTGAGCTTTACAGCCCAAGGATATGCTGAGGACATTGTCATCACTGGTCACTGGCGCATTCACATTGTGTCCTCAATGAGCATTTGAAGCCATTCTTGGCTTACAGCCACTCTACCTCTTTATTCGGAAGGAAGCAGTTATGCTTCGAAAGAACAGGCCAGAAGATTGCACTTCCTTCCTGTGTGGGTCATCTCAATATCTTCGAGCAGGTCAACATTAACGAGATGCTCCAAGAGATACTATGGCCAAAAGACTTTCCTTTGAAAGAGGTTACCAGAAAGAAGTCAGATACTAGGCAGAAGACTCCAGTTCCCGCGACGGGCGCAAGTCTGGTATACTGACGAATCCCGGAAGGATGGAAAAACAGGTGCAAGAGTGGTTCCTGGACACGAAGGAGTGGATGGTCATGAAAAAGCGGACGGACTGGCTAAAATCGGAGCTCAATGCCCGTATACTGGTGCTTAGCCGACATTTAGCCTACCAAAAAGCCACTTTGTGGAGAATTGCTTAAGTTAGAAAACAGGCAACTGGATCTCCTTTTGGTTGGCGCGCCCGGCAGTCGAAGAAGTTCTTTAACCCTTCTCTTCACCAGAAGCGACAACTTATTGGACTTAGCAGACATTCTCCTAGACCGTTTGATAATGATGCAGTCACTGGTCATGGGCCCTTCCGTCACTTCTTGAAGAAGATTGGCAAATCCGACATTGACCTGTGTCAACTGTGCGAAGAGGAAGATGAAACTTCCATGCATGTTATATACGAGTGTCCTGCAGCTCTTACAGGTCTAAGGCTGCAAATCACTGGAGGAACAATTATCTCTCCAAATAAAGTCTGCAATCTAACCACAAGAGTAATAATCGAGTTCGTTAAAAGCCTCGATTTTGATTAACCACCTTAGGGGAAAGCATAATAGATCAACTTTGGTTGTGGTGTCTGCAAAGTCCTGGAGGCCTAGTCCCCCCCTCTCTTAACATTATTCTGTGACAAATTAGTTAATCATTTCAGATTTATAAAAAATGTCCATTGAAATCGAAGACGTTTTCGAAAGTTTAGTTCGAATTTTCGAATTCGAATAATTCGGACAATTTAAAAGATTTTAAATAATTTTTTTTTCGCAAAAGAATCAGTTTTTTGGAAAATTAAAAAAAAAAGTTCTTTTTTTTCGTAAACCAGGTCACGTAAGTTGTTTATTGAATCGATTTACGACGTGCTAGTTGTGATCTCTAATAAGGGTGTACAAATGTTATCCAAATAAGCCTGAACAATCCAATTTCGCTAGATTTCTTTCTAAAAGTCCTTGGAGATTCCTCAGGCGAGAGATTAATATTAAAAAGAGCTCGACAGTATCAAAATTTCTAATTCTGTCACAACTAAAACCTCCTCTCTACAGGAATAGTCCAGTCAATAAGGACTAAATAAGGCCTTTGCGCTACAAAAGGTCGGGTAGTTGTGATTTTTATATATGTTATTCAGTTCCGCGCCCCGATGAAAAATCCAAATTTAGACCCTTGAGAGTGGCGCGGTCCGCCATCTTGGATTAAATGTATCAAAAATTGGAGCGGAGTACGGGGTTAGTGGAGCAGTCGTTGGAAAGGTCATGAAGATCTGCATACAATGAGCTGTGTACTTTTTAAAATACAGGGTATTTTGTGAAAGTACTATATGTATACATTTATGTTGAAGAATGTTCACGTTTCCGCCGATGTAACTCGTTACACATCAGACTTACAAAAAAAAGTGTTTTTTTACAAAAAATATAGGGAATTTATTCTTCTTCAAATTTATACTTTTTACATTTTTGTCGTAGGATCAACCGTTGAGGAATTATTTTGAAAAAAAACAATTTTTGGTACCTTTAATTCAAGATGGCGGACCGTGCGGACCCCCTCTAGGGTCTTAACTTGAATTTTTCATCGGGGCGTGGAACTGAATAACATATGTATAAGAATAACAACTACCTCACCTTTTGTAGGGCAAAAACCCCTACTAACTGGACTAGAAGTACGAAATAAAATATAAAATAATAATAAAAAATAAATAAATTGTGCAAACCTTTATCAAAATTTGATGCAATGAACAGGTGCACTTTTTGCTTCCAGTCGACGATGATGTAGAAAATTTTGAAGGTAGTAACGGCGAACGTATTGCACTGTAATGATAATATCGTGGAGTGCAAGTATCTTGCAGATAAATCAAGGCCTGTAAGAAATCCAAATGAACTGGACATGAGGGTTTCGAGGACACAAAAAAAGGGTCCTCTTCTGACGACATAAATCCAAATTTAACAAAATGATTCTAGCGAGTGGAAGAAAACAGAAAAACACATTCACCAACGCGCACGACAATTTATCACAACACACAAATTTTAATTTTCGTTCAACTTTTCCACTGGAATTTATTTATCGCACTTGAATTTTTCACACATTCTCACTTTTCACTTAACACTTTTTTTTTCTATATTAATCCGGAGCGCAGTCGCGATGCAAGGTGTTAAGATTGTGCTATTCGAGAGCATAACGCGATGTCTTGTCTTAGTTTATAGTTGAAACACCTGTCGCGCATAGTTAGAATCTTCAACTTCAAGTTTTTTTTTTTTTTTTTATTTTTTTTATTATCTTTTTTTTATAGAATTCTTGTTAAGAGATATTTGAAAATAGGTGGTGAGGTGAGTGACGGCAGATTTGTTCTCATATCGATTATCCAGCTCTGTGGGTTTTTGCCTTTTCAAAACTGTTCGAATGATGCTGAGCTGCCGTGGTAATGCGTTAATTTTGCTAATTTTAAGTACGCGTCATTATGACAAATAAATACATTTTTTTTTATGAAAGAAAATCGAGTAAATTTTACAAATTTGAATGGGATTGGAATATTCGATAGATCCGCCCGAAAAAAAGCTGAAATATCTTGGATGAAGACCAGACATTAAGGCGGGCGGCTTGTGTTCTATTTGAGGTAAATATTTACATAACATGGCCGAGAGAGAGAGAGTTATGGATTTGATTTGGATGTTTACATCAAATAAAAGGGAACCGACCAGATGTATTTTTTTTTACATCATGTTCCTTGTGAGTTCAAGTTGAAGAATTAAGAATGTTTTGCTGATACAGGGTGGTTTGTATAAACTAATCCAAAGAACGTTGGCTGAGGTGGTTTGATGAGGAGAAAAATATATTAATATTTCATTAGATGGGTAGGTAGGGGGTGCATCTATTTCTAATCAATGTCATTAAATGTTGAACCTGCAATTTTAGCCATTGTAGAATTCCATTCGACTGCTTTCCCACTACTAAGTGCATTTTATTATATGAAAGTGTGAAGGATGAAGTTAAGCGATATCATTCAAGTCTTCTTTTATATGAAGAACACACGTTTAACAGCACTCCAAAAGATCGAATCCTTCTAAATGACTTTAATGAGCGATAGGTGATGGAAATATGGAGTTTACATAATCCTCAACGACCATCATTATTGTCTCCGTTGACTATGTGCAGAAGACTACAAAAAATTCTTTTGATAGCCCTTCTGTAATGCAATATGTATATGGATTATGAAAATTGTTGAAAGGCAATCAACTACAACCAACAAGGTGTCCCTTCTGTGGGTTTCTGGTCACATGGGGATCATGGGGAATGAAAGGGCTGACCTTTCAGTTAGGGCTGGCTCTGATTCTCCGTTCCTTGGACCGGAACCCGTCGTAGGCGTTACCACCTTGAGTATCGGGTCTCACAACAAAGCGGATGTTCATAGGAAGTATCAGCAGAGATGGGCGAACCTGAATACTTGCAGGTACACAAAATTTTTTCTTGATGGGCCCAATAGGAATATCTCTTATTTTCTCATGGGGTTCGGAAGGAACAATGTAGAACTGTGGTTGTCATCAACACCGGCCACAGCTCCCTTCACGCTCACCTAACAATAATGGGAGTTGTTGACAGCCTTGAGTGTCTGTCCTGCTTGGAAGGAGAGCCTGAGATAACTGATTATGTTTTGTGTGTGTCCGGCCTTCGCTCGGAGCAGGCTGGATACTCTAGGGTCTGCCCTTCTATCTGTACATGAGCCCCGAAAGACTTTCCTTACCATGACCGGATGCGCTTCATTAAGAGCACAGGAAGGTTTTGGTGAATGGGCTTCAAGCAGGGCAGCGCAATGGGCCGACATGGCTCGTGCTTGAGATGGGATCTGCTGTCCCCTGCCTCAAAAAATAGAAAAAAAGGTCGCAAAAGATACCGAAAAACTATAGGCGATCAGAAAGAAAAGAAGTTATTGATTGGATAAAAGAACAATGCTCCAGAATATTCCAAGAGCGACAAAATTTTATATTCACCGATTCCGAAAATAAAAATTGAATACCACCAAGTTTCCGATAGGACAACCAAAACTGCAGTATATGAGTCTATACCTTTTACCATCACCTTATGACTAATGAAATAGTTTGGGAAGACCCCCCCCCCCCCCCCCCCCTTAATAAATAACCGCTGCTTGGTGGACTTGACATTGATTAGTAGGTTAAAATCTGATCCAAACCCAAGTCAAGATGGAACAGCATAAGCTACGTGGTTAAGGGGCTGTTTAGTCGCTAGTATGTGATCTCTGTATACCAGGCGACCTCCAGTTTTAATTTAGCCTTCCCGTGGTACTGCAAATCTCTGCCAAGGGCGACTCTCATTTGCTATTCGTGGGAAAAATGGAAAAATTTTGTTCGTTAAAAGGCCCGTTGTTCCCTTAAAGATGCAAAAAAAAAGAAGAAAAGAAATATGTAGTCGAAGCCTCAGCGGAGACTGGCGTTATCAAAGAAGAACTTGTAGGGCTTGAACTGAAATCTCTGGTGTATGAGTCGATGGCGACAGACACGGAGGAGCTTTTGCTTCCCGAGATCAGTGTCAAGTCAAAAGGTGCGATTAAGATAAAAAGGGAAAGGAGTTGGACCTGGGGCTTGCGCCGGAAGCGTATGTTTCGTAGCGCAATGCTTATCTTTCGAACCCTCTCTGCTAAAGTACCCGATTTTTTTACGAAGAAAGAGAGAAGTAGTCTGAACTGGACCAAGCTGGTTATAGCAAAGTACTCGGCCAAAGAAGAAGTGAACTCCCCTGAGACGCGACTTCACAAAGGAGACTCCTGGGGGTAAGGGACCTTCGCCTAAGGCAAAGCAGAAGTTCTCCTCGAAAGCTGCCGGGTAGCCAGCAGGGCGCTCGATACTGTGTTGTTAAAAGCAAAATTGGTGCAGTTATGCAAGCACAGCCTGAGGAATTGACTACACCGCACAAGGTGAACATCTGGCCATAAGAATATCCAAGGCAAAATCTGCTAAAACCCGTTCTGTAGTGGATAGCTCCGCAGCGATAGCGTAAGTATGTGAGAATCCCAATCGAAGCTTTAAAAGAGGAAATCATCAGGAGCGCCTATAGAAAGGGAAGCCTCCCGTGGATTAAAAGAGTAACCTGCTATATTGCGAAGCAATTATGGCTTGCATATGGACAGGAAAAGGACAAGAGAACTCCGTAGTCGAATAAATACCAGAAATCTAGTAGGGGTCATTACGGGTCACTGAGCCATAGGAACCATGCTAGAAGACTGGGAATAGTGGAGAACGATTTCTGCAGGAGCTGTATGGATTCGAAGGAAATCGAATCCGTCCAGCACGTATAACGAGTTCCGCTCTGATGAATAACAGAAGAAAGGCTATTAGATAGCCACTTTCTGTCAAGTCTGGGGGAGCTGCAAAGTAAAGAGTTCAGATTTATCATAAGATTCCTGAGAGGAGCAGGATGGATCTAGGACGGTTTTAAAAGTTATGCCATGAGGTTAAGGTGCACAATGGACGCTCTGGAGGCAGAGCTGGGCAAGTACCAAAGAAAAAGTACTTAAGTACAAGTACCGAAGGCCTGATTACTTCAGCGTAAGTACAAGTATCGCATGTATGAAAAGTACTTGTAACTAACTACTAAGTTTATAAAAAGTACTGAGTACTTTTTGAAGTACTTTTTTAGAATCTTTGTTCGTTGGCAGTAATATAATGAAATTTATCGAGTTCAGTTAATAGATATTAATAAATAAATACCTTTTGAAAACTATAAAATGTGTAGTTAGTAACCAGTGGCTACTATTTATATTTTTTTATAGTTTTCGGTGCTGCAGGTAGAGTAAAACTTTCACCTCTCATTGCTACACTCATATAAACTATTAGAGGTCCGCCCAAGCACCCATTGTCGCCTCCAATAATGCATAACAATTCTAAGGAAAAATTTCCAGTAAATTTCTAAGAAAGGCATCGTTGATTTTATATTGGAGCGAGGCATTGTCCACTGACGAATATAATATGGACTCAACAAAAACGAAGTTGCGCTAGAGATTGTGTTTGCTTTTCTACGAAGTGTTAGATATTTGTAGGTATTTAATAAACTCAGAAATACTTAAGTAAAAATCTTGGTACTTAAATACAAAACTAAGTCTTAAGTACAAGTAAATAGGAGGAAGTACTTATGTTCAAGTACTAAGTAGGGGCATTTCAAAAGTATTGAGTAATAAGTCTTAAGTATCGAAAATGTACTTTAAGTAGTACTTAATTATTGCCCAGCTCTGTCTGTCTGGAGGTCCAAGTGATGCAGGCTAGTCTCCTAGCGGCGCCTCTATTACTTAATCTTAGGGAGAAAGGTAGATAGTTTGTATTCCAAAAGAACGAGCCCTGATCATTTTTTTTTTATACTTATTGTTCTTCATTTCTAGATGAGATGAGCACAACAATATGCATCAAGAAGAAACAACGACAAAAACAACAACAACAAATTTTCAAAATACAAGAAACTACCAATTTTTTAATTGCTCTTATTTTCAAGTTCCTTCATACATGAAACGTAAAATTTATGGTCCTTCGAGCCGGATTCTAATAATAATTTCCATTTTTTATTCCTTACCAAATTGAAACGCAAAAGAATCTAAGAGTAAAAAAAAAACTATCTTAAATCAAAAGGATTAACTAAATCAGACATTTTAAATCTAAAGTTTCATTCTGAAGAAAATCTTCAATCGTAAAAATCCTCCTAATACCCCGCAAAAAAAGTTCCATTTTTGTCGTATTCAAAATACTAAATCAAAAAAAACTTTTTAATAAGAGAGTGGACGACGAAATTGTTAAAAGTTTCACGGGAAAATTATTGTTTCGCTAAATTACTGCCAATTAAAAGTAAGTGGGCACCATACGAAGCGAAGAACATCTAAAAAGACTCTCATCGCTTAGTAGGTACTCGTGTTGCTATAAAATTTCCTCTCTTTTTCTATGAATTTTCATCGAATTAAGAATTTTTAGTGGAAAACTTTCTCCACAAATGTACTGGGTGCAATTATCTGGAACAATGAGTTCGTTTCTTGCTACTGGTGCTTCTACTGCTTCTATTCCTTGATATTCATGCAGCAAAATTTTTCGTTCGGCTATACACATTCATCCTATCCAATCCTATCCTATATACCATCCATGCTATATCTTTCGGGTGCATCTTTCGATTGGTGAATTGCAACAAAAGTTGAGAAAAGTTTTTCGAAACGATCCTCCATGGAATGCTTCTTTGGCTATTGTTTTTGGTTTTTGTTTTTAGGGGGTCTGTTCCAAGTCATTCCACGGGAACTCTATAGTTTTGGCATAACGAGGTAGAGTTTTCGTGAAATGTGACCACAGTATTATTTCTGTTGATGGAGGTACTACTAGTAAAGAGATAAAGAATATTCGTTTAGAGATGATGGTAACTAGTACCATGCTGCCATAATTCAGGCATATATTTATACCTCCACCGAAAGTACCTTTGTCTGCCTGCCTCATGGCACTATTTATTGGGTACATCGACTGTGGAAAACACTTGCGCGCTCATTCAAATTGACTGCACAATGAGCATGACGTATACCTTTTGTGATAATTTAAAGTTTTATCATTTTGCGCATCTCCACGTAGTTAGTATCTCTACCTTACATGCGAATAGATATTATACTGGATGGACTGGATGGAATGGAAATCGTAATATGGTTATAGAGATGAATGAATGCATTTGGGCAAAGGAGAGAGTTCAACTAGCTTTAGCAAAAGATGAATATATTGGTCCCCGGGGACATTGGGCGCATACATAACTTCTATCTATCCTCCATCCGAAATCAACACGGAAAGTGAAGAATTTTGAACAAGCAATTTTGTATTCAGGGAGTGTCTAGACACATCGACTGATGGATGGATAGTAGGTATGCAAACATAATAATTTTATGTGCACCTATAAATATGGGCTCATCTGCAATTACAAGATTTATTGCAGCCAGTAATGAACCGTCGATTATAGCGGTACATGTAATATAATTCAATTGCTGTGTTAGATGTAGATGTAAAGGTATACAGCGATGATACTTATATGATATGCAAAGCTATTTTTTATGCCTTTTGGTACCTTCTATGTTACTCCATTGATAGATCTTTTGATAAAGGTACAAAAACCTCAACCGACAAGCTCTTTCAGTTGGATAAGCCTGGTGCATGCGGCATATATCTGATAAATAGATGAACAAGATTTTTACAATAGGTGACTGTAGTGGACCGTCAGCAATGAGCAGGCCACAGTGTACGCACCATATAACATAATCTAAGGAACAGTTCTAACATCTGCAGGGGCTTACAAGGGTTGAATTTATTGGTTCATTCCTCTGAGGCTCATGCAAGTCAAAAATGTTTATGACATCGAATGTTAGATGGCGTTAGCTGTCCATTCTTTGCGATCTGAAAAATCTATTGTGAGTTAGTCCCCGTTCTAAGTTATTCCCTTTCTAGGTTAATAGAGTCTAGAATCATTCTGGGATTGAGGTTCCACACTTAAGATGGATGGAGGAAAGACATGTTCGAGGTGGAGTAATCTTTTCCTGGAAAATGCTTCGCAATTACAGAGTAAGTGCTCCTAAGTCTCATGAGCATGCTGATAGAAGCGGCTGGATGAAGTCTTAGCCAAGGTCATGTTGTTTAGGTTATAAGGAGAAAAATACCACAACAAAAAAGTTTGCAAACTGGTTGGCACAACTATTAATCACCGACCAACCTGTACCTCCATGTTATTCTTTAGTTTTAGTTCAGGTATTAGACAAATGGTTGATAGTATAAAAATTGTTTTAATGTGATGACAGTGATCATGAACCTTTTTTTTTATCAGACGAGGGTTAGAGGACGACATTGACATAAACTTGCATACAGTGATTTTTACACTGAATGGGCTGAAGGGAGTATCCCAGGGGTCACAGCTACATATAAAGTTTTGTATGGGAACTTAACCATAGAGGAAATCCAGATTGAAAAAACTAATGGAGATTTCACATGGAGTTCAACTCCAGACTAGGACTCAAATGTGTGTGTTGAAGAATCGTCGTTGCTATTGAAAAGGCAGTAGAAATCTGCATAAAAGACAGGGCTTATTGTACGAGGTTGAAGGTACCAACACAGGAAAGAAATCGTTCGCAGTCGGCAATAATAGAAAAATTTCAACAGTTTTTATTAAGCTTTTCAACAAAGCCCATAGTATGCGTGGCCAATGTACATACTTCGATTAACTATAGAAAAGTTTTAATTAGAACTTTAAAACGCATGTCTTTACGACCATTGGCGAGGAAGTTTATTCATATCACGAACAAGTTAGACCGTGAAGGAAACTGTAAATTTACCAGCCAATTAATATGGATGCGTTGACGCAGCTCGGTTGTTCTAAAACGCAATTCTGAAAAGAACCTTGAATGATTCTGATGTTGAATCATTGAAAGAGAGCCTCTTTGATATAGGCGTACCCTTAAAGGGTCAACATGAGATACGGCATGCCATTCACTGGTTTCAGACATTAAGTCCGGCGTTTATTGAGAGTTTTTTTTTTTTTTTTATCTTAGACCGTTCTTTGATGACGCCTTTCATAAGGCAAGCAATAGGTCAAACTAAAAAGAAATTGAGTTTAGCCGAGGGATTAGGATGGGTTTATGGGAAAATATGAGACGAAAGAAAACAATCAGGAAAACAGCACTCAATCAACTGGATGCTACATCAAGACAAAACAAATCTGTCATTGACTGCAGTCTTCTCCCTCTACAACTATGACTGTTGTCTATTAGCGGCAGCTGCAAAAGGAGTTGGTGATCCACAAGGCTGTATATATATGATCATGACCTTCAAGAGGTCACTTTGCCATCACTTTGTGCCAATATGATTAAGCCCGAAGAGAGTAACCATTCTCGTTTAAGGATCTGTATGAAGATCCACAGGGAGTACCCATGGCCTTATAGTCTAGGACTACGAAACTATACGAATTGGGTAGCTGACATTACTAAATTGGTACCACAGGATTGAGAAGCTCTGGATAGCGCTATTCACCTTAACACGGAATAGGCCCCTCGATGGGAGCATCGTGGTGATTGTGGTAGCACATATGGGGACAGAAAAAGAATGTCTGAGTCTACATAACTTAGGCGGACATTCTTCTTTTAACAAAAGGGTATGTCCTTTGTACCATTGCATATTGCGTCCGAGGATTTGAACGATGGTCCCTTATTAATGTATGCTTAGGTATTTGGCTTTCGGCGTAAAGCTACGCTAAATCAACCGGGTATGATCTGTGACCCAGAGATCGGAAGAGATTTTAGATGGGTCTTGCTACGACCAGTAATTTAAATATTAAGCATGCAGTGGCATATACTCATACTCATTGCAACAGGATATACTCTGTCTCATGAGGGTGTTGACTGTTGCATTGATAATAATCCATGCATTAAGACTGCCGGAATTAAAGCTTCGACCAAGGTGTCCATGTAAAACCCCGACAGAATTTGTTATCTACAAGCCTCGTTTGGGTTTTTATTTCCTAGGATGAAAATTAAGATGAAAATAGGCGCAGTCTTTAAATAAACAGGAGATGTAGGTGCTGACGACCTTCTTCATAGAGCAACTCTTACCATTACCTGGTTTATATGTATACTTGGGAGTAGAGGAAATCGAGTCTCAATTTTTTGTTGAACTTTAATTTTAAAATTTATTATTTATTTTTTAAAATATTTCTAGGGCCCAGGGGGGTGATTCTGATCTTTTGTTGTACTATTTAGGCGTGTTAACATATTTTGTCGTACTTTTTTTTTTAACACTGTTCATATTATGTCTTCACTATTATCTACCACAAAATGAACTATAATGAATTTTGGGTGAACAAACGTAAAAAAAAAACGCCTAAATATGCGACAAATTAGTCAACTGCTCAAGAGGTTATGACAAAAATTTTACACTGTGGTAGTAAATGGAAATTCTACACTTAATTAGAGCATTACAAAAGTGCTTACATTCGAAATATTATTTTGAATTTGTAATGTGAGGTGTCATTTTCAGTTCATTCTACGTCATGCAAGGGTTGCTGACCTGATTAAAAAAACACGAAAAAATCAGTAGAAAAGTTCATTTCATTGAAGCGTATATTTTGACATTCAAGTACGGCAAAAGATCCAGGTATTCCCTACCTATGGTGATAAATTATGCTGATTTGGACATTCAACGAGAGAATTTTGTACGTCAGAAAATTGTCCAAGTCCAAGTCCTCTCATCCAAGTTTTAAATTGAAGAACTTTTGGTTGTTAGACTTGCTGACTGACTTATAATCATTGAAACACTTACCACGCAGTGTAGCACCTATTATGATCGATGTCGAAGTAAGTTCGACTGGACTAGGTCTATTAAAAATTAATCATTTCATTTGTTTACAATTTGTCATAATTCAGACACATTTTCGATTAGGTCACAACTACACACTACACAAACATTTGCACATATAGACGGTATCGTATACAAAAAAAAAAAACTCCATTTAAAGAAAAATCCAACAAATATGTCTAGTTCCCAAATGTGACGATTTTTTTTCCATAAAAGAAACAGGTAAAGAATTCAGTCGATCAACAACAACAAAAAAAAAAGAGAAAAAAAATTGTGAAGTCATAAGCAATCCAAATTGGTTAAAGTTGAGGTAATGAAACATTTCTGCATGAAGGAATTTTTACCAGGGTCATGTAAAAAGTGTGCTTTGTCATTATTTTGACGAAGTATCAGAATGAATTTTGTTTTTGCGTACTGTTTAGTAATGGGAAATTCTCTTGGAGCTATAGAAGGGTTGGGGGGGGGGGGGGGGGAGTGTCATAGTCATGCGTGTTGTGTGACAAATAAATGTTTTGCTTTTGTATTTGTATGAAAAAAAAAACTTTTAAGGCACTTTGTTGTTACTAAATCACATCCAAATCCATCAAAATATCCTCTGCTCTCTCTGGCTATGTAGTAGGTACACGTTTTAAAGAACTCTCCATAAAGTCAACACATTATGTTCATTTACCTATTCATTCTAGGCAGGTGCTCAAAACATATACACCATTCTCTCTATATATAGACACGAGATTAGTACTACAAATTTCCTCATTGCGTTTTACTTCATGCACTTTTAAGCAAGATAAAGACACTTTCCGGCGTGCAAAATTCGACATAGATGCTCACACCTACAATTACTCATTGCACGGTTAAGCAAGCATGAAAGCATACACGATCACGTTTTATTTCCACAAATCGCGCAGACCATAACAAAAATATTTCTATGGAAAATCTTCAAATGCGCGCGAACACCCGCGAACTTAAGATTTTACCACCATGGTAAATGATAGTTACATAGAAGAACACCCTCCCTCAAACTGGAAGTTATATATTGCGCCAAACGGACGGACAATTTGACGATCGCGACGCTATCATGAAAATGCATATTCGAAAAAAACACACGTTTCGATACGGATAATTCCTTACAAAAATAAAAACAAAAAACTTCTCGAATAGAACGTGAGAGGCGCGATTGCGCACCGCACTATGTCATGACAGATTCAGTCTGCGATCAAAACTAAATAAACGTCAAAGACCGCCCGAGCTACTCTAAATTCTTCAAGCTTCAAAGTTAAGCGAAAGATAGAGAGATTTCATCATGTGTCGTGGTAGATGGATGGATGAAGCAGCAGCAGCACCAGCATAGGAAAATATCTAGCTATTGCTGGAGAAGGTGGAGCGCAAGTGATCGGTACCCAGGGTACCAGAATAAAACAGTGTGGTTGTGATGATCTTTTCATAGACGACGCGACGCAATGTTTTCAATAGAGATCTCATCGTCGCATCGTTCGTCCAAATCCAAACATTCTTTCATATGGAGGGTAAGACGCAGGCGCTAGCAGCAATATAGAAGAGAATGATATTTCCAGCAGTCTAACAAAAGAGTACGCGTGTGTGTTCTTCTGGAGCTTTTACTTTAACTAGTTCCGTTGATCAAGCTGCTTGCTGCACGCTTGATAATAGTGAAACGTGCTGAAAGTGTAAATCAAAAAAACCCCTGCAAGTTGGATAGACTGTAGCGCGGCTGTAAATGCATTGAGCCAAGCCAACTAATGACAGGAGGAAGGATGAAGATCACAATGATCGTGAAGAGCTGCTGCGGCAATCGATCGTGCTCTGCTTCTCGAATTGCATTATATTTCCAATGAAGTGAGGTGAGCTTAACAAAAGTGACAAATGATTCATTGAGAAATACAAGAATGCAACGGCATGGTCAGTGGTTGTCATGATTCTCAGTAGTGTTCAAAGAGGTTTATGAATAGGTGGAACATTGCGATGATGCGTACAATAATTCGCTCGTGTAGTTCAATGACAAGGCCATTAAGTAAACAGTATAAGGCGGTTCCTCCTGGGATCGGAAGGTATCGGACAAAATCCAGATCAAATTCGAATAAAAAAAATTTGATCGATAGCTTTGTACCGGTAAGGGGGGGGGGGGGGGAAGATGATTTACTTCAACTTGACGAATTGTTATTGAAATGAAATTCGCGGAATTTATTGTTCATTTATCAGGGAGCTTCCATATATCATTCATCAAAATGTGTAACGATCGCGAATGATGCGTTTTATGTGAATGGAAAAGATTAATGTTTGCGCTTTGATTAATTAAAAATAGCTGTCGAACTTTTGCGAGAGTTCGATGTTGGTGGTCCTGGTGGTAAGTAAATGCTGCCGTAATAAAAGATCTAATGATCTGAGAGGATGTAGAACAGTGTCTCTGACGAATCGTACTTGTGGATTTCTTATAGCTCCAAATTGGTTATTTGGTTTGATGGCAAAATGATCGTTGACGCGTGCTCTTTCGGTGGTAGAAGTTTTTGAATTAATTGATTTTTTTTATGGTAATTACAATTATTTAAGAAGCGGTCGAATATAAATGAGGGACAAAAGATAAGGGAGATCAATCAGCATAGAGAATCCACAAAGGGGACACTAACTAGTTTTATCGTGAACTTTAATCAATCTCAGTAAAGTTGAAATTAATAAGCCATAATGGAAAGACATTTTATATAAAGAGACCGCACCACCGAAAATGAAGTACGAAATCCTCTTAACTTTTTGTTTTTGTCCTGAGGACTTCTGAGAGTTCAAAAAATTTAAGCGTTTCATTTGGGAATCAAAATGCAAACAAAACTATTAATAGTTTTGTTTTTGGAGATTCCGAATAGCACATCTCATCGTCCAGGATGATCCTAGTGAACTACAACCTTGAGCATCAGCGGATTATGTGAGCGGTAGGATGATATAACCACGAATAACAATGTGTAAATGATATTTGCCATGTCTATTTCCAGAATTCTTTGCGATCACTTGGATTGGATTAGACTTGATTTCTTGAATTCTGAAAGTAAAAACCATGAAAAGAAGGCTCGCGCACATTTCGTCCAGATATTTGCTAGATAAATTCAAGAAAGGAAATGTGGCAAGGCTCCCGCAAATCCTTATCAGTAAAGAAAATTTATTCTACAAACAAGCCGGAAAAATCAAGCAGTAATTGATAATACAGGGTGCCTCAGAACGAGCCGACTATTTCCTATTTCGAGAGTGAAAGACACGCAAACAAAGTTGGGGGGCCCCTCGTCGCTTACAAGTTCTGTTTTAACATTTTTAGTTCCCATGATGGCCTAACACAGAATAGAAACGTTCGTTTTGCGTGCGCGCGTATTTCGAGAATGATCGGTCGCTTATTCGCATTCGTCGGCTATTTTGACTACATTATGGATTGCGTAATATTAGAGAAACCTTAAGTAAGGCCACTGTTCTCGTTTGGATCCAAGCATTCACGATGCTGGAAACACAATAGGCGAGATTCATCATGGTCGTCGAAGAACAGCAACAACACCTGGAAACATCGAGTTGGTTGCGAATTATATATAAGTCGACAGCTCCGTGGTAGCATTAGGAAGCGAGAATCGCAATTGGGGCTATCTAGATTGAAGATTCACCGCATAGTGCGATATGATTTGAAACTTAAGCCCTACAAAATTCAGATTGTACAGGCTTTGAACGAAAATGATTATGCTTTAAGCCTAATTTATGTAAACATAATTTTAGAGAGATTCGACGGTTTTGACAACATTTTCTTCAGTGACGAAATCCATTTTCATTTGAATGATTATGTCATCGTCAAAATTGCCAATTTTGGCAGAGAGCAATCCTACAACGTTACATCAACACCTCCCTTTACACAGCCTCAAAGTTACAGTTTGAGCCGCAATGTAGGCAAAGTGCATTATTGAACCTTATTTTTTTTTAAAGACCATAGAGGCAGAGCGATTACGGTGAACTCGGCCCGCTATATTGAGATGATACGGATTTTTTTTTTGGTTCAAAACTTCAAGAATAGAATAGAATATTTGTTTATTTGGAAGAGATACTACAAGATATACATAAGTTTTTCTTAGCACCAATTAGAGTGGAAATACAGTAATACAACTGAATAGAAATAAGTAAACTAAATTAAATGTTAATACTACAACAATGATAATAGATGGGGAACAAAAAATATAAACAATAATAACAAAAAAATTATGGATAAATAAGTAAGATTAAGATACAAAAATTAATTACGAAAACAATTATAGCAAATGAGAATAAAATAAGATAAAACCAAATTAGATATCTTCGATAATCTGCGCGTGAGGGTCACCACAGCAAAACTACTTACGTCAAAAATTTTTCAAGAAGACACCTGAAACTGCCGATCGAGTTAGCCTTCTGGATATTGTGTGGTAATGAATTCCACGAGTGATTTGAACAATATAGGATCTATTAAGTACAGGGGTCTAAAAACGAGGTATTTGCAGTTTATAACCTCTGGCAGAGTTCAAGGGTTGAAACATGGTCCTCAAGTAAGCGGGCTGAGAGTTGTGCAATAGGTTGAAAAGGAAGAATAATGCTCTACGCTTTAGATATACTTCAATAGAGCAACCTAGCAGTGCAAGATTCAGGTGAGAAACATGATCGAACTTCGTAGCCGAAAACAAACCTTACACAATCGTTAAATGTAATTTTCTGGAGCAGTGCGAATCTAGCTTCGGGAAAACAAGTAAACCGTGATTGAAATGCTGTAATATTAGGGACTTGACAAGATGACAGCGCATTTTAGGGGTGAGCATTTTAGTGGGCAACCATAGACGATGGAGGGTGGCGTAGATCTTAGATAGGTTAGAGTTGAATAGATCACAGCACTTCATATTGGAGTTAAGGGTGACCCCAAGGCTACGGACTTTATCCACATAGGGGATCCATTCAAAAGAATAGGAGAAAGGGATGAAGAGTCAAGAGTGCCGAAGGAAAAGGCGATACACTGTGACTTGCCTGGATTAAGTTGAAGTTTATTGTAAATCGACCAGGTGGAAATATAATGCAAATCTTCGTTCATCCGAGCCGCACAGTCTTCGATAAGACCAGGTGGGTGACTGAAATAAACTTGAACGTCGTCAGCATAAATGTGGATGTTGACATCTTGAATTATATCCGGCAGATCGTTAATATATAGACTGAAGAGTAGAGGACCAAGAATGGAGCCTTGTGGTACTCCAGAAGACAGAGGAAGGAAATTTGAGTGATTACAGTCACCAAGAGTAACCTTTTGTGATCGCCCGATTAAGAACTCCTTGATTAAGTGAACAGATCGACACGAAAAATGGAATTTATTAAATAATTTTTCTAGCAGGCTTACATGGCAAACACTGTCAAAAGCTTTGGAGAAGTCTAAAAGCGCCAGAACGCAAATCTCTCTTTTATCAAGTGCAGTGCGTATGTCTGTGGTGACTTTAACGAGAACACTTTCGCAACTATGTTTGGGTCGAAACCCAGATTGGCAGCCACTTATAAGATTGTTTTGCAGTGTGTACTGTTGAACCTGCCAGTATAGTAGCCTCTGCAGAGCCTTCGACAGGAAGCAAAGGATGCTGATGGGCCTATAATCAGCAAGAGCTGTAGCCTTCTTTGGAATAGGGAGTACGTGAGCTGATTTCCATGTTTTTGGGAACACCGACTTCGTAATGCAGGTATTGAAGATATGTAAAAGTGGGCCAATAATGATCGGCGCAATTAGCTTCACAAAACGGGGAGACATATTATCACGGACGACTGCATTAGATGTAATAGCGAAAATCGCATTCAAGGCTTCAGTTCTATACACTCCCTGGAAACTAAAACCACTAGAACTGAAAGGAAAATCAAAGCCTGCCCAAGACCAACTGATCATTGTCTTGAGATTGATGACCAACTATGAAGAATTCGTTAAGTTCCTGAGGGCTCAGGTTGCACTTAGCCGTTCTGCCTTCATATCACGCACGATACGCCATAACATTTTCGGCTGAATACTTATATCAAACTTACGCTTATAATACGTACGTTTAGCCTCGCGAATTTTTACATTGACTTTGTTCCTTAAAAAGAGGAAACTTCGTCACTGAAAGTTCCACAGTAAAAATCTGTTAAGAAAGGAATGATGGCTACATGATTTTGTTTTTACTGCAAAAAATATGTTTGCCACAATGCAGCTGAAGGAGCTTGCAACAGTGATGGCAGAGTAGCACACAATTCAATGTTTGCTGGTATGATCTTCTGCAACAACCTCGGTATAATACTAACCTGCATTATGATAACATGGCAAATAAATGTTAAAGAACATCGACTTATTCGGGTTATTCACCTGATCTGGCGCTCTACAAAAATATAACAATATTTCTGAAGGAGGACTTTTGATGAACAGGAGGACATCAAAATTTCTTCGACCATAAAGAAAGGAGCTAGGAAAGCCGAGGTACAAAGAACTTAAAATAAACATGAATTTTTATAGTACTTATCTATAGATAAAATTAGGCCTACGTATAACCACTGATGAAAACTGCAGGGAAATTTCCCTTTTTCAGGGAATTTTCTTTGATTGAGGGAAGCAGGGAAACAATGCAATTATTCAGGGAAGAAATTCCAACCCAAGCAATTTTCTCCTGTTTATGTTTATTTTATATATGTATTGCTGGCTGGTACTGTACAGTCTACAGTGAAATAAATGAAATGAGGCACGCCGCTCGCGAACGAGTCCCAAATTAGGCTGATTTCGTCATGTCGGAAAATTTATATTATTATTTTTAGATATAAAATTAATTAATATTTCCTTTCTGTCTCTGCTCTTCGTGAAGGCATTTCTTTTTGTTAATGGTAATTTTAACGGTAACCTGGCAACATAAAGGCTACTCTGACCGAAATTAACTGGAAAGTTGTTGTATTGTATATCGCAACGCAAATAATTTTTGTACCCAAAAATCGGGCATTTTTATTCAACAAAGTTAAATTTTTTTTTATTTGGGAGAAAATATACTGTTATTGTTTTGCGTTCTTTACTTCAACTGTGCTGTGAAGTGTTGCATTGAATTTGTCTGATATTCATATGATATCAAATCAACGAGAATAAATTATTTGCTTTGAGCCATTTAAGAGGCATTTTTTAACATTTGTTTAGTTGCATTGCAAGATCTCGTCGTTTCAGAAATTTCTGAAAAAGGTAGTATGTCGTAATAATCAGTGTCGACTTCTACTTGGCAAAGTTTTATAATTTTAGTTTTCTCAACATGGTTTCATCATCAGAACTCGATTCAAGTACTTCAGATATCCCATCTGCCAAAAAAAGAAAAATCCATAAAAAGAAATATATGGAAAAATGGAAAAATTGCCCTGAATTTTCTTCATGGTTAGAGAAGAGTGCCAAAGGATCGTTGTATTATTTTTGCAAAAATTTTAATTTTGATGGTAGGTACTGCTGGATTTAGTGAGATAAGAAAGCATTCCGTAAGTAAAAAGCATGTAGCTAATGCAAGTAGTGTTAAAAGTCAGCATTCTATTGTTAATGCTTTTCAAGGATCTACTAGTAGCAGCTTCCAAAATAAAACAAAGCATAGATAGAAATTATATTGAGTGCATTTATTACAGAGCACAATTTGTCATTCAGTTCTATGCTTCATTTATGTGCCATTATTAAGCGAATTGCTCAATATCCAAAAGAATTTATTGATAAAATTAGTTGCTGTAGAATAAAGGCAAAAATAATTATTAAGAATGTTTTAGGGGAAGAACGAAAGCACGAGCTTATTTCTCGATTAAAAGCTGAGATTTTTTTCATAATTTGTGATGAGTCGACAGATAGATCGTGTATCAGGCAGTTAGCTATTGTTACGCGTGTAGTTAGCGACAAACTTGAAATCGAGGATGCATTTTTTGCTCTATTAGAAGTAGAAGATGGTACAGCTGAAGACCTGCATAATTTAATAAAAAATATTATGCATAAATATGATATACCATACCAAAAAAAATTTGGTTGGCTTTGCAGCTGACGGGGCCAGTGTGATGATGGGTGGCAACAATTCATTAAAAACATGATTGCAACAAGACTGTCCAAATCTCTTATCTATTAAATGTATATCACATTCATTACACCTTTGTGCTTCAGAGGCGTGTACCAAATTGCCTAGCTATCTCGAAAAACTCCTACGAGATGTACATAACTATTTTAGTTGTAGTTCTAAACTGGACCTACGAATTTAAAGCTTTCCAAGAATTATGGGAACTAAAACCTAACAAAATGTTGCATTCTACTGCTGAGAAAGTCAAGATACATCTTATTCATACCCGAACTTTACTTGACTTTTATATGAAACCAGAATTCTTAAAGAATCCAGCTTGCTTTCTTCCACTAGATGAAGTATATTTTGGTGGTAAGGTGTATGCTATACTAATGAATAGTAGTAATAACGAAGTTAACATAACTAATATTATGACCTTAAAAAAAAAAAAAAGTGTGTTGATTTTCTTGTAGAAAGTGCTAAACAGAATAACAAAAGATTTCCTTTTGAAATATTAAAACGCCTTAAAACTTTTGAAATGCTAAATCCGGAGAACTTCGGTAAATATTCCAGTATAATTCCATTAGTTTCAAATTTTTCCCAAATCATTTCATTCGAAGAATATAATGAAATTGATTTGGAGTTTAGAATTTTAAAGAACATGGCAATCAAGGAGCCACTAAAAAATTTAAAAAATATCAATGAATTTTGGCAAAAGGTGTCGATTATTGAGAAGGGAGATATTAATTCAAAAATGTTTCCTTTGATTAATAAACTATCTAAACATTTATTTTGTCTTCTACACTCTTCAGCGACTGTAGAAAGAATATTTTCTATCGTAAATTTAAATAAAAGCGAAATTAGAAATAAAATGGATACATCAACATTTTTACACGCTAAACGCAATTTTAAAGAACAAAAGTGTTTTAATATTGATATAAATTCACAACATTTAAAAAGGTTTAACCAGAATATGTATGATTAAAAAAATGTTAAACAATAACTGACTTTCAAGTCGTTATTTTAAATTGGGAACAGTGCTATTCGAAAAAAAATTTGTTTTTTTTTCTTCTTATATTAAACAAGTATGTACATATGAAAAGTACATAAGCTTTAGTTTCTTATATTCAGATCCAAATAAAGAGTTTTCCAATAAGTGGTGTTATTTTGATATTCAAAGAAAAATGCCATTTTTTGAGATAAATGATCGGATCTTTATTTCATTATAAAGAGGAAGATATGCCGTTAATAATGGAAAATAACATCAGCCAAATGACTACCACGACCACGCCTACAGGACCATATCCTTTTCATGAAATTTTCCATAACCAAATCTCAAAGTGGCTGCTCTATGTCCTCGATAGCCTCACGAATTCCATCCATCTTTGAGGTCTTGAATCGACGCTGGGCTGTTGGCGTAGACCTTCTCTTTCACGTGGCCCCAAAGGAAGAAGTCGCAAGGTGTTAAGTCACAAGATCTCGGTGGCCAATTGTGATCACCTCTTCGAGAGATAACACGGTCCGGAAACTTTTCCCGTAAAAGATCAATGGTTTCGTTGCTTGTATGGCACGTAGCGCCGTCTTGTTGAAAGTAAACGTTGTCCAGATCAATACCATCCAATTCCGGCCATAAAAAATCATTAATCATCTGTCGATAGCGCAATCCATTCACCGTAACTGTTGCTCCAGCCTCATGTTCGAAAACCGCACCAAACAGTCACACGTTGAGGATAGAGAGGCTTTTCAACAATAACTCTTGGGTTTTCCGAGCCCCAGATACGACAATTTTGCTTGTTGACGAAGCCATCGAGGTGGAAATGGGCCTCATCACTCAAGATGAGTTTTCGATGGAATTCCGGATCATTTTCATGCATTTCAAGGACCCAATCAGCAAAGACTCGACGTTGTTGATGATCGGCCGGCTTGAGTTCTTGTGTTAACTGAACTTTATAAGCCTTAAGACCCAAATCTTTATGCAAAATGCGGTGGAATGACGTTTATGGAATGCCTAATTCCAAAGAACGACGAGGAATGGACAAACCTGGGTTTTCTTCAACACTTTCGGCTACAGCAGCAATATTTTCGGCTGTTCTTGAGCGACGTGCACGGGTTTTATTCTTCGCATCACTAACTTCTCCCGACAGCTCGAATTTTTCTACCAATTACTGTATTGCGGTCCGACAAGGTGCTTCACGACGACCCAAAAATGTTCGAGTTTTACGAACCGTCTCTGCCACATGTTCACCATTTTTATAGTGAATTTTAATAATTTCAATGCGTTGTTGAATCGTGTATCGTTCCATTTTTATTGATGACGTAGTTTCTACTTGTCAAATGTGAAAAAATGACAGCTCTAAAAGTGACATCTACCGAAATAGCGGGCTAATTAAAATAACACCTCTTATTTGAAAACCCTTTATAATATATATCCTTTTGAAAATGTAATACGAGGTACCTAACATTGTTAATCTTAATCTTTTCTTAACTTTTATTAATACGTCTTGGCAGTTTACATGTTGAATTACTTTAACTCACCGCAATGATAGTCTAATAATTGCTATGTTACCTGCTATTTATACTAACCTTAATCTACTACTGTTTTAAGACAGATCCTTTATTTCAACATCCAACATCGTATTTATTATCTTTATATTCCATTCGCTGTCCCTAATTAACATTCATTTACGTGGCGCTTATGCCGGAGTTTGTAATAAATAAATTTTGAATTAATAATTCAAATTTTTTTATTTGAATTTAAAATAAATTTTTTTTCCTGTTATATCTTGTTTCAATAAAGTAGAAAAATAAGGTGGTGATGGTGCAGGGAACTTTTCTGTAAAGCTGGGAAATTTTTATTGTTGTGAAGGGAATTCGGTCCGATTCGAGTTTTCATCTATGCGTGTAAGCACTGCATAAAAACAAAACACACTTGAATAAAAAACTAACGGAAGAATCCAATCATATAGAAATCTTTGAACATTTGACCTCAACTCACAAACAAATTCTAAACTTCACTTCCTTCCTTCCTACACAAAACACCTCGTAGCTTTTGTCGATTCAAGAATTTTTATTGGCCCTTAACCTTCTTCTGATTAGCATGAAACACAGATTTCTTGTGAAACTGCAGTTGCAGCAGAATGCTCCAAAATAAAAAAAAAAAAAGTTTAGAGACCAACACACATTTACCAGAAACTAGCACGTTTGCAGCTTCCCCCAAACTGCATCTATACAAATATGAAATGGACTTAGGATGAGAGATGCAGGCAGAATCTAGCTGCTCCAGCAACATCATCCCACATGAACGCCCTCACATTTTTTGTGTGTCCAACCAAATGGAAAATTTACTTTAAGCAAAACGGCGGAATAGTATCGCGCGTGGATTATGCATAGTGTGCCAGCCAAGCGGTTCGTTTACCGCGCCATGGACTTTTTCACATAATTCTTGGGATGCATTTTTATGGTGGCTGCTGCTTCTTGGTATGATGATAGTAGGCCTCTTCTGGGTTACCTTCCTCCTGGTGCTTGAAATGCAGATTAGAGAAGGCTCTCTTGGCAGCCAGCACAAAGTACACAAAGTGAGTGGCGGCGATTATATTGACGACTATGTGTAGCTTAGTAGTTTAGGGCAACTTTCTATCTAGCGCCCACACTTTATGCGCCGTTCTATAGTGCACATATGTATCAACAACAATGGATCTCAATAGGGTTCGGTGCAGATGAAATTTGGTTCTTGATGGACGCCCATAAATATTTCCATTAGTTGCTGGAAGATCGACATTTAATGGGTCCAGACTTGATTGGCCTTTGTGACAATGCGTTTTCAATGGGGTCCCAGGTCGCAATATTATCGAAGAAATTGTTTGGGGAGCCTCTACGGGGGTAATCCAGTACGCGCATTCTAAGCATAGGCGAAATGACGATATTTTATTATATTTAGTTCAAAGGCATACGCCGTCTGTTCCAAGAAGCCCCAAAGAGTATATTGGTGGTAGGCGTGTGGTTAATATCTACATAAAGAAAATTAATCAAATGGTGTGGAGTCATCGTTGGTCGTGTCGTCCACTGGTCGTATTGAATCATGTTCAACATGACGTTAGTACCCAGCTTACTAGGGATTTTATTGAGTCTAGACTAGACTAATTGATTATGTTCGATGCTCTGGAATAGTTGATAAGACGATAATTACTGTGCGGACATGGAAAGATACATAAATTAATTGTAGGAAATGAAAATTACTGTAATAAATGTAAGATGTATGTATGTAGCCAAGAGATGTATGTATGTATGTACGTACGTACGCACATGTAATGTAGGTAGGTAGGCAGAGTAATAATGGTCGAACAATAAATATTCATTGGAGATGGTTCGTTTACTACGCTATTTCTTAACTAACTAAGACGTATTATTTCTTATTAGTGGTCTGGCTGTGGAATATTACACCAACAACACAAGGCTATGTAACATAAGTCGTTAGATATAATTAACAAAAATTCATTCGGAATTATATAAACAATGTTTTGCTTTTGGGTATAGTGTAGGAGTAAAAAAATATTATACGAATGCAATTTACATCCATGGTAAAAAAAAATCCCGAAATAAAATGAAAGAAAAATCAAAAAACAAAAAATCCTCAAGTGCAGAATCTCAGAATACCAAAACTCCCAAGAATTCTGGTAAAATTTCAATTTTCAGTACAAATCAACTGCTTCGGATATAGAAAGTCCGGGAGTATACACAACATTTGAAAAACTCTATAATCCCGGAAAACGCATTAATTTTGCGGGATATTTTTACCAAAGTTTATTTTCTGAAATTATTTTTCTCAGCCTTTTTAAATCCGGGATTTCGTAAGTTTTTTTTTCCAAAAAATCGAAGAGTAATGTTAATTATGGTTTCTGTGGGTTCCCGGTGATTGTTATGGTCGCGTGTGGGCACGATGTTTTCACAGAAATAAAATAAGTAAAAGACGAGTTTTCAAACAAAACTGAGGCCAAGCCGCATGAAAAAGTAGAAAATAAACTTTTCTTCACACACAGAGGTGGACTCAGATTTTTTGATTGGGATATTTCTCTTGAATATTCTTTCTCTTTATGAATCAAATCATTTATTACCTCTGACTGATCATACTGAAATATATCGGTGATTGTCAGCGAATAAAATCTGAGTCCACCTCTGTGTGTGAAGAAAAGTTTATTTTCTACTTTTTTCATGTGGCTTGGCCTCAGTTTTGTTTGAAAACTCGTTTTTTACTATTTTATTTTCTGCCTTTTTCACGTTAACTAAATTGATATTACGTGCTGCAAGGAGATATTTTAAAAAAAATTTTAAGTCATGTTTGGTGCCGATCCGAAAACAAAAATTTTTCGAGTATCAAATCGTTGAAGTACTGCAACGGTTTTCTGAAATTCAAATTATGTTTTAAACAGCGCTTTTTAGCTGTATTCCAATTTGATCCCATATAACATGAATTTTCCCGATTTTCCATGTTTTCTACAGACTTTTCCTATTACTATGAATTTTTTTTTTAAATTTACATGAATTTTCCTCGATTTTTCATGCAAGTTTTCATGATTGTTGAAGAGAAAGTATTGATGCCAGTAGGACGGAAAAAAAATGATTCCGCATAGCTTATAAAATTTTTTTGTCGGAAAATTTTCCCGAAATGTCGGAAAATTCCGGATATTTTCGAAAAAATTTCCAGAAAAATTGGAAAATTCTGCATTTTTCCTGAAACAAATTTATCACTAATCATATCGATGAAAATTTGTCCGATGATTTTCCCGCTTTTCCGGGTTTTCCACGGAGTTTTCCACAAAAGCAACTTTATGCAACTCATTTCGCTCTACAACTTTGTCTTGGGTTGCAATACGATCAAACGCTTCCTTGGTCTGAAAAACTCCGGAAAAGCGTTTTTCATGAATTTTCCTCGATTTTTTCTGTAAGTTTTCACCATTGTCAGAGAGAAAGTAATGATGCCAGTTGATAGGGAACTTGATCCTGCATAATATAGAAAACTTTTTTACCGGAAAATTTTCGGGAAAAGTCGAAAAAATTTTTCGGAAAAATCGGAAAACTGCATTTTTCCTGAAACGGATTTATCACTAATCAAATTTGTACCAAATTTTCCATGGAAATTTCCGGTTCAAATTTTGATAGATTCAATTGTCACGCGACGTACCAAATTTCAGCTCGCTGTGGTGACGAAAAGTGGGTCTACGAGAGTGTCGAAAATAGTAAAAAAGAAATATATAAACAGACAAATTCGTGTACGAGTTAAAGGGAATGGCCTAAAAAACAGCCGTGTGTAAACATGGCATGCTACCTCTATGTGCCGATCCCGACATCTGCTAGTCAGAATTGTCAACGAGGCAACCACCACCATGGGAGGGAAACAAGCGAAATCGGGAAGGAAAAAAGGCGGAAAAAGGGGACAGCCGGCCATTCGGTTTTTGGTGACTGACAAGAAGAGGTTGATAGAGTGAATTTTGCGTTTTTGATGAAGTGATTTTTTTATCAGAAAGTGACCGAGGAGCTGGATGCAAAGCGGAGAGTAGATATCCATACATGGTCCAGAGAAAACGGGGATTTTCGTTGATTGAATTGGCTAGAAGAGAGGGTGAGATTCTCATGTGTCAGCCGGCCATAAAAATGGGGTGGGTGCTAAGCATTGACAAAACAGAAGGAAACCAAGCAAACAGAAACCCACATATATCTGTATTTAGCCGATAGCAAGGTATGTTATAAACTTTTGTAAGTACAGGCCCCGAGTATGTGGCAAAAATTATCACAATGAAACCCTCATGGTTAGCGGACAAAATCACGTCAGCTGATTAGGACTGATAGGGACATCTCAACCAATTTCCAAAGATGTCATGGGCGGCCGGGGACGGCAATCAGGGGTCATACCATCTGATCCCTACAATCTCCTTCAGGTGAGTGGTGTCAAAGGTCCCTTATGGACCTGTGTGTGTTTACTCTTTTCTTTGCATTAACTAGAATAATAGTAGATCATCGTTCTTCGGATTTTTCCTTTGTTTCTTTGTAGGCACGAAAGTTTTGTTCATGGTTGAGTGACAGGCAGGTTTTTTTTATTGGTGAACCCACCCCGCACTCTCCGCATATAGAGTGAGCTGCCAGCTATTGCGGGTAGTCGGACTATAAGTCAGGAGCTCACTCACAAATTTCCATAGATCCTAAACATGATCATGGGGAATGAAATGGCTGATCTTCTAGCCAGTAGATGATTCTGATCTTTTGTCGTATTTTAGTTCCAGAATATACGACAAAATGAAATGAACTTTTGTACTGCTTTTTGTGTGCTCAGTTCAGTAAGCCTTGCATTACGTAGAATGAACTAAAAATGACACTTAACATTACAAATTCAAAATACTATTTCGAGTTTAAGCACTTGTATTGCTCTAAGCTGGTGTAGCACAACCATTTATCATGGTTTATAATTTTTGTCACAGTCTCGAAAGCAGTCAACTTGTCGTATTTTTAGGCGTGTATTCTGACATTAATTCGTGCAAATTCATTTTAGTTTATTTTGTGGTTGATGAAAAGGATAAATCAAAGTAAATATGTCGGGGGAAAAAAATATGGTAAATTTTAGGTGAAATGTAAAAATATGTGACAAAAATATACGCCTAAGCTACGACACAGAGATCAGAATGACCTGCCAGGTCTGGATCTGGTTCTTCGTGGATCGGAATCGCCCCGTGAGCGTTGCGACCTCTGTTATCGGGTCTCTTATCAAAGCAGATGTTCGTATGAAACATCAACAGAGATGGGCGAACCTGCACAAAACTTTTTCTTAATGTGCCCAATAGAAATTTCTCTGATTTTGTCTTCGGGCTCGGAAGGAAACAATGTAGAACTGTACTTGGCATCATCAGCGGTGACAGCTCGCTTCACATGATATTGACAGCCCTGAGTGTCTGTTCTGCCTGGTAGGAGAGTCACTTTCTGTGTGCTTGTCCGGCCTTTGCCCGGAGCAGGCTAGATAAGCGTGGGCCTGCCCTCCTAGCCGTGAATGAGTTGCAAAACTTACCACACCAAGACCTGCAGCACTGCATTAAGAGAAAAGAGTTTGAAAAAACCGATAACATCAATTTTTGCCACCGCGCTTACCTATAATATGGCAAACAATAAACAGTAAAAACATTTCAGCATTAATCCGAACTAATCCACATGGAATTATGCCAGTGTCGAACATAAAAACAAAATACAATGAGAGACGGATGAACGAACATCGAATCAAAAATGGGTTATAGTTCATCTGTCATTGATGGAGAAATATTATGGAAGACGCTCGGAGCAAACATCGGTAGGAATCACCATCTTGTTATAACCGAAAACGGTATTTATGAAAAAGTTTGTCAAATTGTACGTCAAGAGTGTAGGGTATAAAAAAGGTGCCTTTTTATTAGCTGCTGAAAAAAGAAGGTTATGTCCAAAGGAGCCGAAATTAATAGATAACAGAAAAAACCTGGCAAAAAAAATGTAAAACCGAATGGTCTTAAAGATCACCATCAACTTCACTAGTTCGATCCATAAAGGCGAACTGTAAAATGAATTCATATGGCAAGCCAAAAACATATTGTCCAGGAAGATGGGAAATAACTAAAGATAGAGTGAAAATGCGACACAATCATTGGCATAGTAAAGATCTCTACCAAATAATGTAATTGAACATATTGTGGAAGAGTTCTGAGGAATTGAAACGATAGCTTGAAAATTATTGTTTGTTCATTACAACAACAACAACAATAATAATAAGATTAGAGTTATTAACTAAAAATTCGTTCGACGAACCTACGACCCATAAGTATTCGATGATGAAGAAATATTTCGACAAACATATTGGAACAACATACGTGGAAATTTTCACAACAACACATATTATGAACTTGACTCCAAATCTGCAAAAACTGACCAATAGCATAATTTACACAATTTCTACCAAGTTCAGATGACAATCTTCGACAAAAAAGACTGGAAACTCTCTGATTACTATATTTAAGTTTTAAGTTTCAGGTAAATAGTAAGTAAGTAAGTAAGTATTTATTTTCAAAAAAGTACAATAAGACAGAAGCCTTTTCATTAGTACTACTAAAGTTCACAAAATCAAAACTAACTAGAGCAATGCAGGTAACTATCGAATATTAAACAAATTTGATTCTGTGACGAGAAGGAGAAATATGATCGGATCTACGAAGCCTGAACGCGAACCTAATACATAGAATCATTGTAGGCTACTTCAAGCTTACGCTTACAACGTGAGTCGAGTCTAGGGTATATGATAGACCCATGTGTTAGATGCGGCAATATCAGTGTCCTGACCAACCTTATGCGAAAGTCGGTGAAGAGCATGTTAGCATATAACCAAAGTCGGCGAAGCGCCCCATAGATCTTCCCTAGTATCATTTTAATATGGTCATAGTAACTCATATGAGAATTTAATATAATACCTAAGCTTCGAACTTTGTGCACATATGGTATAGTAGAGCGATATTGAACTCTATCGGGGGAAAATAGTTAAGATCATAACTTCCTCTGCAAACCGCTATCGCTTGAGATTTTTTGGGGTTGAGTATCAGACTATTATTGATTGACCATTTTAAAATATTATGAAGATCTTCATTAATTCGGCTGGCACAGTCCTCAATGAGACCAATTGGACGATCTAAATATATCTGCACATCATCAGCGTACAAGTGAACCGAGCTATTTTTGATAACAGCTGGCAAATCATTAATAAAAAAAGACTGAAGAGCAGCGGTCCTAATATTGATCCTTGTGGTACACCGACAGTCAAAGGGAGCTTAGCGGATATAAGTTCGTTCACTTTAACACGCTGCGAGCGATTCTCCAAAAAACTACTAATTAACTTGAGCGCAGGCAAACCAAATTCAAAGAAGCTCTTTAGCTTATTAACAAGCTTCATGTGGTCGGCGCTATCAAAAGCTTTCGTGAAGTCGAGAAGGACTAAGAGCACAATGCGATCATTATCCAAAGCAGTTCTGATGTCAGTAGAGATTTTTAAAAGAGCTGTCTCACAGCTATGCCCAGGGCGAAAGCCTGACTGCCATCGGCACAAGGAATTCGCATGATCTAAGTACTCAGATATTTGCTTAGCCATGATTTTTTCTAGAGCCTTCGCTACAAAACATAATAAGCTTATTGGTCTAAAGTCCTTGACGTTATTTGGAGAAGCATTTTTAGCGATTGGAACCACTAGCGCTTCCTTCCATAGAGAGGGAAATTCGCTGAACGTCAAGCAGCTATTGAATACCTTTGTAATAGGGCCAATAATGAAGGGTAATATAAGCTTTACAAAGCGCAGTGGAATACCATCAGGTCCAATCGCACCAGACTGTATAGATAAGATAGAAGAGGCGGCCTTAATCTCATCAACGCAACGAAAACAAAATTCAAATTCGGAGCGAGTGATAGGAGCATCCAGAAAGGATGGTGAGGAGCTAGTATTTCCTTCATTTGCAGTAGTATTTGTGAAGAACTCATTGAGCTTGTCAGCATGTAGGTCAGTTGGTGAGCCATCACCGCCATTATTACCAATGTCACGCAAGGCAATCCAAAGCTTCTTAGGTGGGACCTTGCAATCTAACTTGGACGCATAGTATAAAGATTTTGCATCTCTCACTTTTCTACTAACAAGATTTCGCGACTTTTTAAATAAAGACAGACTGTTAGGAGACTTAAGCCTTCTGTACTGATGGTATAAAAAACCGCGTTCTAAGATTAATTTCTTTATCTCTTGAGAAAACCAATGATGTCCTTTTATTTTTATACATTTAGTCTGAAGGGGGGCATATTTATTGAGCAGGTATAAGAGCACATCATTGAAAGCGTGTACCTGTAAGTCAAGAGAGAGAGTAACGGAGAAGCAGCGTTCTGCTCCAACACTAGGTTCCAGTTTATATTATTGCATTCTTCAAATAAGCAGTCACAATTTATGGATTTAAGGTTACGGAAATTAATAAGGCGGGAAGATGTTGATTGATATGGGATGGGTAAATTATATTTAAGGAATAGGATGTCGTGATCAAGAATTGCAGGGGGGGGGGGGGGTTGCGAATGGCGTATTATACAAATCTGATCAGCGGTGAGTAGAAGATCTAACTGTGAAGGGGACTCAGAATTGAAATATGTAGGGGAGGAGTTAACTACTCTCTAAGATGCAGAGATTGGATGAAATATAGAAATTCGTCTGATTGATTGTCATTACGTAAGATATTTACATTATAGATAGAGCAGACAGAGAAACATCAAAGGTGCCTACACTGTCGGGATTAAATAGTCTTGGCGGACAGTAGACTGAGCAAAGAACGCACTTATCAAGCCCAGTATCTACCTCGACACAAATGAATTTTAATGTACTATCACGAGAGTGGCATAATATCTTTGATTTAAAGCATTCCCGAATATATATTGCAGCGCCACCCCCAACTCTTCCCACCCTTTCACAAGACCATAATGAAAGTTATGTTGACGAGTATTTAGGTCTATTAAAATATAATTTCGTTGTCGAATCATACAGGGTTTTCCAATAAGAGGTGTTATTTTAATTAGCCCGCTATTTCGGTAGATGTCACTTTTGGAGCTGTCATTTTTTGACATTTGACAAGTAGAAACTACGCCATTAATAAAAATGGAACGATCCACGATTCAACAACGCATTGAAATTATTAAAATTCCGGAATTCCATCGAAAACTCATCTTGAGTGATGAGGCCCATTTCCACCTCGATGGCTTCGTCAACAAGCAAAATTGTCGCATCTGGGGCTCGGAAAACCCAAGAGTTATTGTTGAAAAGCCTCTCTATCCTCAACGTGTGACTGTTTGGTGCGGTTTATGGTCCCGCGGGGTCATTGGACCTTACTTTTTCGAAAACAGTTACGGTGAATGGATTGCGCTATCGACAGATGATTAATGATTTTTTATGGCCGGAATTGGATGGTATTGATCTGGACAACGTTTACTTTCAACAAGACGGCGCTACGTGCCATACAAGCAACGAAACCATTGATCTTTTACGGGAAAAATTGCCGGACCGTGTTATCTCTCGAAGAGGTGATCACAATTGGCCACCGAGATCTTTTGACTTAACACCTTGCGACTTCTTCCTTTGGGGCCACGTGAAAGAGAAGGTCTACGCCAACAGCCCAGCGTCGATTCAAGACCTCAAAGATGGAATTCGTGAGGCTATCGAGGACATAGGGCAGCCATTAAGCGATTTGGTTATGGAAAATTTCATGAAAGGGATATGGTCCTGTAGGCGTGGTGGTCATTTGGCTCATGTTATTTTCCATTATTAACGGCATACCTTCCTCTTTATAATGAAATAGAGATCCGATCATTTATCTCAAAAAATGGCATTTTTCTTTGAATATCAAAATAATACCTCTTATTGGAAAAGCCTTTATATTAGGACAAATAACTGTCGATAACTAATCTATTGGAGTAAGCACTTTTCTATTGTAGTTGAGTTCAAATGTCGAAAAAGTAAGATGAAATAAAAAATCCAAACTAGAATGAGAGATAAAAACTAACGTTCAGATTGTACTGTCCATCATGACGAACTTTATGTTGAAACAAAGAATGAGTCTCCAATGTAGCCAGGTTTGTTGCTTTTAATTCTTGTATATCATCACGCAACTATATAGACAAATGTTTTACAATTTATTGGGACGAAATATGTATTATCTAAAATTATTTATAACACTAACCATAAGGTAAGGACAATCTATAAAGTTCGTTGACACCATTACCACAAACTTCTTAATTTCTCTCTTATTTCAATTTAATTTTAATTTCGTTCATTTTCATATAAGAAAATCCATCTACGTCGTCATCGGCTCCATAAAAATTCTTCCGTTTCATTTGGTTTTTCTTGTCTTGCCTTTTTCCTGGAGTAGGCCATCAACTATATGTTCCGGTCATAAGTATACATAATCGCTAAGAAATTATCTGTCTGGCTGGAAGACATCTGGAACGCATCTCGTGATTGAGTGTTGAAATTGTTACACGCAAGTATTCCGGATCTGTAGAGAGTTAGCTAAAAGTATATTGTAAATTTTCACGAAATTATTAATGGTGTTGTTGCACCACTTTTAAGAACAACCAGGAACTGTGTAATTCTGGATGGAACAATATTTATATGAAATCTAGCTTATGCCCTAACGAACAATAAGTACAACATCCATTGGGATTGGTGTCAGACACTCGACATGATTTTTGTTTTTATTTTTTCTATTGCTGAACTCTGTGTTTGTGTGTGTATAGCAGTAAATTAGGTCGTAGGTACTATACGGAACTCCATTAGTTCATGTCCATACTGTTCTAATATCCTCTCTACACACATTAACTTGATAGAGAAAAGGGGTTGGTGGAGGGCCTTTTGACCTCATATATAAGGATGAAAAAAAAAAGTGTAAATCTAAAATCAGAGCCGGAAATAATGAGTGTTCTGAATCCGCAATAAAACATGAGTTGTAAGTCAAGGGTCAAAGTCATCCAATATCAAAAAAAAAAAAAAATGTTTTTTTTTGTGGCAATAAACTTGTAAGAAGGTTTATCGTCGTACATACATAGATGATCCATCACTCCTCGTCCTATGGGGCAATAAACTAAAAGAGCAACTCAATTGATCCCCCGCACCCACTCTACATCTCCTTGACATCAACATGAACGTGTGTGTGTGTTGTCTATACATACTCGACATGCGTATCCTTCAGAAACTTAGAATAGCACTGTTCTTCTGAAGGAGGATTTCCATTATATTAGAATCCATAATGAAACTGAATTTAGAAATGGGATGCTTTTTCGGGTGTTGACGTCAACCATTCTTCTCTCCAGATGGTTTCGTTTTCGGCTTTTTTGTTGTTGTGTTTTTTTTTTTAATATCTGAAAGGAATGCCTATGTGCTGTGGACCATTTCCCTTATCTGAAATATTCCGTTTTCGAACATTTTCTGCAGTAAAAAAAAACAAAAAACAAAAAAAAGTAAAATATATTTTACCGCGATAATTTGCATACGACCATTCCGGACACATGGTGTCCCCATTTACGTAATGCATGAGCTATACTCATCCTGTATCCTTGTGTGTTTATATTTTTATTGTTTTATCTTTTATGAAAATTTTCCGATAAGGAAGTTTATAGCTATGGGAACATATAAAGGTATAAGTTTTAATTTAGAGACCATGATCAGGCTATTGTTTAAAATTTTATATTCCTCCTTAAAAGGATATCCGTCATTCGTCAATATATGGTCCTTGGTATTTTTTTTTTTATTGAGGATGGTCATGTGATTGCGTCATATGGAAATGGGGTTTATGTAATTTGAATAGTCCAACTTAGATCTAGAGTAAGATTTTTATTCAGCAAGGATTCCTGCAATCGAATTCTATTACGTTTGATTTTTGACAAATTCGCACCAACTTGTTTCAAAGGTCGTCCACTTGGATACGTTGACTATACAGCTGCGTTATCCTATCAATCAATGACACGACTACCAGCTCCGTATAGAGCTGAGCTTCGACAAAATGAATTTGAAAGATCATAAGGATCTGAAAGTGATGGTGATAAGCAATTAGAGTATTCGGAGATTTACATATCTTATATAGTTCTGTTTCTATCAGGTCCCTCCCGTCAGTGCCGTCGGATTCTGTAGACTACTGAATTGTAGAGTTTGAGAGAATCTCATTTTTATTTTCGAATAAGAATTTTGAAAATCTTCATTTTTTACCCAGGAGAATCATAGTTAAGGGTTTATCTTTATACTGCTTCAATACCTAATTATTCGTGATTATCACAACTCAGCTAAAGCATTCACATCTTTGGTGAAAAAAGGAAGCTAAGAATGGAGATTCACGAAAAAAAATCAGGACCCTAAATGACAACAGCTATTTTTTTTCATATTGCTCAAATCCATATCACCACATCATAAAAAAATAGTTATTTAAAAAAACCCAACGATAATTAATTCTAGAGTGGGGTTACACAGGAGAGCTGTTGAAATTATGTACCAAAGTGTTTTCATAAAAATATTAAATATAATTTCAGTATAGACTGAATCGGACAACAAATTCTTGGTGTTGCCATATAAAAATTTAGGATTTTTACGTATCCTGTGAAAATGATCAGTCCTTTACGATTTTAATGTAGGTACTGAAAAGATCTTCAGAATATGAAATCCTATAAAATTGGTTATAGTCATCTTTTCTGTCCCACGAACCGTTATAATATATGTGAAAAACCACTTTAAAAATCAAACTTGTACAGATGGGTGACCATACGAAATGACATACGAGTATTCATCTAGGCTCTAGGGTGTCATAAGAATTGGTATTAAGACCAATTATAGCTTGTTATATGTTTATATATAGTTTTAGTAGCTAGATTCGGGGTAACTTCCAATGTTCCTCGTTTAACGAAAAAAGTGTTTGATCTAGTACATTTTGGAAAATATAGTACATAATTGAGTTCCTTAGGTCCCAAGAAAAAGTTTGAGTACCCACACTCCTATAGTCGGAGACTTAAATAGCTATTTATAGCCATCTCCATACTAGCTTTTTTTAGTATTTCCCTCTTTTTTTATTTGAACTGAGGTACTAGATTTTGCGGACGGGTTTCACGTTCGTCTCAACTCATTACCAGCTACAATTCGTAGAAGAAAATTTTTCTCTGCATACTTTTAGGGTGGGGGTAGGAACACCCGGCAGGGGGAGGCGATTGTTCCAATGCGGCATGTTGCATATCAAATGAAAGGTCTCGCCCGGTTGGTGTACTTTTACCCCAATTCAGAAAACTTCCTAGAAACGATTTTGCTGCCAGAAAACCCATTTTCACGTAGTTGGGTCACATATACCCCAGTTACTACATTTCACATATATTTTTGCAGTTATGTTTCCATGGTCGTTAGTGCTCTGTTGTCAACATTTTTCTCACGACGCACCAATTCCGCGCAATCACAAAAAGTAGGGAAGAAAGTACCCTCAAGCTACATCCGATCGCCAAAGCTTTCCCCCGCTTAATTAAAATAAACAATATGTTCAGAGTATCATAATGCATCGGTTAAGATATCTCTCATTGTCTGTCGGGCCTAAACTTGTATGAAAAGTGGCCCTTTCCCTTCGCTAATGATAACTGAATAATATTCAAACAGAGGGAAGCGAGTAGTGTCGATTTTGACGGGACCAATTCAGTGTTGCACTTTTTCAGGCAATGGAGAACTGGGAGCACTGAAGCTCATCAAATCTGTCATATTCCTAGTATTTGTGTACACATGTATCATTTATATACGGAACTCTCAAACGTAATAAATGTTCTTTATTGATATATGTAGAAACAAATTCCTTCTTAAACTTTATGCAAATTACCCCAAATAAAACCTTTTAATTCATTTAACTCAACAATTTCACAAATCATCGCGACAGTACTTTGACAGAGCAGATGACAATTCAACTTCCATATGTATTTGTAACATCGAGAAAATATCCAGTACAAAATAGGGGAAGTACAGTGCAAATCTAGTGTTGCAATTCTGTTATAAAAAATTGTCCCATCCCCAATTGTCAGTGTTGCACTGCTAGAAAAAGTGTTGCAGTTAAGTCCCATCGAATTCGACATAAGAGTTGTCTTATTTGTTTATTGCAAATGAGACTGACGAAAAAAAAACTGGAGTTTTTCTGTTATCTATGACTCAATTACTAACCCTGATAATATCAAAAGTCTATCTTTAGAAACCTGGAAGACGTGAAGGAAGGGGGGGGGGGGGCGTGTTTTCTCGCTTTTGAGCAGAGACTTAAGACTAAAGTACTACTTATCGTTACTTAAGACTTATTACTCAATACTTTTGAAATGCCCTATTTAGTACTTGAACATAAGTACTTGCTTCTATTTACTTGTACTTAAGACTTACTTTTGTACATAACTACCAAGATTTTTATTTAAGTATTTCTGAGTCTATTAAGTAAATATCTAACTCTTGTTAGAAACAAACACAATCTCTAGCGCAGCTCCGTTTTTGTTGAGTTTAAAAGTACGCAAAGAACTGTCAAAGCATGTGCCGCACTCATGCGTCAAGGCAGAACCTTAGACAAACTAATTGCCATACAAACAAGACTGTGCAAGTAGAACAAAAACCAGTAACGTTTCGCTCGAACATGAAATCAACGATGCCTCGACTTGATGACATAACCAAGGGTAAGCAAGAAATGCCTCGCTCCAATATAAAATCAACGATGTCTCGACCTGATGTAGGGAAGGCCTCAATTTTTTCTTTGAAATTTACTCTTTCCTTAGAAAATTTATGCATTATTGGAGGAGACAATGGGAGGGAGCTTGGGAGGACCTCTAATAGTTTTTATGAGTGTAGCAATCAGAGGTGAAAGTTTTACTCTACGTGCTGCGCCGAAAACTATAAAAAACTATAAATAGTAGCCACTGATTACTAAACATATTATAGTTTTCAAAAGGTATTTATTTATTAATATATATTAACTGAACTCGATAAACTTTATTATATTACTGCCAACGTACAAAGATTCTAAAAAAGTACTTTAAAAAGTACTTCAAAAAGTACTCAGTACTTTTTGTAGACTTTGTACTTACAAGTACTTTTAATACATGCCGTACTTGTACTTACACTGAAATACTCAGGCCTTCGGTAGTTGTACATGTACTTAAGTACTTTTTCTTTGGTACTTGTCCAGCTCTGATTTTGAGCTATGTGCATCTTTATAAGACACCAACAATTTTGAAATCGTTTTTTAAATCTTTGAAACACAAATAAAATAAGTAAAAGACGAGTTTTCAAACAAACCTGAGGCCAAGCCGCATGAAAAAGTAGAAAATAAACTTTTCTTCACACACAGAGGTGGACTCAGACTTTTTGATTGGGACATTTCTCTTGAATATTCTTTCTCTTCATGAATCAAATCACTTATTACCTCTGACTGATCATACCGAAATATATCGGTGATTGTCAGCGAATAAAATCTGAGTCCACCTCTGTGTGTGAAGAAAAGTTTATTTTCTACTCTTTCATGCGGCTTGGCCTCGGCTTTGTTTGAAAACTCGTTTTTTACTTATTTTATTTTCTGCCTTTTTCACGTTAACTAAATTGTTATTACGTGCTGCATGAAGATATTTTAAAACAATTTTTAAGTCATGTTTGGTGGCGATCCGAAAACAAAAATTTTTCGAGTATCAAATCGTTGAAGTACTGCAACGGTTTTCTGAAATTCAAATTATGTTTTAAACAGCGCTTTTTAGCTGTATTCCAACGTGATCCCATATAACATGAATTTTCCCGATTTTCCATGTTTTCCACAGACTTTTCCTATTACTACGAAATTTTTTCAAAAATTTACATGAATTTTCCTCGATTTTTCATGCAAGTTTTCATGATTGTTGAAGAGAAAGGATTGATGCCAGTAGGACGGAAAAAAGTGATTCCGCATAGCTTATAAAACTTTTTTGTCGGAAAAGTCGGAAAATTCTGGAAATTTTCCAGAAAAATTGGAAAATTCTGCATTTTTCCTGAAACAGTCTTATCACTAATCATATCGATGAAAATTGTCCGCTTTTCCGGGTTACCACGGAGTTTTCCACAAAAGCAGCTTTATGCAACTCATTTCGCTCTACAACTTGTCTTAGGTTGCAAAACGCTCGTTGCTCAAACGCTTCCTTGGTCTGAAAAACTTCGGAAAAGCGTTTTACATGAATTTTCCTCGATTTTTTCTGCAAGTTTTCACCATTGTCGGAGAGAAATTAATGATGCCAGTTAATAGGGAGCTTGATCCTGCATAATTTAGAAAACTTTTTTACCGGAAAATTTTCCGGAAAAGTCGGAAAATTCCGGAAATTTTTTTCGGAAAAATCGGAAAACTCTGCATTTTCTCCGAAACGGATTTATCACTAATTAAATAATAATAATAATAAATTTGTACCAAATTTTCAAATGATTTTTCCCGATTTTCCGGGTTTTCCATGGAAATTGCCGGCTCAAATTTTGATAGATTCAATTGCCACGCGACATGAGCCTGTGTCAAATTTCAGCTCGCTGTGATGACGAAAAGTGGGTCTACGAGAGTGTCGAAAATAGTAAAAAAGAAATATCTAAATAAATATACAGACAGACAAATTCGTGTACGAGTTAAAGGGAATCCTCAAAAATACAAAATTTTATTTTTTTGAGGGCGTCCAAACCACCCCCATTAAAAAAAAAAAACGATTTCTTCGGTCATGAAGAACTAACATTCTGCCAAATTTCAAACTCCTAGGTCACGTCGTTTTAGAGAAAAACGTCTGTGGCAGACAGAAGGACGCACGAGCGATGTTATAAGGATTCCTTTTTTTTCATTTTGTTGTATGAAACCCTAAAAATTGGATAAATGATGTGAAAATAGATTTGCAATTGGCGTGGGTGTACTAACTATAGAAGATGCTCCTAACAAGCGTTCATTGATCATTTTGGCGATTACGTATACATAAAATACTTCATTCAAAGTGAATTACAAACTAACTCCATAATTTCCCTATTTAGAAAACTAAAACCACCTCGGATGAGTTCCACCATTCATCATTAATCATTCTGTTCCTGAGAAATTATGGAGACAATTACGTTTTAAATGGAGAGGAATTTCTTCATTTTCCATAGAAGGGTCTATATCTAAAATCATATCCACTTCGTATAAATACAAGACGTCTATTGAGATGGTAACTATATTACCCGGTGGCCAATGCTATGAAAAGTTTAAGCCCTGATTCTACATCTTCACCACACAGCACTATTCCTGGTCACTTACACTAGGGCTAATTCATGAGCTCCTCTAGTAATTAATATCTTTCTGAATTAGTCTGAGATGGCCCTTAATCACACAAAACAGCTATTCGTATAAACGTGTATAGTTCCAGTTCTATAAAGAATGTTTCAGCCTTAATGCGCGCATCTCATACACTAAAGGTTCGTTCATAAATAAAGTAATTTTTCTTGATTGATTTTTTCCTAACAAAAAATTGTTCAAAGAATCTTACACATACTCTTAAATAATTTTTGAAGTCGGTTTTAGTAAAAAAAACAAAATCATCCACATCTTTACTACCTTTACTACAACAAACTATTTCTATTTACTGGATTCTAACGATTCACGATGAAATTCATGTTTTGAAATATCCTTAACAATCTACCTACGACATACTACTTATTTACATATATTTCCTTTAAAGGGGACGACAGCAAATAAAGCACCATCCAACCCTCCTCCCCCCTTAACACACATAATAAATTGCAGTCAAAATGAATTTATAACTTGAACGCGCGCTCAAGAGAGTTTTTTTTTTCTTTTTTTTTTTTTTTAGCAAGAGTCCCCTTCAAATGTGTCATCATTAGCACTATACTCCAAAATTGTGGTACTGGTTCCTTTCAGCAAGTAAAGCAGCTCTCCAAAGCGTAAAATCATATGTCATGGGGCAAGAGCAGCCATTATTTGTTGCGACCCTAGGAAATCTACGACATATGAGTTTCCATTAAGGTAGAATTGAATAAAAATGTTCTGTCGAGAAAACTCCAAGGGGGACAATCAGTTTCTCCAAAAGAGAAAAAAAAATATATTTGAGAACTGTCAAGACTTGATATATGTATAGTAGCTCTTCTAGATATACATAAAATCTTTCGAAACATAATAATTGCAGTAAAAACATGGTTGTCACGCCATACATGTATAATTTAACAACCAACAACACAAACAACAACAAAATAAATGTAAGCGCAATGCAAATGCAATGGTGACACACTTTTTTTGTATTCAAAGGTAAACATTACAAAACAGTTGTTGACAAGAAATTATGCTCTAAGCGAGTCCAATTACACATCTTCACTCTTAGCTCCACCGTTATTACATGGTTGGCTGCAAGTGTAGATATTTCATAATGCAAAAAGGTGGCCATGATTGCGCCCTGTGGTACCTTTGACTGACCATACATAATTTTGTGTACATAGGTACAAGTAGATACCCACCATAAATATATAATTAGGTGACTGAATAAATGGTTAATAGCTTTCATGAGAGTTCATTTGCACTTAAATTTGTCATTAAACATTTTAAAGAATGGGTAGTGGAGTCATTAGTCAGTCACTAATTCACACAATACCACCAACAACGGGAGTTCTCAAGAATTCCGTAATTTTTCTCTCTCTTTGGATTAAATTTTCCCAACATATAAAACATTCCCCAAAAACTATCAAGGAATTAACATATGTATCTAAGCCCGAGCATTGGAGCCTCCAATATAATTCGATTAGGATCTGAAAACAGCCAGACGCAAGCAGCAATCATTTATACTCCCAGAGGTTTTAGTTAGACTTTCATCATTCCAGCACGATTAAGTTCCTATAGGCCTACATACATACATATGATCGTGTATATATTTAGGTTTGTAGTAGAAAACTGGTGTCACAAAAATTTATCTTATTCTGCGTTCTAAAACATTATTCACATTCTCCAACAAGATTTGAATGACAATTTCCTTGGGGATCTGTTTTCGCTTCATACTATAGTGGGGCCTGCCCTTCTGTCTGTCTGTCTGTAAACATCTCGTCTGCAATTAATTCAATGTGCTGCTGCAACTGTGCGAAGTTGTATCTTGGGACTGGCTCTCTATCTGGCTTCTTCATTGCCTCATTAAATTAAAGTGCGGACCAGTGGAGTAATTAAAATGAGTGTCGGACGTTAATAGAATACTTTGTTGGCCCCACAAAGGTACTCAGTATTCATACACTATGTGGATGAGTGACTGAAACATTTATAGGAGGATTTGTTTCTTGACCTATGGTTTAAATGGAGTAAGTGATGTTTTGTTGTGACTTGCAATTATTGCGGGAAAATGTTGTGACCTTTAAAAAAATTTTTCTCTTTAATGTTGCTTTTCTAGATAAAGTTTAAAGTTAATGATGTGTTTTATATATAGTTTTTATTTCTTAATGAGTCCACCACAATTGTTTACGCTGAGTCTATTTTTATGGATGGAAGTGACGGTTTAGTAGGTATATATGTTTCTACTATACTCATTTGTCTTTAACTGTAGTAGTTTTAAGCCGATGGTGTTATTTTGAAGCCTTCCTTTTTAATTTTTATTCGATAATTTTCGAATTTCGTAGTTCATTTTCGAATTTCGAAGTTCATTTTCGAATTTCGAAGTTCATTTTCGAATTTTGAAGTTAAATTTCGAATTTAAAGAGTGGGTTGCAACAGGGTATAGAATACAGAAAGATCCAGGAAGGATGGCAAAACATACGTAGGTATGGTCGGTCCAAAAATGAAACTCTCCATTCCGCTTAGTGTCTTACCTTCTATTTTTCAGGAAGTAGTCTATGCTATAGAGGTTGCATCTCAGGTAAGTCTAAACAGGGGCTTTGCAAGAACTCCAACATCTATATTTATTCAGACAGCCAAACTACGTTCCTGGAGTCGAAACCAGTCTGGAGCTGCCACTCAAAATTCCAGCTTCTGTCTTGGGACACAAAGATAACGTTGCGTTGGGCTCCTGAACACGATGGATTGGACGGTAATGAAAAAGTGGCCGATATGACTAAAACTTGAGTTGGTGCACTAAAAAGTCACTTTAGAGGGGGGGGGATTGGATAAATGGGAAAACATACAACTGAATTTCCTCTGTCGTGGCGCGCCCGGTATGAGGGAGGCGATGGAATCCTTAGTTTTAACAGAAAGTCGCTCAGGCTGTTTATTAACGCAGTCACTTGACATGGTCCCTTCTGTTATTTTTTGAAGAAGATAAGCAAATACGATAGCGAACTGAAAGATTAAACCTCGAAGTATATTATATGTGAGAGTCCTGCATTAAGGTTGCAAATCACTGGAGAAACCTTATCTCTCCAAATAAGGTTTGCAATGTAACCCCAATGGACCACGGGCAATAATCAAGCTCGTGTAAAATAACTAGATTTTGCCTGAACACTTTAGGGGACAGCATAATAGATCAATTCTGATCACTGCGTCTGCATGGTCTTAGTGACCTAGTCGCCCCATACTCTTAATCTTATTGGGTAGGTTTAAAAGATCGAGGAAGTAAGGGGTAAAATTCGTCGTTTGCAAGGTAGGAAGACTACGACTACGTTCAAATTCTACCCATCACCTTCTTGAACTCTTGAACGGTGCATCATAAGAAAATGACAAAAAATTTATAATAATTTTTGGAGAATCCTCCCTTCACCGTTTGGATCAATAATATTTCAGAATTTTAATTGAGTTAATACATTTTTTTAAATGATGTTTCCAAGGCTCCGGATACTCTATGATGTCGTAGCATAGCCATGGAAGGAACAGAAGAAAAGGTAGGATATTGAGGATTGATTATTGGGTTGAGTTCAGAAGATGACGGTGTGCATTTCGCTTGAATGTTTGTGGTTCAAAAAAAAAAAAAGGGGGGGGGGCAAAGAATGGAAAACTTATTCTTTTAACTATTTTTATCATTAAAACCTCCATACGCATTTTACGGGTGGTGACACCCTCCTATCTTCCTATGCAGTTTTTTTTTCTTTTTTTTTTCGTCCCCCTCGACATTCCCTATAACCTCCTGAATTTGTTCAGAACAGAATTTATCGTAGGGTTTTTTTTTAAATATTAAATTTTTTCAAATAAAGCTGGCGATCTTGAGGAGAAGTAGTGCCGGTTTTGTAAAGTTTATTTCCTGGTAAAGGCCAAGCATCAAAATATCCTATTCATTTATTTTTTTTTCTATTCCTACCCTCTCTCCTGAGACTCAAGTTTTTATAGTTTTCTTACTAAATAAAACATTCCATTTTCCTATATATGTGGGGGAATGTCGACAGGGTTAGATTGGATATCATAAATTTCTGTCGTTTTGATCACTAACGCCACCAATGTCCAAACGCGAAAAAACTTCCCGTAGTAAAGGCGCAGTTTTCGTGACATTACAGAATTGGAGCGTGAACGCAAAGCACGTGTTGTCAAAGAAAGTGAGGAGAAAATATGCAATGCATTGTGAATGTATTGTGGGCCTCATGCTTGAAAACAAACCAAGACTAAAACTCAATCCTGTAACATGTTTGGTTGTAATGTCACGTGATGTGGCAATGGCACTTGTCGCCAAGGTTGGCCACTTTGTGGAAGAGGGCCAAAAAACGTCAAGAGCCAATCCCAAAGAAGTCCGCCAATAAAATACCAGCTAAAGGAAGATGGCCGCCAAAAAAAGCACAGAAAAATCCCTCTTAGGAATATGCAAGAGAAAAGTGCATTTAAAATGTGTCAATATAACGATATTTGCCGGAAATGGGATTTCGAATAATGTGCCATTCAAATTTTGTTAAAAAAACAGAAAAAATGCAACAAATTCGTTTTTTTAATTCATTAAATTAATTTTTCCAGGTCATTTTCAATCATTTCAGAACAATTTTCGTCAACTGGCCTATATTGACAGCATTTCACTTTTTTTTTAAATGCCTATATTCTTTTTATTTTTCACCAAATTAATCTGCAATGTTCAGCAAATGTGTTGCTTTCTTCCAGACCTTTTCAAAGATGTGCTTGGATTTAATAAATTCTTCCTTAAGCGGTAACGCCACTGTAATGGCTAAAAACAAGGTTTTATCACGAATTTTTTTCTGAAAAAAACCTTTTAAGGATATTATCGGGCATACATTGAACTTTATTGATAAATTTTAGATAGCGAAAAAAAAAAACAAAATGGCGCACATTTGAATCTAGACCAAAACAAAAAAAAACATTTATTCTCTACATAATGTTAATGTTCACATCTAGTCGAAATTTCAAGTCGAAAATATGAAAATTGTTCGAATTAGGCTGCGTGCCATTTTGAAAAACCGTGTTTCGAAAAAATCGCGTTTTAAGTTTTTTGAATAGTTTTTTATTGGAAAAAATTAAAAAAATGCGCTTGCTGTCGATAAACTGTCAAAAAGTTCAGTTGTGTTCAATTCGGCTTTTTCTGTCAGCTTTAGAAGAAATCTGGCGATAAAGCTGGCTGAAAAGCTCCAATTGTGTTTCAGGCTTCAGGTAGTCGTTTCGGAACAAGTTTGACGTGCTTGATGGCGACCTCCATTTTCAAAGGAAAAAACATTTTTTATCGCACGGGACCTCTTTTTTCTTATTCTAGAGGATTTAAACTAATTTTTAAGCCAATAAAAAAACAAGATTTTTCAAAAAATTTACAGTGGCGTTACCCCTTAAACGGAAGTTATGGGCAAAAGTCAAAAAGGTGGCCAACCCTGACGACATTTCCCTACATAAATTTTAAATTAGTGTATCAGGTGAAGTTAATAGGGGTTCCATATACTTACACATGGCTTAATTTCGAATTCGCAAATTGTTGGGAATTTAAAAATTTTATTTTTTGATTAATATTTCTTAGGTAGTACCTATACTTTTTCATTCCGTCAAAAAATGTGTTCACTATAAAAAAGAAAATATAGTTTACCACTTAATTATTTAACTATGTTCCACATTGAAAGTAGATGAAATCTTGTAACACCTATTCTCAATTTAAACAGATATTTGAAAATATAACTGTGCTCGCTTCAATGTCGAATTCCTCAACATTACACTTTACTTACTTACGTTACAGAACTAGTGTAGATTTTCCGGAAAAATTTGTAATCTTCTTACCTGCAAAGAAAAATAAAAAGTCTTAGTTTGACTTGTTTCTAGGATCTACTTTGAATTCACATACAACATAAAATAAAAGGTACATTATTCTTGAGAGAAAAAAATCCAACAATCTTCCCCCATAACAATTAATTTTCCGAATTTAAATTTGAAAAGAATTCAAGTCACGGAAAAGCATCTGCTGTCGCGTCCATCGTATTTTTAAATTGAAGAACAAACTTAACTTACACCAGGGGAGGGTGAAGAATGCACAGTGAAGGGGCAAGGGTTTTTTTTTCTTGTTGTCTTTTTAATCAACTTGTGACGGGTTTACACGCATTAAATTAAATTAAATAAGAGCGCAATGATTGAATTTTAATTGAATAGTAATTGTCTTTTTTTTTGTTCTCAATTTTGTTATGAAATTAGGAGAGCAAGGTGTAAAAAAGTATTCATTTGACTAATTTTTATGTTAATTTTGGTGCTTAATTACTAATTTGCTCTAATGTAAAATATATGTAGATGAGTCAGCATTGTATTTAAAATCATTATGGTGAAACCAAAAGGGGGCAACAATTTTGGGCCACCACGACTTTTAATACTACTGCACTACAGCAGCAACTACATTGTGATAATTTCAATTATTTTCAATTCAACATTATTCCAAATGCCGCGTCGTCTCCTAAATAAGGAAATATATTTTACCGTCATACACATATAACTGGGATTTATACGTAAAACTCAATGAATTCACTTATTACCATTTTCAGGGTACCAAATAAGGTACCAAGTTACAGTCGATATTCAACTATTAACAGTAATTATACCAGAAATTAATTCGTAATACCCGCGACTATACTAACTATGGAATGCTTATTTTTTTTTCTCTATATGGCACACGTTTCTCTTAAAGTTGTTTTACCTGAAAAAGGAACGAAGGAAAAAAAATAAAATAACGAAACCTTGAAAATTATGAAAATGTCAACGTGAATTAATTGAAAAATTATTTTAATTGAATTAAGTTGGCAGTCATGAGTCAAACAGGATGCGTACAAAATTTGTGCTTGCAATATTATGGATGTGTTCATTTATTTCGTATAGCGAAATTGATTACTGAAAATGGCACAAATCTAATTTATCTCTTGACGCGCTTCTAAATGTTTTGCTTGTCAAAAATTTTATACCATTTAAGAAAATATTTTGGAAAATAATTCGAACAATGTTGTAATGATGTTGTAATGTAACAAGGGGTACAAAGATTTCTAAGGTATTACAAGTTGTTTTGCGAACAGGGTTGGGAAAAAAGGGTAAAAACAGAGACGCTTTATTGTAGGGAAATACTCTTTGGCAAAATATCCACAAAATTATGAGAAAAATAAGCTTTTTGGGGAGGAAAAAAATCAATAAATTGGCCTAGAAAGCGTATCTAGAAAATCCGATAACACCAATGGGTTCATAATCGTAAAATCACAAAAAAAAAGAAGGGAAAATAATTTCAGAAGTGAGAAGTGTGTGGAAGAAGAAATAAAATGGACTAAATCCCAATTCAACATTCTGTGATAGGACAATTCAAAAATTTTACAGACTTTTTTGCAACTTGACTTCTAGAATTTATAATACAAAAATAAGTGAACACGACATTAATACCCCCAGACCCAAAATTATTCAAGGACATTTTGGCAAGCCGATCTGGCATAGAAAGCATATATACTTTCTACAATGGTCTAGTGTAAACGTTTGCCACTCCTCCTCCTCCTCAATGAAACTCTTTAATTCATCGATGTTCTTCGGAAACCTCCTTTCAAAAACTTTTAATTTTAGCATTGCCCAAAGATTTTCGATCGGAGAACGATCCGGGCCTTGGGGTGGTGGCCAAGTCAAAAACTCATTCATTATGTCTCCTTTATACAGGGTGTCCCATACGTACCGCATTTCCTTTATACCCTGAATTCCTCACTCAATTTCGAGAAATAAATTGTATAGGCGGAGAGCCGGAAAATGCACGGTGTGGTCGGTAGGGGGGGATTTTTGATTTTGGGTTCTTTTTATCCTAATACCATGTAACTTTCTTATTAGTTCTTTATTCAATGGTTTTTGAATTTGTTCAGTATTTAACCATTTAACCATTAACCCCCCATGCGCGATATATTCTCATGCAGCCTGACTCAGAACGAACTTCATCACAGTCTTCTGGCTATTGACTACATCTCTAGGTGGTCGAATACGTAGGAAAAGACAGCCGTTTCTTCAAATATGTGATAGCTCTGGATTGCATTTCAAGAAAAGGTCATGCCTTTTTCGCCCTGGTCACCCATTTTTGGAGGAAGTGTTTGGTGCCATCACCTTGCTCATTTTTTGGTTCCGTACCCGTACTAAGCCTCCGCTGTCCGTCTGTCTGTCAGAGGTTTGTATCTCATGAATCGTAATAGATAGGCAGTTGAAATTTTTACAGAATGTGTATAATAACAAATAATAAAAATAACATTAAATTAAAAATTAAAGGGAGCCCCCATACAAGAAATCTGATATTTTCGGCGTTTTTTGCTCGACCGTAACAATCGCTGCATCTCTTGAACCGTAATAGGTAGATAAATGAAATTTTCAAAGAGTGAGTAATACTATAGTTGCTCTTTATTTATTTATTTATTTCGAAAAGTTAAGAAGATATTACACAGACAGAATCCAATAACGAAATACCTTAGAATAGTTAATACAGTAAATCATAATAATAAAAAAATAAAAATAAAAAGAAGAAAAATAGTAAAATAATCCAAAACTACAAAATGTGAACCAAAGCCAAAAAATATTATAATAAACAAAAATTAAAATTATAGTGAAATAAAATAAACTAGAATTGTAAAACTAAAAAGGAAAATACAGAATATTACAAAAATTCATATGAAAATAAACTATATACAAAAAGAGAAAGAAATCCAGAAAAATAAAAAATAAATGTAGAAAAAGAAAAAGAAAAGAAAAAAACAAAGATAATATAAAATTTTAAAACTACTAAAAATTCATAAGGTCAGAACAAAAGACATCAGGGTTGTTAGAATTAAAAATTTTCTGCATTCTTACCAAAGGTGACTTAACTTGGAGGTTGAGTCTTGAGTATCTCGTTGGGATATTTATGCAGACCTTGAAAAGTAAATCGGGACAAAGCACATAGCCATTTAGAAGTTTATACAAAAATAAGCAGTGCAGATACATGCGACGGTGTTCTAAAGATGGGGGAGATTAAAAAGAGATAATCTCTGAGTATACTCCATCTCGTTGATGTTAAATTTAAACAACAGGATCCTGGTAAACTTTCTCTGGACAGATTCAACTTGACTATTGTAGCATGCATAAAGGGGCTCCAAATTTGACAAGCATATTCAAGAGTGCTTCTCACCAATGAAGTAAAAAAACAGATGAAAGCAGCACTTCCTTTGAAGGATCTACAGCATGCGATAAGCTTTATTAGTAATACGGTTTACATGGGAAGCGAAAAATAGTTTGTGATCAAAGTTAACCCTTAAATCCTTTATTTAATTTACACGTGAAATCGAGATATTATTAATTTTGTAGTTCAAGTAGATTGTATCACGCTTTCTAGAAAACGTTATAGTTTTACATTTATCGATATTGAGATCAAGATAATTTTCTCTACACCAATCTTCAAGCTTAACAATATCATCTTGAAGGCATTTACAGTCGTTTGCATCATAAATTACCCTAAAAAAATTTTGCGTCGTCAGCATAAAGCAAAGAAGACGATGTAATATTAATTATTGGTTAAGTCATTTATATAAATTAGGAATATGAAAGGTCCGAGTATTGTACCCTGAGGGACGCCCGATGTTTGTTCGAAAGGGTCTGATTGGGAGCCTTTGAAAACCACTACACTGTGTTTCTCTCGTCTAGATAGGACGCAAACCAAAGAACAGTGTCGATGTTGAAACCAATTTTTAGCCTCTTTAAAAGACATTGTTGGTGACGAATCCTATCAAACGTCTTCGAAAAATCAGTGTGAATGGATTCCACTTGCTTGCTTTCATCAAGAGCAGAGGCGATGGTGTCGGTAAACCGGGTTAAGTTAGTAATTTGAAAAACGTCCAGGAAGGAAATCATGTTGCTGATTACATATATAAGGTAAAGTTTAATGAATTCGTTGATTGTAGACAAGTCTTTCAAAGATTAAAGCCAATGCATTTGAAATGGATATAGGATGATAATTTGTAACTAATCTCGGATCACCTGACTTAAAAATTGGAGTAACAAATCCGCGTTTTAGCTCCAACGGAAATATTTTATGTGTGATTGATAGATTAAATAGAGTATTTAGAGGATTTGCTAAGCATCTCTTATACATATACAATGTTTGGAATTCCATCAGGGCCTGGATTTTTATCACAATTTAGTTTATCTATAGCACTTCATGCACCTCTTCAGATGAGATAAAGTTTACACTAATATTAGTTGAGTTATTGTAATTTTGAAGGGATACCAAATCGAAGTTAGATTCCCTCTCAGAAAAAACAACAAATAATGAAAATTAAAAAAAATAATTTTTTCTTCGGTTTCCGTTAATATACTTTATGGTCCAAACTTTTCTACGCCTTATGGATATCTTTCAGCAGACCTGTAAAGTACTTAAGTACATTGGTACTTAAGTACTAGTAACAGTACCAGTACCTGGACTAGTACTTGAAAATTTTTAAAGTAACAGTACCGGGACTTGTACTTGTACTTAAAATATTTCAAGTCCAGGTACTGGTACTTGTACTTGGAATTTTACAGGTCTGTCTTTCAGACAATTTATCCTGTAATGCTGTTTTTTTGGAATATTTCATTTGATGCTAGCTGTTCTAATAGAAAATGTTCCTTGTCAAATGTCTGACAATACTTCATTTAGTGTTGTAGCAGTATATCCTTTCATATTTCCTTATAATATATGTAATGCATTAAATCAGACTAATTAATGAAGAGCTGCTTGTAGGCCGCAATTTGGGGCAAGATAAAAAAATGCAACTCTAATTTGCGGAGACTAGTATACGCGAACTGGCTTATGATAGTAATCATTGACACATTTCGCTGCCACTAAAATTAATGTGGTTATTTCAAAAATTAACTTAAATTTCAAACAATTTTATATTTATTTGAAATACTTATAACTACTTAAAAAACTTTCTCATGAAATAAGAATGGCATAAAAACGCAGTCGCTTACATTTTAAACTCAAAGCACTACGTTAAAAAAAATGTTTTCTTGCATTTTCGCATTATTTACTTGCCGACTCCTAATGAACTGAGATCTGACGACTTAGATTTAACCCAACGATCCCATATCTCATTTTAGGGGTAGCAGACACATACACGAATATGAGGATATAGAAATATGCATTTCAAGGAAAATATGTCGTTTTATGACATGTTATAAAATGAAGTGGACGCGTGGGTAGTGGACGCGAATTGGTGCACAAGGGAAAAATTGTGTCCACATTTATCCTGTATAGGAATTTTTTATAAATAAAAAAAAAAACCCTATGTTAACACTTTATGTGCGGGGTGCCGCTCCCGCGTACTAGTACGTGTAGCAGGCGAAAACCATCGGAATGTGATAAAAAAACAAACTTTAGAAAAAACGTTCTATCTTCCAAACCGTTTGTTATTTTTTAATGAAATTTGGAATTCTCACGTACCACAGTATGGTCCTCGATATTGTATACTATATGTCAACAAGTCGCCTAAATTTTTGAAAATATATTGAGGTAATCACATATGTCACGCATGTTCTTTTATAACTTTTTCTTTCACTATGATATAAATGTACGCATAAACATTTATTTATCCGGGGGGGGGGGGGGGGGCTCGGGGTTTTTCAGCAAACTTGGAGGGGATGTTTCCCTCTCCTACCGCCTTTCATTATTTCAAGTCGGGGGGGGGGGCTCGCATCGGGCGGGGGAGGATGGTGAAATTTCGAACTTTGAACGGTTATAGCGGGGGAGGAGACATCGTAGAGCATTGATTGACGTCCCAAATGAAAGCTGCTGACGGGGGCTATCTATGGTATAAATTTCATTACTCCAGGGAGAAGGGGGGATTCTGTGGGGGACCGAAAATCACAATTTTTCGCTCCATACAAACGTCTAAAATTGGGGGACCCTTTTGACCCTTGTGCATTAGGGTACTACGTTTTTTTTAATTTTTTTTTTCGGGGAGGGAGAATTTAATTAGTTCCAAGTTTTGATACGCTATAACTTCCTTATTTGACCTCGCAGCATAGTCATGGGTATACTTAAACTTCATGAAAAAATCAGGGCTTTTTCAAACTGATTTCCTTTTTTGAAATTGTATTAGAACAAAAATACTTAATCGCCCCGCCCCTATTTCCATGTGGAATTTTTCGGAACGTCTTAAAAAACAGTTTTACCCCTCCTTTATCGATCCCCATTTACACTTTTGTTCTACTACTAAATTTCGAATTTCCTTATTGTAGTACTAGATTCAAAAACATACCTGCATAACTTCCGTAAATTAAGTCCGATCGAGGAACCGTTTCCACCGTTACCACTGGACGCCAACTTTTTTTCATTGGCGTCATTTTTTACATTTTTAGGGGGACATGAAAAGTTTTTTGGTGTGAGCACATGTTGTATATCAAATTAAAGCTCTCGGTGAGTACTATCTCATGGTATAGTTTTTTTTCGATCAACTTTATTTTAACCAATTTTTTGACATTTTTCCATACGCCACTGAAAATTTTTTTGGATCACATATACCCCAAATACTATGTTTTTTTTTTACATTTTATCTCAATTATATGTACTAGGGAAATTATCTATACATATTGGCCTTTCATATGCAGAAAAACGGAAGTCAATATGTTACATATATCGGAAGCATTCGCCGTTACAAGTTCCACCTAAAGTTTACAATTTTCAATCTTCCATTAGCAGTTCAGTATAAAAATTGTGTCCACAGTTATCCTGTATAAGAATTTTTTATAAATAAAAAAAAAAAAAACCCATGTTAAAAACAACTTTATTTCTGTATTTAATTAGGTCTAATACAACTTTGTAGCTATTCTCGTTAATCGGAAATTTATACCTATTTTTACAAAGTTTTATGCTTAATTTTCAATATAATAACGCCACAACGCAACAATTTACAAAATAATAACAAGGACATTATTATTACACGTTGTCGTATCGGCTACAACTTCTAATGATGTGTCAAAAACATATTTATGATGCAAAAGGTGGAGAGAAAAAAAAAATCCAATTCCAACCAGCAAAAGACTATTATAATACCTACTGATGCCGTTTACAGACTCACCTTTATGAGCCCATAAAATAGAGGGGACAAATATTTTTAGCGACCAATTATATGTCGAAAAACAAAACAACAACACCATTAGGTAATATCATGTTCAAGGAGGGCGCCTTAAATAATAATTTCCGACATCCTCTGTATTACAAACATATAGCTGCTGGCGCGGTTCTTAAAGTAGGTACTTAAGCATAAGTATATACCTTAGGCTTCTCTTCCATCCTCTTCCTCATTTGCTCCCGATGGACTTACTTTAATAGCGGAGGCATTCAAGGTATATACTCAAACCAATCACAACTCCAACAGAGAGTAAGGACAACAACAGTAACCACACAACACAACACCATAATTTGATTATTACTGCACCTGAAGCGTCGCTATTTACACCCCCCTCCTCAACCGATTTTGTAGTTATAATTTGTGTGCTCGCCCCCCCCCCCTCCTCCCCTCCCTGAATACGAATTAGCTTTAGGCTGTTTTGAATCCTCAATCCTCCTCCTTCTTCTGTATATATTGGAACGAGCAGTCAAAGTGTCAAATTTTATGACCCTTAATCAAATTGAATTTCGGCTCGTAGAAAAAAGTATCTGGAAAATTTTCGGCATAATTTAAGACAAAAATTTTAATAAACAGGATAACGGCGCAAAGCAAATTGTTATTCCTGGAAAGCGAATTTGAATATAAATTTTAAGGCAAACGGTGTCAAAATCGGGAATCTGAAGAGAAAAGCAGAACAATTGTGGAAGGATTTTTTTTTATGACGTCGTCGTCGTCGCTAGTTGAGGAATTTTGCATTATTGAGTGGAAACATGTCGCGTCCCTTGTGGGAATGTTAGAAGTCAGAAGGATAGACATTCCACAGGATCAAGAATGGTGTGGAATTTGAAAAATCTAAATTCTAGGATAGGATAGTCATCAGCCAGAACCTTGGAGGTATGTGGTTATCGTTGAATTTCTTTAATGTATAATTTTCAGAAAATATGGTTAAATTTTTTCGCCATGATACTTTTCCGCTTCGGATAGAGAAAGAAATGCGTTAAGAGTTATTCCTTCTATGGCAAGATGTTCCCAATTTTTATTTTTTTTAAGTGATTTTTATTGAATTGCAAATGAGATTAATGGTGAGAAAAATTTATTGAGCTGGAATTTATGTTTATTTTGATGTTGATGCGATTAATATGTTTGCGTTTGGCTCACACTTTGAACAAAAAAAAAAAAACTGTGGCGATTTTATAGATGAAATGTTCATAAATTGATTGTCTTGTGGGGATTTGGAATTTATTGAAGCTAAAATTAAATAAAAATTATGTTCAGAATGGAAAATTTTGTTTTAATTTAAATTTTCTACAGATGAACGTAATAAGTTTGGGGTAGGGGCGACGTTGGATGGACATGAAAAGGCGCTATCTTAAATAAACTAGCAAATGGGAAAATAATTTTAATGTGCTGAAATGGGTCGATACCATAAATATGTAAGGAGATGCAATGATATGCTTTTTAATTTAATTTACCCCCTGATAAGAGACTTTTAAGAGCTATCTCTTAAATTTTAATTTTAAGAGATTAAAATCTTAAAAAACACGAAAAGTTAATATAACTCTGCGTCAAATCTGTGCGTATTATTATAATCGAAATTCCACATAATTTGAGAAAAAGCATAAACTTAGGTAATGACACGTCAAAAATAAAGATTTCGGGGTTTTATACGTATGTAATTAGCGTTAGAAAAGTCTCAAAATCATGAAGTTTGCAAAGTTTGGTACATAATAACGTAATAATGGTACATCAAGTAGATAAATTTGTACTTGAGTGTGGAAGATCTTGAAGTGGAAGAGAAAGTGACGAAGAGAAAACTAATAAAAAAGTTTTGGTTACCAATATATTTTGCTTTGAAAGTTGCTATTTTCAGAGACGAATAACTATCACACAATTATGATATTATTGGAAAGAAAGTTCAATATGTAACAAAGATCAAACCTTTTTCTGTTTGTTTTGTGCAATGATAAAGGAAATAATGTTAACCATGGTAACGACAAAAATTTCTTGTTTTTATATATATTGCATACAATTTGGCGTTTTTAATTCATTTCATCAAAGTCAGATGGAATGATGTGCTTTCGGAAAGCATTCACTTGTTTTGAAAGCTCTGCGGGGCGGGCTGTAGTGTGCAGGCTCGGAAAGTGTATGCCGCCATTTTGTGCATTAGGTATATGAGTGTAGATTTCGCGAAATATTTTGAGTTTTATCATTGGAAATTTCTTTATTTTTGCTTGGGAGACGAGAAATTATTTTGGGCAGTTCTATTTATAATCTATTTGTTTCTAATTGTGAGTATTCATTCAATCATGGGATGTGTTAGTAAAATTCAGTGCAATAATTATGGAATAAAGAGAAAATTTAATATTACTAGGTATGTAAATTTGTGCATATGAAATATATAATCCTATAAGCCGGTACACAGAAAATCGATCAATTTTGTGTAATTTTTTTATTTATTTTGATGAAATTTGCTATCCATATATGACCCCGAGATACGATCTTTTGAAATTTGAAAAATGTGGGAAATTTTGCTTAGTACATGTAACTTTATCATCGTATCTCCATGAAATAAACGTTATTTATTTTGGGAAGCTTTTCAGGTTTCCGAGAAAAATTAATCAAAGTCATTTTTCTGAAAATTTGCTTTCAATTATAATGTGGATATTTCGTTTATCCTTGAATATCTCAAAATGTGGGGTCCCGGTCCCTTAATGGATTTTAGTGAAGCTGTAGGAAGGAGAAAATGGTTGTTGGTAAAGTCAAATTTAACTCTTTAAAGTAGTTCTTTGGTTATCTAGTTAATAAAATGGTAAAACTGACATAGTAGTGTGAACATTGTCAAAATTATATGAAACATTACAACTCACAGAGATTTCTTGGAAGAGTTTTATTTGATGAGCGGCTTCAGTAAAATAAAATTTGCCCAAGCAATAAATGATGCCAGATAAATTACAAGAAAAAGTGTCTGATCAACAGCACAGAGCGCACACATTACGTTCGCCCCTTGCCTGCTGCTCTCGCAAAACGTTTTATAAGTTCCAAACAAAATTTATGAAAAATCCGACAGCAAATCTAAAATCTCGCCATTCTTATGCAATCCTACTGCTGTGCAGAGGCCCGAAATGTTTTAGAGCATTGATTATTTATAAATAGATGTGCCCAAAATCATTCACGTCTTAGAAAGGAGATGTCGCTACGTGCGTCTTTCGTTTGTTATTTCCAGCTTTAAAATTTCTGATAAAAGAATTATTAATGACTGGTAAAGCCTAGTACTAAGATCGCGGCTAAACTAAATTTTAGCGGGTCTCCAAAATCGGCCCGTTCTTTAGCAGCTAAACTATGACAGCGGAGACTCAGAGAAAAGATATATTAAAAACAAGAAGAAGAATTTTTACGGAAATACAACGCCCGGTCATAATATTTCTAAAAACAGATAGTTAAAATTATTTAGAAATTTTAGAAATATAAAAATAATATGCATAATATATATACAATAAGAAAAAAAATCAACAATGATATTGAAAATACGGCCACGAGAAGAAATCCAATTCATCCGTACTTACAGCAAAGACGTACAAAACTACTTTAACTACAAAAATCCGATAAATAAATTTATCAAATCTCAGAACTCTGATAATAAATATTTTTAGCGCGCTAAAGAACGGCCCGGGCAGATAAATTGAAGCTAAATTTTTTGGAGACTTTCTGGTGGTGCCATCTCTAATCAAAACCCAAAGGCAAATTTAGCGCTGTGACCTTAGTAGAATATCTTTTAGCTTGCTAAATTTTCATACAAAATTTAGCTTAGCGCGGACCTTAGTACTAGGCTTAAGGAGTTTTGATTTAATTTATGTATTATTGTATTTTTACCATTAAATAAAACTTTCAATCACATTTTTTGCAAGTAGCGACATCTCGTTTCTAAGACGTCAATGATTCTGTGCATATCTATATATAAATAATCAATGTTTAGATACGAATGCACACGAATACCACAGCATCATATAGCTTTGCATTTACATATATAGTGATTTGTTTCAATTTTCAAATTGCATACTTTTATGCGTTTATGTTTCACTGTGCTTTTGAAAACAGAAATCGTGAGCTTTTTTTTTGTGGTAACCCTCCTTAAGAGGCTTTGGAAAATCTGAACACTCCCTTTTCTGTCAGCTCAGCTGATTTGTTTCAATTTTCAAATTGCATACTTTTATGCGTTTATGTTCCACTGAGCTTTTGAAAACAGAAATTGTGAGCTTTTTTGTTGTGGTAACCCCCCTTAAGAGGCTTTGGAAAATCTGAACAATCCCTTTTCAGTCAGCTCAGCTGTTAAATTCACTTTGCAACCCATAAAGCACGCGCAATTTCCTACACGAGTACCCAGACACGTCATAATTTTGCTACGCTGTAGTTTCTACATGATTATCGAGTTTAATTGTGTGCGTCTTTAATCAAGTTACAATTATTGTATAATAATTGAATTATTATTTCATCACTTAAATCGCAGCCGCCATTACATCCAACAGGATAAGCGTACCTCGGTGAGGAGATCTTATGTTAAGAAATATTTGACAGCAATTTTTGTTTGTTAGAATACCAAATCTCTTTAAAAAAAAGTCTCCACAAAAGTTAAGAGATTATAGCTGACGTCTGACATCTCTTAAGGGGGTATTCTAGACTAGAGGCCCGAATTTTAGGTGATTTTTGAAGTACCGTAAAAAAAGGCAATCAAAATTTTTCTATCCATTTTTTTTTGAGTTATTTATTAACATTGCAAGAATACAGAAAAAAAAATTAAAAAAGTTGAAAACTCAAAAAATTGGCGCGTGATCATGCCCACGATTCCAACCAGCCTAGCAATCCGAAAAAAATAAATAAAAAAGATTATTAGTCTAGAGTAATGCCGCTATGTCCGGAACTAGGGAAAAGTTGAAAAAATTTTTTTCACAAAATGGCCGCTGCCTAAAAAAAAGCAATTTTTGTACCACTTTTTTGACTTTTTCGAATTTTTTAAAAATAGTTAAAATTGAAATTTTGGGATTCGGCTAGTTCCGGACATAGACAAGTCTATAAAGAAGACTCTCAAAAAAATTTCAAGTAAATCGGTCCAGTAGAACTTGAGAAATCGCGGGCATCGTCTTGAAAAAGGCAGTTTCGAGAAAAACGCGTTTGAGGTGTAACACCACTGTCAATTTTTTAAAAAATCGTTTTTTTTTATTGGCTTAAAAAATAGTTTAAACCCTCTAGAATAAGAAAACAAAAAGCTCCCATGAGAGAATTTTTTTTTTTCCTTTGAAAATGGAGGTCGCCACCTGCGCGTCAAACTTGCTCCGAAACATGTCCCGGGAAGATGGCTGTGGAGCCGCCATTTAGCTTTTTTTCTCGCTGTCAAAAATTTATCAATAAAGTTCAATGTATGCCCGATAATACCCTTAAAAGGTTTTTTTCAAACACCTTTAATTTTCGAGAAAAAAATTCGGGAAAAAACCTTTTTTTTTTTAGCCGTTACAGAGGCGTTACCCCTTAAAGTCCATACGTCCACGTGGTTTGGAAGTTAGAATTGAACTGGTAGCAGCTGGATGCAAGTGAACACTAAATATAAAAGATACAAATTTGAAAAATCCTCTTGTAGGCATATTCTTGAATAGTTAAACTTTGAAAATATGAAAACAAAAAAAAATCGATTTTTTCAAATTTCTAGACTAGAATATCCCCTTAAGTCTTTCTGCTAATGGACCTTGACAGCCCAGTTAAGAGGATAAGAGCTTTTATCTCTTACGTAGAATCAGGGGGTTAGTTAATCAAAGTAACAAAAACCAATCGTATCCAAGTCTACAAATAACAAACATTCCCCAAATGTTTGACAAACATTTTTCAAACTTTAGTCGAATGTTTGATGGTTGTCGACGCAAATTTTTTAGTTTTGGATTCTTAAAAAAGTTTCAATTTAATCCAAATGAAATGGAAAACATTAAATGTTTGTTTGTCAGTTTTCAATAGCTGTGGTTAGCGAAAATTCATTTTGGAATTTTCTAATAATGAAGTCTTAACTATGAATGGCAACATTGAGGTAAGCATGACGAAAGATGCTGAATTTTACTTCACTCGGAGAATACAGGATTGAAACTGAAATTTGGAAAACATTTTTCACACAAAAATATCCTATCAGATGATAACAACTAAAATATTGATCAAACATTTGTGAACTGCCTAAAAATTGTTTGTCTAACGTTTGACACATGTTATGTGTGGATGAATCTTAAGAGATGGATGCAAGTTGAACATCATCCATATATCTATTGAAGTGGATTTTTGTACACTTGACACCGACGTAACTAACAAGGCCATTTATAAATATAGATGAAGAAGATAGGCCACAGAATGGAACCTTAAGGAACTCCAATAATTACTGAAAAGAAACGGAGAGAAAGAGGGAGACACAAAGAGTTTTATCAACAGTTTGGTTTCTGAAATATATTGTAAAGTACATTTCGTATGGATGAAGCAAAACGTCGATGGTGTAATGGACAAAAAATTTGTGCTTGACTATAATTGTGTTACGATCTGAGCCCAATTGAAATAGATAAAGATAATCTCCTGAAAATGAATTACTTACTATAAATCCATTGAAATGCTCAAGTGAGCGAGCGAGCGATATTTTACTTGGTGGTTCGGTGGACATCTAAAATTTTAGGTTAAGTTTATTCAAAATTTGTTAAATACATAAATACTTTTTAGTAATTCGCAATTATTATCTGTGAGTATAATTATTTTATTCTTTTAGTTCTGTTGCTTAAGAGGAGTCAGTACCAAGATTTGCAAGTTTCATACATTTTTCAATGCGAATTTCCGGCAAACTATTTGTACCAGAATAAGAATTTATATGTTAAATTAAAGATAACAAAGAGGTCTAGTAAATAACGTCAAGAAAAATAAAAAAAAATGTATTGGAATGGAGATATTAGCTCGAAAACTTGTAAAAAATGGTAAATACTGAAGTTCTTTAAATCAAATTCCTGTTGTACTCTCATATCTTTAGATTGTGACTATTTTAGAAAGATAAAGCCTAGATCTAGTAAATAACGTCGAGTTTCTTCATTTTTAGTGGCGCTTTTTTTTTAATTATTTGACGCTAATAGTACTTGTTTTTTCTCCCGACATTTCACCAACGAGAAATTGAAATATTTCATTGAAAGTGGTTGAAATAAAAAGCAAAAAACGTTTAGGAGAGTTAATCTTCGTTAAAAATTTTCAATTTATTTGAACTGCAAATTTTCATTTTTCGTCTTAAATTGTCGCATGTTGGCTTTCTGTCTTTAACGCTAAGGTCTCTAATGTAATTTGTGATCTAGGTCTAGGCTAATTTTATATGAATTTTCAGGACACAAACCTATGTATAGTAAATTTTATTGCCTACATGATCGCTGGTATCTAAATTGAAATTTTTGCTGAGTACTTACTCCTCTTAAACTTTTTGAATTAGTTCCAATAAATTTCATAAATTTCTATGAATGCAACTATACCGGCCCAAAATACCAAAAACTTGGGTATATTAAATAAATACAAGTAGTTAAAAAGGAGAAAAGATATACAATCGCCGCGTTAATAAAAAAAAAGACGTATCAAATCTTCAGTTTTGACATGGACGATAATGGCTATGTGTAAGATTGTCGGCATCAATCAACTATGAAATGATATCTAAAAATTAAAAAAAATGAGGAACATGGTAACATGGTCAAATAGTTTGTATTGAAGAAATATCAGATACATCTGGAATTTACTTCTAATTACCTCCAGCAATTTTTATGGAATTGACGAAGTTTACTTCTCGTTGAGCGCACTGGTTTTTCTGAGATTGCAAGAGTGATACTGGTAGATTTTCTGCAAGGGACGCAATCATAGCATTTCATTATACTGTGGTATTGGCAAAATTAAAGATAACTTTGAACTTTGGTAAAAAAAAAAAAAAAAAAAAAAAAAAAAAAAAAAAAAAAAAAAAAAAAAAAAAAACCCACCAAAACCAAGAAGCAGACCTTAGGCTGGGGGAAGTGATGGCGATGATTATAAAATAACCTCTCCACAGGAAAATTTACTCAAAAAGTATCGAGAATGACTGTACTAATTCTAAGGATATTTCCAAGGATCTCGAACAAAATCATAGAATTTTTTTTTTTTGAACATTCTCCCCTATAATATACCGTAATTATTGCATCCTCAACATCTAAACTTTTTCTCAACGATACACTATTCCCAAAAGGCATTGATTGATTTTTTTTCTGGTAGGGTTGTTGGACGCATAAACTCCAGGATGGTCCACCATAATTTGTCCAACTCCTGTAAATGTATTGATTCATCGATGTCCATAAATAAAGCTGTCAAATTGGATGATGCTCACGTGTTGTTGGTATATTGGACGCGCTCTTAAAGCCTTTTGGGACTGGATAATAAAAGGAAAAATACTAACTACGTGTGGAAAACAGTGCAGCACTGGTTATTTTCAACCCTGAGTAATTTTCGAATTCCCTCGCCTCATTTTACGTGTCAGGGACATACCGAAGGGCGTTAGGTTAACATAATTGTGTGCTTATTTACTACTTGAGATTTTTCTACTATGTTTTTAATTATATGTATATAGATAAAAGCCCCCGCACGGCTCCTCCCTAGAACTCACTGAGGAATTAGTTAACTTTAAGCTTTTCTAGGGCGATTAGAATTAATTAAAGATAATTAAAAAAAAAAAATTAATTCAATAGAAGAAGTTTATCACAAAGACTCTTACTGTCAAACAACACACCATCAACGGAGCTATACCAACCCAGAAGTGAATGAAAAAAAAATGTCCCGTGATCAAATGTAAACCAACCTTACACAGCAGGAGGGTATCTGACGGGGTTTAATTGTGAAGTGCCGGAAGAGACAGTAGGTACGAAATGAGATGAGAGGGAAGTGTCGGAAGGCGCTTTAAAGGGCCCCCATGCGGCTAATAAAATGAAACCATATATAGGGAGAAAGTTATTAAGCCGCCCCGGCTTCTTGGTAGAAAAAGGCGAAAATAGAAATGTGCTGATCCAAGGGGTTATAATTGCACCTATGCAAATTTGTATACTTATATAGGAAAATAAGTTCTGTTAATCCGCGTAGGCTGTGTGTATGTGTGTGTGAGCGAGTTTGATATCCTCCCACCACATATTATGGATAATCTTCTAACTCGCTATACGTATGACTGAGATGTGGATGTAGTATGGGGGGAAGGGGGTGAATTAAATGGAAAAAGTTTCACCAAAGTCATTTTGAATTTTGTTTTTCAATGGAAAAGTTATGATTCACTCAGACGACTTAATCGGAACCATGGGAGTTTGTACGCCATAACTGAAAATGATAAAAATCCAAAAGAACGATGGCTTCCTTCTTAGATGTGCTTCTTTGATACAATTTCTCTTTGATGATGACGCATTCTACGAACTTTACGAGACCAGTTTTGGAACAACGAGCACAATCTGCACAATGGGAGCGCTCCGTTGACAATATTTTGATGCCCCTTTGTATGGTTTTATACCCCAGTAGATACCTACCTACCTATGTATAAGACAGTTATGTTTTCGACTTCCTTGGATTGGTTACATATTATTATGTGTATACAGGATGAGAGTACGACGTATTTTTCTTTTTACCTTATGCTTAACTGATGTTCTACGACGATGTTATAGCTTCAAGCTCGACAATAGTGGATTTTTGTTGTTGTTGTTGTTGTTTTTAGAATCTAACTTGTCTAAAGAAAATTCCTAAAGCCGACCTCCGTTCCATTATCTGTATATACCTTCCTTATCTATAAAAATGACAGGGTACTGTGTGTTAATGAGTTTCAGGTGAACATAAACCTGCTGAGCCTTAATTATGAGCACTAATTGATGCTCCCCAAGAAATCTTCGGGTCATTAACCGTTCTGAAGTTTTCTATGTGGTTTGGCAGGTATGGCACACATATTTCATGTGTTCTGCTTTCATTTCGAACGTGGTGAATGGAACTAGTATGTAGGAGAGAATTTTGTCGATTTTTTTTTTAATTACTATTTTTTATTTTCATCCAAATTAGTTTGAAAGAAGTGGGGGAGGAGGAGGACGAAAAGCATGGAGAAATTTTCGGCATTATTTAAATTTGTTTAATTAAAACGCCTTAAACCGTTTAACGTTTTTGGGGGAAGGGGGGAGAGTGGAAAATCTTTTTTTTTTTTTAATGCGGAATTTATATGAGGGACGTGTTTATGGTGAAACGTATTTTTACGTGATTTTAAGGATATCCTAAAGCCTGATTACATGCTTCACAACAACAACGTATTCGTTCTTTCAATTAGTATCTACGTTCTTTAACATTTATTACTCTTGAAAACACATTTCGGCCTTATATTTTTTGTTCCTGTTTGTTTCCTTACAGGCCACATTAAGATTATATGGGGAAAAGGTGTCTACCTAACCTATCCATTTAAGTAAATAACAAAAGAAGGGAGAAAGTCGAAAGAGATTCTATTAACCAGGTTGAATAATTATCGAATCTGACGATACAGAAAAAGATATAAATTTCCGTATCAATAAATCTAGGATTGGATTTTTTCAATTATCCTGAATATGGAACAAATTCCAATCGAATCTTAATTAAAACAAATCTGCAATTTGCATGATTTGGAGTACTAAAACCTACCCATAGCATATATAGATTAAAATGTTGATAATAAGTGTTTCCGCGCTGAATGCTCAAAATGGCATTCGAGTTGAAGTGACCGAGTCTAAAAGTAAAGAACTTTGAAGAAATTTGTATAGGTCACGACTAGATCGACGTAGATAAACAATTAAAATTTTATATGCCCTGTAAAAAATTACAACTTTCTACGTTAAGGCAGTACTCTAGTCTAGAGGCCCGAATTTTAGGTGATTTTTGAAGTGCCGTAAAAAAAAAGGTAATCAATATTTTTCTATCCATTTTTTTATGAGTTATTTATTAACATTACAAGAATACAGAAAAAAAAATTAAAAAAGTTGAAAACTCAAAAAATTGGCGCGTGATCATGCCCACGATTCCAACCAGGCTAGCAATCCGAAAAAAATAAATAAAAAAGATTATTACTCTAGAGTAATGTCGCTATGTCCGGAACTAGGGAAAAGTTGAAAAAAATGTTTTTTACAAAATGGCCGCTGCCTGAAAAAAAAACAATTTTTGTAGCACTTTTTTTGCCTTTTCGAATATTTTAAAAATAGTAAAAATTGAAATTTGGGGACGCGGCTAGTTCCTGACATAGACAAGTCTATAAAGAAGACTCTCAAAAAAATTTCAAGTAAATCGGTCCAGTAGAACTTGAGAAATCGTGGGCATCGTCTTGAAAAAGGCAGTTTCGAGAAAAACGCGTTTAAGGTGTAACACCACTGTAAATTTTTTGAAAAATCGTTTTTTTTTATTCGCTTAAAAAATAGTTTAAACCCTCTAGAATAAGAAAAAAAAGGTCCCGTGCGAGAAAATTTTTTCTTTTCCTTTGCAAATGGAGGTCGCCACCAAGCGCGTCAAACTCCGAAACGACTACCTGAAGCTGGAGTTCTTCAGCCAGCTTTCTTCTAAAGCTGACTGAAAAAGCCGAATTGAACACAACTAACCTTTTTGACATTTGCAACTTTAACTTGTTTATCGGAAAACTTTTATGTTTTACCTTCATTTTTTTTATTTTTGCAATAAAAAACTATTCTCAAAACTTTAAACGCGTTTTTCTCGAAACACGGTTTTTCAAAATGGCACGCAGCATAACTCGAACAATTTTGAAATTTTGACCAGATGTTGAATAGTTAAACTTTGAAAATTTGAAAACAAAAAAAACCGATTTTTTCGAATTTCTAGACTAGAATACCTTAATCACTATTCAAATATACAGGGTGATTCAAAAATGTTTGATTCACATAAGCTTAACACTTGGTGGCTTGCTCAGATAGTTTAATTAAATAGAAAAGTTTTAAAATGCGGCTTAAATTTATCGACAGTCCTAGACATACAGAGGGCGACCAAGAAAAGGGAAAAAGCCCATTATAGGCCCGACATGAGAGATATCTTAAACGATGCATTATGATACTCTGAACATATTTGATTAACAATTTTTATTTCGGTTAAGCGGGAGAAATCAGTTGGGGGGGGGGGGTACGTTTTGGTAAATCTAGTAAAATCGGGTTCTTTAGGTCCTGAAAAGAAGTTTGAGTACCCACACTCCTATACTCGGAGACTTAAACAGCGATCCCCATACTCGTTTTTTTTAGTAGATACCCATTTCCCTCTTTTATTCGATCTGAGGTACCTAAGTACTACATTTTTGTACCTTAGATTGGCTCCAACTCGTTGGGGTTATGTTCGATCGAAAACGGTTTCCTCTGTTCGCCTCAGATCATTAACAGCCACAATTTGTAGAAGAAAATTTTTCTCGCGATACTTCAAAGGTCAGGGTAGAGGCCATCGGGGGGGGGGGGGGGGCTAGTTCTAATACAACATGTTGCATATCAAATGAAAGGTCTCGCCGAGTACTATCCGTTGCTGTACTTTTCCCGATTCAGACATCTTTCTCGGGACGTTTTATTATGTACACAAATCTCAATATACAGGGTGTCCCATGTAACGTGTTCCCTGGCCATTTTTCTCGAAACTGTGCGGAGATATCGAAAAAGTTCAAAATAAAAAGTTAGGCATCTTTAGTCAAGGTATCCTCTGGCATAGTCAAAGTCCTTGAAAAAGGACTTGGAAAATGATATTTAAAAAAAATGCCCCTTTCGTCCTCATTAAGGATACATTTAGATTACATTTTTGAATTCCGCGAATAAAACTAATACCAAAGTGTTATATTGAAAATTCCAGTTTAACCCTTTATTATCGTGATATAAGGCCTCAAATTGTATTCTATGCACCGTGTTCCTTTGCCATTTTTCTCGAAAATGCACACAGATATCATCGAAGTGCTAGTACCGAAAGTACCAAAAGCTACCCATCATAAGCCGGGCTATCTTTTGGTGTGGTCAACATTTAAAAACAAAAGCCACACGAAAAAGGATATCTTCGGTTTGGTCCTTTTCGGCCTTTCTGAGGATGCATTTTGGCTACATTGAATAACTGCAAATCAAATTAGAAAAAGTGTTATTGAAAATTCTTCAATGTAGCCAAAATGCATCCTCAGAAAGGACGAAAAGGACCAAATCGAAGACATCCTGTTTTCGTGGGGCTTTTGTTTTTAAATGTTGACCATACCAAAAGATATGATGGGTAGCTTTTGGTACTTTTGGTACCGATGATATCTGTGTGCATTTTCGAGGAAAATGGCAAAGGAACACGGTGCATAGAGTACAATTTGAGGCCTTATATCTCGATTATAAAGGGTTAAACTGGAATTTTCAATATAACACTTTGGTATTAGTTTTATTCGCGGAATTCAAAAATGTAATCTAAATGTATCCTTAATGAGGACGAAAAGGAAATATTTTAATATATCCTTTTCCAAGTCCTTTTTCAAGGACTTTGGGTATCCCAGAGGATACCTTGACTAAAGATGCCTAACCTTTATTATTAGGACTTTTTCGATATCTCCGCACTTTTTCGAGAAAATGCCCAGGGAACACGTTACGCGGGACACTCTTCTTTATTTATGGGTAGGTAGAGATGTGCAAATTAAAAAATCTATATACAACTTTAGGAATTTCTAATTTCGAAAATTTGTTTTGTAAAATTCAGGATTTTCGAAAAAAATCGAAATATTTTAATATATACATAAAATATTACGAGGACGCCGCAGTGCACAAAATTTTACCCTCTGAAGGATGTCTAAATATATAGGGAAAAATTACATTTATGTATGGCAACCCTGCGAAGGAGTTGTCCGGTTTCACCATCCACAAAATTATAAAAAAAAATTCTTTATATGTATTTCAAACAGAACGACACAAACTGTTTATTTTTTATCAATTTATATTTATTGCGAATCAGTTTGACCGCATCAGTTGAGTTTTCAATTGACAGTGCTGCCATATTATATGAATATATAAAATGTGTTAAAAGTAATACGAAAGCATAACTAAAATCAAAGCTGAATAAGTACCTAATACAAAAGTATGAAGATAGGAGGGGAAGGACTAAATTACATAAAAATTGTGAAAGAAAAATTTATGATGAAAACGTTGACTTGAACCTTGTTAAAAATGTACAACGAAAAAATCAAATCAAAAATTTCAGGGTGTCGTCAGTTTTACTTAAGTACACTGCATTAGGGCGAGTGATGTATTCTGTATCTCTCCTTATAGAATCAACTAGGTACCCAACAAAAATCATTCCGAAGAAAATGTTAAGATATTTTTTTAACACAAAAATTCTTCTTTTTCTCTTTCTATGTCTCGTGACAACAAGTCACACGAGTCCTGTAGATTATGTTAAAGAAATTTTCTCCACAAGGAGTTGACAGCAGCAGAAGGCATCATTTTTTCTTATAACGAAATTTACCCACCCAACATAACAGCCTTCGCCGACTCTCAAGAGTAAATCTCAAGTATAATTCGCTGCGTTCTGTATGTGTATTACCGACTGAGACTTCTGACAGCATTTCGTCTCTGGCATGCATTTTGAATTTCTAGCCCGAAGTGGATATTTCCTGGTGACTTTTGAGTCTTTTATATTTTTGTGAAATTATGAAATTGTCACGAATATCACGAATATAAACTTGTGTCAGTCGTTATTATTGTTGTTGTTGTTGCTGCTGTTGTTGTCGTTGCTGTCGCTGTTGATGATGGCGGTAGAAATAGAGGGTGAGGTCGGAATGGAGATGATCTTGTTATATACCTTTGTATACGGGATAGCAAGACATAAACGAATTCATATGCCAAGCATGCATGGATTTTGATTGCTTTGGTAAAATGATTATTATTTGTGTTTTGTGCTTCTTTAAATGAGAGATGAAAGTTGAAGAAGTCGAGAACTTGCAAGGGGAATAAGTGTATACTGTGGTTCCCGGCATCCTTTTTTCATCGCACCCCCCCCCCCCCCGCCACCCACTCCTCCCCTATTCCTTCTGGCCTACCATCTCATCATATCGTCGACGATGAATTTTAATTGAAGTCATCCTGCTCGGAATTTACAAGTAGCAAGCAGATGAAGTGTAATTTGTGAATTTCTTTCAAATTGCATATTTAGGCTTGTTTTGTTGTATAATCAGCGCGGTCGAAGGTTTTTGTTTTTTGCTTTTAATTTTATAAATAACTTTTTAATTAGAGCACCCATATGCCCTTGACGAAATCATAAGGTATACTTAGATTGTCATTTCATTTGTAACGCACAGAAATAATACTAGTAGAGCAAAATGGGTTAGATTTTTGCATGCCCGTCTGTCTGTCTGTCTGTCTCCCGTATGTTCGCCCTCATTATAACTCGAGAAAGCGTTCACTTAGAGTGCTGAAATGTTGTACACGGTCTTTTAAAACAAAAGGGAAATTTAATTCCGAAAATGGGACCAATGGGGCAGCTCCTTTGTAGGGTTGCCACACAAAAATTTCGTTTTTCATTATATATATTTAAGCATTGCCTGAGAATGCGTTGACGACGTAGAGAGTTGAAATTTGATAACATGGGGTTTTCATAGCAATAGTAAATAAAATTTTAAAAACCCCTTGTTGGTGTTGCCATACAAAACTTTTGTTTTTCGCTACATATTGAGAACGCGTCGACGTGGTAAGCTCAAATTTTGTGTACGGCGTTTTCAGAAAAATAGTTAATAAAGTTTCAAGAATGAACTAAATCAGGCAACTCCCTCCTGATGTTGCCATACAAAAATTTTGGGTTTCACTTTATTTAACTTTTATTTTCATCTAGGGTATAAATATTATTGGTTTTAGACAAATTATAGCTTTTTCTCTTGTTGTTTTTTTGTATCTATACATACTGCTTTCTTAAAGTGTATAATACAATGATTCTAAATTCAACGTAAATAGTTCTTCTACTCGTAGCCAGGGTATGACACATCGGCAGAATAGGCAACACAGAGTCTTTTGAAATTGCTTTCAAACCAGCTAGTCCTATCACTATTCAATTTGGAATGGTACAAATCATCAATAAAAAAAAAAAAAGAGAATCCCTAAAAAAATAAAAATCTTTTAGAGCGCCTGCTGGCCTTCACTGAGCGGCTAGATGAGAATGGCTAAGTATTTTTATTCTATTTAGGAATTAATATAAATATAAAGAAGCCAAGAGAAAAGAGAAATGTTGGTGTCAAGCACCTGCGGAATATTTTGCGCCTAAAAACGATTTGTAGCTCTCAAAAGAACTTAAGAAATTTGAAAGAAGAAACAAACAAAAATGTCAAGGTCACCTGCGGTAGCAGCGCCAGAAAAGCTTGAGACATTCGATTTTTGCCAACAATAAAGTTTCTTCAGAAACTAAACGAAAAATGGTGATCGCATAAAATAAAATAACAAAGACTGGGTAAAATAAATCAGGTAAGTTTACATGTCATTCATATCTAAAATTTTCTATCTATGAAACAAAATAGTTATTACGGTTTTTTACAGTATATGTACTTTCGTCAGAAGTTTGAGGAGTTTGGGAAGATCACGAAGGTTATACACAAAGAATAAGTAAGAATGATATAGTTGCATTATATGTGGGTCTTGAATGATATTACAGAACAAGGTATGGCCTTTTGCTTTACTCTTGTTACGAAGAAGTTAATAGGGTTGACCTCTAAGTTACAAATGTTACTAAATTGTTACTAATGTAATTTTTGTTGATTTATTGAATAAATTTAAGGCCTGTAAAATGTTCAACAATTTCGAAAACAAACAGCGACTCCTAAATATCCATTAAGTATATTGTAAAAAAACAATTGTGGAATTATTTTGAAAACTAGTGAATGTAAGCATTCTCTTATAAATCGCTTTTTGCTCACATTTCTTGAAAAATTAGCCTTTCTTTGTGAATGAAAGAAAAAACATATGTTTAACATCCTTGCTTATGGTACTTTAATATATATATTTTTACTCCTCACCCGAAATTTTTTAGTCTAAATAAGATGCATCGTAATACCCATCACCATTTCTTATTCATTGCAGCTTTCTTACTTATGGTCCGCAGTATGAATAATCTAAGAAGAGTTTACAGTAGAAATCTCGAATAAAGTTATTATTAGTTTTACATTTGACATAATGTCATAGTTTGGACTGAGAGTGGAAGAATTCGCTTAAATTTTTCCAAAATTGGTAATCAATTCAAGGAAAATTGAAAATTTCAATCGCTATCAAATTGATCCGATTTGGAATTTGGGAATACCAAAATAGCTCACCCATATTTTTTTTTTCAAAAACCAAAAAAAAACAATCTATGGTGCCATATAGCCAGCCAATTCTTCAGGAAGTTGCAGGGCCATCCAACCGGCAAGAATGGGTTTTGAGCTTGCTCGAACTTGACGTTGATTTGCTTCGCTCATCATATGCAGGCTCTACAAGCATGTCCACCGGAAATTCCGAGGTTATTCAGCCTGAATTAAAATCGCTCAACAGTATCTTAATTTCATCAGGAAGTTCTCCAGTGGCTAGAAAGAGACTCAAGAAAGGAAGCTACGCTGCATCAAAGTATCCTGATATATGCAACTAAATTAAAATATCCTTTTTAAACTACAACAATTGAAGGAAAAATTTGCAAAGAAGAAGACAAATGCCGACAAGTATGCAATTTTCACAGGTTTGCCACAAAGATGAACCGTCCGTAAGATCATTCGACATAAGTTATGTGTGTGTGTGTGTGTGTGTGTGTGTGTCTCATCAGAGCAAGGAGTTTGTAAATTGAAAAAGGTATCATGTATTCACCAAAATCCAAAAATTGGCAGTAAATTTCTCTGTCTTGTGATCGAGTTTTATGAAGATGATATGAAATAAGCCGTGTTTTCCCGGAAAAGTGAGGTTATGAAATAGTTTCCATTGAAGGTGTTAAGGTGAAAAAACAACGTAGATTAGTCCTGGTCAATCTCAGCGAGGCTTATCAACTTTTTAAAGACAAATATCCCGACAGAATTATTGGATTCTTTTCATTTGCCAACCTTCGTTGTCTGCAGTGTGTTTTAGTTAATTCAAGTGGGACTCATTGTGTCTGCCTATATGTTACAGTCAAAACACGAAGTCCGTCAAAACCCGATTTTACTAGGAAATTCTAGTTCTAATAAAGCCCTCTCGGTAATTCTAGTTCTAACAAAGCGCTCTCGGTAATTCTAGTTTTAACTAATATAACACAGCTAAAACTAGAATTAATGAGAGCGCTTTGTTAGAACTAGTATTAACTAAAGAATATTTAGTTAATTCTGGTTGTGGCTGAATTCTCGCGTAGCTCTTAGTTAAATCTAGAACTGGCTAGTTGCTATTAGTAAATTTGCGTTACAATTGCATTCTCTCGCCATTAAACCACGTAACCACACACACACACACCCGCTCACACATCCGGTCGCGCATACACACACACATCCGCGCGCGCGGAAAATGAATGTGTTGTTATTTGTGATTTCTTACAAAATTATTCTTTTGTCATTCAAGGCGCTGTGCAAGGCTTTTACTGGCCTAAAATATACATCTCCAATATATGTCTTAAAGAGAAAGGTGATGAATGTTTTTGAATACAAGTTTTATCGTAATAGCTAAATCAACAACTCTTAATCATGCTGCTATCAGATTCTTTATAGAAAAACTATTGCAATGTTTGAAGGCGCAGCTTTCTAATTTAAAAAAGGATATGCATTTTTTTCGACGGCTCTGGAGGCGGCCAGTATAAAAATTGGGATGAATTTCTATAACCTATGGAAAATGCACGAAGAATTTGCAAATCGAAGCGGACTGGCATTACTTTGATACTGCTCACGGGAAGGGGCCATGCGACGTTATAGGAGGTGTACTACAAAGAAATGCCATATTAGCCAGCCTTAAGCGACCACCAGACCGACTTATTACCAATGCAGAGGAGTTTTACTTTCAGCACTCAATCCATAATTGCATTTTACCCTTTGTAGACAGGAAGATCAAGAAGTAATGGATCTACAACTGAAGAATAGATATAATAATTTTATAGGTACCTGTGGAGAATCATCGTATTTCGGTAAGGCATTATTCATTTTCTAACGCAGCTGTAGTTTTCAGAATCTAAAATTAACAAATCATTGAAAAAAAATTCTTATATAATATGTTTCTTTAGCAGGTTTCCTACCGCGCACTACTACTACTACTACTACTGAGCACTACCATTAGGTGCTTATGGCAGAGCCACTCATGGCGGAAATTCAGAGGAGCAGCTAAGAACAGATCCACTAAATTTAATATTCAAATGATATTACTTTGGTTACATGGTGACTTTAAAAAATCATATCTCAAAAACGAAGCCGAACATCATTGCAATTTTTGAGGCCATTCCCTTTAACTCGTACACGAATTTGTCTGTCTATTTATTTATATATTTCTTTTTTACTATTTTCGACACTCTCGTAGATCCACTTTTCGTCATCACAGCAAGCTGGCACACAGGTTCATGTCGCGTGACAATTGAATCTATCAAAATTTGAACCGGAAATTTCCATGGAAAACCCGGAAAATCGGAAAAAATAATTTGAAAATTTGGTACAAATTTGACATTTCAGGAAAAATGCGGTTTTCCGATTTTTCCGAAAAAAAATTCCGGAATTTTCCGACTTTTCCGGACAATTTTCCGGTAAACAAGTTTTCTAAATTATGCAGGATCAAGTTCCCTATCAACTGGCATCATTACTTTCTCTCCGACAATGGTGAGAAATTGCAGAAAAAATCGAGGAAAATCCATGTAAAACGCTTTTCCGGAGTTTTTCAGACCAAGGAAGCGTTTTTCAACCTAAAACAAAGTTGTAGAGCGAAATGAGTTGCATAAAGTTTCTTTTGTGGAAAACTCCGTGGAAAACCCGGAAAAGCGGGAAAATCATCGGACAAATTTTCATCGATATGATTAGTGATAAATCTGTTTCAGAAAAATTGCAGGAATTTTCCAATTTTTCTCGAAAATTTTCCGGAATTTCGCTACTTTTCCGGAAAATTTTCCGACAAAAGAGTTTTATAAGCTATGCGGAATCATTTTTTTTCCGTCCTACTAGCATCAATACTTTCTCTTCAACAATCATGAAAACTTGCATGAAAAATCGAGGAAAATTCATGTATATTTTTAAACAAAATTCATAGTAATAGGAAAAGTCTGTGGAAAACATGGAAAATCGGGAAAATTCATGTTTTATGGGATCAGGTTGGAATACAGTTAAAAAGCGCTGTTTGAAACATAATTTGAATTTCAGAAAACCGTTGCAGTACCTACTTCAACGATTTGATACTCGAAAAGTTTAGTTTTCGGATCGGCACAAAACATGACTTAAAAATTGTTTTAAAATATCTTCATGCAGCACGTAATAACAATTTAGTTAACGTGAAAAAGGCAGAAAATAAAATAAGTAAAAAACGAGTTTTCAAACAAAACAGAGGCCAAGCCGCATGAAAAAGTAGAAAATAAACTTTTCTAAACACAGAGGTGGACTCAGATTTTATTCGCTGACAATCACCGATATATTCCAGTATGATCAATCAGATGTAATAAAAGTGATTTGATTCATGAAGAGAAAGAATATTCAAGAGAAATGTCCCAATCAAAAAATCTGAGTCCACCTCTGGGGTGTGAAGAAAAGTTTATTTTCTACTTTTTCATGCGGCTTGGCCTCAGTTTTGTTTGAAAACTCGTTTTTTACTTATTTTATTATGGACAAAAACAACAAGCTTTTCTAGACAGTTTTCTTTCCAATTTCCATTTTTATGACTTTTACCTAATTCCAATTTCTACTACAACTAACTGAGTGACATTTATTCTAAACTAGTTCGGGATTCCATCGTAATCTTGAGGTAATCTTCGGATGATTTGGGTCTTGGCAGTTTCTGATTACGGATAGCTGCCCTGACCTCCACGAAAATAACTTAGGATGTTAATTTACTAGTAAAGTTGGCACCGTGGGATTGCTGAAGCTCTCTATTGAACTATGACTGTACCAGATATATGCAGTTTTGTTACAATATTAACAAACAATTTTTTTCGTTCAGTGCTTAAGCCTAGTACGGAGTTCGAGGAAAACAGTACGGAGTCCAGGTAAAAGGTGACATTTCCATACAAATTTTACCGAGCTTGTAAGATCCCAAGGAAAAATTTTAGTGAGGTCTTTACTAGTGCAGTACGGAGTTCACTGGTAAAAAGTGCAATTTTTTCTATTATAAGATAGATGGCGTTTTGTAAGTCCCCATGCTGGTAAAACTTTGACATTTCTTCGATTATTTTCACAAAACGAGTTTATTTAGTTATACCCGTAGATTTTCTTGCCGACGACTAACACTTAGACCTGCCGCAGCAACAAACTCGTCGTCGATATGATGATTTTTATATCCTTTATAAATAATAACATCACTTAACATTTTTAAAAATATTTCCGATTAATTGTGATTTTAATAACTGTCATTTCGTTTTCTCCACATAAAATCTACATACGTCAACGTTTTACTAGCGTTAAATTGCTATTTTTTGGTGACCGGGTAAAATTTTACCAATTCCCGAACTCCATACTAGACTTTAAGCCTTGTATGTATCGAATTCGGGCAAAGTAAAATTTAACGCAGTCTCCAAACTTTTCACATTAAAATCGCTGGTAAAATTTTGACGTTGATTAATTTGGAGAAAAGAAAGTGACAGATGTTAAAAATCTTATCACTGAAAAACTTCAAATTGTTTATAAAGTTTAGATAAACGTTTATACAACTAAGAATTAAGGATGGAAAATTGTTAAAGGAAAGTAAATCCTCCAATAAATAAATAAAACAATCTAAAAATTTTCAATTAAAATTAAATCCTTCAATAAGTTTAAAAAACAATCTGACAATAGTCATAGAAATAGAAAATGTCATAATTTTACCAGCATTTTAATGCTCCGTGCATTAAAATGTTCAGTAAAATAAGTGGAGACAAACAATGCGCCATCTATCTTAAAATAGAGAAACTTTCACTTTTTACCAGTGAACTCCGTACTGCACTAGTAAAATCATCAGTAAAATGTTTGCTTGCGATTTTACCAGCGCTAAAATTTATATCGAAATGTCACATTTTACTCGAACTCGAAACTAGGGTTTAAGCTTCATTTGGCATTTGAATCAGCAAAATCGGTTGCTCCGATCTTGAAATATGATTTTTTGAAAATCACGCTTCATACTAAAATCACAAAAGTTCTAGCCACCCGGTAGGGGGTGGTAGAGGAAAATAAAAAAATATGGATTAGATTACTACTTTGATGATCTGTTTCTGTCTGTCTGTCTGTCTATCTGTCTACATAAACGCGATACAATTAACTTCCAAATCACAATGCTGAGCCAAACTGAATACGTAAATTATGTCCTCTAACATTTCCTTTGTAAAGTATGTCCTTTAACATATGTTTCCTTTATACCAAGGAAAATTCACCTGACAGCACAACAATCCCCACCACTAATAACGTCATTATGCATATGTGGTTGAAATTTTTACAGTTAAACCCAAGTCTTCCAAAAAATTACAAAATTTATGATTTAGTGAAATGCCCAGCAAGCTATAACTACACATTTGAATTTATGTTCTTGAATTTTTGTGTAGGTCAGAAGGAGTTACTATGTAGAAGACAACAATTTTCCCAACATCCTATAGCCACCATACTTCCATACTTACTTAATCGCTCACGTATTTTTGTAATAATTTTTAGCTTTATCACTGGTGACCAGGTGCTATGAGATTCACAAAAATTGCTTAAACTGCTTTTCAGTGAACCGTTTTCGGGTACGTAACGTAGTAGTAGGTGCCACGCCGCGCCAACTTCATTATTATTCTACGCACAATTCGAGTCGCTAAAAAGTTCACATTGTGCTCAAGATTTTGGTCTTTACATTATATTACATGGGCACACACTTAGGAATAGGATATTTCTCCATATTTCTGCATGAGCAAGGAGTTATTTAATATAGTCATGAATTTGTAAAAGTCATTATGCGCATACAAACAGACCAGGGATAGATATATAGTATTTATAGGCTCCTGGACCTGTCCCAATGGGGATTGGAAAATTTAATTTAGAAACAGAGAGACAGGATCCTGAATAAGGTTGAACAAAAAAATAAAGAAGAAGAATATGATGATGGTTGTAAGGACTTCACACCCGGAATGCAGATTGTCACAATTTTTTTTGTTCTCTCTATCTCCTATTGGCAGCATCATCTTTAGGATAACAAAAAAAAAATTGATGCAAAGAATTTGAAATGGGGCTTCCTTCTTTATATGTATTTAGGAGTGTCTTCTTCTATATAGTCCTCTCTATTGTAGGTACTGAGTAAAAGTGCATTTCGATGTATGCAGGTGTAGAAATCTATTCTTTGTCCCTATTTGACCTGGTTATAGGTTGGTTGGCATAAAATAAAAAGTGCAAGCAAACCCCCTCTTACTCCTGAAATTTTTTCGCCCGTCCAGCTGGTGTACCACACACACTCACACACACTCAAACACTCTGAATAAATATCATGTCGCTCGTGATAATCCTTTTATATTTCAAGGAATAATAATGCAAACAACAACAAAAAAAAATGTGTGGGAAGTGCGGAGAGTTTGCTTTGGGAATTATGTGGGCATGGCATTTGTCGGGCAGGACAGGACAGGATAGACAGGTTGCATGATGGTTGGTTCGGGAAGCTTATGGATGTGTGACGATATTACTTTCAAGCTTTTTGAAAATGTGCAACGAAACGGATGAAAAAAATCACAGATTTACAATTGCAAAAGTGAACAGCTGTGGATTAGATTGAAGAGGTTTGGTGAGAGGCAGGCAGAATCCTCTGTAGGAGAAAGAAAAACAATTTCAATTCTATGTGTGCACCCTGTGTTTTTTTTTTTTGCTATTTTGAATTGTTTAGAAAATAAAATTCTTCGTTACGTGTTTGCTTTCTCGTTTAAAGGAATAGAGATACAAAACAAGAATTAATGAGTGGTGGGGTGGGGTTGTGAGGATGTATATAGGGGTTGACTATAGTCACATGATTCTATTGCTTTGAAATCCAAACAGCAAATTGCCTTCGTATATATAGAAAGGATTTTAGCAAATCCTAATACTGCGGTTATGTGACTTGACAATTTTTTATTTAATTTTTATTTTTTTTTTGTAGAATTATGCCAGAAATAGAACATTCATAAAAGGGCAAATAAACTCTATTTATCCCTGCGCGGCGTAAAGCATGCTTCACTTAAATTGTGTAAAATTTTGGGGGAATGGAAGAATTGTATATATTATAGTTGCGTGTTTCCATCGAAAATCCCCTTCTACTACAACATCGAATTCTGTGACAATTCAGTTTTGGTGTTTTGCTTTATATACTTGCGTATATATGTACATAAAAGTGCCTGTACATATCCCCAAAAGGCAAGATAAGTGCCTGGTCCCCAAGCTCCATTATCGTTTTGCCTAATTACCCCCAATCGAGAGAGTATTTTACATAATTTCGACATCCTGAAACATCATTTGAATTGCCACAGCGAATCAAGTAAGCTTCGTCAAAAGCGTAAAGTATATAGAGTAATTCCCAAAAGTTCTGTTTCAATTATTCTGGGAATCGATCAAACGTTGCCAATGCTTCCCACATAATAGAGCGAAAAGGAGGTAATAAGAGAATTTCTAAGGCTAAATATGTACTATAAGGGACAAGAGAGAAAAGGGGCACCAACCCATCCCCATCGTACATTGCGAAAAGGATTTGTTAAAATCTTTCAAGGTCTGACTTTGAAATTGTGTGGAGCCACATGTATACCTACATATAGGTCAGAGGTGCTTCTCTCATAGCATTATCTGAAGCTTAGTGATTAAAAAGCAAGGAACCTTTTGTCCAATGAAATAACCTGGTAGAGGAGATGGTCGAACATCATCATCATCATCTTCAGCAGCAGAGAGTAGAAATTAAATAAAGTCCGCCCTATAAGGAAATAATGGGTGCAGAAGGTCTCGAAAAAGAAGATCCTATGTAAATTCGACAAGTCATTTTCATTGTTCATTCAATGGGCCTATACTTTTCCTATATCCTTTGGATTTTGGGGAGAAAGGGATTTTCCCTTTTAACTTGACTGTTTGATGTTAAATCCTTTTTGTCTTTAGAAATTCAAATCCAAAAGCTTCAAAGTTTCTAAGTGCTTCTTCTATAGTTTTACACCAACCAAAAAGTTTTCATCACCAAACTACATAACTTACACTCGCATATGTATGGGTGACAAGTGGCAGGTTGTTGTTGTTGTTGGTTATATATAGTCAAGTAGATATAGGAAATATACATATATATTTGGAGGAGATGTTGGAGGAGGCATTTTTTTAAAGAAGTGTTTCATATTAAATTCGCGGTCGTTGCCTTGATTAAAGCGGTTATGGAGTTCCAAAAGTGCCCGTCTCTCGGTGTTTCTTGGTGGTACTTTGTAGAAAAAACTCGATAAACTTATTTTTTGCTTTTATTTATTTTTTTTCTCAGGAGAAATATGCGTGTTCCATAGAGCTAAATTTCGAGAGAGATACATATTTTATGGGATTTTGTTAAATTGCTTTATGATACCCGGCGCTACAAAATGATGCTGCGAGGATTCATGTTGGATTTAATAAATGTACCAAAAGGTGGTGTAGGTAGATGTGTAGATGGGTAGGTAGGTAGGTATATCTGCTGCAGAATAACTTTCTTGGATATTAGTGGAGTTTCGTGTAGTGTAAAAATTATGCAGAAGGATTTTTGTAAAGTTAAGAGGCTTGCAAGGAGGTAATCTTATAATCTTATAAAAAAGAGAAAAAAATCCTTCTATGGGAAGAGGTATAGCTAATTTTATAACACAGGGTGTTTCAGCAGATCCTTCAAAAAGTGATAACTGCCGTCAAGAGGAGGAGGAAGGTTGTACAGATTTTGTAATTCTGGTTTTCTTTCTTCATTTATAACATTCGGAAACTTTCTTATTATCCATGTCCAGGCTTACGGCTCAAACGCCATTCTACTTTGCATTCTTTAAATGTTAAAATTAGAACATTGGATACAGCCATGCACAATATTATTAAGTTCATCAACTCTTTGGTTGGTTCTAGTCTCGCCAAGGCACTTTTAACAACTTTTAGGAAGATTTCTAACGATGTGATATAAAAAAAAAACCATTGTTAAGTCTAAGTGTAACTGACTGGAAACTGTATCGAAATAGCCGGCACTCTAAATTAGCATAATATCTTCATAAGAAGGATAATAAGAAAGTTATACGGTGGACCCTCTACTATAACTAACAAAACTGTGTTTTTTATGGATATATGAAATGCTGTGAGTGGTTGGTTGAAGAGAGGGGTGAGTGAGAGCGAAAAAGATTCAAATGCAAACATCCATAAAAAAGTGGAGTGCAAATCAGTTGTTAATCACTTTTCCAATTCCTCTCTTTCCAACGATATCACACGTTTTTTTTTTTTTTTGAGGCAGAGGTGGGATTTAGTATAAACTGACTGGTAATCATCTAGTGTGGAATGTATCGGCACGATTTCTTGGAGCAGTAAAGTCCGTTTCTTTGTGGAACTTTTAAGAACTATTTTATATACATACATATATGGCAGATACTGAGAATACTAGAGATAAGAACAAGAACAAGCTTTCCCATCGTTACAGTTCATTATTCTCCGCTGCTTTCAATGTATTAAAGCCCAACAGCATTGCGGTTGATGTACCTCAGGGTTCTATTCTAGGTTCAATATTATTCAGTACGTATTTTAGCGACACTGTTTATATTATTACAAGTGACTTTTGTCATATGAATGTATGTTGAAGATACATTCCAACATACACATATAACCTAAATTAAAACTTTTGGACTTGGAGCTTGTGCCATTGTTTTCCTAAGAGGGAATTATTGGTTTTCCGGTCATGTGTCTCTTTGTCTTCCGAAAACCTCTTTAGTATAAATAAAAATGTTCTAAATATTTCTCTTCTCAATTGTCTGCTGTGAATGTCAAAATTGTACCTTCCGCTATGGGTAAGACTACTCCCATTATAAACTAAAATCAAAATCCAACTAACAAGATCTCTGGAGACCACCTATTTCCACTAGACCAGACTAGTACAGCACAAAACGTCAGGTTTATGTGTCTGTCACCTCCGTAAATTTTGCACAGACCAAATTGCAACAATTTTTCGAACTCACTTCACTTCCATGCCGCGCCGAGTATCCATAAAAGCTCTACAGAATTTCGAGTGGATCTTAAAGCCACGCTGATGTTTGTACTTCCGAATAAGTTTTACGGCGCGCCACCTCCACCTCTTCTACATTATAACTATTCGCTGCTCTTTGCTGTAGTTTCTCATATACCACAAGCTTTTTTTATTCTGGGTAAATTTTTTTTTCCTCCTCTTTGCGGAAGTGAATTTCAACGAGTGCCATTTCGAATATAAATGGAAAAGGGAAGTTTAGTTCTTTAATGATTCTGTCTAACTCGAACCGATCAATTATTTTCTTGACCTAATTCGACCTTATATGGTTGTTTCTGTGCAAATAAGGTAAGCAAATCTAAGGTGGATTCATTGAGTATAGGCGCGCTAGAATATTTCAATTTCATATATCCTTCACTACTTGCACGTCAGCAGAGAATTGCTGAACTGTTGTAGGTAGGAGCTGAATATGATTTTCATCAAAAAGGAAAACAAAATACATAAAACATGAAACGCTAGTGAGGACTGGAAATGCGGTCTATGTAAACCAACGGAATAGTTTTATCGTGGTTGAAGTGATAAATAAAGCTTTCATGTGCACGTTCATCTGCAGTCCCTAATCACAGAGCTCTCAGTCTTTGATTTGCTTATTAAATTTGCAGGAGTTCTTTTGAACTATGAAATATGGCGTCGGTGTCCTTTTTGTGTTTATGAAATCATTCCTTTTGTCTATTTTGATTTAAGAAGTTTTTGTAGTTGCATGGCAAAAGACATTTAGTTGATAAAAGACGTGTTCTTGCCACGGCAGATGTATTGACGAACAAGAACCTAAAACCATTGAGCATCACCCTATGGGAAAGGACGTAAAAGTAGAAAAGTTGAAGTAAATGGTCCGAGTTCGACAGACTTCTGCCTGCTTTTTTTATGGTCTGGGAGATTTATTTGGGTTATGGCTGCTAGTGCAGTACCCGTACAAGTTGTGTGGAATAGTTCAAAAATACAGATTACTTTAGGTTGTGGATTAACGAAGATCACGGACATTATGCCAAAAAGACATATGCTTGTATGTAATTTAGAACATCCATTCGAAGTGGATACCACGGATCCTTAAAAACTGGCACAATGCTTAGCCGAAGTTAGAGCAAGACTCACTCATTTGAACGAATCAAAGATGGAGGAGAATGTTTGAATGAATATCTGCAGACCGATCGCGGTGTCAATGATATAAAACCTTAGAGAGAATGTCACCATTTTTCCAGCCAAACCCCAAACCCCAAGTAATTGAACTACGTAGCAGAGCCAGAATGTAGCGTAGTACAAGTCTTTCAATTCATTCTTCGAAAAATTGTCGTTTAAAAATGTCGTGACGCATTTTAATCTTGTTTATTGAAGTTATATTATCGTTTGACAAGGTCATCTTTAATTAGACGGATCACATGGAAATCACAAAGCGAAATGTTTTGACTGTAATGAAAGTGCTGCTACATCTTCGACTTGAATATTTTGAGGACGACCTTCATTACTGAAGTGTGTAATCTAATCCCTGACAGATTGATTCGTGCATGCAATATTCGCGCAGCAAGCAGTGCACATCCTTTTACGTTTCAAAATTCTTTCGGTCGTACAGTAAAATTCCGTGATGCTTTCTTATCCCGAATTGTGCGAATGTGGAACAGTCTACCATCATCTGTCTTTCCTCGGGCTTACAATCTGCGAAGATTCAAAAGTGAGTACATCAGTACCTCCGCCACTCTCCTCATGTTCCCTAATCCTTTCCTTATCTCCTTCCTGCCATGCTGTGTTTTGCATCATATGGTATCCCGTAAAAACGCGTACCTAAAGAAGAAGGGTTAGCATCACTTCTCAGGCAAAGGGAATTGTTCGGCAGTTTTTGCAACACGAAGAATGGGGATATTTCCAATCAAGTTCTGGCCATCTTGCTAAGAGGGATACGCAATCCTTTTTTCTGCGAACTGACATTTAACATGGAAAAATCAAACAAATCATCACTCCAGTACAGAGGCAAGCTAAGATGTTCTCATCATATTCACCCAAGAAAACAAAGCCGGAACTAAAACTCTTTTAAATGGCATTTCTGGAAAAGGAATTGTAATCTACGAAGGAAGACGACAGATCCAAAGCAAGTCCTTAGCTTACTAAACAGATACAGACATTAATGCAAGTATTAAAAGAAGAACTAGGTCTATCTGCAAAATATCTTTAAGGTCAGGTTGAAAGCAGGTGCAAGCCTACAACCTTCGTGTATAGATGGATTTAAGGATCAGAAACCATTTCAGGTCCACAAAAGTCAGGTAGAATGGTACCAGAGGGGAGAAAAAGAGCGCTCTACCCTAATGGCATTAGTTTTACTTATGAATCCATCATTAATTCGTCGAAAGTGAACGCTCGGTTGAATACTAACTGCGCATAGTTGAATAGAATTTGAATACACTTTCATTCAATTTTAATTTTTCCACACCAACTCAAAGGGAAATTGATTTTGCGGTGGAAAACCAAATTCGTTGCTTTCTGGCTCCTCAAATGTATTTTTTTTCTCGCCTACCACATGCCTCTTGGGACTCTTTTATTTTTTATTTTGAGTTTATCGCATGATTACTTTACATTTTCTTAAAAATAAATCACTGGGAAATGGAAAAGTCGCCCAAAGCCACGGAATCTATTTTTTTTTGCAGGCAATAAGTGTACTCATAAAACACCGAAAAGGATTTATTTCCAATTTGAATGTTTTTATTTTCTCCTTTGATAGGCTGCTACCAGTCTCCATTAACTCCTGCACCACCACCACCACCACCACCCATGATGCACAGGGGAGGGAGAGGGGAGTAATGATAGAAAAAAAAGAACTCCCAGAAACTGTAATTCTGTAAAACACTAGAGCATGGAGGTATTACAAACCGATTCTCTCTTCAGACTGGGTTTGTTTACAAACGACATTAAGATAAAGGATTGACAAATTTATCGTCATGTCATTTATTCGCCTGGGGAATAGAACCTATGCCTTCCCCAAATTTAGGACACGATGTGGGTTCCATTTATCGCCTAAAGAAGCAAAATTGGGCTGTTTCGGTTTCTTTTTCGGGTGTTTAAGAATTGCCTTCATACACAATATTCCAACCAAATTAAAGGGAGACGTCCCCGTATAGATAGACAATTCCCCGACATAAAGTATTGTTTTTAACGATTGCGGTGTTTTTGCGGCACGTGGATGTATATTAAAAGCACTTCGAGTAAATTCCTCCCTAAATAGATGGGAAGTTGTTTGAAAGAATTGAAGGGTTTATTTCTAAGTCCGGAGGGTAAAGGCGTTAGAAATATTTTGATATGGCATTTAATCGAGTACACATCTTTACGGTATTATTGGGTTTCGTTCGATGAATTGTAGCTGAGGAGCTACTTATGGAGGTATATAAATTGGGGATGTTGTGTAATCTTATATTTACAAGAGAATTGGTAACTGGTGATCGGTGAATTAGAAAGCCTAAAATGTGTACAATTGGAATATTAGGGAGTTAGAAAATGGAGGGTAGTATTTGTGGCTAATGCGATTATGACTATAGAATTGAGAATTGTCTGTAGATTTTGGAGGGCGATATTGGAAGCAATCAAACCCTAGGAATTTATTAACTTTTTTTTTGTGGCAGAAGTGGGATGTAGTAACAGGATGATTGCATAATCTGAAGTATTGCTAGAGCAACGTGGAAATTTCATTGGAGCATTGGACTATCTATCTAACCAAATTAGAAATACCGTCCTTTTAGGAGGAATTAAAATGTGCAGATAATTGTAGAACCAACAATTTTATGACGTCACGAGACGACCATAAGTTGTGAACGAGTTGTCAAAAAAAAAAATAGGAGTCTGGATTTCTAAGTAGATAGGAAAATAGAAGATAGCAATATTTTGCCGAAGCAAATGATAATATTTTTTTTATGGAAGGGACTCACTGCCGAAGAGAAGTTGTTTTTTTAACTATGAATTATAAAAACAGCAGAAATATTTATCGTAGGACTGGATAACCTTAACACAGAGGAGAAATGCATCTTTCTTAAACTTCAAGATTAGAATTGTGTCATCAAACCAATATTTCACCTATTCAAAACATTTCGGGTCAAAGTTGCAGTCGAACGAGAGTAGATATGGAGTAAAATGGCTGTTTGTGTCGGGAACGATGCAGCAGAGTATAGTGGAGATAAATGAGATTTCGATACTGATTGCCTTCCAATTATACCAAATTAATGACCTACTAGATTTTTATGTCAGCGTTTTAGTTATATCTTAGATTATCCACGTCCTAGAAATTGCCTCTATCATTAGAAATCTTGATGTGACAAATTAAGCTTAATGAAAAACTCGAAAATCTCGAAAGAGTAACCTACGAATTATATAATTCGTATTACTGTGGACAGGGAATATATGTATATATGAGCTGGATTTCAAAGCATCCAACAATCATGAGCGTTAGTACATCCAGTTCGGTATAGTTTTGCCCAATAGTACGTAAATCGACAAGTTATGGAAGCAGTAGGCGGCGATTGTTGGCAAAATTATTTACAAATATTATTCCCCATAGTTAGTTAAGTGATTCTCAGGTCTCCTTGTGTATCATAAAGATTTGTAAGTCTTTTCAAAGAAGATTCCACTAATAACCGCAATTGACCCTGTAGAGCTATAGAGAATAATATTGTTGGAACTTTTGGAACTAGCTTTAACAATAGCCTCTGTTGAGGCCGATATGTACATTCTTGTCACCGATAAATATGATGATACCTCCTCTTGGAATGGAGTCGATCACCTCAAAGGCAGTCGTTTAAAAAATTCATCATTCATAATATCTAACCCTCAGTCTTGGATGACCAAGGCACTAGGCGTTTAATAGCCCTATGAAGTTTGTTACCAAGGAGCCGTCACCATCTTTCTTTTGTACCATTCCAACCTTGAACAAATCTTTATCCTGAGATTGTAACAAAATCCGGAACTAAAAAAAAGCTGATTTCAATCCAAGTTATACAGGTCAATGCGATACAGCATGGATTTGTTGGGTCTTTGCATAAGTTCGTAGCTAAAATCCGAGAGATGTCGCTCGTAGTTGTTTGTCCGCTCAAACATTTGATGTTGACATTTAAGAAAATATTCATCGTGATCAGTTACACGTATACGAAATTTAATTATATTTTGAACATTGAAGGAAAAAAACATGTATTTTTGGTGCATTTTGCTTTTTTATTTCCGAAAAACGCGTCGCAAAGTCACAAAAAATATGTGCCGTGTACGGAGAGAATGCCGTAAGTGAAAAAGTGTGTCAAAATTTCGTTGCGGAGATCTCGATCTCGAAGATGATCCTCGCTCTGGTCGACCAGTCACTACTGATCTTGATCAAATCAAGCCTTTAATAGACTCCGACCAACATTTGACTACTACGAAAATCGGAAATAACCACAACATTAACCAGTCGACTGTTTCGAGACATTTCCGGAAGCTTGGGATGGTGAAAAATCTTGATGTTTGGGTTCTGCTGAAAAACGCCATAAAAACGAACCATTTCTAAAGTGGATGTTCACTGGGTGATAAAAGCCGGATTGTCTACAACAATATCAGTTGAAGAAGATCATGGTTGCAGCACGGGGAGGCTGCTGAGACGCTCGCAAACGCTGGATTACATTCAAAGAAGATCATGCTCAGCATCTGGTGGGATTGGAAAGGAGTAGTCTATTATGAACTGCTGCTACCCAACAAAAAAAAAATGATTGGACAAAGGACTGCTCACAAATGGCCAAATTAAAGCGAACAATCGATCAGAAGCGACCCGAATTTGTAAACAGAAAGGGCGTTGTGTTCCACCACGACAACGCGAGACGAAACATTTCTTTGATTATCTGACAAAATTTATTGTACCTTGGGTGGGATGTTTTGGTGCACCCACCATATAGTCCAGACTTTACACTTTCAGGCTATCATTTGTTCCCTGCGCTACAGAACAGTTTAAATAGTAAGTCCTTCCAGTTTCCTGGACATTCTAAAAAACCACTTGGAAGACATCTTTGGATAAAAATCTCAGCAGTTTTATAAACGATAGATAGATGGCAGCAGAAACTCATTGAACAGAATGGGACATATATAATTGATTAAAATCACTTTATTAGTTAAAAATTTTGCGTTTGAAATTTACTCGATTTTCACTACGGACCAATAGTTGTTGCTGATCGCCACTAAGCCTCCAAAACTTCTCTATGTATGTGTAGATTTACTATTTTATGATACCTACTACTACTACTCAATTTAGTATAGTAAGACTTTTGGTTGAATTTTTTCCTTAATTTAATATTTTACCTTTTATATTTTATATATTTTATATTTTTTATAAACATCCAACAGACGCTTGCAGACGCTTACCTGAAATAAAAAAAAAATACAATTAGAATTAGTCGCTCTTTTTGAATTAATTTATATTAAAAAAAAATTGCTACCAATTTCCTAACTAGGTCAACACGAAAGAAAAATCAACCAATTTGGAATTTCGAAATGTGAATATTGGCTGTGCACGTGCACACCCAACCCCGTCGCTAAAATTTACTAAAAAATTTCTCTGAAGCTTTAAAAAACGAAATACAAAATTTGTAAATAGGCGGCGTATTTGATGTCCTACATAGTAAAAAAAAAAAAGGTCATGGAAACGTATTTGCAAGATTTACATCAAACATAAAAATTGGACCAGCATAAAAAACAACTTTCTCTCATGGAAAATTCCTCCACAAACAGGTCAACATGTTATCACAATTTTTCCTCCTCCTAGTTAAAGGGTTACACTAACATTTAGTTCTGACTTTCATTTATATCTATAGTAAATAAACCTGAAATCAATATCCCCTCCCACTCCTCTCTCCCTTACTAAATCCCACAAATATTCATCGCGAATGGATACCATAAACTTCTCCAAAAATAGCTCGAAAAATATGTGAATTTAGTCATCGTCACTCTTTTTGCATTTAAAGTGAAACATAAATAATAATGAAGGACGTGTGTGTGTACTGAAATAATCCTTAAATAAATAAAAATCTAGTGAATCACTCTGGTATATAAGTGTTAAATTTAAGTTTTCAAAATAAATAGACAGACAGACAGACAATCCCGCTTTATGTAAAGAAAAATTAAATTTCATTTAAAAAAAAATTAATTTTGAAAACTGTCAAGAGAGAAAATCTTACTGAAGTCCAGTTCTGGTAGGTCTTTCACCACCATCCCCAACACCACCCCGGTGGTGTTCCATATTTATTGAAAGTTCATATTGGAAAATTAAGGGCAACCAACCAACTCCCCTTAATCTGATTTATTTTCCCTTGTGGGTAATAGCATCACCTCTCCATTCATAACATTTTAATCCGCAAAATATGTCAATCATAATTTATGAGGGAGGAAAAAATTGATTTTACTTGTCCTGCCCTCATCCTTATCTCTCTTTCCCTCTATTTGACCTTTATGCATGAACACGTATAGAGGTGGATAAGGGCGGCAATTTTTTTCTTCTTTTTTTTTTTATGTATTATGTCCGATTATAATTTATACGGAATTTTTACTGTTAGTGATAGTATAATTGAGTCACTTGAATTTGCATCCTGAACACTCATACCTTTTCATTTCAGTTATAGTCCAGAAAATTTAGAAAAAATTCCATCCGAAGAAATTGATTCTCGAGTAGCATCAATCTGGTTGAAAATTTGTTCGGGAGCACGTAGGTCTTGATAGTCCAAGAGCTAGCAACGTTTTCGAGAAATTACTTTAGTTCGGTTGCGTTTACCTGTGCGCATCCGTTCCACAGGTAAAAAAAGCAGTTTTCAAAATTATTTTGGTTCGATTTTTGTTTTTTTTTTTCATCTGTTTTCATAAACTTCGAACAATATAAATTCACTCTTCCCAGACAATTTCCTCGTTGCTACCACCGTGCCAGACGTTTTTTTTTTCTTTACAAAAAAGCAGACCTGTAAAGTACTTAAGTACTAGTAACAGTACCAGTACCGGGACTTGTACTTGAAATTTTTTTAAGTACCAGTACAGGGACTTGTACTTGAAATTTTTTTAAGTACCAGTACCGGGACTTGTACTTGAAATTTTTTTAAGTACCAGTACCGGGACTTGTACTTGTACTTAGAATATTTCATGTCCAAGTACTGGTACTTGTACTAGGAATTTTACAGGTCTGCAAAAAAGGAATTATTTTATTACGACTGTAATTTTTATACGAAATAATTTAATTATCGAACCACATGAAATTAATTTGCCAAGCGATAATTCGGTTGCTCATTAGGAACCGGGTCGATTTGAGCATTTTAAAGTGGGTTTTTTTTCTCACAATAGTGTTTTGAGAATATTTCATAAACTCAGCGAGATAGCACATTTATGTCCTATTCTTTTTTTGTAGAGAATTTCAGGAGCTACAAAAAAAGCTTCTGTGCAAAATTGAGTTACTTAGCTCAGATTTGAGGATATTCTTGATAAAATACTTGAAGAAAAATCAACTATTATACAGCTCCACTATTGAATTGGAATTTGGATAGATTTCCATGCGAAAATTAATACAACAATTAAGTACTTGGAATATAAAATTTTACAAGTTTTATTTGAATACAGAATGTAGTGAGGATGTCTCCAAAATGTGGTCACATATTGGACTCTCAATAAATGTTGCCGTAATTCAGCTATATGCACGGTGCAGGTGGTAAGCTTGATGGATCGATATTTCTGAATTTTTACCCAAAACTTTCACTAAAATTTTTTGACTGATAAGTATTCGAAAATAAATCAAATCTGACATCGTTGACGTTGTTAATCTGGCCGAACTACATATATAGATGACAAACAAATCTTTTCAAGGTGACAAATGCACTCTTCAGTAATTCTTCATCATCGGTGGCAATATTTTGAAATGCAAGCTGATAATCTTTCGATTCTTTTCGTAATTTGAAAGGCCTCAATATTTCCCTTTGCGAAAAAAGCTGGAGTGTAATCACAACATGTCATGCCGTGGAAGTCTGGTAAAGCTCTAGATATGGACGGAACGACCCAGAGTTTTGTATAATTCATTGACATTGATGTAGCGTTCATCATTATCCACGCTCAATTCATTGACATTGATGTAGCGTTCATTCTTATCCACGCTCATGTTGATCCAAAGCAGGGTTGTAAATGAGCGGACTCATTTATCATACCAACTCATCGCTCAACTCAGGATTTGAGTCCGCTCAATCATTGAGTCCGCTCAACAGTTGAGCGGTGGTTCATCGCTCGATATTTGAGCGGACTCAATCGTGAGCGGACTTAGTCTTGAGCGGACTCATTGCTTGAATGGACTTGAGCGGACTCACTGCCTGAGCGGACTCATCATTTGAGTAGAGCGGACTCAAATCATATTTTAAATAACATAAAGAGAATCTGATTTAATTAAAAATGAAACTGAAATTTCAATAAAATAAGAAATGCTTATCAAAAAGTCATTCATTATATTATATTTTATTAATTTAGCTTTTGCTAATTTTCTTAGCCAACATTTCTTCTTCCTCCTTCCTTCCTTATTTAAAATATGATCTGAGTCCGCTCAACTCAAATGATGAGTCCGCTCAGGCAGTGAGTCCGCTCAAGATTTGAGTCCGCTCAAGTCCATTCAAGCAATGAGTCCGCTCAAGACTGAGTCCGCTCACGATTGAGTCCGCTGAACCAGTGAGTCCGCTCAAATTTCGAGCGATGAACCACCGCTCAACTGTTGAGCGGACTCAGTGATTGAGCGGACTCACTGCTTGAGTTGAGCGATGAGTTGAGTCAAAATGTGAGTCCTTTACATCCCTGATCCAAAGAATAATGGAAATATCAGAATCTGAGCATCTTATTACAACTTCAGCGTCGATATCAATTTGGAAAATATGGTAGATAATCCTAGAATCTGCTTCTTCATGTTTTTCACATGATAATGAATCATCCGTTGCTTTAATGACTTTATCATTTTAAACCCGTTGAATTTTAAGTGAATAATTTTATCACCAATATAAGACGCCATAACATCAGTCGACCAGTGGTTGATAAAAAATTTAACTAATGCATCTTTGAACTGAACATTTCTCAGTTGAGCAGTGAAATTATGAGGACGAATTTGATTTGGCTAGCCGATTCATCTCGACGTTAACGTTCACCATCTGTGATTGATAGTGTAAAACAACAATGCGAGTTGGTTTCAGTTGAGCTATAATTTATTTTCAAAGCTTTCCCAAATTTTCTGTTTAACATTTTAACGCATAATTATGAACAGCCGCTACATTAACTCCCCTGCAAACAGGTTTGCTTAGGAAGAGGTAAAAGAAGCAAAGTAATATCTGTACATTTTGGAGAGATATTTCTTTGCGTCTTTTACTTCTTCCCTGGAAAACTGGCTTGCATCAAGAATAGTCGTGTGGGATAGCCCATTCCCTATCACACTCGAAGCGATCTGGCTATTAATAATCAACCGAATTATCGCCTGGAAAATTAATTTCATGTGGTTTGATAATTAAATTAGCTCGTATAAAAATTACAGCCGTAATAAAATAATTCTTTTTTGCAGACCTGTAAAATTCCAAGTACAAGTACAGTACCAGTACCTGGACTTGAAATATTTCAAGTACAAGTACAAGTCCCGGTACTGGTATTTAAAAAAAAATTCAAGTACAAGTCTCGGTACTGGTACTTTAAAATTTTTCAAGTACAAGTCCAGGTACTGGTACCGTTACTAATACTTAAGTACCAATGTACTTAAGTACTTTACAGGTCTGCTTTTTTGTAACAAAAAAAAAAAAACGTCTGACACGGTACTAGTAACAAGGTAATTGTCTGGAAAGAGTGAATTTATATTGTTCGAAGTTTATGAAAACAGATGAAAAAAACGAAAATCGAACTAAAATTATTTTGAAAACTGCTTTTTTTACCTGTGGAACAGAATAAGCACAGGTAAAGGCAACCCCTCTCACCAGCCAGATTGACCGCATGCCTATTGAAATGGTGAAAGAGGGGAGATAGCAAAGAATCAGCCGAACTAAAGATCTTTTTTTTCGTGACGTTGCTAGCTCTCGGACTATGATGTTTCGCGAAAAATTTCAGAGATGCATTTTTCCCTTTATGAAAAGGAGAGTGAAAGCGTGTAGAAGTAGAAGATGATCCGTGATGTCTTCGTGATCATTGAAACTTCAAGAAGAGTAAAGTTTTCGCTCAACTTTTTCTTTACCCAGTTTGAAAAAGAAGATCTCTTCATTAATCGTGCGAGCAACCAAAATTACCAAAAAATCCACGTCTTCCCCAACAACAACCGTTCTATTTATGTGTGAACACTCCAAAGCTGTTTCAATTATTTTAAAACGTCATCATCATCTTGAGAGTGTTTAACAAGAAAATTATTAGTTTCGAACTTGACAGACAACAACGAAATCAATATGCGCTTTCTTGGCTCACTAGGCGCGTTTAGACGGGGACCAAACCGGTCAAAATTACTAATTTTTCCTCCGCGTATTTTTACATCGTTATGCCCAAACGCTTCCAATTTATCCAAACTGGTTTGGTCTTCGCCTAAACGCACCCAATGTGACATTCATCGTCTCGTCGAAGTAGGGGGTCAGCAGATGAAGATTTTGCTGCTCGACAACGTTGTTCCATGTTATTGTGCCCATCGAAAACTACAGGGATGTAAAATAGCTAGCTCAGCCGAGCTTTTCAAGCTCATTTTAGCTCACATGGAAGAGCTAGCTCAGAATGAGCTAACTCAATTCTATGAGCTAGGTCAAACTGAGCTAGTTCATTCGATTGGTACAACAGAACTAGTTAATTTTTGAGCTAGCTCACTTTTTAACTAGCTCACTTCTGAGTTAGCTCACCAGTTTGAGCTAGTTACTAAGAAAATTAGCTATACTGGTAGCACAAGCTACCAGGTTTTACAATTGTTCCATATTTACTTAAACCACCTGTTATCTGGTTAAACAGATTGAGCTAAAAAAAAAAATAATTTGGAAAAGGCCTATTGTGGATATATAAAACAATTTTAAGTGAAAATTGACGTAATATTGAAAAAAATTAATTACTTAAGAAAAATATAATATGTTAATCCATATTTATTTTACATTATTTTATCTGTACCGCAAACGAACTTATAGTGAAATATGGCTCTTGTTGATATGTAGGAGCAGTTGTGCTTCAAAATGCTCATCTTTGATATTGCATCGGGTTGGCTCAGAGCTGCTTTGCCTATACTAAACAATCTCTCTACAGAAGCACTGCTTGGAAGAGCTGTATTGTATTTAATAAAAAGTTCTTTTAATGACTGCAAGCGTCTACTGTCAAATATGTTTAACGTTCTGATTGGGTCATGTACGAACTCTGCAAGAATTTGTTTCCCTTCATCAATAAAAGCTGGTTCATTTTCTTCATCAGAATCCCAAAAGGATGGGTTGGAATTTGAATTATATGTTTGGCATGAAGTAGTAGATATCGAATTAAGTTTAGAAATAATATACCACTCTATATCGTCAACTCTTTCCGGATAATATTTTTTAATAAATTGTGGATGCAGTGCAGTCGCAAATAAAAAATCAAAATCATTCAAAACTCCGGAAAATCTACTTTAAATATTTAGTAATAATCAATCAGTTTTTTAGTCATAACCTTACCGGGTCTTGAAGCCATTTTGCAAAACTTCGGATAACGGAGAGGGGTGCTTATTTAATTTAGTCAAAACTTTGTGAATTATGGGAATTAAGGCCCCAATAAATATATGATCTCCTTGCAAAATATCGAGAACAAGTGCAACTGGTTCAAAAATCTAAAAAAAATTATAAGAAAAATAATGCTGGAAATAAAATACTGAGGGTCTCGTAACTATGAAATTAAAAATATAAAAAAAAAAATAAAAAAAGAAGAAAAATTAAAAAAAAAAATATTAAAAAAATTAAAAAGTAAGGTAAAAAAAATCAACCCGTAAAAACAAAGTTTTTCACTATAAATCCTTTATATGCCAGGCGATTGATATTTTAGATATTTATTTAAGAAAGAATTTAGAAATATTTCAAAAAAAGAATTTAGAAAGTTTAAGCAACTACAGAATCATCGAGTCTCTTAGCAAGGATAATTTTTTAAAGAATTCCTAATCGGTTAGATTTTTAACGGGACTAAAATAACAAACGCGTAGCTCTCTCCATTCATCGTCTAACTTTTGTAGATTTGGAGTGAGGAACTGAAATTAAAAACAATAATTTAGATCAACAAAACATTTGTTTTATGTCGATTTTTCTCAGTTTTGATCTCCTTGTTTCTACATTTCGGCTTTAGCTACGGCATAATCAATATAATCAACTGTCTGTCATGTCATAATGATAATATCATAATAATTCTACCTATCTCAAATTGTCGCCACAGGCGGCGACCACACCATAAACTTAAGGGGGTATTCTAGTCTAGAAATTCGAAAAAATCGTTTGTTTGTTTTTTTTTTTTTTTTTTCATATTTTCAAAGTTTAACTATTCAAGAATATGCCTACAAGAGGATTTTTCAAATTTGTATCTTTATATTTAGTGTTCACTTGCATCCAGCTGCTAACAGTTGAATTCAAACTTCCAAACCACGTGGACGTATGGACTTTAAGGGGTAACGCCACTGTAACGGCTAACACGAATTTTTTTCTCGCTAAATACATTGAACTTTATTGATAAATTTTTGACAGCAAAAAAAAAACCAAATGGCGGCTCCACAGCCATCTTCCCGGGACATGTTTCGGAGCAAGTTTGACGCGCTTTGTGGCGACCTCCATTTTCAAAGGAAAAAAAAATTTCTCGCACGGGACCTTTTTTTTCTTATTCTAGAGGGGTTTTTTTTCTTTCTTTTTTTTAAACGAATAAAAAAAAACGATTTTTCAAAAAATTTACAGTGGCGTTACCCCTTAAACGCGTTTTTCTCGAAACTGCCTTTTTCAAGACGATGCCCACGTTTCTCAAGTTCTACTGGACCGATTTACTTGAAATTTTTTCTTCTTTATAGACTTGTCTATGTCCGGAACTAGCCGAATCCCAAAATTTCAATTTTAACTATTTTTAAAAAATTCGAAAAAGTCAAAAAAGTGGTACAAAAATTGCTTTTTTTTAGGCAGCGGCCATTTTGTGAAAAAAAATTTTTCAACTTTTCCCTAGTTCCGGACATAGCGACATTACTCTAGACTAATAATCTTTTTTATTTTTTTTCGGATTGCTAGGCCCCCACTTCATCAGCTGCTAATTTTTTGAATTTTTAACTTTTTTAATTTTTTTCTGTATTCTTGCAATGTTAATAAATAAAAAATGGATAGAAAAATATTGATTGCCTTTTTTTTACGGCACTATAAAAATCACCTAAAATTCGGGCCTCTAGACTAGAATACCCCCTTAATAAGAGTTGTAGGTATATTAAGGTTGTTCGATAGTTCTTTAATTCGATGACAATTTTAATAAAACGTGTAATTGATAACATAAGAAAAAAAAAAGGTAGATGAAACTAAATCTGAAAAACTGAGCAGTTGGTAATAGCGGAGGAGACCTCTAAAAAAGTACATTCTCAAATTAATTTCAAGGAACTATTTTCTGAACTTCAGATGTATGATTTCTCCCATAATTTTGTACAGGGAGACGAAATTATTCCCTTCTCCGTTTTTAAATTTTTTCAGGCCGAAAATTCTCTTTTATTCTGTTCTGTTTGATTCGTTCATCTTTATGTTTGTTTAGTTTTAGAATACAAACATTTAACGATTTTCTTTCCACTTTAAATTAACAATCTGAGCTTTTTGAATAATTTGACTTAGCTAAGCGAGCTTTTCAGTTTGAGCTAGCTCACTTTTGAACTAGCTCGCTTTTGAATTAGCTCACCCGTTCGAGCTGGCTCACTTTTGAGCTGAGCTTTAGCTCAAGCTCGGAGCTTTTACATCCCTTTATAATACATTTGTACATAACGAACATACTTTGAACAAATCGAATCGAAGGATTCATTCTGATGCCACACAATCCGATGTAAGAGAAATCCTCCGTAGATGACGTATGCATTTTTTGTAAAATCCAGTTCAGCTTGAAGACGTCCAAGAAAGCTGACTTTTTTTCGAATATGCAGGTACACGACTTCAATAAACATTGACAACGGGAACAGAGCTAGAAAACTAAATCTGATGTTTCACACATTTTTTCGGTAGAAATTACTAAGTAAGGTAATTTTTTCCCCGGTTTTGGGCTAAATTCTGAGGACTTTTCATACCTTATTTGGAGAGCTGAAAGGTAAGTGTATATCTACCTACCAATTTTTAGCTTGGTTGGAGTTTTCACAAAAATGAGCCCATTTTTTGCCTAAAGATCCTGGACAATTGCCGAAATCAACAAATTTACATTTTTTTTCTCGCAATCTTAACTTTACACATTCACATCTTCTCAAGATTATACAAGAAAAATATGCTCTTGAGTTTCACGTTGTCAATTCAAAAGGTGATGAAGATGATGAGATTCAGGAACAGGGTGGTCATAATTCAATAAAAAAAAAAAATATCGTTCCCGGCACACATAAGCCATTGAACTTTGTATAAAAAGAAAAGAAAAGAAAAAAAAAAACGAGGAAAAGAAAAGCGCTTCCAAAAGAGAATTCTTCTAAGATTAGCTAAGCTTTTTCCATAGAAAAATAAAAGAATGATGACAACGGAGTGACATAGTCTTAGAGGTATCACAATGAAAGGGTTCACAAAACTATTCTGGCCTCACTCTTCATCCCAACAAAATCTCCGTACATACATATATGAACGTGACTGCTATAAAACGTGTACATTCACGCATTGTGTAAAGTCTGAATCTCAAGTCTTAAGATATATAGATACGAGTCTATCACCTAATCACAAATCCCCGTCAGTATCTCACTTGCAGCTTCTCACGAATCCTTGTATACCCCCTCCAGACAATATCCCATTTGTTTTCTTATTGTTTCGAGAGCATTATAAAGTCTAATGGCCCAGGAAGTAGTATGTATATAGTTTTTCTCTTATAAGTTTTGAGACATAGCTATGACTTCCTTGAATAGACACTACCACCACCATCAAATACATACATACATACATAAAATCATGGAATCCATGAATGCCATCAATCCATGGTAGTTACACCCTTTTAATGGGGGTTTTGTCAAAATATGCTTTTGATGATGGCTAACAATGCCAAGTACCTACATATAAAGGAAGAGAATTCACAAGGGGACTTCTGATCGATCCTCCTGGAGAAGAAGGAGTCGGGGAGGAGGATATTTTTATTCAGTCCTTTTTTAACATTATTATTTGCTTTATTCCTGGTTAGATCCTGTTCATCACCTCTCAGAGTAGTATCTGAAAGCATGTAGTCAACCGGGAAGGGTTGATAAAATAAAAAAAAATAGATGAATGGTCACTGGACACGGCAGTCGCCACATTGTTAATGATTGAATAACCTGCAAGATACAGATGGATACGGGGGTGATGAATTTATTAACGCGTGCCGGTTTATATTCGTAGCGGGGATATACCTATTACAACCTACTACCATAGGGTTGCTTTAGTGCCTGCTTCAATTTCCTTAATTAGATTACATCATGTTATCACGGTGTGATAAAACTCTTACAAGTTTCTAATCGTAATGCAAATTTAACGTCAGGTAGGTATGTGGGTAGATGGTGGTATGGATGTTGGTTGAGAAAAAATTGGGTTTCAGCGAGAGAGATATTTTCAGATGGGCTTTTTAAAATAAAAGTTGATAATTTGTTATGTACGTACACAATACAATTATAGCTAACCCAGCCTATGGAGACTAAAAATCTTATTGACCTTTCAACAAAGAAGAAGAGAAAAATTTGACGTTTTCAAATATTCAAAATGGCGTCATTCAGGTTTTGTGATTCAAATATCCGGGAACATATTGAATTTCTTCCTCTATGCAGACATTTTCCAAATTAATTGATGACATGCCAGTCCCTTAACTTTAATTTTGACATCTGTCAAAACACTTCAAATAAAACCAAGACAGGACAAATATCTAATGCAGGGTACATAAGTAAGTTATTGGAGATAGACGTCAGAAAACAAACCAGGATATGTCATAAAACCAAATTACAAACATAATATCAATGAAAAATGGGACCATCTTAAGGGTATTTTCCATAGACGGAAGTCTTTAGATAGCTAACTTTTTTAGGAAGCTGTGAAGGTTTAGCCGAATGTTATCGATCTTCTGCTTACAACCAATAAACGATTTTCCACCAATAGAAAATTGAAAAATTTACCAGGAAAATATCGCAAATGTTGGACGTCGTTACTGGTTCAGAAGGATAGATGGAGTTAATGAGATGTTAAGCTTCAAAAGATTTCTATCCAAGATACCAAATCGACGTGAACTACTCACAGAAAGTGACAGAGTCAAGGCCGCCTCCTTTGGGGAATCTTTGGAAATAATCTTTCTAGATCAACACTTCCCTGATGATCCGGACGAGGGTTCTTTGTCTTTGCGAAAATTTTCAAAATGAAACCGTTTCCGGGGATAGAGACGTGGCCTTCACCATGGATGAATCGGTTAAATGGGCACTTGACTCGTTCAAACCTTTTAAGTCCCGGGCAAGGACGGCATTTTCCCAGCCCTTCTTCAATATTCGGGTGACTCTTTGATTAGCAATCTAACCCTTCTCTTTAGGGCATGCATTAAAATAGGCTAAGTACCGAAGTTGTGGCAAGAAGTTCATGTTGTGTTTATTCTCAAGGCAGGCCAAGTAAATTACTCAACTGCCAAGGCAAGCTTAACTTCTTTCGTACTCAAAATTTTAGAACGAATCTGCGAATGGGAACTGAGGTCCTCCATTCCCAGACTTTCAAAACATCAGTACGCGTATTTAAAGGAAGGGTCAGTTGAGACGGCCCTCCACGAGGTGATTCACTCAATAGACAAGGGTTTCCTCTTTAAACAATCTACGCTGGCTGTTTTCATCGATGTAGAATGCGCCTTTAATAATGTTCTTCTACATAAGTTTACTGAAACGCTAACAAAACATGGAATGGAGCGATCTCTAAAGCATTGGATTGCACACACGTTGAATAATAGAACTATCTTTGCTGATCTGGGCGGGGTAAGCAGAGTTAAAAGAGTTTATAGGGGCACCACGCTACGAGATATTCTATCACCTTTTTTATGGTTGCTCATTATGCTCTTGCTAACACTCAACCGAATGGGGTACAAAGCAGTATGTTACGCGGACGATCTGACGGTCTTAGTAACCGGGAGTGATGAGTCCGAACTTTGGGGCCTGGTGTAAAACGCGATATGTACTGGGCTACGGATTTCGGACTGTGCAGCAATCCGAGGAAAACTGCCTTATGACTCTTCACCAGGAAAAGGAACATCCCCAAATTAAACCTTCCTTCCATTGGTTCCACACGTTTGGAGCTAAAGGAGAGAGCCAAATACATAGGCATCATACTAGATAAAAAGCTAAACTGGAAACTACACCTTCCAGAACGAGCAAAGCTCTTAGAGTCATCGCAATGTGCCGCAGAACCATAGGAAAGAAGTTGGGACTCAAACCGCGAACAATCCTATAGATATACACTAGCGTCATAGAACCCATGTTAACCTACGTTTCGGTGGTGTCGTTAAAAGCAATGGATTTCGTCCATCATCGTAAGATATTGGAGAAGATTTAAAGATTGTGCCCCCTCAGTACAAGCGGCGCCCTTAAGTCAAGTAGCACTCGGGCTCTTACGGCTATCCTCAACATACATCCAGGGAGGGCAAATACATAGCAAGCAGGGGACGAAAATTGCAGGGCTTAGACTGCATCTTAATTAGAGCTGGATTCACACTGGACAAGAGTTCCACACGAATTCATCTTTGAATTCGTCCAGTCTGCACCTGCCATCGACAGAAACAGCGACCACCTCCTCGAGACTATGTTGAAAAGCAGATTTAAATCTAGAATTCCCTCCAGGGTAGAATGGGAATCACATTCTGTGCTTCAACCATTACGAAAATCTATTATTATCTACACTAACGGCTCCAAATCCGAAGAAAACACCGGAGCAGGCGTTTCCTGCGATGAACCTCACCTGGAAACCAATGCAACGGTTTTCCAGGCTGAAGACAAGGTCACTCTAGAAGCGGGAAGGCATGTCCTTAACTCAGACACTGAGAACAAGGAGATCGCCATCTGCTCAGACAGCCAAGCAGCTGTCAAAGCTTTATCTAAGCCCTTTACAACTTCCAAGCTAGTACTGGAGTGTAAAACCACCATGAATTCCCTCTCTCGGAATAACAGTGGGTTCCAGGGTATAGCAACATCAGCGGGAGCGCAAGGGCGGACAGGCTTGCTCATCTTGGTACAGCCTCGAAGGAACCTTCCTTCATAATCCGGATTGCATCAAAACACCCTGCCTCAATTATTTTGATTTGAGTTGACCGCCAGCAAAGTGGCCTTTGGTTAGATAACCCTTCGGGTAGAACTACAAAGGAACTGTTGGGTAAGCCTATCCCAAATCAAACGTATAAGCTCTTGGGACTTAATACAAGCCAATCCTGAAAACTCTAGTGTCAATTCTCACTGAGCACTGTTTTCTCATGGGTTACATACACAGAATGCGACTTGTTAATGATCCTATATGCAGGGGTTACGGCGAGCAATCCGAAACGGTGACTCACTTTCTTTGTCACTGTTCGACACTCTCAGGAAAATGACACAGAATCCTTGGCTCGCATCTCCAGATCGAACAGAACGATGCCGGCAAGGAGGGCTGGGGCCAATAATTAGCTATGTAAGAGGATCCGGTTGGGACCTATGAGCGATTGCTCATGAGTCCGGAGGGTTAGCAATGGGCCCTGTTTTGGTAAACGTTCGTGGGACCCTTCCGGGTTTCAAACCTCTTTTCAAACTAAACTAAAGGCATATATAGAAAAAAATTTAGTATATTACCGAGGCTGTGGTAAGAGGTTAAGATAATTTGTATATATAAGGCTTATCATGTATAGTACTCGACACATTTAATCAATGCACACATATGCATTTTGGATTTTCTTCATATTATCCCCAACTTACACCACTTACAAATTCATATATTAAGAAGCAGAGCGGTCACCAAAGCTATGAGATTGAAAATCAATCAGAGCTAGATTCATCCTGGACAGGAGTTCCATAAAAGTTCAGTTTTGAATCGATGCATTCTGTCGAGATTGATATTAACAACATGAGAAATGATTACATCCTTGAAACTATTCTAACCCCATCTTTAAGAAAAATATTTCAGGTAGGATAGAATGGGAATCTCAAAACCTGGCACACCTTACTTTTCACAATTGGAGAATAATACTGGAGCAGACTACATGTATTTGTGCACTTTACAATGGAAATAATCATAAGTCCAGAAAATTATGTCACGATTTTCCAAACTGAAATCAAAGCTATCATGAAAGCGTGAAGCTACTAAAGTTAGTTTTACGTATGGTTAAACTATTTCCTGAAAGATGTCGCTTTTGGATATATTATTTTCTGATTTCTTTGGTTTTTTTTCACACCTTTGACATTATTCTCTATCTCGCTCTCAAATTGATAAATGAAATGTGTTACCGCACCCTTATCTGATCTCTCTCTAGTTACATCCTTGAAAGCGCGTTAGTTATAGACGAGACATACATAAATAAATCTAGAATTTCCATTTTTAGTGAAAGAATTTCAATTTCTAACCCAAGTTAAATTAAAATCTAACCTCAACTGAAACTCCATTAAAGAAATTGCAATCTCCCCCCTCAATGTACGACAGTGACATATTGGGATTCCATAAAGGGAAACGTTTAAATTTTCCTCAAAGTTTAACATGAAACGGGATATACATAAGGGTCGAATTCTAAAATGTAAAATTACTACCCCTTCTAGCATTAAAGTGTCAATCCTTATCAAGCCCATCCAAAAAACCAGAACTTATGGAAATTTCTTCAATCTCACACGAAGATTAGATTTTCCTGCTCCGGAAAAGTAAATTTCCACAAAAAAATTATAAATCAAAATTCTCCTTTCCAAAAATTCATCCGTCTCTATAATCCGAGAGTCTGCATCTGAGAGTGACGTAATAATTTAGAATCGAGCATAACATAAAACATTGGGCAACGGGGATTGGAGATAGAACCACATAGAAAACATTTCTAGCTCCAGAAAAGAAAAAAATGTTTCCTACAAGATTTGTGGCCAATTCATCTTAGGCGGGCAAAACCTTTTCGTAGGAACGGAAAAGATTAGCGCCGTGTTGAAGAGATTAATCCATTTCACCAGTCCGACAAGTGTTAAAGGGTCGTAGTTCTGTAAAGCACACAAAAAAAAAAAAAAGCTAAATTAATTTGTCTTCAGTTAATTACGACAATTCCCAAAAATGAACCGCTCCTCCCCGTACGACCGTACCAACAAGACAAGAAATTTCGGAAGTTTGCAACAACAAAGCTGAAAAGACAAAAGTCGACACTCGACATCCACCACAATCTCTAAAGCCCTATAGGAACTCTGCTCTGACGATGACGTCTTTCTTCTTCTTCTTCTTCTTGGTTAAGATCTGAAGAATCCGAAAAGACGACAACCCAAACCTTTTCATTTTTTCTTCTTCTTGTTTTAAAAGCTTACCAACCTCAGCTTTTGTTTAAACAAATTTAATTCAATATCAAGATGGCAGGCAGTAAGACGTATAGTGGGTGTAAAGGGCTGGGTGAAGGAAGGGGGTATATAGCATTTAATCAAAGCATTTTTACCTGCAGAAACTGCTTGATGTATTCGTTGCCATTCTCTGCCAAGAAAATTTGAACCGCGTTCATAACATGCACAGGAATTTTCTGCCCAGCGGCGGGGGTTGTATCCAAAGAATCCTCTTGAGACGATGGAGACTTTTCGGTGACGTCTTGTAGTACTACTCGTGATGTTGAAACGATATTGCCCTTATCGTTACCGTTATATTTAGGGAGAGAAGGATGATGGTATCCATTGGTCGTTGAATTGATACCAATTGAATTGGGCGTCATTGATATGGTGGAGTTTGAGTTTCGGTTCGTTGTCTTATCTAAAGATTTGTTCGTAAGTCCTGATTTTGGAGAATCTTGTCGTATATTAGTTGTGCTGGTGGTAGTGGTTGTATTGCTGATAAGAAGATTGTTATACTCGTGAGTATTACTTCTGTTGTTAGAGGAGACAACCAACGCTACTGTCACCGCGTCTGTTGGTGTAGGAGAAGGTGGTGAAAATTTCCGTTGTTGATATTGTTGCTGTTGTTGCATATAAAGGCGTTCCTGGTGTTCGTCTTGATGATTACCAACTATTGAAAGATTCGAACTTGATGGATATCTGCTCGTTGCTGACAAATTATTAAAAGGATTTCGTGTATTACATGATGATGAGGTCAATTGTATCTTGTCAGGATGATCTAGATAAAACTCTTCCGATATATCTGTCAAATTGTTATTGGATGCAGCCGGTGACGAAGTTACTTCCTCTTTAATGTCTGGCAAATCTGTTGTCGATGTAATGCAACCAAAAGAAGTTTGATTGAAATTGTTATTGTCATTCATATTAGCCATGGACTGCTGCGGAACTCTTCCAGGATGAGTATTTTTGGCCGATTTCAGTTTAGGACTATCTTCCACATCTCTACGATTCGAAATTCGATTGCTTGCAGCATTCGAATTTGGTTTATCCTCTTCCATGTCTATGGAATTATTGATTGAATTGTGAACATTGAACGGATTCGATAGATTTGATCTGTTGAAGTCATTGAATGAAGTGTATGCGCTACAATTGTTCAATCTTATTGATGCTGAATTTTCAAATCTGTTCAACACCTCTTGAACTCTGTCGATAGTTTCTTCGACTTCCTGATCATTGCAGCCGAACGTGATATTATTATTCAACGAAATATTGTTGTTACTTGTTGCGGTGGTATTAAGGAGTGGAGTGGTGGTGGTTGTAATAGTTGAACCTTGCATTCTACGGACAGGTGATGGTTGTTCATTTTGACGAAAATCACGAATAACATTTTTCATTGGACTAGATGAATTCGTTGTATTTGTATTGAAGTCTTTTTTCCATTGATGTTGCTGTTGTTGTTGCTGCTGCTGCTGCTGCTGCTTTGGCTGGGGTTGGATATTTCCATTTACCAACTTGCTAGCAGCTAAATCTGCCGATGTAATCCGTTTATTGTCCATCACAACGGGAAAAATTTTCCCTTTTTGTCCTCCCGGACTGCCACCATTAGGCACGATATCATCAGTTTTCTTGTTGTCCTTAAGCGCTACAGTATTTTTTGTTAAATTCTTTGGACTTGCTGAACCATCATAAGTAGCAGAAGAAGTCTTTATGGCAGCGGCGTTAGCAGCAGTATCCTTTCCCTTTAAGGGTAGAACTTTATTTGCTACACTGCTTGAAGATTTCTTATTCTGCATATCAGTATTGACCTCACCATCTCTCCCATCAGTCGATTTAAGAGGATTATTTCCGTTTCCATTAGTTTTATTGTTATTGGCAACACAACCACCACCACCACCACCACTACTGTCGCCAGTATTTCCTTTGCTATTATTGCTGTTGTTGCCGCTACTGCTGTTAATACTACCACCACTACTACCACTACTACTATTGCTGCTGCTGCTGCTGCTAAAAGGATTCTGTACAAATGTTGCTGAACTTTTGAAAATTCTTGTAAAATTTCCTGTGCTAAAATAAGACAAGCCCTTCGAGGGTGATGATTTTGTCGCAGCCACTCCAACCAATCCTGCATTACCAGAAGAACTACCACCACCACCACCTCCCCCTCCAATTCCACTTCCAATGGATGATGGGAGAATAAATGAGGATGATGATGAAGAAGAAGAATTTGCTCCGGATGCTGCTGACTTTGCTGGAGATCCACTAGCTCCACTACCACCATTGACGACTCCACCATCTTCTGTACAGTTTGCTCCTGGGGATGACGATGACAGCAAACGGATTTGTTTCGGTTTTGCTGAAAACATTCTTTGAAGGCACTTGGGTCACTCATGAGCATTTTCACACTTTTCTGCACTACCCCGCGCCTATGGGGATTGTAGTGGATTCAAAGACACTTTCTTCACTTTTTTTTTTTGTCTATGCTCAAATGGAGGATTATTTTGTCTTCCCGCCGATTTTATTTATTTACGCACGCACTTTTTTCTGTTGACTTGTTTTTTACTCTTATAAATTTTTTAATAGCTATAAGAACTTTTCTGAGCAATTTTTGTTTTATTTATAGAGGAGAAATTTGCGAATACGTTTGGGATCAGGTTATGAAAGGGAATTGAAGTTTAGTTTTTGTGTGGCATCGATATTTATTTATCATCACTTTAAGCGTATTCTCATGGAATTTGTTTGACAAAATTTTATTTAAACTTAAAATGTGGCAATCATGTAATGTTTAGGTCCATGCCCATCGGCTCCCAAAATAACTGAAAACCAAGTCAGCTCAATTGAAATTCTTGTAAAATTTGATGTTCTATAATTTAAGTATCGTCGATATTCTAGCAAACGTCATGGTTATAACTGTTGAGTGTACGAGGCAGCTGCAAAAGGAGTTAGCGATGCGAAATGCTGCCAAGCAAGGAAAAGGCTGTATATAGTAGAACTATTCACCTTAACATGGAGATGGCCACTAGATGGGAGGATCATGTGGGTTATATAACCCATGTGCGGGCTATGACAGAGAATGTCTGAATGTCTGTATGACTTAGGCGGACATTCATTCTTCTTTGAACATAACAGTATGTCCCTTGAATAAAATGCATACTGCGTGCGAGGAACTGAAGGATGGTTGCTTACGAATGTATGCTAGGATATTTGGCTTTCGACGTGGAGTTGCGCTAAATCAACCGGGTTCCGTGACCCACAGATCGGCAGAGATTTAAGATGGGCCTCGCTTCGATCAGTAAGTTAATGTCAAGCATGCTGTGGCGTACCTGGTACTCATAGGGACAGGATATACTCTGTATCATGAGGGCGCTGATTGTCGCATTGATTCTTATCCGTTCATTAAGACTGCCATGGAATTATGGGGGGAAAGTAGTCTGTGAAGCGCAATGCTGAACAAGGTGAAAGCTGTATAAGAGGAAAGCATGCATACTTGATAGATGAAATTTGTTGGTTTGTTGTTTATGGTGGTATGATTTTAAGGGTGTTTTTGAGCATTGGCATATCCTTCTGGAAAATAGTGTGAGCACGTGGAACGGTATAATGCATGAAGGCATTATATTTGGAAGGAAGATACTATTTATAAATAGACACATGCTTCTGCGAGATAAAAATTGAGATTTTTGACTGTGTGGGTACTGTAGTAATGCTAGGCAGATGACCCACGATGCAATGAACTTATGTGCTCATGTAAGTCAGAATAATAAAATCTCAGACATAGAAGTGCGAAGAGAAAGACAGACATAGCCTCTTGGGCAGGGGGCGAAAGAATGTCTAAGATGAGGAATAAGTTGATGAATAACAGAAATCAGGTATGTACATATGTTAGTAGTGCTTATATGGTTAGTATGCATGGTCAGCTATAAGACTGAATTGGACATATCTTAACCTTCATGTGGTCCCCTCTGATAGCGTCCATAAGATTGTATTACCTGTATAGGCCAAGTACAATTCTTGTAGACGTTGCTAATAAGATCTAGGCCCGAGCGTAGTTACCAGTACCGTTTAAAAAAGAATATCTTGCATGAAGATATGAAACTGGGAGTATTCATGGTCCGTTGATCATGCTTTACGAAAGCCATACCAAATGGGCGGCCCGACATTGGCTAACTTGGTACTACGGGGTTAGAGGAGCCCTGGATAACAAGGTTTTATCCACCTCAACTTGGGATGGCCCCTTTATGGGAACATCTTAGTGACTGTGGTCTAGGGTGCCGTGACCTGAGATCGGCAGAGATGGGCTAAGTCTCGCTTCTACCAGTACGTTGATGAAATTTCATGCTTTTTTGGCATACTGGTACTCATTGTTTCGACATGAGGAACTTGATTGTCCATTACAATCCGAGCATGAAGAATGCCGTGAGATTAAGCCATACTTGGCAGGTGCTCACGTAAAGCCCTGACAACTTTCTGCCGTGGAATTAAGGCTTCGTAGCAAGGTGTCCACGTAAAACTCCGACAGAGTCTGTACAGTCTACGAATTTATCTTTGTTTTTTTGTCTTCTAGTGTGTTTTGGAGGCATAGTCTGATTGAATGGCGAATCGCAGGAGTTGGAATTTATTTTATTCTCGTATAAAGTGATATGATATGATATGATTCGATATGATTCTGCCCTTCTTCCTATACATAGCCATCTTTTGCACTTTCTATCCCAAGCAAGGTTCAACCAGAAGAAAAAACTAGGAAAATAACCAACAGACTCCTCAACATTGCACGCTTTTCCTAATAGATGGCAGTATCATAATTATGATAGCTCCTGCGAGTTAGGATAAAATCAAAATTATACAATTCAAGAAACTATGAAGAAGATCCTCGAGGAGAGATTATGTAGAGGCTCTATGCTCTCAAGGGGAGTGTAGAAAGGAGGAAAATATAAAGTGTCAGCTATTTTTTATTTGTTTTTTTTTTATGCAGGAACAGGGGTAAGTTCAAAACACAGTGGTAAAAAAATATATTCTATACTGGTTCGTACACTCTTTTGAATTTTCATGTTCTCTTTAATGAAGCGCTTTAGATGTTGGTGAGTCTTATATCTTTTATTTTAACCACTAATAGACGATCATGTCCATCTTCCACTTGGCAGTGGTCGAAAGAACGGATAAAAAATTTTGGGTTACCTCATTCTACGTTCCTTCCAGGCTGAATAGGAATTCCAGAGATTATCTTTAGAAGCGTGCGCCGATGACGAAATAAAAAAAAATGGAAATCTTGGACTGATGAAGTCGAAAAAAAATTCGTCGAGTTGGACACGAATTGGAGTAGCTGGAGAAAAAGAATAAGTATCAATAAAAAAATTGCTGAAAAGCTAAGCTGCTGCTCCCGAAGAATTATAGGAGTTCGAAAGTTACGTTATACAGGGTGTCCCGTACGTACCGCATTTCCTTTATACCACGGATTCCTCACTCAATTTCGAGAAATAAATTGTATGGGAGGAGAGCCGGAAAATTCACGGTGTGGGCGGTAGGGGGGTTTTGTGATTTTGAGTGCTTTTTATCCTAATACCCTGCAACTTTCTTGTTATATACCTTATGAAGGTGACTTGCATGTCAGGTTTCCAGCAAATGCCCAACCACTTCTCTACCCTCTTTCCGTCGGCAGTTATAGGACGTTAAATTAAAAAAATTAGGAAATTTTGCAATTTCTGTTTCAATTTTAACGATTTCCCCGCTAAAATAGCAAGACAAGGATAGCACTTTCTTGCAAGATTTCGAGACCTCCGAAGGTTACCTTTCATTTGTACCTACCTAAATGCTACCGTTTCCGAGATAATCCCGTTTTTATGATGCATAATTTCATGAATTTTGTTAATTTGCGTGGAATTGCATAAAATTAGGCGCGATTTCTATTATTATTACCAAAATTAATGAAATTATGCACCATAAAAACGGAAACATCTCAATAACGGTAGCATTTAGGTAGGTACATGCGCATAGTCAAATTAAAGGTAACATTCCGGGGTCTTTAAATCTTGTCATTAAACTGTATAGTTATCATGCATTTTGGCGAGAAAATCGTTAAAATTGAAAAATAAATTGCAAAATTATCCAATTTTATGAATTTGACATCCTATAACTGCCGACGGAAACGGAGTAGAGAGGTGGTTGGGCGTTTGTTGGAAACGGCAGAGGGTTTACTATCACCTGAGATGCAAATCACCTTCATAGGGTGTACATATAACAAGAAAGTTACATGGTATTAGGATAAATAGCACCCAAAATCACAAAACTCCCCTACCGCCCACACCGTGCATTTTCCTGCTCTGCTCCCATACAATTTATGTTTCGAAATTAAGTGAGGAATCCGGGGTATAAAAGAAATGCGGTACGTACGGGACACCCTGTATAACGCTACTACAGAAATCCATCCAAATCTTACTCACAATAGTCGCATGTAACGAAGTTCTTTTTCTGCGCAGATTGTTCTCAGCTTATGGATAGCTTCCATCAATCTAAGCGCAAATGTTTGCCAATATTCCGTAAATTCACTTAAGACTTTAAAAGCCTCTATACAGAACATCTTACCGTTACCGTCTTTTCCTTTTACATATATAAGAATTTTACCAAATTAAATTAGTTTTCCTCCTCCTTCTCCTCTATACCATCACCTCTATAGTGAACACACGCAAAACTTTATCCTTTTTACTTTAAGTAAATTCGAAATTAAGATCTACACAAATACGTAAATCTCTGAAATTAAGGCCAATCAAAGTGTGAACAATTATTTGTATTATCATTTATCCACTTCCCCTCCCTCCAGTTTCTTAGGTCATGTCATAAAATCCAAATGGACTCATATAAGAGTGGCTCTGTAGGGCGGAGATATAAGTGAAAGTTAAATTGAATCGAAAGTGACTAAGTAAGTAAGAAATGAGATTTCCAATAAACGTCAAACATCCACCACCCTCAGAAAAGCCATTTAAAACTTGAAAAAGGAACCTTCAAAAACGTTCGTTAGAAAAGCTCCATGACATCCTTTTCTCATTCTCCCAAATGTTGCTGTATGCCATTTTGCCCTTCTCTCTTTCATAGTCTGTCTGTCTGTTCACATGGGACCGTGGTGGAGGATGGTGGAGTGATAGCATACAAAAGATATGCAAATACAAATCTAGCCACAAATGCTTCTCTTTCTTCTTCTATAAGAGCTGCTATCCAACTCCCTCCAATTACGACGTTATCCGGATAAAAGTTAAGATTTCATCTAGAAAATCTCAAAAGATCTCCCTGTCAATTTCTAATGGGAAATGACTCTTCCAACTACCAGCGCGCAAGTGAGGCAATGTGATTTAACAGATTAAATCCTGACACGATGCATGCCAGTGATAGTATGAAAGCAGTTAGCCTCATGTCGATACAGCAAGCGAATGTCCTGGGAGAAAATTGAAATTGAAACTTCCACAGTTCAAGTTCAGTCGCATGCTTATTTCGTGTGATAGTTGAGGGTTGGTTTGTGGGTTGATTGCTCTTGGTCGTTATCAAAAATTGGATTTTCACTACTATAATTGGAGTAGACATATTCTCACTGATCATGTGAAAAGAGGGAGGATGAGATGGGAATTGGAGTCCAAGAGCAGATTGGGAATACAAAATTTGGATATTTTACACGAATTCCCACTGTCTCATCCTACCTACCTCCCTTCGAATAGTTATTACCGGCCCCTTCCCCTAAAGAACTAGAAAAAAAACTGTATATAATAAAGAGCAACAATCTCCAGTTGTAAAAAAAAACAACAAAAACAAAATTCATATGGTACAGGGAATTCGGTAATGTGCGGGTGAGGCCATCTTTGAATGTCGCCTGGAATGCCACTAAATAATTCATAGTAGCAATTTAGGGATTCCACCAAAGGAAGCTTCTATACGGCTGCTAGCTTGTTGCTGTGGATGTTGACGCGGCTCCAGAACCTATAACTTCTTACTATCATCATTTGGATGGATGTTTGCGTATAGCATCATCGTTAAGTACTATAAGGACACGCTACTTTGTGTGATGTTGTCGTCTTTCTTCCTCGGCGAGAAACATATTAGTACCGAAATATGCCAGCCCCCCTTCCTACCCTCCACTTCCATATAGTAGTGGTGTGCATAATGAGAAGTATCCTAGGATGATGTTTTCAAGATTTTACGGACAATAACAACAGCACATCATTCCCAAGGGGAATTGTTTGTGAAGTATTTTTTTTTTTTTTATTGTGCGGACTGAAGGAAAATTGGTTAACGGGGACAAGAATTTATTATTTGTTAGGTGGAGTGGAGAGGGGGGGACATCGACGGTAAAATTGTTGCAAGAAATTATTTTGCTAGTCATTTTTATAGATACTTTTGGTAATCCTTGAACGATGCTTTTTACCATTTGGTATGCATTGTGTGTGTAATAGATAGGATAGGATAGTTATGGTATTTTGGGACGGTCGTTTGATAACCTCAATTTATATGTGGATGGGGAGGTAGGTCAATCTAGAGACCATATACCGTTTCCTCATAGGAAAAATTTATTACGATATTTCCATAAATTTTTGATTAGAATTTTGTTTCCTTTCATGGATCAGTTACTCCGTATTTAATGGACTATAGATATATACAGACACACACATTGGTGGTAGGTACTTACATAAGATGAAAACTATATTTCGTATGATCCACAAAGAAAAAATTTAGATAAAAAAATATCGCCCAAAATGGACTTGGATTTTTAAGGCAGGCTCTATGTCGGGGCCCTGCAAAGAACAGGAGAATATGATAAAAATTTACTCACGAAAAAGCACCTTATGAAGACCTGTTATTTTCGCCCAACACAAATTGTATTAAACAGAAAAACCAATTCTTGAGACAATTCTCAATGCAATGGATTAAATTTCGAATTTTCGAAAATTTCTATAACTAATCTTCGAATTTTCGAAAACAAATGTTTTTTGCCTGCAACTTTCATATCCTAGATTACATGAGGTTTGGTTGTGTATTGAATTGTTATACTAAATTTATCGATCGACATTCCCGACATTAGGCTATTACGGTATTAGGGACGGCGGAGTGGTATGGTTTCTGGTGTACATATTTTTAATGTTGACTTTTCTTAAAATTTTCTATATTTTTCGTACTCTTTCTGGTATTTTCTATTTCTTTTCCCATTTATCGAATTTCGAAATGCCAAAACTTCTTTTCAAACTATTTAGAACTTTGAAAAGAAAAGAAAAAGTCTATGCCGGCAACTTTATAAAGAAAAAAACCGACTCGCTTGATCCAGGCACGTAACATAAATTTAGATTAAACACACCAGAGGATTTTTTGCAGTGTTGATCACCGTTAATCTTCAATTAGGAAAGAAGAAGAAGATCAAAAAGTAAATGAAGAAGAAGTAGAAGAGAATGAAGGAGGATTAGAAAAGGAATAAGAAAAAGGTCAAAGGACGACAAAGATTAAGGCAAGGAATAAGAACAAGACAATAAAGAAGAGAAGAAGACGAAAAACAGCAAGGATGACGAACAAGATAAGAAGAATATGAAGAACAAGAAGAAAGTAAAATGTTTAAGTGTGGCTTCGTAAAATTAAATTAAATAAGTAAAAAACGAATTTTCACACAAAACTGAGGCCAAGCCGCATGAAAAAGTAGAAAATAAACTTTTCTTCACACACAGAGGTGGACTCAGATTTTTTGATTGGGACATTTCTCTTGAATACTCTTTCTCTTCATGAATCAAATCACTTGTTACCTCTGATTGATCATACTGAAATATATCGGTGATTGTCAGCGAATAAAATCTGAGTCCACCTCTGTGTGTGAAGAAAACTTTATTTTCTACTTTTTCATGCGGCTTTGGCCTAAGTTTTGTTTGAAATCTCGTTTTTTACTTATTTTATTTTCTGCCTTTTTCACGTTAACTAAATTGTTGTTACGTGCTGCATGGAGATATTTTAAAACAATTTTATGACGGCTGAAAAAACGCTGATTTACTGAATTTTCCCGATTTTCCATGTTTTCCACAGACTTTTCCTATTGCTGATTTTTTTTAAATTTACATGAATTTTCCTCGATTTTTCATGCAAGTTTTCATGATTGTTGAAGAGAAAGTAGGACGGAAAAAAAATGATTCCGCATAGCTTACAACTCTTTTTTGTCGGAAAATTTTCCGGAAAAGTCGGAAAATTCTGCCGTTTCCTGAAACAGATTTATCACTAATCATATCGATGAAAATTTTTCGGGTGATTCTTCCGCTTTTCCGGGTTTTCCATAGAATTTTCCACAAAAGCAACTTTATTCAACTAATTTCGATCTACAACTTTGTCTTAGGTTGCAAAACGCTCTTCCTTGGTCGGAAAAACTCCGGAAATGCGTTTTTCATGAATTTTCCTCGATTTTTTCTGCAAGTCTTCACCATTGTCGGAGAGAAAGTAATGATGCCAGTTGCTAGGGAACTTGATCCTGCATAATTTAGAAAACTTTTTTACCGGAATATTTTCCGGAAAAGTCGGAAAATTCCGGATTTTTTTTTCGAAAAAATCGGAAAACTCTGCATTTTTCCTGAAACGGATTTATCGCTAATCAAATTTGTACCAAATTTTCAAATGATTTTTCTCGATTTGCCGGGTTTTCCATGGAAATTTCCGGTTCAAATTTTGTCACACGACATGAACCTGTGTGCCAAATTTCAGCTCGATGTGATGACGAAAAGTGGGTCTACGAGAGTGTCGAAAACCGTAAAAAAGAAATATACAGACAGACAAATTCGTGTACGAGTTAAAGGGACGGGCTGGCCTCAAAAAATAGTTGATATGATCAATGTACAGTAATGGTCCGAGGAGATTACCTTGGGAAATACCAGAAGAAAAAAAAAAACTCTCGGCATTCAGAGTAATATATAGAGAAATAAAGGCAACAACAAATCTAGGTCTTGAGGCTTTCTTAAAGCGTAGTTAAAATTTCTAGCATGGGTTTTCAAATGGACCAATACAAAACCAAGCTTAGCAGCTAACCTCAAGGCCTAATCGCTAGGTTCAGATGTTGGAAATTTTGCAATCTGAGAACAACTTCCAATTTGATATGAATGTTGTAGACTAGAAACAAATCACTTTTTTTTTATATCCTATTTATGGTAGTCAGTTAGCCACAAGATTTGGAACTATATTTTTTTTTGTCTTAAACATTTTGCAATCTTTTTATGTAGTTTATGATTCGATCAGATTAATTTTCGATTAGATTATATTTGATCGAATTGAGAACATACGTCCTAATCTCCATGGATGTAGTTCTGAAAAGGATGCACAAAAAGAGAACATAGACACAATCTTCTGTTGTATAGATTTAGTGTTAGCCTTAAACCAAATGTGACTGAAGCGTATTAAACCCATAAAATTCAGCTTCATTCCAATTTATTTGGCCTTGACATCTATACTTACATACGCACACACACCACACATCTCTTCAACATTTCAACAAACTTAATAACATATTTTTCAAACTTTTTTTTATATATCCCTTTTGAAATTGTTTTGTTGCACCGCCGCCATTCGACAAAAAGGAAGTCGGAAGGATGTGCCAGTATTAAGTTTATTCAAGATTTCAATTTCTCTTTTGTTTACGTTTTTCCCATCATCCATCTCTAGAACAAGGCAAAAATAACTGTATTCTCTCGGCAAAATATAATTTAAATCACCACTTTCCCCCAGAGCTTTTGCTTGGTTAATTCTGTTCAAAGCTATCATCCAGCTAGGCGACTACCAGAAGCAAAACATGTTTGTTTTAGAAGAGCAGAAAAGTATATTTGCGTCGAGTTCTCTTGATGGTGTGTGTGTGTGTGTGCAAAATGTGGTGTTATGGTTTTTGTTTTCTGTTTATTACCCATGTGGCGGCGGGTAGACGGGTGGTAAAAACTTTTTTCATTTTTTCTTTCTAATTTTCTGAAAGTACACCTACAACATATTTATATGGAAGAGGAGCAGCAGGTGAAGAATGATTCTTGCCAATTTGTACTTCATTTGTTGATTAAAGTGTTTGCGGCATTGTTCTTACTACAATTTAAGGCCTATGGGGAAAAATTTTAGCACTATGCGATGGTGTTGAATATCACCGCAGACAGAAGTGATAAAATTATCCGTGTGAACTTAAATTTCGTAGTATTCTGAGGGAACTAAAAAAAATTTGTAACTTAAGAAGAGCGTCCTTTCTGACACGTTTAGAGGGATATCACTTAACGAGGTATGTTATTCCTTGCAGTATTGAAACTAGATGGCGCTGTTTAGGAGTATATATAAGTTGTCGGAATGAAGTATAGATGGCGGTAGTAAAATTTAACAGATATTTCAATTTTATGACAGAAAAAGCTGAGATTTGTAAAAAAAAATAAAGAAGGGTTTATCTATGACGAAAATATTTTACATGCCTCTACAGGTGCATCTTGAATAGTTTACTATGTACTAAATTAAAAAAATTGTCGTGAGAGCCTGAAAGATGATCTTCTGACAGCTAACATCATTAACAAAATTTCGTAAGTATGAATTTTGACTAAAAAATTAGCAGCAAGATGAATACAATAAATAGAACCTGGATGCGGGGCATCAAACAAAACAAGGCGGATACTAAATTCAAGATAAGATCCGGACACATCGGTTTTCTGGAAAAATGGTAACGGGAGATATCTAGTTACAGAAGAAAGGACTATGATAACAAAACGAATAAGTCACCTTTCATGCTACCATCGAACACCTCCAACAAAATTAACGAATTTACATATACAATTCGTTGGCACATGCCTCGCATTTAATTGACTTACGGCAAACTGAAGAAAAGCTATAACCGAAAATCTGCTACGTCGTTTGGAATGGTTTACATGAGTTGAGATCACAGAATTTCGTTATGATCGTACAAGCAAGAATAATGCTTATCTCCGGGGACTGTCCGAATGAGGCTACTAAAATCAATGATCTTCTGTTGGCCGATCGACGAATGATGATCTGTGAGATAGCTAAAGATAGTAAGAATCTCAGAAGAACGTGCATATTTACTCACAGTTAATCAAAAATTAAATCGCACGTCCATTTCGAAGCTATTTTTGAACATATTCAAGTGCAATTCAAGTGAGTTTTTGATGCGCGTTTATGGAACATGGATCCATCTTTATACTCCAGAAATGAAAGAATACCTAATCAAAGTAAAACGCGTGCTTCGAAGAAGGTAAAAATAACGTCATCGGTTCGAAGCGTCATGTTGAATAATTTTCTGGGATAAAAGCAGTTAGGCGTAGTAAGTAGATAAACATTTTGGAAGGCATACCAAGTAAGTTTGCCGAAATACAGATTACCTTCATATCAGAAAATTATATAATTAGCGAAGTCTCAAGGAAGGAGATATATGAACATAAGTAACATGCAACGGGTTCGACAAAAACTTATTAGCTTAGATTCATGAGAAACACCCCAGGGAGTTTTTTAATATTAGCTCTATTAACGATACTAAACGTTACCAAAAATTTCCTACTTGGCAAATAGCAGGAGAAGAATACTGAAGAGATATGCAATAATGAAAGACAAAAATCGAACTGTCCAGATGACTTTAATTTAAAATCAGGAATTCGTCTTATCAATTTGAGCAAAATTCAATGAAATCACCGATTTAGATTATGATAAGAAAATCTGCATACCCCGCCTACCGAAACAAAAATTTGTAAGTAAAATTTGCAATGTTGTTGTAAGACTTGGAAGTTCTTCCTATTCATAGTACCAACGGCGAATGAAAACCTTTGTTGTAAATTGATGTTTACCTATAAAGTCATTAGAGTAGCGTAGTTTCAAACAACGAACTTTGGTCACAGTCTAAATAGGATCAACGTGACCGCACACACTTCCTTTTGATACCTAATACAAAAAATTACATTACAAAATAGGTCCTAATCTGAAATTTCCATAAAACACCTCATACAGGATAGATCTTGATCTCGTGGATGAAAATAATTTTCTAAGAGTCTTCCGAAGTTTCATTTATTGACCTAATGTCAGAAAGACGCTTTGACAATATTTTTGTCAGTCCATCTTTTAAGTCGTCAGCTTTAAGTCGTCCTATAAATATAAATAAGGGCGCAGTTTTTTGAAAAAAGCCGAAGATTCCCATTCATCTTAGTTTTTTGTTTTGTTTTACAATTAATGGCACGCCGTTAATAAATTTTGATAGAATAATACAAAGGTCTTTTTTCTTGAGAGAGATGAGTAAATTTACGACTTCATAATGTCTTTTTGAAGAAAATTTGAACTCGGAAAGTGTATTTTGTTGGATCAATGAGCCATTTCGACTTCATTTGCATTCATAGGGCAGCCTAATACTTTTAATTTGATGTAAAAAAAATTGTTCCTTGCCAAAAATATTCAATTTATATAAAAATTTAAATTTTCCATGAAGTGATGATAAATATCCACAAAAATATATATTTATTTTTTGAACAAGGATAAGATTTTCGACTTTTTTTTCATATTTTTAACACATAAATTCACAAAATTTCTTCCTTATTACACTAAAAAAAAACTAACAACTTTAAAACATAATTCTTCCCCAACAAGGCAATTTCATTCTTGCATGCACTCCAGAAAATTGCCCTTAAATCACTAAAACAACACATAAAACATTGCGCACTTCATTTTCAATAAAAAAAAAATTAACAATTTTTTAAAAAAAACCGCCAAAATGAAATATTTTTTGCAACAAATTATGTCAGAGGGCAGCACATTTCACGTTTCATAGTTTAAATAATCGCGAAAATCCAATCTCCCATCTACTGAAGACGGTGAAATACCATTGCAGACTGAAAGGCAAAATAGTTTGTTAGCTAGGCGCTAACCCACCTAAAGGTATGCAACGCGACAAACTTTCTTCATTCATATAGTACCAACAATCGAGGTCGGAAAGAATTCAAGCAAAATAGCTACCGGCAAATGCATATAAATTTGTTATGTGGACAGTTCAAAATTGAATAGACTTTCGTTAAATGGAAATTGTAAGCATGCGCATAGTTTATGGATGTTGAATGATGTTAAAAAGGGGAAAATTGGAATTGACTGGAAATTACGTACGAGTCCAGCTATTTTCAAACTGTTTTTTTATGAGGGGAAGAAAATGTAACTTTCGTTATGATTTTGATATGAAACAAAATGAAATTTTTGCAGGTCAGCTCCAAGCCAGCAGCTGGCAGTTGAAACTGGTTTCAGTCTGGGGACTGGTTTCAATTTGGTTTGTTTTATACGCTGGAACGAACAACTGGAATGAAAGGAATTTTTGACTGCGACAAAGTTTTGCTGTTTCTGTTTTTTTTAGTTAAGCGGCTTTGTGTCAAGGACGACGACAGAAACTGGAAGAAGATGTTGGGAGCGAATTGCTGTAACTTTTTTGTGTTAATTTAAGAGTTCTTCTTTCTTCTTCTCAGTTGCTGTGTGATTTATGTTGGGTTCAAACATTTCAACATAAATTTAAAGAAATCCAAAAAAATTTTTTTAAGTCTAGAAATAAAAATTAAAATTATTGTAATAGAAAATGGGCGATCTGCGGCCAGCGGGTGTATAATTGAAAAAATTTCAATAAATTAATTTTTGTTATCTTTCTTGCAAATTAATTATCTGCAGACGAAATAATTATTTGTTTTGAGTTTGTGAACGTCGTTTGTTCGGTCGGGGGTGGGGGGCTTGCTCGGGCGCCAATGTACGGTTGGTATCAAAACGTCACAATTTGACTCTGGTTAGCTTCTTCAGTAAGGGAGTAAGGGGTGGTAAAGACAAGTGTTACTTGCTTTGCTTTATTGGCTGAAAATGCGTAAATATTAGTGTAATTCGTCTTTAGAAAGACTGCCTAAATCTAATTGAGCGGTGTGAGTGTGACAGGATGACTATCCGTTGCACACGCACTGGACTAGTTTATTCCGTTAGTCACGTACCGGCTTATAGGATAGCTTTCCGTTGTACACATACCAACTAAAGGCTTCCGTTATTCACGTACAGGCTTGCAGACAGGGCTTGGAGGCAGAGACGGATATTTTAGGTTTCGCGGGCAAGACAGTTCACATTTCTAGAATTCGGGTTTGAGGTTGAAGGTGCCTAGTGAATCTACAGGGTGTTTCCTCTTAGGAGGTCCATAGAGCGGGAGGTGATAGTACTCACCTAGGCGAACCAAAAATTGTATGGCAGGGGGGGCAATATCAACCGTTTAGGAGTTACAGGGTGATTCATAAAAAAAGCTAGGTGTTCACAAAACACCCTGTATATTAAAAACTACAGGGCGTATGGTCACAGTTAAGGGCTCACTGTATGCAGAACTTCATGGCCTTTCCAACGACAGCTCAATTAGCCCCATACCCCTCTCCCTCAGAAGTTATGAAGGTCTAAACTAAAAATTTCGGATTTTCTTTCCTTTTTTTTTTTTTTACTTTCACCTCTATTATTTTTGCAAAATGGTCGTTAAAATAACTTTTTTTTTATAAAAACTGTAAACTGCAGACTCTCCTCTTTAATATGACCTATTACACCCAATGTGCTATCTGAAGCCCTTTAAGAGTTATTAGCTCTAAACCTATTCTCAAACCTATTTTCAAACCTATTCTCAACGATAATTTGTTCCCTTAGCACGTCATTTTAAAAAAATATCGTCTTTTTTCGGTGTGACCTGAATAGGTTATGAGTTAATAACTGTTTAACGGCTACAGTTAACACATAGGATGTAATAGCTCAACTTAAAGAGGAGAGTCTGCAGTTTACAGTTTTTATAAAAAAAAAGTTATTTTAACGACCATTTTGCAAAAATAATACAGGTCAAAGTAAAAAAAAGGAAAGAAAATCCGAAATTTTTAGTTTAGACCATCATAACTTCTGAGGGGAGAGGGGTACGGGGCTGATTGAGCTGTCGTTGGAAAGGCCATGAAGTTCTGCATACAGTGAGCACTTAACTGTGACCATACGCCCTGTAGTTTTTAATATACAGGGTGTTTTATGAAAACCTAGCTGTTTTTATGAATCACCCTGTAACCCCTAAACGGTTGATAATGCCCCCCCCTGCCATACAATTTTTGGTTCGTCTAGGTGAGTACTATCACCTCCCGCTCTATGGATCTCCAAAGGGAAACACGAAACACCCTGTATATTGCCCTATTTATAATATCGATTCAAAAAGTAACTATGAATTATAAGCGAAGGAAAATTTCCTACTTAAAAATCTCACAAGTAGTTCTACAAAGGTCTCGCGTTGTATACAGGTTTGTTACAAGTTGGTAAAAGAAGCACAGGACTTCAATTGTTTCTAGGCTTTCAGACATGATTCCTAAGACCACTACCACCACTTTTAAGTGATCATTGAAGATAGCCAAATCTTGAAAAATCGTGAAACGCAATTTCTACGTAGATCACTCATCCAGTAGTGACTGATGAATCTAAGATGGAGAGCGCGATGGTCGGTGGTGTGGGAATTCATGGATATAGAGACACACAAGGACTTCAGATCCAATCCTACCCAGCTTTTTTTTCAAGAAAAAATTATGCCATAGAAACGTGCATCAGAATCAACCAACAAATATGATATCGGCATGCACAGGAACTAAATTCATATGCCTTCACTTCAAAGTTGGTTTAGATCTGTCGGAATATCCGGAATTTAATATAAAGGTAAACAAAATAAATCTTTGGTGCTTATTTAAGAGGGACATAGGTTAAGGCACGTAAAATGCCTGATGGATGCCTAAGGTTGCATTTATCGGTTCCGAGCATATCTCTGGACTTACGAAAGGGCACTTAGCTGGAAAAAGAATGGCTAAAATAAAAAAAAGCTTTCACCAGTTGTACACCAGCCTTCCTAGCTGTAATTCATCAACCTCACAACTAGGAGAAGAATATATTTTCTTTCAATAAATCTTTTGTGTTCTGAATGCGCTTCGTTTGTTACACCTATTCGAATTGCAAGGACATCTTCCTAAACAAAAAAGATAGAAACAATATTTTTTTTGAGATAGAGATGAGTTATCCTTTCATGAATATGCCCAAAATCTGTGAAGAGGTCTGCTTCCGGAAAATTTCTTTACATATTTTAAAAGAACACTTCGAAAAGGGTATTTTGTGGCTATGGTATAATGACGCTTCCCTTTACAAGCGCTTGTTAAATTTCCCACTGGGATAGGACGAAAATTTCACCGTGCCATCTAATATGGTCAAAAGTGAGAGCGGTATCCTCCAAGAGTTGACAGATGATAAACAAAAAGGTGAAATTTTGAAAATATTCACCTTTTGTTATCAAGTGCGGTCAGAGGGCGGGGATATGATAGAGCAATAAGAAATTCATACAATGTTAACTGTATTTAATAATAAATTTGAAATTATCATCACAAACAGGTTTGTTTAGTTCAGAAGTTATAGGGTGATTAATATAAAAAAAAAAAAAAAAAAAAAAAAAAACTTGAAACCTATTCGCACCTCTCAACCTAAGAATTCAGCACTTTTTTCAGTCACACAATTTTTACTTGTCCCATCAAGATATATCCTTGCGTTGACCATTTGGCAAAATATAATCACTTTCTCTCGAAATTTGATCCTATGCTCTCTCCTAAAATTTTTATGGAAGAATCTCAGAGCGACTGGGATCTGTGGAAACATAAGGAGTTCATGTCAATGAACTTAATCAACACTTTGTATTGACTCATAATAACTTAATAGCTGCTGATGTCGATGTCAATGTCATGACTCCTCCTCAGCAGAATCATGTATCTTTATTTAATTTTAGATGTGTTGACATTGATGAACTTCATGAAGTGCTCTTTACCACTAAATCAGATGCAGTTGGCCCTGATAGCCTTTCCCCAAAGTTTATAAAAATTATTTACCCCTACATTGTACCATATATCTTGCATATACTCAATACTACTCTGACTACATTTGTCTTCCCGTCAAGGTGGAAAAAAGCGACAGTGATTCCAATCCCGAAAAAGACTGTGATATCTTCTCCGTCTGATTTTCGACCCATAAGCCTTGTGTATTTCCTGTCTAAAGTCCTCGAAAAACTTATGTGCAGCCAGATGCTGGTACATATCGGTAATAATAATATGCTTTTCCGCTGGCAGTCTGGTTTCCGCTCGAACCATAGCTGTGAAACTGCTCCGCTAAAGATCACCTCAGACCTGAGATGCAGTCTGGATAGAGGTGAAGTGGGTGTTCTTGTAATGCTAGATTTTACCAAAGTTTTCGATTGTGTTAATCATTTTAAGCTAATTAATAAATTATCATCGAATTTCGGTTTTCCCCCTCGGCTATTAATTTAGTCTATAGCTTCCTCTCTGGACGATCTCAGCAGGTTCGCATTAATGAAATGTTCTCTGAATTGCTTCCTTTGTCTTCCGGTGTACCTCAGGGTTCTGTTATGGGTCCACTATTATTTAGCTTATTTATTAATGATTTGACAGATGCCGTACATGATACTAACGTTCACCTATTTGCCGACGATGTTCAATTGTACACTAGCAGACCAATTGGTCTCATAGAAGACTGTATTGCACATCTAAATGAGCACTTGGAAAGAGTTAATGCCTGGGCAGTAAATAACAACTTTATGATTAATCCAGACAAGTCTCAATGCCTTGTGATACACCATGACTCCTTAGAAGCATATATTCATTCCTCCCGTCTTTCTCGACAGCCGTGTGTTACCCTATGTTAAGCAGCTACAAATTTGGGGATAAAGATCAATTCAAGATTGAGCTGATGTGATCACATATCTTTCCGCATTGGCAAAATTTATGGTGAATTGCGGCGGTTATGGCTTTCTACCCAGATTTCAAGCTGCAGCATCAAACTGAAACTCGCCAAAGCCCTGATCATACCCACATTTTTCTAATGGAAGTCTTATTTATCCACTACTCGATTCATGTTGCCGTCGCAGAATTAATGTTGCCTTTAACGACTGCATTAGATTTGTTTTCGATCTTCGCAGGTTTGATCACATCTCCCTGTTTAGTAAAGATCTTGTCGGCTGTTCTTTGGAGTCGTATCTCAGGCGCAAGGCACTTGTCTTTTTTTATAAGTTAGTGCGCACGGGTGTCCCGGATTATCTGGCTGACTACATTTCTTTTCTACAATCGTCGCGGCACCATAACGTTTTGATCATGCAATTTAATAGGCGAGTATTGGAAGGCTCTTACTTTGTTTATATTGCTCTTAGTTGGAAATATTTGCCAAATAGGGTGAGGAGTGCGGGTACAGTTGGAGAGTTCAGAACGCTGCTTTACTCCCATATACCTGTTATACCTGTTGTTATCGTTTTTTTTTTTTGAACTCACGCTTTTCTCTTTTTATTTTCGAATTTATAATGTACTTTAAAAGATTAATAATCTTGTGTACTTTCCGAAATGGAATGAAATAATTAATAAATACAAATAATGAATTTGGCAACTATTCGTAGAACACCTTTTATAAGAAGTTGTATTAGTACGTATCACTAGAGAATAGGGAATCCGAAAGACAGATGTTTGGGCACCTACATTTTTTTTATAAATTCTATTAAATGTGGTAAACTTATTAGGTGACTTGGCCACGTTTCCAGAGCGAACAGCTGTAGGATCCACAATATCTCTACAATGGGTGGCGAAATGATAAGAAAAGGAATTTTTACAACATAGTTGCTGATTGAAGTGAATGTGATCAAGACTGACACAAATGGAGCAGCAATATAGTGTAGAAGACTAAGAACCATATGCGGATGATCGAGCGTTTATACCTCCATAGTAACTTCGATTCTAAATCAAACAACTCGGTTCATCCAACTAAAAATAGGAACGATAAAATTGGAACTAGGAATGTGTGGTATTGAAACAAACAAAAAATATCTGAATCTACAAATTACGGATCGTCCCACTTGTACTACATTCAAATTTTTTTCCAATCAGCTTGCTCATTTCGCTGAGAACCTATTTTTAATCAATCCTCAATCGAGGAATTTTGTTAATCTTCCTCAGTCCATCTGAATTACGGCTCAGAAGTGGATTCTAAACAATTTTCTCAATATGGTGACACTAATTGGGAACATAACTCTATGAAAACAAGAAAAATCCAAAATAGTTTCTCTCATTGCATTCTGAAGTTAGTTTCATGTTGCAATCCTAAAATCCCTGAAAATCTCTTCCGACCCCTTCAACCCCTACATAATAATTAACGAAGGAAGGGTAATGTCTGCCTTTGCATGATCCTCCCACGCTTGAACATAAATTATCCATGAAATCCACTGCAAATTCTTAGAACTGCTTGATTAGCTAAGCTCCATCATTACCTGCCTTTTCTATTGCAGTCATCAGTTTTGTTGTTGCTGTTGACGCTGCTGTTCTTGTTGAGAAAATCTATTTTTACACGTGATCCGTTCTACTTCTGGTCAAAGTATTCTTCCCCTTGGTTCTACATAATTCTCCTGTCCCATGTTTTTTGAATGATTTTTTTTTCTTATACCCAACATTTGCACAATTTTTATTCTAAAAATATTTTCGCAATATTCAACGCATTGGCAAGCAAGCAGGCAGGCAGGTAACAGTATAAAATTTTTGTTATTATTTTTAGTTCCCACAGGTTTTTTTTTTTTGTTATTTTTACTTTTATTTATTTTTTAGTGTTTACATTTTTTTCATCACTTGTTAATGGAGTGAGAGAGATTCATAAAAGTCACTGTGGAATTTGAATTGTGGCTGGCTGCAAGTTTTGAGATGTAGTTTAGAAGTTAATGAACTTCAACAGATTTGGATGTTGGGATTGTTTTCAGTTGGCTATAAGCCGAGACTGAGGTCGATTCGGATGTGGTGGTAGTGTAGTGTAGCACAAACAGACACAAACCCATAACAGCAGAATATTGTGCAATACTTCCGGATTTATATTGGAACTTGTTATAAGTGGGAATAGATAGAGGAAGTATATTTTTAGAACGATAACAATTTTGATTGAGTATTTATTTTTGAAAATTTGACATTCGTCAACTTAAAAAAATGTCACTGAGCACGGAAGACATTCAGTAATTTGTCGCTATTTTTAGTGTATATATGTAGCTATAGAAAAAACAATTCTAAGCAAAGATTCTGCATAGGCAAATTAATTTGTGAGGGCATATTTGAGGGAGGTAAATTAACACCTATAGGAAATATCAGTTTAGAATGACGATTTTAAGAAATATTGGCAGGTATTTTTTTTTTCAATTTCATAATCTAGGGGACGGGGATCCCCATTGTCCTAACCTGATAAAAACCCTGTCACAAAAATCTTCATGTCCTCTTAATGAAACACATCCGGTCTAGATGAGCTAAGTTTTACAGCTCATCCACAGATAGAAGGGCAAACCAAAGTGTACAGAGACTGCTCCGGGCAAAGGGTGGACAAGCACACAGAGAGTGTTGGGTTGTTTCGGGCTCTCCTTCCAGGCAAGACAGGCACTCAGGCCTTTCAACAACTCCCATTCTTGTTAGATGAACATGAAGCGACCTGTGGCCGGTGATGATGCCAACCACAGTTCTGCATTGTTTTCTTCAGAGAGCCCTAAGAGAAAATCAGACAAATTCCTTTTAGGTTTTAGGCCCATCAAGAAAAAAGTTTTGTACACCTGCAAGTGCAATATATACGTCTAAAAGTACGACAAATTAGTCAACTGCTTACGCGGTTGGGGGAAATTTTTTTTAAAATATTGTAATATGGTTCGAAACAGAGCTGGGCAAGTACCAAAGTAAAAGTACTTAAGTACAAAGTGCAAGTACCGAAGGCTTGAGTACTTCAGCGTAAGTACAAGTACCGTATGCATGAAAAGTACTTGTTGTAACTAAGTTCTAAGTCTACAAAAAGTACTGAGTACTTTTTGAAGTACTTTTTTAGAATCATTGTACGTTGGCAGTAATATAATGAAGTTTATCGAGTTCAATTAATAGATATCAATAAACAAATACCTTTTGAGAACTATAATATGTATAATAACCAGTGGCTACTATTTATAGTTTTTTTATAGTTTTCTGCGCTGCTCGTAGAGTAAAACTTTCACCTCTCATTCGTACACTCATAAAAGCTCAAGCAACCATTGTCGCCTCCAATAATGCGTAAAAATTCTAAGGAAAATATTTCCAGTAAATTTCTGCCTGTTTCTGTGCGTGAGGGCGACATATGCTTTGACAGTTCTTTGCTTGCTTTAGAACTCAACCAAAAAGGAGTTGCGCTAGAGATTGTGTTTGCTTTTCTACGAAGAGTTATACTTGTAGGTACAGGAATACTTAAGTAAAAATCTTGGTACTTAAGTACAAGTAAATAGAAGCAAGTACTTATGTTCAAGTACTAAGTAGGGGCATTTCAAAAGTATTGAGTAATAAGTCTTAAGTAACGAAAATGTACTTTAGGTAGTACCTTAGGTCTTTTTTTACTTAAGTATTGCCCAGCTCTGGGGGTGATTCTGATCTCTTTGTCGTAGCTTAGGCGTATATTTTAGTCACATATTTTGACATTTCACCTCAAATTTGTCGTACTTTTATATTCACCATATTCACTTTGATTTATCCTTTTCATCAATCACAAAATAAATTAAAATGAATTTCCAATGAATTATAATGTCAGAATACACGCCTAAAAGTACGACAAATTAGTCAACTGCTTCCGAGGTTGTGACAAAAATTTTATACTGTGGTAAATGGATATTCTACACCTAATTAGAGCAATAGAAGTGTTTAAATTCGAAATAATATTTTGAGTTTGTAATGTGAAGTGTCATTTTCAGTTCATTCTACGTAATGCAATGCTTACTGAACTGCATAAAAACACGAAAAAATCAGTAGAAAAGTTCATTTCGTTTAGGCGTATATTTTGACATTAAAGTACGACAAAAGATCAGAATCACCCTCCTGGTTCGAAATAATATTTTTGAATTTCATAACATGAAGTGACATTTTTAGTTCATTCTGAGTACTGTAAGGCTTGCACAGATGAATAAAAAACAAGAAGAAAAAACAGTAGAAAAGTTCATTTAATTTTGTCGTATATTTTGATCTTGGACATGCACTTAGTTATAAAAATTTGCACAGCCTAAAGGTATCCACGTTTCACCAACAATTTGGTATTAACTTGTAGATATTAATTATGGCAGGTCATCTGATTAGATTCTGCAGAAGTAAATGGCCATTAAACAACTTTACGTAATCTTTTGGATGATCTTCCCTTAAGATTACGATTTGGGATGAAATTTTTTTGCATGACACACGATCCACCATTGTATTACGATTGTTATAAATTGTGCTAAATTGGATAAATAAAAAAATTTCACGAAAAAGGGATTGGATAAAAACTGCAATGTTTTAAATGACCGCAAAATCCATGAATCTTCAAATTTTGCTAGCTAACTTTCGTTTTTCACCTTCAGTTATACTTAACACTTAAAACATACTTTTTTATCTCATAGATGGCAACAAGTTGAAGCAAAAGTTGAAGTTGAATAATATCATTCATATCTATAGACCTCTATAAATATTTTATATGAAGCTCCACAAAGTTCTATATTAGGGCCTCTATTATTCAGTGCTTTCATAAAGGATGTACGTACACGTGCGTTTAATTAATTGTAAACGACCAAAACTCACCGGAGATTTATGTACATACTTCCCTTCCCAAGACTACATATATGCAATGCCGCAAACCTACCGATTCTTATAGAAAAGCGACACTTGGTCGCAAACCTACCCCGATTCTTATAGAAAAGCAACACTTGCTCAAAATGTTCAGTCATTCATATGGAAAAATTGTGTTCCTAGTAAGTATTTTTAGTTTTCTTGTTTAGCTTCTCAAGGGCATTCCATCTATCTATAGATCCCACCTTAATTAACAAAACTATTAAAGAAAAAAATCAATTCAACTGATAAAACTATGCTTTATCGGAAAAATAAGAAGAAAAAACTTCCCGGCCGCATGACTGACCTGTGCTTCTGTACATATATGGATTGGCTAGGAGATTTTGCTCGTCATGTTGCAATATTTCTTTTCAACTAAAATTTTATTATGATTTCATTAAGAATGGCATACAAAGATTTTTTTCAGCTTAGGGCAGTTTAGATTTAATCCTTGTGGTTTCAATGGATCAATTCCAGGCGCCTCTTGAGTACGAATCCGACCTGGATCGGGGGGGGGGGGGGGGGGGATCAAACTGATCTAGTACATTTCGGAAAATCTGGTACAGAAAAAAGCCATCCCCATACTCACTTTTTTTAGTATTTCCCTCTTTTTTATTCGAACAGAGGTACTAGATTTTTCGCATCTTAGATCGGCTCTAACTCGGTAGGGTTATGTTCGATCGAAAAACGGGTTTCACTGTTACGCACAGCTCATTACCAGCTACAATTCGTAGAAGAAAATTTTTCTCTGCACTCTTTTAGGTTAGGGAGTTGGAGTCCCGGCGGGGCGGTTGGTTCCAATACAGCATTATGCATATCGAATCAAATGCCTAGTCGAGTACTATCGTGGTGGTGTACTCTTTCTCGATTCCGAAAACTTTTTCAGAAAGTTTTTCGTACCGGGAAACCCATTATCATGCACTTGGGTCACACACAGGCCAGTTACTACATTTCACATCTATTTTTGCAGTTGTATCTTTCATGGCAGTTAGTTCTCTATTGTGAACATTTTTTTTCATACGAAGTCATTTCAACCACTCAGCAATTCCGCGCAATTGCGACAAGTAGAAAAGAACACTTTTTCATCCAAGAAGGTCAGTCAAGCTACGTTCGAACGCCAAAGCTTCCCCCCACTTAATTGAAATAAAGATTGTTAATAAAATATAATCAGAGTATCTAGAATGCATCGTTTATGACAATCTCTCATGTCTGTTCATGTCGGGTCTAAAGTTGTATGAAAAGTTGGCATTTCCCTTTGTATAAATGGAGATGACCAGATAGATACAACTGATCGTTTTAGTGGGACACAACCCAAAGTCCTATTACTAAAATCTGAAATACAATTTCATTCTGCACAGTGGAATAATGAGAAATATTTGTAACGAAAGCAATTTTATTGAACTCTTTGCTGGTTAAAAAGAATCATTCCACAGAGAAACTACTGGCAATATAGAACCAATTGACAGCATAATACCAACTAATTCAATCATCAAAATGCATGACCTTCCAAAGTTAACCGGTATCGATGTAAAGCTGCTTTTACTATCCTATATTTGCCAAACAAAATTATGAGTTTACTTTGATGGCAAGGACCAAAAGACCAACGTAATTTCCCCGCAAATTTTATTAAATTTTTCATTTATTTTTTTTATTTTTTATTTTTTAATTAAATTCATCTTAATCGGTATGCTGTATACCATGAAAAAATATTTACATAAAACGCATTTCAACATTTCCATCGTCATTACCCCGTCAAAAGTAATTTGCTTGAATGCGGGGGAGTATAGTAGGGGTACTGTACATGAAACGCATTAATCAACCTTGTGTGCGGTTTCCGTAGTCGAATTTAATTATTTATTAATTAAAACGTATCCCAGCGGAAAGCATTATTTTAAACAAATAATATAACAAAACATGCTGCTGCTGTTGTTGGCGGGGGGGAATGAAAAGACATTGATCAATCACTGAAATTTCTCATCAATAATTTTCATCCTCCACAACCTTTAGCAAATTGCGATTGTTCCATGTTTCTATTGAACGCGGATGATTATAGCAAGAAAACCACCATAATGGTTTTACGGGGGGGGGGGGGGGCAGATACATTCTTAAAGCTATGATTCTTGACCTTGATTTAATTAGTAAATTCTGTGCCTATCATAATCCTCATTAGAATCATTAGCCGACAATATAAATTCACAATATTGAAGAGCGGGCGGGGGAATTAATTCCTTGAAATTGGAGCCACCCTATAGGGTAGTAGAGAGTTATAATTGGTGAATTAGATGGGCAAAATAATTAGTGTTGAACCATCTCGGTCTGTTTTCCGTTTTTCATAGCCCCTCTTCGTTTTTGCCTCCCTTCCCTGCAGCGCTGGTACGATAAGATAAGTAGAAATGGAATTGAATAAGTGTGCTAAGGAGTATAAGGGAAGAAAAAAATTGTTTCTTTATCGATTTTATTGTTACGCTTAATGGGAAACGGAGGCCGGCTGTGAAAACATTTAATTTAAAATGTTGGAAAAATAGGTTGAAGGATAGTGTTGATGATCTTTGGTATGTATATATATATATCGATGCTTCAGCAGTATTTACTTTTAATTCAATTGCTTACAGTTTGCAAACTGAGAAAATCAAGCAGTAACAGTTTTTTGTGGCTGTTCCATAAAAAAAAGAATAAAATTGTCATCTTCCATTTGCCTTGTAACTGAACAGGATTGCTTGTCTTACAAAAGAAATATCTTAAAGAAAGCACAAAACCTTTACTTACGCAATTTTCCTTATCCGTTTTAATGCCAAATCTTTTATAACCCGGTTGTTGTATGTGGAAGTGTAATATTATGGATATTTTTGAAGATAGATTAAAGCTTTTGAAATTCAAGATATTGCCTATCTCTTTTATCAGCCCCCCCCCCCCCCGCCTCCCTCTTCAGGCGTCAACTCAGAAATTAGTCGGGCAATAAATTTATTTAGATATCACCCACCTTCAGGGAGATAACTTCGGTACTCAGAAAATAGTAAAGGATCTAGAATAGATCCCTGTGGAACTTCACAGTTGAGTGGTAAAAGCTTTGAATACTCTTTCATTAATCTTATCCCATTCAAGTTAACCAATAACAAAACTACTGACGAATGTTACTGTATCTTGTCAGACTACAACGAAGTCATGCGTAACATGAAACGGTTATTAACAGTTGATATGGAAGCGTGAATATTTTATCACATTTTGTTTGGTATCCTATAAAATATGGAAAGTCGAAAATAGCGTTTTCGGCAAATTTTACTTTATTATTATCTACTATCGAAATGGTAAAAATGCTGTTCAAGCAAAAAAAAACAAATTATTCGATGTGTATGAAAAAGATGTATTGACAGAACGCCAGTGGTGCCAAAACTGGTTTTGAAAAATTTTGTTCTGGCAATTTGGATGTTGAAAAGAAAATGCATCACGTACTGGAAGGTAAGTTGAAGCTGATGAAGACAAAATAAAAGCATTGATTGATGGAAACCGCCAATAACTAACTCGTGAACTCGTGAGATCGCTGAGAGATTAAATTTATCGAATTCTACTGTTCATAATCACGTAAAGCGCCACCATATTCTCCAGATCTTGCAACTTCGGATTATTACTTGTTCTGGTTTCTACAAAATTTTTTAGATGACAAAACCTTTACTTCAAATGAGGACGTCAAAAATGACTTTGATCAGTTTTTTTTACCAGGAAAGATTAGAACTTTTATGAGCGTGGAATCATGTTACTCTGTGCTACTGCCAAAAAGATGGAAAAAGGTATTGGACCAAAATGCAGAATATTTAAGTCAATAAAATATTTATACAAAAAAAAAGTCGTTGACTCTTATTATCGCCATTGTGCTATTGTCGGAGAATATTTGTTTGGCGTTTACTCGGCGGTATGCTGGTAGGATGGTAGGAAGGCATCCAAGCTAAGGTCACTTACGTGCTCGAGATGAACACTGCTTTGGTTACCATGCAAATGAAAAGTGAAATATAGCCTTTCAGGGCCTTGGTGTCCCTTCCTTTGTCCATCTTTGTGATGAAGGAAGAGCCCTGCGTAATCTATGCCACAATGCGAGAATGGTGGGGCCTGGTGTGTTTCGTATTTACTTATTTATTTATTTTCATTTGATTAATAAGTTAGTACACAGATTAGTCCAATTAAGATACTACCTTAAGTGTTAGTTAGATAAAATAAAAAGAAGAGAAGCAAAAACAATTTTAAGTAAAATAATGAGTAGAAAGTAAGGATTAAATTATGCATTGCAAAAAATGAAAAAAGATAATAATAATTACTAAATAAAAATAATAAGTAATAATAATAATAGTAAATTAATTTAAGGAAATATTATTAGAATGCTAGTTTACAACATTTATGTTATAGGAAACCAAGCCTAAGATACTAAAGTAATTAGAAACTAAAAAAAAAAAAAAAATACAAATAAAGCTCAGAGATAATATTATAAGTACAAAATTCCATATCAAAAACAAAAGAATAAAAAGATAAAAAATTTAGGAAAAATAAAATATAAAGTAAAATAAGATTCAAAGTAAAATAAGTGAAGATAAAAATGGTGAAAAAAAAATTAAGAAAAAAAAGGGCAAAGTAAAGCAAAAAGGAATGCAACAGGACAAAAGAAAAGCAAAAAAAAAAGTGATTAATCAAAAAATTGTATAATTAACTTTATGATCAGTGTCCATTCTTGTTTAGGATTAATCTTTTAAACGTCAGAGGGCCCGAGCTGAAAATATCAATGTTATTGAAACTGACATTGTATGTCTTCTGAATTCGGTATAGTGGAGACTTTTCCCGTAAATTAGTTCTAGAGAAGGGTAATCTGAAGGGAGTGTATTGTCTTGCGTATCTGGAGGGACAGTGAACAACGCCATTCAGAATTTTATGTAAGAAAACTATGTCAAGATAAAGGCAACGATGATCTATAGATAAAATGTTAAATCTGTATTCTTGTGAATTTTCTCTGGACAGATTCAAGTTGATTACTGTAGCAAAAGTAAAAAGGGTTCCAAAGGTGGCAAGCGTACTCTAGAGTGCTTCTCATCAATGAAACGTACAGAGAAATAAAGATGGCACTTGATTTAAATAATCTACATACTCGGAAAATGAAACCTAGAAGACGATATGCTTTAGAATAGTACTTTTACCATATTAATAAGGTTAAAGTGAGGAGCAAAAAGAAGGTTGTCATCAAAAGTAACACCGAAATCTTTAATTTCTTTGACATGTATTCAAGGAAAATTGTTAATTTTGTACTGGAATAACTTAGCGTCACGCTTTCTTGAGAAAGTTATGATCTTACACTTGTTTATATTTACCTCCAAATAACTATTTTTGCACCAATTTTCTAGCCTTGCAATATCGTCTTGGAGGCTCTCGCAATCATGAACGTCCGAAATTACTCTTAAAATTTTAGAGTTGACAGCATACAGCAAAGTGTCCGAAGTTATTTCACCTGGTAAATCATTGATGTATATCAGGAAGATAAAAGGACCGAGTATAGTACCTACCCTGAGAAACACCCGTTGTTTGTTCAAAGGAATTGGATTGAAAACCATTTAAGACAACCATATCCGTCCGTTCTCTTAAATATGATTGAAAAAAAAGAACAGGCTACACTGTAAAAAATATTAAGACTATTCCCTAAATTTAAGACATGTTTTCCCTAAAAATAAATGTAATTTTCTCCGATAGAAAGGGAAAATTGGTTTAATTTCCCCAAATCAATGAAACATTCAATGAATTTAGGTATCTGGCGCTAGAAAACCTCTAAAGTACTTAAAATTCCCGAAATATTAAGCTCTTTTGGATATAAGAAAGCGAACATTCAATTTTCACTTTTATGGAAATATATTTTCGTTTATATAATTCACACATTGTTCTTGAAAACAATGTCATATATTGTTTTACAATATTTTGTGCAAGCGTGCCCAGTGCACCAATATAACTTCCATACTACTTAGTATTCAGCTCATTCTTATGATTTTTAAAAGGGGTGGTCTTCTATTACCTTCACCTATGGTTGAGAGTGGTGCGGTGCTATCACCTATTCCCTACATTTTAGGGAATATTTTCTAAAATGTAGGGAAAAAGATAAAAAAAATATGAAAATTCCCTACATTTTAGGGAACATTAGGGGGGGGGATCCAAAATTCCCGACATTTGAGGGAGAAAACCTACCCACATTTTAGGGATTAAAACCTAATCTTAGTTTTCCAAGGTAGAGCTTTCCTTAATCTTATCGACAATTGCCTAACCTGTGTGGCACAAATTGTTGCCACTCACTTTAGGGAATTATTTTTTACTGTGTAGTTAGCACTTGAAAAGATGTCTTTGATTCTTCATTGGTTTGAAAATTGAGTTTCTGTTGTGGCCATGCTTCGGAGTTGTAACAACCAAAGTGGTCATTCCCACCAAATATCGTGGGTGATTAATTTCTTTCGACTTATTTCGATTGTTGCTGCATCTGCGGGATTATCACGAGACGTGACATATCTACAAATATCTTTAGGCAAATAGCTCTGTATGCCAGCTACCTTGTTGGCAACCTATGTATGTCATGTGGTTGGATTCTTGGATATCCAAGCTAGTACGATTTCAGAATCACACCAAGCAGTTATTTCGGCTGGTTGTATAGGTTCAAAGTGTTTATAACAGATTTAAGTAGTTTTGCTAAAAATGAAGCACCGCATAGCTCTAACCGTTAAAGAGAAATTTTCTGTGTGTGGTAACGAAATAATGATTGCAGCTTCACTACTCCCCCTTGAAGAAAAAAGAATATTTAGTTACATATTTCATGCTTAGTTTAAGTATTATAAAGGTACATAATTAATGAAATAATTCAGCTCTAGCTTGACAAACTTCAGCACTATCTTAGTAACTTTAATCAAAAATTCTTTAAGATGTAATCTACATTTTGTACTATTTTAAATTCAATTTTAACTCTTGATTTAATGTAATAGATTTTGAACACAAACAATAATATATCTAATTAAATTTGGAATTTAACTTTGTTTTAACATTTGAACTTGTTATCTGTTCGACAAGTTTAAGCATCTGAATTCAATACGAATGCTGGCTTCAGTCTGTCTATGGATATTAAATTTTTGTTTTCCTTAATTTTAATTTTGAAAGGTTTTTCGTTTCTCGATTAAGCTTTATTAGGGCCGATGTATGACGAAGATAAGCTTCCTTTGTATATCTGTTCTTTAACAAATACGTGACAGCATTTTTTTATATCCAGTGGTAGAAATATATTATTTTGTTTTCTTATTCTAAGGTTCTGAGGTCGTAATTTACTGATCGACTCTTGTAATTCTTGTGCCAAGGTGGTATACCTAGTGATTCTGGTATTTGGATCTTGACAACGAGTTCGCCAGGCAAACGGATAGACTGTCCATAAAGTAACTGGGCTGGGTGCTATACCATAATCTTCCATGATTGCCGATCTGATACCCAAAATCCAAGTTAAATTTCGATACCAGTTTTTGTCATGTCTCTGAACAAAGAAGATTCAAACTGAGAACCTTGGTCCGTGGTCAAATTTCATGGGACACCGTATCAAGCTATCCATTAATGAAGGAATTGTGTAGCTATGCGGATTTAGTGCAAATCAAATGTCTCTAAACGGATAGACTTCAGGCCAGCAGCGTGAGAAACGAAATACATATACAGATTACAGCGCCATCTAGTTGTCATAGAAGTTTTAATTAAAGACGAACATAAGAAATTAAATTAGTTCTTTTCAATCGACAGAACAAGATATCCTCTTCGATATATAATGTAGCGCTTTAGAGCACAACATGAAAAATCTCAACTTCCCAAAATTTGGAAATTTTGGATTAAGCCTTTAAGGGCGGTATGCTAGAGCCAAAGAATTAGGTCAAGAAATTTTTCCACTTATTTCTTAAAGTAAAATGGACATTAGGTCAAGGAATTTTTGACAATTTGGATGTGTCAATTGTGTAATATTTCTGACAATAAAGAAATAATAAAGAAAGTAAAGAACTGGATAATTCCCAATGAAAAATGAAGATACACACACGTAAAACAATTTTTATTCGTCCATTTGTCATTTTAAAATTGAGTCTCCTTTTGCAAAATCGCCGTTCCTTCGTTCAATTTTTCAATTATTCCACCAACGTCGAAATTCCTTACAGAAATAACTTATATCGGTACTTGTTTCTTCAAGGAATATTGACATAAATAGATTTTTCGACAAGAACGACATCTTTTTGTCAATCGAGAAGTAGAGTTTTTCTGTTCGAATTACTTTTCTCTAGCATACTGCTCCAAGGAATCGGCAAAGAAAAAAATTCCTTGAGCATTCCATGACACTTTTTTTTTTACATAGTTTTTGTATAGGAACAAAAATTCCTTGACTCTAGCATACCGGGCTTTACCGGCTAAACTTGACTCAGTCTAACCACCTTGGAAAACTATTCAGATATATGGCAAGGAAAAATTAAAAGGAGTTTTTCCTGTAGAAATAAATAAAAATAAAAAAGCCTACGTTTTTCAAGGCATGGTTATCAAAATAATTTCTAACAATTAATTCTACGCTATTTTCCAATAAAACAAACTTAAATAAAACCGACATAAGAGCTAGATAAAATAAATTTCAATTACAATTTCGACATTATGTAAAAACGCCAAGGGAAAAGTTTTTCAACTGACAAATACTAGAAACAAACAGAAAGAAACAAAACTCTTGTTACGAAAGTCCTTCATTCACGCAGCTATATACTTTCTATATATGTACAGCAAAAGCCCAAGCAGAAACTATAAAGAAACTTCTTGAATAATTAAAATTTCAATGATAGCTTCTAGATCTGCTGCCAGACTCATTCATATATACCTACATCAACATCATCAAAAGGTATCATAGGTATACTAACTACCTCTTGGATAAAGACAATTAAGTAACTATGAATGAAGTTTATCTTGATAATTTCATTTCAATTAGATCTGAAGTTTTTCCGTAAAATACTTACTCCCCGGCAAAAAGGAAGAATAAACAGGGCAATTGGAAAAAGGAATGAATATCCCCACCCACTTATAGCCATCAGAACCAGAACAAGGACCAGGAATATAGCAACCGAGAAAGTTTACCCACAATTGAATTAGGATCAGCTACCCCGACATAAATATAGAGAAAAATTGATTTAACTGGATTCCCAGTGATCTCTTCTCCGTCATACATAGCTGGGGCGACATTTCAAGTCAACCTTTATATCTAAGGATGTAGCTAGCTATAAGTTAACATATAGAAACGCTGGAAGCATATGATGTACTTACTGTTTCCGGGTATGGGTATACCTAAGTACAGTATAAGAAAGATAAAAACGGGCAAAATTCAAGTACCTACATACATATAACATAAGATGTTGCCTGTTGGCTGTTGTTGTTAACACCATTAAACCTTTTTTGGGAACAATATTAAAGCTAAGAAAAAGCCCAGATTTTCTTTGAGTCTTTTATACTAGGTACATACTATACGAGAAATTGCCTTTCCGAAAATTAGGGGGACTACATAAATTCCCACTCGTCAATCGTCGTACATACATACATTCATATACATAAGTTGAGTACCTACCTAGGTATATATGTACACTTAACTTTGTTCACTTGAAATTCCCAATGAAAGAAGTGGCCTTAAAGAATATGAGGGGGTGGGGCGGAAGGGATGTAATTCCTGTTCCAGCGGGAACCATATACACAATTTGATTAGCTGCAAAAGCATTCAACATACAACGAAAGTTCACTTCCGTTTTAAGAGAAGGGTTCAGGATGAGAGGAATAGGAGAAATTTTTGGAGTACAAGGCAAATACCTATCACTGCTGCCACAAAACTTTATGGTGAAAAAGGGTATGAAAAATCCTATAGTCGCATTAAATAGAGAAAATATCCGTTTGCCCGTTAATGATCCCATTAAATAGCAATTTTCTTTGCATTTCAAGGAAATTGGTTTATTTACTGATTCCGTTGTTGAATGGATCTTATTTCCCCTCCCCCTCCTGTATGGAGTATGTAGTAAAAGAGTTGTTGATTCAAAAACTTATATTATATGACTCTGCGGTTGTGACAGTGTCCTAATTGGAGATAGGTACGTGTCTGGATTGGATGGATAAATTTACCAATGAAATTGCTGGATGAATTTATGAGCCATTTTTATTTTATACTGTTGATGACGTAGAATTTATGTTGCATCAACTTAAAATAAACAAATAAAGATTCTCTTTACCCTTTTGAGATATTTTGTTTTATGAACGACTTTAAAGTGATCCTGGAGGACCAAAATCTATTTTTAAAGCCATGCGAATATTTTCAATTCCACAAAAATCCATATGTATGTACATATGTACGTCTATACTTAATGGAACATTTTTCTTCTTACCAAATTCACTTGCGTTTTCTCATCAATCCCCCCCCCCCTCCTTCCTCAAACGATGAACTCCTACCAAACTATTCTGTCGTAGTTTTCGATATAATGCTTTTACCTCAAACATGTTTGGCAAGTCTGCGATTTTAAAAGCTTTTAAATTGATTAAATCAAATATTGTCGACCTCCTCAGTATTGAAGTGGGTACACTTCTTGGTGCTGTCTTATCCCAGCTACCTTGGCTTGGCTTGGCTTACATGTCACAAAACTTTGCACTTAAAAATAAAGAGCTGGCTCTAAACACTTTTTGGTCTAAAGTTGACATTCAATATTGGGAAAATGATTTTTCTATGGATAAGATTTAAAGATTTCTTGTTGATTGAAGAACTTAGATTTGATATTTTAGGAGGATTAAAGTATATGTATGTGTACTGCTGTGTGTATACATTGCCCAGTTTTTTATCACATTCGACTGATAAGGTCGGTACATAACCTTCAATCATTTGTACATCAGTTAGTCAGCGTTAGTGATTAGACGGAATTGTTTTTTTTTTTGTATCGCCGATCCACCCCATGCCACGTGTATATCAAATTCTTTTTTTAATCGTCCATTTATCTAGTCTCTTTTGGAAACAGTTCTTCTGTCAAAGCTTAGGGTTAATAATTTTTTTTTTAATTTCTAATTAATTAAGTTTTTTTTTAATGTCTTTGTGGAGAGATATCACCGCCTTAGTAAAGGATCTGTTATCATCATAAAGCGATCAAGGAGCTTGGCAGGTTCAATTACGTACTCTGCAGGCATTGGAATGGAATTAACATGTGAGAAGATATATATAGGAAGAACTGCAAGAACTTGGTACACTTGTATTTAGCCGACTGCCAACAACTGACAACAATCGCCTTTGATTAGATGACCCAAAATAAATCCAGTAAAATAGCTGGAATTGGTCTCTAAAACCAGTTCTTATGATATCCTGGAGTTGTAAATTCGTATGGTCTGTGCAAGCTCGATTTTTGAACTGGTTTTTCGCATATATTTCTAGAACGGTTCGTCGGACAGCAAAAATTATTATGACCAATTTCATAGGATTTCATATTCTGAAGAATTTTTCAGTACAATAAAAACTAGAAGAATTGATCGTTTTTATAGTATACGTAAAAAATCTTAATTTTTATATTATTATATTTTATTTGCTATTGCTATGAAAGCCACATGCACCATATGTCCAAATATATATTGAAAAACAAAATTTTACTATGGCAATCCTATGGAGTTACCCGATTGGTCCCATTTTCGAGCTGACATTTTTTTTTTATTTTTTTTTTTTTAAAAGCCCGAGTACAAAATTTCAACACTCTAAGTTAACGCCTTCTCGAGTTATCGTGCGGACGAATGGATGGACAGGTGGAGAGAGGGACGTACGGACGGACGGACTGACAGACGAACAAACTTAGTATGATTTCATCTAGAGTATAAGGAGAACTGTGGGGTTATAAATAAACCCAAGCTCAACTAGAAAACAATTGAGACTTAAATTTACATAAATTTTGTAGTTGAACAATTGGCTAAGGTTCAAGATACCTCCAGGAATCTCAATCTCTTTCCAATTCAGGTACATTGAGAAGAAAGGTTATATCGAATTCTTTTCATCGAGCTCTACACCGGTGCATTGAAGCTTTACGTGTTTTTGTTTTTTGTTAATGCAAAGAAAAAAAGCTCATAGAGTTCAGACTACTAGTGCAGTATTTCTCAAACTGGGGCCGTGAAGCTCTTACTAGGGGGCGCGAAATATTTAAGTATTTCTATTCCTATATTTATTTACAATTTTAAATTCTTTTTAAGAAATAAAAAAAAAATGTCTATGAAAAAGGATGTATTTCTAAATTTATTTCTTTTCAAACCTGCTATTTTTTTAAATATAATTTCGCAGTATGCTTAGTTACATAGCAAGGCAGAAGTTCATTTTTAAATTTTAAGAGACTTTTAGGAAATAATTATTTGTTTCAGCCAACGAGATAATAACTAAAGGAGATGAAAATGAACAAATATTATGTAGCCATTTCTAACACATTGAGATTACTATTAGTTAATAATTAGTTAATTGTTAGTAAGATCTGTTTTGGTTATTTCACAGTTTTATCAGCGTCAATGCGACAAGCCCAAAGCAAACCAAAATTTTCAACGAAGTAAATATGAATTTTACAGCGAAGGCCAAGAATGGCGGAATGAAACACACACAAATAGAGGGCATTTTTAGAACTTAAAGATGAGCTTCAACTCTTTCTTTAAGACAGAAAATCAGATGTTGCTTCGCACTTTAGTAATGAAAAGTGGATGTGTCTTACATCATATTTAGCAGATTATTTTGATAAAGTACATAGATGAAATAAATCTTTCTTTGCAGGGTAAAAATACCAACATTTTAGTTTTAAATACAAAACTTATTGCTTTCCAACAAAAGCTTTGCTCATGGTCACACTCTATTAATGAAGGAAGTATGGAAATGTTCTCTTGTCTAAATGAGTTTCTTAGCACCAATGTAATATTAATCTCAAATACAATTAAAAAGACAGTACCAAATCATATTGACGAATCTAAACGATTTCTTGCTAAACATTTCCCAAACATAAACGAGGATCGAAAGTACGACTGGGTAAGAATGCCATTTGCTAAAACATTGAAATATGATCATATTATTTGGTTGGCTCAAGAAGAATTGATTGATATTAGCTTCGATAATTCTATGCAATTAGAATTTAATGAAAAAGTCTAACAGAATTTATTTGCATAAGGCAACAGCAAGAATATTCATTTATTGTAAAAAAAGCATTGCAAAATTTAATGCCTTTTGCAACAAATTATCGCAAAACCTTCGAATCAGTGTTCCTGAAATTTCACCGGATATTGATTATATATGTAAAAATATGCAATCACATCCCTCCCATTAAATTCTTATTTTCGTAACAAATTTGAGATTATTTTGTTTAAATTTAGTTTTATATAATATTATTTTTGAAATAGTTTTGAAGTTTATTTTGTTTGGAAAACTTGATTTAAAAGCATTATTTGTAATAAAAATATTGCTTAAAAAAATTAATGATTATTAGCATCATTTTTTGAAGAGGACTGAATTTTTTCTTAAGATTTAGGGAGCCACCATATAAAAAAGTTTGAGAAGCAATGTACGTGTAGTACTATGAAGGAGTGAAAAATGAATAAAAATTGAAGGAACATTTCGATTAAAAAATAAAGATATAATTATATAAAAAAAAGAGCTAAATCCTTGCTGGTCGCGCTCATTCCTATCGCGTAATCTCTCTCTGCAGTTATTATTTAAATTCATTGATTGGTTCGTGAGACATTTACTAACTCGCCACCCAAAGTGGAATGTACATTTTAGACCAGACACCTCCAGAAATGAGATTATGATACTCTGAATGTATTTTATTAACAATGTTTATTTCAATAAATCATGAGAAAGCGAAGGGGGGGGGGGGGGATCTAGTACATTTTGAAAAATGTAGTACAGAATCGAATTCTTTAGGTCCTGAGAAGAAGTTTGAGTACCCACACTCCAATACTAACTTTTTTTAGTATTTCCCTCTTTTATATTCGAACTGAGGTCCTAGATTTTTCGCATATTAGATCGACTCTAACTCGATAGGGTTATGTCCGATCGGAAAACGGGATCCACTGTTCACCTCAGCCTATTACCAGCTACAATTCGTAGAAGAAAAAAAAATTCCGTGCATACTTTTAGGGTGGGGTAGGAACCCCCGGCGGGGGGTGATTCCAGTACGGCATATTGTATATTAATTTAAAAGCCTCGCCGAGTACTATCGGGTGGAGTACTTTTTTCCCGATTCAGAAAACTTTATCGGGAATTTTTTGTCGTTGGAAAACCCATTTTCATGCACTTGCTGAATCAAACACACCCCAGTTATTACATTTCGCATATATTTAGTGCAGTTATTTCTGCCATGGCCATTAGTGCCATGATGCCAGTGATGTGAACATTTTTCTCATAGAAATTTATATTCCACGATTCACGAGATGTAGAAATGTCCACTTTTCCACCCAAGAAAGTCGCTCAAGCTACGCATCCGATTGCCAAAGCTTTCCCCCGCTTAATTGAAGTAAACATTGTTAATAAAATATGTTCATAGTATCATAACGCATCTTTAAGACATCTCTCATGTCTGGAGATGTCGAGCCTAAACTTGTATGAAAAATGGGTATTCCCCTTTGTGAGGCGAATGACCATCCGAGATGTTCCTCCTCCCAAGAAATTCTTTGACTCCATTATTTTTGTGTTGGTATACATTGAGTGGAATAGACTCGAATTTTATAGCTCAAGGTCGTAATTGTGAAGTTCAGATGCGTGATTGCAAGTGAGTGCACTAATAAATTTTTGTTGCTGAATGATGGTAGCGTTATTTTTAATGATGCAAACTAAACAAGAGGTATTATATAGGGGATCGACTTTTTGCTTTGATCATTAGTATACTACAAACAATGTTATCTTTAGTTATACTTTTTCCCCCTACCCAGTCCGTCCCTTTAACTCGTACACGAATTTGTCTGTCTGTATATTTATTTTTTACTATTTTCGACACTCTCGTAGACCCACTTTTCGTCATCACAGCGAGATGAAATTTGGCACACAAGTTCATGTCGCGTGACAATTGAATCTATCAAAATTTGAACCGGAAATTTCCATGGAAAACCCGGAAAATCCGGAAAAATCATTTGAAAATTTGGTACAAATTTGATTAATGATAAATCCGTTTCAGGAAAAAGCAGAGTTTTCCGAATTTTCCGAAAAAAATTGCGGAATTTTCCGACTTTTCCGGAAAATTTTTCGGTAAAAAAGTTTTCTAAATTATGCAGGATCAAGTTCCCTATCAACTGGCATCATTACTTTCTCTCCGACAATGGTGAAAACTTGCAGAAAAAATCGAGGAAAATTCATGTAAAACGCTTTTCCGGAGTTTTTCAGACCAAGGAAGCGTTTGAGCGTTTTGCAATCTAAGACAAAGTTGTGAGCGAAATGAGTTGCATAAAGTTGCTTTTGAGGAAAACTCCGTGGAAAACCCGGAATAGCGGGACAAATTTTCATCGATATGATTAGTGATAAATCTGTTGCAGGAAAAATGCAGAATTTTTCTGGAAAATTTTCCGACTTTTCCGACAAAAAGTTTTATAAGCTTTGTGGAATCATTTTTTTTCCGTCCTACTGGCATCAATACTTTCTCTTCAACAATTATGAATACTTGCATGAAAAATCGAGGAAAATTCATGTAAATTTTTAAAAATAAATCATAGTAATAGAAAAAGTCTGTGGAAAACATGGAAAATCGGAAAAATTCAGTAAATCAGTGTCTTTTCAGCTGTCATAAAATTGTTTTAAAATATCTCCATGCAGCACGTAATAACAATTTTGTTAACGTGAAAAAGGCAGAAAATAAAATAAGTAAAAAACGAGTTTTCAAACAAAACTGATGCCAAGCCGCATGAAAAAGTAGAAAATAAACTTTTCTTCACACACAGAGGTGGACTCAGATTTTATTCGCTGACAATCACCGATATATTTCAGTATGATCAATCAGAGGTAATAAGTGATTTGATTGATGAAGATAAAGAATATTCAAGAGAAATGTCCCAATCAAAAAATCTGAGTCCACCTCTGTGTGTAAAGAAAAGTTTATTTTCTACTTTTTCATGTGGCTTGGCCCTCAGTTTTGTTTGAAAACTCGTTTTTTACTTATTTTTTATCTTCTCAAATTGCCATCTTTAATAAGGTTTATTTTCTCTTTTGAAATATCTCCTTCCATCTATGCGAACTTTTCCATTCACGCCCAGCTAACGAGCTCTAAGTGGAACTCAAAAGGTAACTTGCAAAGAGTAGATCGACATCCTTAAGCCTCTAGTGGTAAATTTTGTTGTTGTATCGTAGATTAATTACTGCTCGAACGATTACTTAAATTCATACTTAATTTGACTTATTAAATCTAAGAGGATGTTAATCCATTATTAAAAGGCACTCACAAGCTATAGCCCCTTATAATAGATTGTTACAAACGAGCTGAAGGTGGACGCAGAAAATAGAGTGAAATGAGAATTACAACGATAATGATGATAAATATAAAAATATCAATTTGTCAGCGCACAATCTTATATGTACCTACCTAAAAACCATATTTATCTTATCTCATCAAACCTATCTCAAGTCTTGTCAAAAAGAGATCTTCAATTACCGTTCTCTTTCAGCATCACTTAAAAAATAATTTCCCAACAAATTACAGAAAAAATTATTAATTATTTGCCTTAAATTACACCAATTATGCACAAAGGTGGGATAATACGTCTGAGACATACAAATGAGCACAATAATTATTTCTCATTGTATGGAAAGCATGCAAAAGTAAAAGCTATAAAGAAGGGGGATGGGTTGGGGGTCCTGAAGCGGTAGTAATTTTACTTAAAATTAGCTTGAGTATAGACGCCGCCAGTTTCATTTACGACGCAATTATATACCTAGGAAGATGGATATAAGCAGCACATTCAAGGTGAAAAACGCTATTTTTATTTTATGGTCATCTGTAGAAAATAATGACTTTTTTTTTTTTTTGTGTAAACAAAATGGTAGTAAATTAATTTTTGCAGCAGGTTAAAGGTTAACTGCTGTTACAAAAACTAGCAAAACGAAAAAAAAAATATGTTTAACTCTGTGATTTGTTTTTTTTTTTTGTACTAATCTGCCGTGTTTCTTCCATTGTAAGTATAAATAGAAAACAGTCAGTGCGTAAAGATAACAAAAATATTTTAATTGAGTTACTTTACTGATATGGAAAAAACGTGCGCGCACTCGGCAAAAATTCTGAAAATGTAAAGTTGCTATGAGGGGTAGTAGTAGAGACGCGCAACAACTCATAATTAAGATTGACGAAGAATACCGCGGCATCTGTGTTCATCTCTTTAAAAGACATCAAACGCGGAAGCTATAAATAGCGTGAATACATTACTGGGAATAGTCGGTTCCCCCGGTATCTGAAAATTTTCTTTTCATGCTGGAGATAATTTCAAAATAAAAAAAAAAAATCTGGAATTTTTTACTATATTTACTTGTGCGCGTAAAGTAAAGCTTCTCCATAAGAACGAACGGGGGAATATATTTCTTGGAAGTTTTTCTGTTTTTTTGTTTTTTTTTGTAATTCGATTTTATAAGATTTAATTTAAGATTTCCAACATCTGACAGATTTTATAATTACAACAAAAATTATTATAGTAGTAGGATTGGAGTTGACGATTTCCTTTGAAGACCCCTCCGCGTTTACTCAACATCAGAATTTTTTTTTTTTCATATCATATTTTCCAGAAATTTATCTTTTAATGGAAAAAAAAATTGAGAAAGTAATAAATAAAAATGAATTTCTTAAGGAAATCTCTTCTAAGATTAATGCTTGGCTGCATCGCAATGGGAAGTCTAGGATTATTCTTTATATGGAGACTTGTCTTGTCGTCTTGTGTTTGATGTAAATCTGTAAAATGAACGAGAGAATTGTCAACTATAGAAGTTATTATCTAATCTGATTACCTCCGCCATCGCATCGGCCGCCTCTCTATATAGAGTTACGGAAATATAATTAATTGGAGTTGTTTGGTCTTTTACCTCCCTCTTCCCCCCCTTGCATGTGGTTTTGTTTGTTAATTTTCTTCGTATTTTGTTCGTATAATGAAGTGAAGGTACGCACGAAACGCACGCTTTTATAAATGTAAATAACAATAATAACAACAGAGAGATGCAAAGACTGTGACTGATGCAGACAGGGGATGCAATGACTTTTTGACATTTGATATGAAATATCAGTCACCATGACTACCATCATCATTATTGTTATCGTCGTTGTTGTTGCTGTTGTCCATCGTGCATTACTTCTCGTTTCAGCTGGAATGGAACGTGTTCAGATTAAATCGCGCACATTAATTCTATATGGTAGATAGAGTGCGCATGATGCTAATTTAGACATTCCTCATTAATTGTTTTTTTTTTTTTTTTTTATATTTTACTAAAAAATTATCGGATTCGATTGGGATCACAAGATTACGGGTAAGAATTGTATTACCACACACAGAAGCATGATAGTGCTGTAACTGTTGTCATATTGTGGAACGTGCAGGATAAAATTCATAACTTACAGGACAGAAGAGCCAAAGGATTTGTAGTTATGAAGAACATCTGCCAAAAACTTATATTCCCATTACCATGGAAGTTATTCTATATTATTCTTACACACAAAAAAAAAAGGCAGAAAATATGAAATAACTAGTTTCTGTCATTCCTATAAGCTATTTGAAGCGATTGTATTTGATGCTGTTTACTTTCATTGCAAACATTTATTAACTACAAGGCAACACGGTTTTGTGAAGAAAATAGAGGAATTTACCTCGGTTTGGCTCAACTCTATGTAAAATGAAAACCAAATTAACTGCATCTTCACCGACTTCAGTAAGGCCCTTTGATAAAATTTCACACAAGCTTGTGCTCTTCGAGCTTGGTGTTCTCGGATTTCCTATTTCTTTAATTAAATGGCTAGAAAGTTCCTTGTGGTTTTACGTGAGCACTTGCCAAGTATGGCTTAAAATCACGGCATTCTTCATGCTTGGATTGTTATCGACAATCAACGTCCCTATGAGCGTAACAACAACGAGTACCAGTATTGCAAAATAGCATGACATGACATCAACTTACTGGTAGAAGCGAGACCTATCCAATCTCTGCCGATCTAGGGTCACGGTGCCCATACCACAACCAACGATGCTCCCATAAAGGGGCCATCCCAAGTTGAAGTGGATAAAACCTTGATATCCAGCCCATGCTGCCATTCTTTAATTTAAACATTTTCTGTTTGGTAGATTCCAACGTGTCATATTGAATAATGGTCATTCCTCAGATATTTTGCCCATTTTTCTTGTGGTGTGCCCCAGGGGTCTATTCTTGTCCCCTTATTATTCAGTTTATACATAAATGATCTCCCAGAGGTGACACATGACGTGAAAGTTCACCTATATGCTGATGATGTCCAGCTTTATTTGAGTCGTCCCACAGGTCTTATCGAAGATTGTGTAAGCCGCATTAACTGTGACCTCCAACGAATTTACTGCTGCTGGTTAATCGACATGTTCTTAGTCTTAACCCTAGTATATTCCAGTGCATTGCATTCTATCCACGACAAATAGATCTGTCTGCATTATCCCATATGTTAGTAGGACTCGAAATCTTGGAGTGTACCTTAATTGCCGGATGGGCTGCTGTGATCATATAAGTGCCATACTATCTAAAATCTATGATGGCCTTCGTCGTCTTTGGCTATATGCTAGTATCATGCCACTAAGCTTACGTATGACTTTGGTCAAACTACTCTTGCTCCATCATTTCACTAATGGATGCCTTATTTTCCCAGCCTTAGATTCTGTGTGCTCTAGAAAACTTAAAGTTGCATTCAATGATTGTATTAGGTTTATTTACGGGCTGCGCAGATAATGATCACGTATCCTATTACAGTCTCTCATTGCTGGGCTGTTCTCAAGAGACATATTTGAAACGTAGGAACCTGGTTTTTCTTTATAGGATATTGCAATTGGGCCAGCGTCCTTAACTAGATGAATTTCTGCAACCGTTAAATTCCACCAGGGGTCGCAAATTACTGCTGGAGCGTTGTCGTACTACTCACTGGTTCTTATTTTGTTCAGGTTATTCGCCTCTGGAACAGTTTAGCCTCCCGGGATCAATGCGCAGGCTCGGTCGGAGGTGACTTCTTCTCAATTGTGCGATTTAGGTGCTCTCCATTTAAAAACCCGAGATCTGTATTCATTTATTTGCATGTAATTTTTCTTAATTTTTCTTACTTTCTTGTAATTCACATATTCTTTTAATATCTTTTTCTTCCTTTTTTAGGTTTTCTTTGTTCCTATTATGCATATATTTAGTTTTTTTTTCAATTTTTCTTAATGTTATTAAATTTAACTTTGCAATTTTCATATACACATATTTTTTTCTCTCTTAATTTAGTTCTAATTATTTTATGGTAGCCTATAAGTATTCAAGTCCCGTTATTATACCTTATTTTTTATATAGGATACTATTAAAAGATTTTAATCTTATTGTATTTTGGGCCGTAATAAAGAATAATTGAATTGAATTGAATTGAATTTTCTTCTATTTTTTGCTTAATAAGTAATTTATATGCCCCAATCAGCAACAAATTTCAAATGACAGTTCTCAAGTGACAATTATCAAAAACTCTTATCCCAAGAAATTTTTAGTGTAAGCTCGAGGTATCCCTAGGCGTTTCAAAAAACAAAATAGTGTAGAACTAGGGTGCCTTAGATATACCCGGTGTTTTCATCGAACAGATATATTAATGTAATGTCACTCTTGAATTTTCATAGATTGTTTAAGTGCTCGATAATACAGAGATTGGTAAAATGTTCCACATTCGTACAATTTTGGATAAGAATACCTTTCAGAATTCCAATATACGGCTAAGAATGTTTTGATAATAATTGAAGGAACCAGCGTAGTTTCTGTTGCTCTAATTCAGCACACTATGCGTGAAAGCTAAAAGCCCATTGACTTTACAATGAACCGGAAATGAAGCTATAAGGCCTGGATAAACCCACAGTAAACTAAAACGGTTCAGGATTATCCCAAACCAATTTAATACATATAGATACTACGTACATACATATATATTCATACGGCGAGTTTCAACATGTGACCTGACTATATATGTGGGCCGCATACATATCCTATATAAATTTGAGGAGCAAACTCAGATTCCCATCAAAATCACCATACGAAACAATTGAATTACCTAACGGAAAGGGTGATGAGATCAACATTTTTTTTTTTTGGTTTCGGATATAAGCGGTATAATATCTATATATCCCGGATGGATTTCACATTGTAATCTAATTCCAGGTATCCCTCAGAACTCCCCATCAGCCGAATAATAAAATCAATATAAATAAATTTTGTGGAATTTTTTTTATTGTATGAAGCAGGGATGATGGTGTGGAAATTGAGATTTTATATTGGGATAGAAAGGAATTTCTCTAGTCGGTCGTGCTGCCGTTGAATAAGCAAAATAGCAATAAATAGAAATGGTTCTATACTCACTTTGGAATTTTTTTATAGGTTTTTTATTTTTATTTTTTTTTTTAGGATAGAAATTTTTTTTGAGGCATGTAGGTAGGTAGGTGGGTATACATATACATATGCGGTAATGTATTTAGTTGTATTTAAATCAAATTTTTCATATTCTTCTGCTTATAACTATTAATGACGTCAAAGAAGAACTAATAAAATTCTATTTTCTAAAGAAACAATTGAGGAGGCACCCACTATGGGCAAGCTTAAGACATTTGTTGGAATTCACGGATATATGGATTCTTACATGATAACATTTTTCGAATATAGTGAACAAAAAATGGTCCGAGAATTGAACCCTACGGTTATCCATATAAAATGTTTTTTATATATTATTAAGCCAAACTCAGGGGATACCCTATGACGCAAATCACAGCATGGTAGGAAGGAAAAAGGGAAGGATTATTGGATACGAGGAGAGCGGCGGAGGTGGTGATGTTTGTCGCTCTTAATTTTTTTGCCGATTGTATGGCGGAGCAAAGATAGAAGATGGTAGACTGTTCCACATTCGCACATAGTACGGGATAAAAAAGCATCACGGAATTGTACCGTACGGTCGACAGTAATCTGAAAAAGTAAAAGGGTGTGTGCGCGAATATTGCGTACAGGAATTATTCTACAAGGGATCAAACTAGATATTTCATCAGAACAACATTGATCATACATGTAGCGACAAAGGAGCGAAGTCATCCAACATTTTGGCGGGGCTCGAGTGAGTCGATATGACAAGTAATTGCCACATCGCCAACGAGATTGAAGGTTCTCTTCTGGACAATGTCTAATGAATTTAAGGCTTTGCGACCCGCCCCAGCCCATATATGGAAATTGTATTCCATTCTAAGTCTAATGTAGGACTTGTACAGGAGCGTAGGTCTGAAAAATTTCTTACACCTTTTCAGAAAACCAAGACATTTGGATGCTTCTTTGGCAACAGAGAAGATATGATCTATCTAGCTTAACTTACTGGAAATATTAATGCCAAAAATGCTTAGTGACGGTGAATCAGAAATTAATGCCCCAATAAAAATAAACGGAAGTGGTTAAGTAATGATCTTGTTCTAATGATATGGGTCTTAGATGCTAGGATACTGTCAAGATCGTTATTCAATGATCTAATCATGTAATCTCGTTTAACACATGCGGTATTCCTTCTGGAGTTCGCAAGAGTGTCAAAGGAGTATAAGCGAAATCAAGGATACTGTCATCAGCGAAACTATGGATGGTATTGAAAGTAAGGGAAAGCAGATCATTAATGAAAATTAAGAAGAGAGATGAGAAGATAACAGAACCCTGGGGCACACCGCTGTTTGTTGAGTGAGACTCAGATGAAAAAAAAAAATTCAGTTCAAGACCAAGTGGTTTAAGTTTGGCTAAAAGAGCTGGATGCCAGACCCTCTCAGAAGCCTTTGAAATATCCAGGCAACGATCTTGGACTCACCAAAATTATGAAGAATATGGTTTCAACGTTCCACAAGAAAAGTAAGCAAATCTCCAGATGAACCGATTCGATCTAATTTTCCTGTAAATATGGTGGCCAAGGAGGCATCTATTTGACTATTCCGAAACGTTTTCGCTCCCGCCACGGAGCTCATCAGCGGTATTCCTCATATACAATGAGAATTCTTTTCCCCTCTACTTGATCAAATTCTTCGATGTTTTTTTTTTTGTTTTTTTAGTGCAAAACTAAGAAGACGAATTCTTAACTGGCACTGTTAACTTGATTTGAATCGTGTTTTAAGTTCTGAGTTCTTTTCCACTCCAAAAATATGGCAGTCATATGCTGGATATCACGCACGTAGGTAATTTATTTGTCCAGTTAAATACTCCGGCAGCATGTTGTTTTTTATTTTGAATATGAATATAAAAATGTTCAGTGATAATCTTCTTTGCTTTAGGTATACTAAGCTATTTCAGTGCCTCCAACATTGGTGAAATCACAGAAAATATCTGCTACATCTGAGTATAATTTGTATTGCTTGATTTTGTAAGGTCTGAAGTTTTTGAAACATTTGTTGGTCGCTCATAAAAACAGTGGGACGTCTAGCGCGGAGGCCATATTAGTGATCGTTGATGAGTTGATTAGTTTCTAGATACTTCATTAACTTGGAGTTAATGACAGATTCAAAAAACTTGGAAATTGGTTGAACGTGGACTAGTTTCCGAGCAGTTGGAAAAATTTCTGTCGATTTAGACAAGTAGAATAGTTTGCACCGAGGTGTAGCCAAGTATAAGGTACGCAGATTTTAAGCAACAGGGGCGAGAAACCACCTGCGGCTTTGAAGACGTTGATCCCCTTAAGTATCCTGAACACGTCACTCGTACGTATGTGTATTGTGTATTGCTTTTGTACACATCCACACGGGAAATGCGAAACAGGTGTCTGTGAAATGGTTGGAAGATGAGAATTTGAAGCGAATGTAGCAGCTAAAATTTAGCTTTATCCAGGGAGTCAACAATCACTTCACCTTTATTAAGTAGTGAAAGTATAGAGGAACTACTGCTGAAGTTGTTCCTGATAATTTTGACGAGAGACCATCAGAAACCTTTTATCAAATTCATTCTGGTCAAAAAGAAATTTTTCTTTTTGAATAATGGGCTTAGAGATGTTCCGTGCAGTCTTACAGACATGTTTTAGTTCCAGACAGTGATCCAATTGATATAGGCAAGAAAGGCAAACTCTTTCGCTTTTATAGCTTGGTTGCATTTATCGTTAAACCAAGAGCGATTTTGCTGTTGTTGAGATCTGCTGTAGGAATACGGAATGTATTCACGCATGTGGATTCAACAACATCCCACGAAGCAAAACAGACTGACCAATCAATTTCTCTACGATACTCTGATTGAAACTTTCCCAATCAGCATTTTTATAATAGTGCCACAGAAGCCTACTTGTAGGTGGAGGAGAAGTAGGGCGGTACAGGTTTGAGGTGGTAAATTGTGCCGTGATTAAACAGTGGTCTGAATTACTAAGAGGGGAGCCAACTGAGATGAAATATTTGTCGTGGTAAGATGATAGAAAAAAATCTAGTAAATTAGCTCTATCTCCAGATGCATCAGGGATTCACGTGGAATGGGTGCACCCTGCTGTTGCTAATTCAAAGGTTCATAGAAGAGTTCAACAAATCGGGTCGCAGGGCTTATGGTAGAAGAATTTCTAAACCACGGTATGTTATGGACGTTAATATCGTTTGCCAGCACGAATTCGGAAGAGGGGGAAACACAAAGCAAATGATCAATATTATTGGAGATATTGTCAAATACGGATACTGTGTCGTCATCAGATATATTTGGGCTGCGATAAAGGAAACAGAAGGGGATGATATGCCTGCGAAGCATAAACCTAATCCAGATGTAATTGAACTCTGGATTGGGCAGAAGAAAAACCTTGAAGAATGGTGAAGGCCACATCTCGTTCCGAATATATATTTGGATTCCTCTATGCTGAGAAAAAGAGGTACCAAGTTGTAGCTAGGGACGTGATACTGATTAATATCAGCATCAAAAACAACCTTAGTGCAAGAATTACCGCATTTTTGAGTTAAGGTGGCAATAACCGAAAAACAATTCTTCTTAATTCACGAATGTGGCAGAAATCTAAGATAAAATTCTCAGAAACAAAACAAACAAAATAGCAGAAGAAAGAGCGACATACAATAGCACCGAATTTGGGCGCCACCAGCAGCAGTCAACGACACAGCAAGGTAAAAAAAAAAACAATAGTCTTACGCCTATTTGCTGTTTTCAGCACCTCAGTTCAATGACCACATGTGGGAGCACCCGTATTGCTGATCAGCGACAAGTGCTAATGCTAATCTCGGTCGTAAAAAAGGAAGAAAAAAAAACGTTACCGTGCTGTTACCTTATGGTATGTTAATAGGAAGCTCTTCTAAATGTAACAGGCACGTCGAATTTTAAATAGTTATTATTTTTTGGCACCACACCATCACTTTTACCTCTTTCTAATTTAAAGTACCTACACCAAACTTAAAATTTCAAAAGAACTTACGTATAAATGAAGAGATTGCAGTATCTTACCTGAAAATAAAAAATATTGTTTTATTAATACTAAATAAAATTGACTCTAATTTAACAAACACACTTGTAAAATTTTAAGACATTTTTGTACTTTTTTTTCAACTAAATTTAGTTATTGAAAAAAATCCGATATAGAACGTTGGTTTTGCTAACAAAAAAAATTTTTTTTGTTTTTTTAATTTCATGAACCATAACTTCAAGGGAAGGAGAGGAGGAGAAAAGTTGATCGAAACAATTATAACTAATTTTAAATCAATATCATCATCATTATAAGGTTTATCGTTCATGAATTATACGGTTATTCATAAAATAAATGAAAAAAACACTTTTAATCTTCACCTACAAAATGACGCATCTGCCCATTCTGACACCCCCCCCCTCCTGTTTTCATACAATTTTCTATTTATTTTGACGAGAGAAATGTCCTAGTGAAGGATGTACTTACATAATAATCTGGTACACGCTGTTTATCTACTTAAAACTTAATACTTTAACTACAAAAATTGGGCAGAGTTTGTAAAATAATTCGTTATTTTTGAGGCCATTCCCTTTAACTCGTACACGAATTTGTCTGTCTGTATATTTCTTTTTTACTATTTTCGACACTGTCGTAGACCCACTTTTCGTCATCACAGCGAGCTGAAATTTGGCACACAGGTTCATGTCGCGTGACAATTAAATCTATCAAAAACCCGGAAAATCGGGAAAAATCATTTGAAAATTTGGTACAAATTTGATTAGTGATTTCCGAAAAAAATTTCCGGAATTTTCCACCTTTTCCGGAAAATTTTCCGGTAAAAAAGTTTTCTAAATTATGCAGGATCAAGTTCCCTATCAACTGCCATCATTACTCTCTCCGACAATGGTGAAAACTTGCAGAAAAAATCGAGGAAAATTCATGTAAAACGCTTTTCCGGAGTTTTTCAGACCAAGGAAACGTTTGAGCGTTTTGCAAACTAAAACAAAATTGTAGAGCGAAATGAGTTGCATAAAGTTGCTTTTGTGGAAAACCCGGAAAAGCGGGAGAATCATCGGACAAATTTTCATCGATATGATTAGTGATAAATCTGTTTCAGGAAAAATTCAGAATTTTCCAACTTTTCTGGAAAACTTTCCGAAAATTTCCGGAATTTTCCGACTATGCGGAATAATTTTTTTTTTCTGTCCTACTGGCAGCAATACCTTCTCTTCAACAATCATGAAAACTTGCAGGAAAAATCGAGGAAAATTCATGTAAATTTTTAAAAAAAAATAGGAAAAGTCTGTGGAAAACATGGAAAATCGGGAAAATTCATGTTATATGGGATCAAGTTGGAATACAGCTCAAAAGCGCTGTTTAAAACATAATTTGAATTTCTGAAAACCGTTGCAGTACTTCAACGATTTGATACTCGAAAAATTTTTGTTTTCGGATCGGCACCAAACATGACTTAAAAATTGTTTTAAAATATCTCCATGCAGCACGTAATAACAATTTAGTTGACGTGAAAAAGCAGAAAATAAAATAAGTAAAAAACGAGTTGTCAAACAAAACTGAGGTCAAGCCGCATGAAAAAGTAGAAAATAAACTTTTCTTCACACACAGAGGTGGACTCAGATTTTTTGATTGGGACATTTCTCTTGAATATTCTTTCTCTTCATGAATCAAATCACTTATTACCTCTCTGATTGATCATACTGAAATATATCGGTGATTGTCAGCGAATAAAATCTGAGTCCACCTCTGTGAGTGAAGAAAAGTTTATTTTCTACTTTTTCATGCGGCTTGGCCTCAGTTTTGTTTGAAAACTCGGTTTTTATTTATTTTTTGTAATGTAGGTACTACCAAAGAACATCTAACAGATAATTTAGATGTTCTTTGGTACTACTACTTCAGTCAGTACCATTACAAGTAATGAAAATATGAAGAAATACTAGGAACTATTGATAGTAATGGTAATTCAAATACAAAAATATTAAATAATTCAAGTAAAATATCATTATTTAATTATTACTTTAACTTTAAAGTGGTTGAATGTCCGACAGAGACTGCGGTTGAATATGCTTCTATTTATCTACAAAGTGAAAAATCAAAAACTATCGAGATACCTAAATGAACTAATACAATATGTGGGGGATGTCCAACCATATTAACTTAGAAGAAATAATGATATAAGACTGCCGAGATGTAACACACGAACTGGTCAGAGCTCACTGATATATAGAGGCTTTCTACTCTTCAATGAGCTTCCTAGTGATATAAAAAATGAAACAAGATGGAATTTTTATAAAAAAAAAAATGTAAAGAATTTGTTATGAACATTAATTAAGTGAATACTGAACAATTATTATGATTATATAGATTACCTTGAATATTTGCATGATGTAATTGACGTGTAAAGAGAGTATATATCATACTAATAAAGAAGTAATAATAATAAATAATAATAAAATTAACTATTAATTAAATTCACATATAGAGGGTGTTTCTCCTTAGGAGGTCAATAGAGCAGGAGGTGATAGTACTCACCTAGACAAATCAAATCAAATCAAATCAAATCAAATTCACTCAAAAGAAAATTTGTACAAAATAAGGCTTATACCCTGGGCAGACGGCCAAAATCAATGATCATTCATTCGTAATTGATTTTTTCAAAAATCAAGTTACCCAAGATTTTGTGAATTAAAACCTTAGATCATAAAACGAAAGGATAGGCTACCTTGTATAAAATTCGTGTACGTGTGATAAGAAATTTTTTTGTGGACAAGGGAGGGAAATGACAAGAGGGCTGGGGTTTTAGTTTGTGTCAGTTCGATATTTCTGACATTTCTCATTTGTCATTTCTTAGGTCGGGTGTTTTTTTAAGTGATTTGTGAGTTAAAAGATTAATAAAAGTGTTTTAAAATTGTGTAATATTGAAAAACTGGTACAAATAATTATTCTGTGCAAGAGATTTGTTATAATCGGAACTCCGGAGTCTATATTTATGGTGGTGAAGTGCGCTGTGTTGTGCTGCAGAAACAAGCGGCGTTATTGTCGTAGAAAAGCATTCTTCAAGTACGCTTAATAGCTTTACTAATTAATTATTGTGTTTAAAATAAAATAAAAGTGGAATATTAATAAAAATAAACAGCCGTGGTAAAAAAATTAAAGTTTTCCAATGCCGGTTTGTTTGCTTACAATTGAATTGTCATTGGGGCTCTTGTTTGATGTCAGTCAAGCAAAGGCAACGACAAGAAATATTATCAGCAAATAAATGGGGCACTAGGAAAACTCTTAAAAATGTAATAAGTTATAAAAGAATTATAAAATTATAAACTGAAAAAATGATACGAATCGCGGTGACAGGAAATTATAAAACTTGTTCAATATTTGATTAACTTTCAACCACTAAATTATGTGCCCGCTCAGAAAATATCGTAGTTTACGACTTCCATGACTAAACAAATACATCGATGCGATTCTACTACAGCAAGAAAAATGCTTAAGTTTTTCTTCCTCATAGCCTATCCTTTCGTTTTATGATCTAAGATTAAAACGAAAGTGCTGTCAATTTTTATAAGTAATTGACAGCACATTTTTAATAATTAAAATTTAAATTCAAAGGTAAAGTGATTTTTGTAAAATTCTATTACGAACGCATGATAATTGATTTTGCCCGTCTGCCTGGGGTATAAGCCTTTTAAAAAGTACTTAGCATGAAAGTTTAGAAAATATAAAAATAACCGCAAGAAAAATATGAATAAAAGATAAAGACTAAAATAAACTTATGTAAAAAAAAAAAAGATTAAATTGCTAAGTTATAAATACAAAAATAACAATTATAAAGAAAGTAAAATAAAAACATTGCGTGCACAAACCAACAGCATGCCTAGAAAATTTTTTAATTTATTCAAGTGTGTCTGTAAGCCTATCCCGGAAACCGCCCACAGTTCTACAACTGCGATTACTGATAGGCAGTGAATTCCAGATCTTAATTGCATAGACGAAGATCATAGCGCCACTCTGCAAATACCTGTGCCGGGGTATAAGAAGCTGTCTATTACGAGAAGACTGAAGGAAAAAAAATGTTGGGGAAAGATACATAGGAGTCCTGGAATAAATTAGTTTGAATAGAAGGTCATCAAATTAATTTTAAGAAAAACCGACAAAGAAAAAGAAAATGTAGACCCGGGACATGGGCTTTATCGAATCCTTATTACAAAGTTGTAAAAATTTGGGAGATTATTTTGCTGACACAATTATAAAAAAAATAACTGTTCAAAGGAGAAAGGTGACCATATTAAATTACTTATGTAAAGGATTTTCCAATAAGAGGTGTTATTTTAATTAGCCCGCTATTTCGGTAGATGTCACTTTTGGAGCTGTCATTTTTTGACATTTGACAAGTAGAAACTACGCCATTAATAAAAATGGAACGATACACGATTCAACAACGCATTGAAATTATTAAAATTCACTATAAAAATGGTGAAAATATGGGTCGTCGTGAAGCACCTTGTCGGACGGCAATACAGAAATTGGTAGAAAAATTCGAGCTGTCGAGGCAAGTTAGTGATGTGAAGAATAAAACCCGTGCACGTCGCTCAAGAACAGCCGAAAATATTGCTGCTGTAGCCGAAAGTGTTGAAGAAAACCCAGGTTTGTCCATTCCTCGTCGTTCTTTGGAATTAGGCATTCCACAAACGTCATTACACCGTATTTTGCATAAAGATTTGGGTCTTAAGGCTTATAAAATTCAGTTAACACAAGAACTCAAGCCGGCCGATCATCAACAACGTCGAGTCTTTGCTGATTGGATCCTTGAAATGCATGAAAATGATCCGGAATTCCATCGAAAACTCATCTTGAGTGATGAGGCCCATTTCCACCTCGATGGCTTCGTCAACAAGCAAAACTGTCGCATCTGGGGCTCGGAAAACCCAAGAGTTATTGTTGAAAAGCCTCTCTATCCTCAACGTGTGACTGTTTGGTGCGGGTTATGGTCCCGCGGGGCCATTGGACTTTTTCGAAAATGAGGCTGGAGCAACAGTTACGGTGAATGGATTGCGCTTTCGACAGATGATTAATAATTTTTTATGGCCGGAATTGGATGGTATTGATCTGGACAACGTTTACTTTCAACAAGACGGCGCTACGTGCCATACAAGCAACGAAACCATTGATCTTTTACGGGAAAAGTTTCCGGACCGTGTTATCTCTCGAAGAGGTGATCACAATTGGCCACCGAGATCTTGTGACTTAACACCTTGCGACTTCTTCCTTTGGGGCCACGTGAAAGAGAAGGTCTACGCCAACAGCCCAGCGTCGATTCAAGACCTCAAAGATGGAATTCGTGAGGCTATCGAGGACATAGGGCAGCCACTTTGCGATTTGGTTATGGAAAATTTCATGAAAAGGATATGGTCCTGTAGGCGTGGTCGTGGTGGTCATTTGGCTGACGTTATTTTCCATTATTAACGGCATACCTTCCTCTTTATAATGAAATAAAGATCTGATCATTTATCTCAAAAAATGGCATTTTTCTTTTCTATATCAAAATAACACCTCTTACTGGAAAATTTTAAAATACTTTTAAAACGAATAAATATATATTACGGGAACTGTGGGACACGTATTTGTACCAAAATATAATTATTGACCCACATACGAAAAGTATTGTATATTCTTATTTGTACAACAATAAATGAGTAATGAATTGAATATGCACGTTATTTAGCATTACTTAGAATTATGTAGGTACTTGAAATTATTTCAGGTTGATCGAAAAGTTCTTTATTTTATTTTAATACTTTCTGATAGGCTAATTATATGGTGGATGGTCGAGCATTTTTATGGTGAAAGACAACTATTTTCCAATTTGCTAATATTGGACGCTTTTATTTTACGGAAATGCCCGCAGGATTTTTCTGCAGTAATAATTTCTCCAATAATAAGCTCAGAATGGTGGGGGGGGGGCATTCTGATTCCACTAAATGTGGAGCATATACTATACGATTCCGCTTTCTCTGGGGCTAATCCAATCCTCAAGCTCATTTTCCTAAATATTCCTAGAGATTCCTAGCGATACTATATAGCACCAAATTGAGAAATAACATGTTAAATCTAGAGAGTCTTGTATAAAAGTATACCAGAAATATTAATACTAGGCATTTAACGATAGCTGCTACATCTATTGGTTAGTAAAGAAAATAATTTATACTTGCAGAGTCTGTCCGTTCGTCTATAGCAGAAAAAATTCAAAAAAATTTATCTGTCCAGTCCATTATTACTGTTAGGTACGAAGAAAAGAAAATAATTTGTTCAGAACAGAAAAACTAAATCTTACAAATGTTGTTTCTATCTTAAATCTCAAGTAATGCTAAAAATCACGCACATTATAAAGATTAGAAACGTCAAAAATGGTTTTTTTTTCTTTAGACAAGCATCAATTATCCCTAAAACTCTATAGAAATGATGGATGAGGTTGAATAAGCAAACAATGCGCCGCCTCTAAAACAACTCATCCTCAGTTTGCTTTCCCCAAATGGATTGAAAATGTGAGTAATATTAAAAAATAAAAAAATAAAAAAAAATCCCTCAAGCTCAGAACGATTGAAACCAGCGAACAACAACTTTCACACTGTGTTCAAACATTGTCCGCTCCATTTACGGTTCTCATCGATTCATTAAAAAGCCAACACCGATCATGTGAACGTTGTGTAAGGGTGCGGAGCAGTTGTATCCATTGACATCTATCTTCTTTGGTATCTCAAGATTTTTTTTCCAATTTTTAGGTGAAATCATTCATGCCTCGAGCACTGCCGACTACATAAAACCTGATTACGCAAGACACTCGATTTCTAGAGCAGAAAGTTTAGCTTTTTTTTTGCTTTTTAAGCGTTAGGGTCTATTCGAGATAGACTTAGATTCATACTGCATTCCTCTACATAGTTGTTGCTGTTCTCTAGATAGAATTAACCAGCAGGAAAACTGATATTTCCTAAACGGAGGAAAACGTAAAATAAATCAAGGTTGGTTGGTCTCAGATTTATACATAGAGAGATAAAAGCAACTCTTTGATTGCCTACTTTTTTTTTTGCAGCGGCCTTTTAGGTACATGAAATCTTATCGCATGAGTGAAGCAATTATTTTCATTTATGTTTTTCAACATAATTTTCGGTAAAGATAAGCCACGATTAATACTTTGAGAAATTTGATAAAATCGTACAATTATAGGTATAGCATATGGGGAATGGAATGCGTTCGCGTTGCGCAGGTGAAAACCAGGGGTTGTACTTGACCGAACTGTGTATAGGTAGATAAGAAACAATTGATAAGGAGAAATTATCATTAAAATTTCTTGTGAATTTTGTCGGGGCGAATTGATCAAAAAACTATTTTTTTTTAGGTAACTGTAATAAGATCAAAAAGTGTGTTGTACCTACATATTTCTAGGGCATGTAAAGAGCTTCTGAAATTTAAGGTACCTATCTGTTTATTTCTGCTTATATTTGCTGCACACAAATTAAAATGAGTGTTTTTTTTTTGATTTTGGAAACTTACTAAACGTATATTAGAGGGGCGAGTCTTGCGCTCTCAATATCCGGTCAACTAATGACAGTTGAATGGGTACAATTTTTTTGATTATCACAGTTATTATAGTGGAAAAAAAACTCTTTTTTACTAACGAAAAATCTTTAAAAAAAAAAAAAAAAAAAAAAAATCTATGCAAAAGCAGGCGTTTCACCAGGAACCATATACTCATCAGCTGGGAGCGTATACTTAAAGAGAATTCATTTGAACACCTGTTCAATAGAAAAAAGAGATTACCCATCACAGTAGGCGTCCTTTGAAATATAAAAAAAAATAAAAAAATTAATACAAATTTTGAAAGAAGGAATTGCATGCCTTTCAGGATATTGAGCCGTGTATGACAAAGAGAAATACACTTGCTTTTTCTGAAGGAGAAATATTTACATCTTTTAATAACCAAGCCAATTGTTTTTTTCACACACTGATGAATAAGGGTGTAGTGGTTCACTGCCTTAGTAGAAATTCCCTGGTAGACATATCATGATGAGTTCATCAATAACCTCCTCATTGAATCAAAACCGGGAAAAAACTCATTATTTACTTACTTATTCACAGATAGGTGCATGAAAATTGCATCTCTTTGATTTATTTAGAAATGTATACTTTGCTTCTCTTTTGTGCATTTTACAATATTAGATGAGCACTTCGATGAGTACATAATGAGAGTTACGATGAGCTTGTTAATGAGCATGTCAATGAGGGTCTCGATGAGCTTATTAATGAGCATGTCAATGAGTGTCGCGATGAGTTTATTAATGAGCATAGCAATGACTGTCACGATGAGCATATTAATGAGCATGTCAATGAGTGTCATGATGAGTTCGTAAATGAAAAGCTGATTTTACGATTGATTTAATATATTTTTCGGAATGCAAACTCCGGTTGCAAATCAAACTCTGAGACGCTGAAGCGTAAGGATTTTGGCATAACGTCTTTTTCAGCATATATGCGACAGTCTTTTTGGGGAAAACAAATCAAAGAATTTATTTAAAAACTTAAATAAATAAATCACAAAAATCAATTCAAATTTTCCTAGTAGAAATGTCATCTGACAAGGTGATGACAATAATAAATATTAATTTATTCCTGGTTTAGTATATAGGGAGCAGTTTCGTGCTAACAAATGAGCTCTTTGATGAGATTTAATGAATGCTCATCAGACAGTTCATCAGGACTTAATTTTCTATATGTTTCTTCATGAATTGCAAACACATTGTAACTTTTCAGTCACATTAGTATTGGTTTACATAATAACCTCCCCTTGTGGGGTAGGAGACAAGGTAAGACTGTGAGCAATTTCTCCTCGGGTTTTTAAATTATTTATTTTAAATTAATTTTTGATTTGTTTTCCGCGGAAAGACTGTCGCCTATATGCTGAACAAGAGTTAAGCCCAAATCCTTACGCCTCAACGTCTGTCTTAGAGTTTGATTTGCAACCGAAGTTTGAATTCGGAAAAATATATGAAATCAATCGTAAATGCAGATTATCATCATCGTGACACTCATTGCTATGCTAAGAAGCTCATCGTGACACTCATTGACATGCTCATTAATAAGCTCATTGTGATCCTCATTGACATGCTCATTAATAAGCTCATCGTAACACTCATTATGTACTCATCGAAGTACTCATCTAATATTGTAAAATGCACAAAAGAGAAGCAAAGTATACATTTCTAAATAAGTGAAAGAGATGCAATATCTCATGCAAACTATCTGTGAATAAGTAAATAAATGATTATTTTCCCAGCTTTGATTCAAAGGCGAATAAATTTCTTCAGTACGTTCATCTGATTGCTCATGAGGAGCTCATTGATGAGCTCATCATGATATGTCTACCAGGGTGTTGTTGTGTACACACTGGCGAATAAGGGTGTATTGAACGGCTGTTCAAGAGATATTAGATATTAGTATACGTTCGCCGCTCATCAGTACGGCTTGGTTCCTGCCTGCCGCATGCGCCAAGCCGTAATGATGAGTATATGATTGCTGTTGATACGAAACGCCTGCTTCTCCATAGAAATTTTTGTTTTTAACAATTTTTCGTTTGTAAAAGAATTTTTTTCCACTCAATTCTCGAGCTGCGAATTTAGCAGAAAACTCGATCAATTTGATATTGACTAAATACGCGATATGAATTTATTTCATAGAAAAATCCTCTACAGATATTATAGATGCGGAAGGCCTGCATTGCTTTTTATGCATGTAAGAGCTAACATTCCACAAGAAGTTCTTTGCATTTAAACAGCCGTACAATTCTTGACTACAGGACCACCACACGTTGGTGGCCAGGACTAAACAAATTTAAGTTAGGTAGGGTTAAAAGGATTGCACTTTTAAGTTCCGCCAGAACCCTGAGAACAACTCTAACATATGCCCTAAATGTAATTCCTTTATATGTTTTTTATACATCGAGCATGATCATCAAGCAGCATGTAATGCCTTCAGAATCAAGAAGTTCAGGTGCTGTAACACCAAGCGATATGAGCACAACAAGATCCACATGTTTTTTAAAAATGTGGAATTTCCAAGGTCATACCAACTGCTAGACAACTTCTTCCAGGCATATATGCTTGCAGCTCTGAAGATTTATCTTGTGCTATGACATATACGTTGACGAAGCAAAATATTAACATTTGAATAGACAGCCAGGGTGCCGTAGAGCGCTTAACTCGGTCGCTTTAACCTTCCAGCCGATGAGACAATGTCTGTGGTAAAGAGCTCGCAAGATTAGGAAGTCGACATTGGACATTCAAATTTTGATTCATTTCTATAGCAAAGTCGTAAGGTTTGCTTGTACGCAATAGTTTCGTCGGATTTCATTCATGACTGACTTCAGTCTCAACTCATAGCCTTTTTATAATAAAAATACAACTGCTGCACTTCTATATGCAAAGCCCTTATATGGACATGAGTCACTACAGTACAGTCAGTATGGGTCATCATAGGGGCGGCCAACTTCGATAATACCTCCTTCGATGCAATTAAATCAGCTGCCGAGGATAAAAGCTTTGAGCCCTCCACGGTAAACTGGATAGACTCCATGCTTAGAACCAGGAGGATAACCACATCTCTAGGGAACTGCTCAGTCACGATCACCGCAGCAAAAGGCTGCCCACAAGGAGGAGTTCTCTCTCCACTCTTATGGTCGATCGTGATTGAAGATCTGCTAGAGAAGTTGACCAGTTCGGGTTTTAATGTTCAAGGCTACGTGGATGACCTAATAGTTACAATACGGGGCAAGCATGATCAAGTCATATCCGACCTCATGCAACTAGCCTTCTTCAAAGTCCGCACGTGGTGTTTAAACAAAGGCCTTAGCATAAGCCCCAACAAAACGGCTATCGTTCCGTTCACAAGAAGATCGAAGCTTTCACTGACGGCTCCACTTCAATTGATATTTTCACACGAAGTCAAATATCTGGGGGTAACTCTAGATAAGAAACTTACCTGGAATTCGCATCTGTCCAGAGTGGCGGATAGAGCGATGTGATCTCTCTACGCGTGTCGTCACTTCATTGGCAGAACATGGGGTCTGAAGCCAAAAATGATGTACTATACGTACACCACGGTTGTTAGACCCATGGTCACCTATGCGGCCCTCGCATGGTGGCCAAAAAACTAATCAAAAGACGGCTGAGGCTCTGCTTCAAAAAACCCAGCGGCTTGCCTGTCTAGGAAGCCTTATTAAACCTTGCACCCCTGCATTTGCAGGTGAAAAAGGAAGCGATCTCCAGTGCTATAAGAATACAAAAGGAGAAACAACTAAAACCAGGCGATCTGGTTGGTAATTTAAGTATCTTAAAACAGATATGCTTCGAGCAAGTGACGACAATATCTGATATAATCACACCCAGAGTGGATTTTGTAAGACCATTCCAAGTGGTTCTTGGAGACTGACAACAATGGCGCTCCACTAAACCGTCCTTCCAACAAGGATCGATGGTGTGGTATACAGACGGTTCAAAAACAAACAGTGGGGTCGGATTGGGTGTATAAGGCCCCAAATGCCATATATCAAAGGCTCTAGGCTCTACCGCTACCAAGCCGAGATATTGGCCAGAAGAAGAATGTGCCAATACTTGCATTAAAAGAGCCATAAATGGTTCAACCATTAATATCCTCTCGGACAGTCAAGCTGCCCTCAAGGCCTTAAATTCCTACACTGTCAAGTCAGAGATTAGTCTGGGAATGTCTACAAACCCTCAAAAATCTATCAAGGAGAAACAAAGTTATCCTCATGTGGATACCTGGACATGAGGGCCACAGAGGCAATGAAATTGCGGATGGCCTAGCCAAAAGAGGAGCGGAAACTCAGTTTGTCGAACCAGAACCATTTTGTGGCACTTCAAAGTGTTACCTCAGAGCTACCCTAAATAACTGGGAGAATAAACAAAAATGCCTGTATTGGGAAAGGATACAAGGACTTCGTCAGGCAAAAAAGTTTATCGACACCTCTGGCGGAAAAACAAAAGAACTCCTACTCCTTAGAAGAACAGAGCTCAAAATGATCATTGAGCTCTTCTCAGGCCATTGACCCTTGAGGTATCACCTAAACAAGCTGGGTTTGGCTGAGACTTCATTCTGCCGCTTCTATCAAGATGCTCACGAAACCTCGGAGCACTTGCTCTGCAACTGCGAAGCATTTGCCAGGTGGAGATTACTCCACCTTGAACATGCTTTTCCTCCACCAAGTTACGTATGGAACCTCAAGCCCAGAATAGTTCTAGACTTTATTAACAGTCTAAACCTATAAATGGAGTAAATTCAACGGGGACTCAGAATAGATCTTTCAGGTCGCAGTGATTGCGAGGCTAACGCCTATACACCCCTTCACAAATCTAATCTAATCTAGGGGCGCCCAAAGCTAGACTGGATGCTATTCTTGTCCACTATCTAGGTATGTATCCAACAGTTGCTCGTCGCAAGCATCTTATTCTGGGTAAGATCTTCATTGACCAACTTAAAAACAAATTTCGAGAAAAACCATAAAAACGACTAATCCATTTCCTCCGCTAGTCAACCCAACTTTCACCGCATGCATGCATAGGAATGCATGTGATCTGGCTAGTTGGATGGGCTGGTGACTTTACCAAACCAACTAGGTTTTTGAGTTTATTTATTTTTATTTATTTATTTTCATTCATTCACTTATTTAACAAATCTTAAAACACAATGTCTCTTAAATTTCTAGTCCAATTCTAGTATAATTGCAGTGCTCCCCACTCAGTCAGCAAGGCTGGTATGAGAGTTGGGAAAATCCGTCACAATTGCATTACAGCCGCTCCCAGAGACCACAAGAAAACAGTGGCCACATCAGCAAAGCAGGAACACAAAAACAATGGGACCATCATACCTCCAGAGACCCAGTGACGTCCTCAAATAGGAATTGGATAAGCAAACATAAGATAAACCAAAATATATTCAGTAAAATGCCATGAGTTGCAGTAAATGCGAAAACTAGGTCAACAAAAATTTCTTTATTTTTTTCATGAATAGTGGTAGTGTCGGAGTAGTCCTGATATCTTCCGGCAGAGCATTAAAGATTTGTGCAGCCGTGGTTAACAGCCCCTGTCGTGTTCTTTCAGTTCTTTGCCTGCCTATATAGGCCCGTGTACTGCAAGTTATTAATGTACAAAAAGTAAAGAAGCTGTCCTAATATTGAACCCTGGGGAACACCGCATTTTTTCACTAAAGATTCACTAGTCACCCCATCGAGCCTTGTTTTAACTCCCCGCTCCATTAAATAACTACTCACAACGCCCCTCATTCCTAGCATGTTCAAAAAGTCCAGCATCAGACCGTGTGGTGAACAGTGTCAAAGGCCTTTGACAAGTCAAAAAAGATTGCATCTACATAGTAGCCCTTATCCAAATAGTCATTGATCTTATTTAATGTCTCAACTGTGGCCAATTCCGTGTTACTCCGTGGCAGAAAACCTCAATTCGTTTCAACAAATTTCCTCATCCTGGTCTCGATAATTTTCTCGTAGATTTTACTTATGCTGCATAACAGAGCTATAGGTCTGTAATTGGTCATTTCCCTGGGGTTACCACCTTTAAATACCGGCCTGATAATTTTCCTCTTTAGGCAGTCGGGAAAAATACCGCTTCGCATTGTTTCGTTTATCAAATGAGTAAGAGGAACTTTGATGATGTCAATAGCGTCCATAATGTCCTGAAACCTGAAACCCTGAAACCGTCGTAACCTGGAGCCGCATGTCTTTTCAAGCTGCTAATTTCACCTTACACTTCTTCCATAGTAGCAGGCATCATATACATCGAATTCAAAGCCAGCTTATTTGCCACCGGAGACACAGACAGAAGCCTGCTTTATCAACATCCTTATAACCCGCATATATAACACATATGATTTTTCGTCAAATCTACACTTTACCTACATCTATTCATTTCATTTGCAATAATTCAATATCTTACTACCCCTTATTTCCCTACGGGGATATGTAAACATAACCAACAACGCTTCCTTAATTAGAGATAAACTTTTTTTTTGCATAGTCTGCTGTTTTAAAGCTCTTAGAACCCCCAGATTTCCATAATAACAACAAAACCTAATATTTCGTTTAGTAATGACATTCAAACGGTAGAAAACCAAAGGGGGCAGCGGGTATACTTTCATAAACAAATAAATGGAGAAAAAACAAAACAAAACGCCAAGGCAAATGGTAAGATGAAAAACCAAGACACAAAACAAGCATTAAATTGAAAGAAAAAGTTTGTTTTATTCACGGTAAATCAAACAAACAAAAACGCGCAAAGGGAGATACTCGAGTGAGGAGAAGATACGGTCGTACAAAAAGGGAGAGAGAGAAAGATAGAGAGAGAAAAAAAACCTCCCAACAAGATGTGTTTAAATAAATCCCAAAAAATTTTTTTTTAAAATAAGCTGGTGGTTAACGTCGTTGGCCAGGGCAGTGTGATGCCACAAAATGGGGATAGACTAGATAGAAAGAAGTCGTTTGTGGTTAAAAACTGACTTTTAACTAAACCATGCGGTCGTTGCGATTGTAGGTAAAAAAAAATCATCTCCAAAACAAAAGCCCACCAGAGTAAACTATTACCACAGTTAGAGTTACAATCAGAGTTAAACTACCACGCACGCACCGATTCTGTTCTGAGATTACAGAAAAAAAAAATATTGTGAAAATTGCATGAATGAAGGAAAGAATTTAATTCTGAGTAGTCTGGATAGGACTTGCTTATCAGGTTATAGCCCCGGTTTTGGATACTACAGACACACACACACACACACACACACACACATATATATATGTAGGTATATACTAAAGCAATGCCGTACTGGTGATGAGGTTTCAAACTTTCAAGTGTAAACACGTGATGTCAATGTGACGTTTTTCCTACAAACATACTGGAATCACGTTGAAAAAATGGAAGGAAAAAAAATTTTTATAGAAAGCTTCTCCATCTGCTTACTCTCAATCAAAGTAGCTTAAGCTTTTGAAAAAAAAAAAAAATGCAAAAATACACAAAGAGGATTGGAGGGGACCTACCTTAACGAGCTGGCTGAGGTAAGTAATTAACACAACGACGACGACGATGATGATGATGATGACGAGGACGAAGCATAATTCAGACCAACAACAACAACTACTGATAGCGACTAACATACCCACAACATGGATTATAATAGAATGAAATCAGGGAAAAAGTAGGTACCTCACCTTGGAGCTAGGCATAGTAGCAGCTACATACCTATAATGGATGCAAACAACTCACCATTAAAAGCCCCCAAACAGATACCATCACATAATCGCCTACACTCGGCTCTACTATAGTCTTCTACTCCACAAGCGCGGGACGTCAGTCAGACCATGGTGAACAATTTCCGTTGCACCACTCGGGCGTATAGTAAAAATCTTGTGAATGAATGAAATCGATCGATATCTCTACTCCTCTCTAGTCATGATTGGCTGCATTCGGAGAATGTAGACGCCGCCACTGGAATTGGGTTCTACTAGTACTAGACTCTAGCGCACTACCGTTTTACCGTTTTTTTTTACCTTTTGCATGTATTACTGTACACGCAGAATTTCGAACCCACACCCAATTTGCTACCTGAATATAATAATAATTGTTTTCTTCCTGTGGTTGCGAATATTTTCTTTTATACTTTTTACAGCTATAGTTGTAGCTAGATAGTATACAGGTGGTAGTACAGTGACGGCGGAGGGAAGGAAGATTATGAAACATTTTTTTTTTTGCTTCTTTTGAATGGCAATGGTGCAAGCATGGTAGAGAGACAGAAAAAGTTTTGTGGTATAATTTTGTGCTGTGAATATGATACGCTTCATTTATTTCATCAGATTTGATCGGAAATGTATACGAATTCATTGAAAAGTTTACGATTATTTTCAAAGCTTATAAGTGTAATGGATTAGATCAGTTTTATGTGGAATCTCGATGGCATTGAGAGCCCCTCAAAGAAATATTTTATTCATTTGTAGTGTGTATAATTTTGTTGTTGAAATTGTTATTAGATTTGATTTATAGAAAGTATAGGTGAGATACTGAGGTGTGGTGATGAACTAGACTGACTTGTCATTAAGATTAAGTGATAAAAATAATTATGCTGCCGTAATATGGATAAGACGTGAACAATTAGATGGACAAGGAGAATAATATCCTTTCATATAGCTCAAATTTGATCTCAAATAACCTCTAAATAACTGCATTCCTTCATATAGCTCAAATTTGATCTCAAATAACCTCTAAATAACTGCATTCCTTCAACAAGGAGCCTGTTATGGTCGAAGCATACTGCATGTAGCAGTATGCTACACTGAGGCTAGATCCACTATGTACACTCGGCCTACTGTTTTCTGTATGGATGGAGATCTATACGCGCCGAACACGTCCTGATGGGAAGAAGAAGAAGTGCGCTAGGTGAGTTGAATTTTTGGCATGTTAAAGAAAAGAGCGAAAGTGACGCGACTTTTTTGCAGACGTGAAAATCGTGTTAATCTCCATAGGTAAAGACAGTTAACTTCCTTTTATCGATTACACGCGACGTAATAAATAATCGTGTAACATATTGGTGAGGTCTGCCAAAAATTTCAACTTAATCAGTGGCGGAAGTATCCTACCCCTGGAAATTTCTCTACAGGTAGTGTGCGTTTTACTCGGGTATCCCAGTTCCTAGTAACATCCGTCGGCTGTCGGGATCAGATGGCCTAGTCCAAAAAGGGATCCACTGCCACAGGTACCAAAAATAAATCCAGGAAATCAAAAAAAAAAACCTAAAAATAAATTTTGTCCACTTATTGTAAATGCTCGCAATGCTCGTCGACAGGCAAAAAAAAATAAAAAAAAGCAACAAAAAGGGCGCACCTTATTTGAATTTACATGCAAAAGGGGGTCCTCAAATTCCTACGTTGCCACTGTAAGCGCCAGAGGCATCCCCAGGGGATCTCCAGCGGTGTTATATAAGTCTAACGAAAGAGACAAGGCATGACCTCGCGTTTTGGTATCTTTGGACCACGCGTGATAAATTGGGTGCAGTTTTCGAATCCCAAAAAAATCATCAAACAATAAGCAGTGCATAGTCACAACCGAAGTTCACAGCATCTGGGGTAAACACTCTGGCTGGCCTCAAGTTGGCATGCCTTAACTATGGAGGTGCGTATAATTGACATGCTGGACCTTATTCTGCCACCAACTGTGGAACTGCTATTCAGAAAGGATTAAGATTACCTATTATAAGATGATTTTAGTTTGATAAATATGGATTAGAATTATTCAATTCGTGCTTTACGTTGCAGTTAACCACTAGTATTGGTTTTAGTATTAATCGCTTAAGATAATCTAAAGTGCTATCAAATTTGAAAATTGCATTCGGTATTGAGCAATCTTATATGTATTTTCGTATAGCTTTTACTCATAACCTACTAATTTTGGACTTTACGCGGCATTAGCTGGTAGTGTAGCATAACCTAGTATATTCTTTAAGGCAAGGTTTTTACCGCCGCCCGCCTTGTATTTTAGTGCTCCAGAATTGCTGTGAGCATTTTCAATAATATTATTAGTATTGCTTTTATTAATTATTTTGAACTTGGTTTTTTTTAATGATATCACAACATAATCGGGTTAAGCCTTGCGTAAAGAACGACCCTTTGTACCACGTAACTCAGTCTCTCTCGTCTCTTTTTATTTTTTTTAGGTAAAATACGTTTAGTGCATATGTAACAATGTTAACCCTATTTCATATCGGTATCTTGTTTTCTATAGTAGTCTAGACTGAATTATTGTAGACTGGATTTTTTTTATTTCCTTTTTACAGTAGGTATTAACGTTAAACGCTCCTGTCAAAGCCTTGTTACTAACTTGCGACTTTAGAAAAGGGGTAACAGTGTTTTTTATTTTAATTGTTAGAACGACGTGAAGTTATTTTTATTGAATTTGGAAAAGTTAATCTTGTTTACATAGATCCAAGATTTGTGCTGTTTGGCTATAGATATATATACAAAGTCAGTTCTTGTGAACCGTAAATTAGGCAAGTACATTAAGTGACCTGTCCAGTGAGGGCTACATAACCAAATTTTTTTGCGACAATTTCCTTTTGTTTCGATTTTTCAGTAAACCGAAACATTCCGCCTACAGGGAGCTTCTTCTCAGTACCTTTGCCTTGAATGGATTATAGAGATGCTATGTCAGTCGTCTAGGTCCGCTACTCTTCTCTTTTCAGGTCAATATAGGGACAGTGAAAACTATCTGCCCTCAGTGTCGATTGGGTGGTTGGGGCGAGCAGAGAAAGCCAAACATCTGTCTCTTCCCAATGGATGTAGGTAAGTGGTGTAAAATTCCCTTAAGAACTGAATGTGTGCTACGGCCTTTTGATTTGTAGGCACGAAAAATTTTGTATATGGCTGGTGGCAGCGGCAGGTCTTCGTGGAACCTCCCCACACTCTCCGCCAATAGCCGAGGCGAGCTAGCCTGCCGCCCTGCAGTCAACGCTGCCCACCGAGTGATCTGTCAGCTCATGTTGGCAGGTCTGGACTTCACGTCCAAGCAAATCACTCTCAACATAGTATCATAACAAGCCATTAAATTGATGCTTCGAATATACAATACTAACTAGTATCTAGATCTTCAATGGATCCTACTACTGTGATAAAAAAATGAGGTGAATTTTTCATTTAAACTACGCGGGTTGGTATACTAAGAAATCATAAAATAATTTTTTTTTTTGGATTGGTAGTTGTTTCTATGACATCTATCAAGACCTCCGAGAATACATCCCAAGCCATGAAACAGAAATCTATATGTATACGTTGTAGGTCCGTTTTCTAAAATGTTCTATATATTGATACTTATGGAAAAGTGCCAAACATTGACTTTATATATGCCATAGACCCTAAACTACTATCCTTACAGCAAAATATTCTTCTGAGGAACCATAATGATGTGCGTAACCTTATCGCAATTATTACGGGGCACTGCTATTTCGGTAAACATGCAGAGTGCACTCAAGCTCCAAACAATGAGGAAGAAGTTGAAGGCGTTCAGAACCTGTTGTGTAAATGCCTTATCCTTGCCAAGCGTAGGAGAATGTGCTTCAGTAAATTATGGGGAGCTGGCAGACAAGGAGTTGGGGAACCTGGTAAGGTTCATTAACTCTTATGGCTGGTTTCAGCGTACTTCCTAAATCTGCTGTGTTTTCTGCAGGTAAGGACCACAAATGGTCTAAGTGAGGTAGATCACAGGTGTCGCGCGATAGCCACCACTGTAACCTAACCTAACCTAATTATGGAGACGTAAAACACTATTAGGGGTGTATTTCACTCTTAAATGATCCCAATGCAAGGGTTTCCGATTTGTCCTATTCACCAGAATTTAATACCAAACTAAGGATTTACCTTACTATGTGGAATCCAGTGTGTATCTAATTTAAATTCAGAAATTTGACATTTCAAATGTCTTTATAACGTGTTTATCTAACCTCCCCCATATACAGAAATATAAAATTACTTAAAGATAATTGGCTACTGTCGAGGTTCCTTTCGGCTATCACTATAGCAATGACAGCAGTATAAATCAGTTTTGTTTTTTCCATTTTGACCTGTAAGCCATAGTCGCTTGCACTTTTGTAAAACCTATCTGAAGTGTTTCTTCGATTATTTTGGGTACTGATGTTAAATATGCACCAGAGTAGAAAAGGAAGTACGCCATATTGCTTATAACCCCTCCCCACCATGAATCTGACTAAGTGGTGATTTCCCCACTCCATGGTGATTAGTAATCTTAGTCTTAGCATCTGGCAAAACAATGAATGGGGGTGAACCTAACAAAAGCCATTTGAATACATCCAGAAGCTGCCATAGATTGATTCACCAACAATCTTCAGTTCAATTCAATGAACCAGCTGAATGGAGAGTAGCATTAATCGAAGTTCAAGGGAAATTTTTTAAGAGACGTGTAAAAAGCAAGGTGAGATCTATGAAAACTTTAAGTCTACTTATACCGTCCTACAAGGCATCCAGAATAAAGAGGTAATCTCCACGCCCGCACATAGACACATATTCCAAAATTCCTGCCCTACCCGAACTGCAAGCCAGTTGGCATTAGAAGGATTTGCGCAACCATTCAATGAAATTGTAATGACAAAAAAATGTTTTCAATGGGAATTTCAAAGCCAACGTCATTTTTTCTCAGGTATAATTCATTGCAAGTCTTCGAAAATCATATGTGTACCTGTCGTACACGTTTGCTTCATGGGCATTACATGCATATTAATATATACAGGGAATTCACTGCTATAGGAATGTGTATAAGTACTTGAGGAAGGAGGGGTGCTGTGGTGCTGGCGTGCCCGACCAGTACATGAAATTAATTACACACAGTACGACAGCCTAGCACTGCTATCAAAGCGCACAATAATAGTGATTATGACTTGATGTCAACGACTGAGTAATTAATGTTCAGAGGAGCCCTAGTAAGTTATATGAAAGTATTTATGTAGATGATGTATGTGTGTGTGCAGGGGGGGGGGGCTACTACACTCATATTATATAAGACCTAGGCCAAGAGCGTATATAGCAAATCATTGGATGTTTGGTTGGCCGGGGTGTATGGGTACAGCATAATTTTATAACTCCTCTAAGGACAATTATGCACTCTAATGGCCCACTAAAATTAGCCTTAAATTTGTGTAGCGGATTGCAAATAAAACGGTGGTTAAGCATTATTTTGTGTGTAGTGTACTGCAGTGAAAATTGTTTGATTACAGTCGTAAATATCTTTTTGTATGTCCGTACATTCGTCTATGGTAGTGGGACTGATATACCTTAATTATACGAAAAAATTATTAAGTGCTCTATTCAAGGTGAACTAATTGATTTTACCACCGTTTTTCCGTATCGAATCTCCTTCTTTCACCATCGTATTTTTTCAAAATAAAATTAATTTCATCAATATTTTTTCAAATGATACTCTTAAAATCGCCACAGGCCAACACACCTGGAGACGTCTACGCAAATTGATCGGCCGGGTTTAATTATCGCAAGATTATTTTTATGTTCCGCCGCCACAATTTGCAAACGAAATTTTCGCACTATACATAAAAAAAAAATGTTTTCATGTTTGACGAATTTATAAACATGATTCTGTCCAATGAGGAGGTGTGTGCTACTCAAGAGCATCCCGTGGACTCTAGAGGTGTGCTAAAATTTGCCGTAATGGCCTTAATGACAAATCGAATTGATTTGATTTTTCTTTTGATTTTTTTTTTTCTGTGATGGCTTGTATGTGCCACTTGCCAACTTCTGGTCTTTATTTTTTACAGTCTAAAACAGAAAAAAACATTTTTTTTATGCTTTCAAGATCAGCTATTAAAGTGAAAAAATACACATGAAATTTTTTAAACGTTTTCAAGTAGCATTTTTAATGATTGCTCTACATTGCCAGAAGAACATGGAGTCAGAGTCAGAGAGTAAGAGAGCGACAATTTTAGACACAGAGATATATTTCAGTGTTGAAACAATTTTTCCCGTTCTTATACCAAGTGATTCCCCTTGAGAACTAACTTTTAATATTAGGCTAAATATTTAGTGCTCAGCGGATAGACAAAAGTCCGACAGATCTATTAAAAATAGGCCAGCAATTATCAGCAAAAATACTCGAACCAATCTTGGAAAGATCATGAAAATCCTGTAACTTCTTATTGGATTAGACACGGAACATATTTGACCACGAGCGTAATTCCATGGTGACTAACATAACGGATGAATGATTTTTTTTAATATCTTTTCTATCACACTAACTTTATTTTTGTCAAAATGTCTTATTCTTATTCTTCTTTGGACAGGTGGTTTTATGCAGGTAAATAAAAAAAAAGATTAATTATTATTTGACATTTAGAGAGCATTTTGTTCAATGTGACTAACATAACAGATTTGCAACTAATTTTTTTCCTCTGATAGTATCTTGTGAAAGGTTTAGTTTATATTATTAAGTGCGAATTTGACACAAATTTTAATTATAACACAAAAATATAAAGTTTTGATAAATTTTACCTGTGACTAACATAACATGTGGTCACATGGTCATCGACGAACCAATAGACTGTCCGTTGATATCATTCAGTGACCCTAGTGATATTAACAATCCATCTGACAGTCCGAAGAATTATAGTAATCCTTTAGTAGAGGCAGCGAACCTAATAGATTTCTCTGCAGATTTTCAAGCTTCCGTTTCACAGACATTTTACTAGACACTTCTTTAGAAGAACCCCTGATTTTTGACATCCCGTTAACACCAATTGTACATTATTCAAGCAATGTTGCTGAGCGGGAGGTTCAGTCTGATACGTATTCGATATTAAGGCGGCCACCAAGCTCTGCGATGACGAGTGGGCGTAAGTCAGCTTTCTATCCATTGACACCGTATCACCTGCATCTACAAAATTACAATAAGGTGCGAGACCGCATTTTCTTCTGGGTGGTAGAGCTTGCTGGAATTATGATCCCAGATTCGGGCATTAATAGAAGAAAGAACGATCAACTGTTCGGTGGCGTGAGTATTGCCGACGAATTAGATCTGAACGAAAGAAATTGGCCCAAATTTCAGTGTCCGATGCCAGATGACATTCGGCCGTATTCCGAAGTAAAGTTACTCGGGCGAACTGTGACTGGGCTGCTTGATAGTGCAACTATCAGCATCCTAGGCTGAGGAGCTCTGGAGAAGCTAGCTGACGCAGATGTCAAATGGAGGAGGTATCACATGCAAGTGCAGGTAGATAATGGTGCCATGATGTATGTTCATGGACATGCTCACACAAGCACTACATCTGGGAATAGACTTCCGGCGTCTATTTAGGTTGACTTCAGATGTTCTGGGTATAGTTGCGGAAGTGATGCCAAGCCAATTAGCTGCCTCTGACACTGACCGCCATGTTCTTCTGTTCAAGACAATCAGCGTCTCGAAGCCACCAAACACATTTTTCCGTCCTTCGCTTATTTAGGCTTAGGAAAGACATCTCTTGTCACTCACAAGATCGAGACGAAAACGATGCAACTCCGATAAAACAGAGATTTTATCCGATTTTACCGGTAGTGCAGAGTAGAGTTTGATGGACGCCGATTTAGAGCGAATGCTGTCGGTGGGTGTGATACAGGAGAGCCAGAGTCCTTGAACCTCTCCAGTAGTTCTAGTGAGGAAGCCTGGAAAGGTTCGGCTTTGCACTGCCACAGATAGACTCGCTTCTGAGTCGGCAAGCCTGTACCCCAAAGACGCTTTCTGGCAGATCCCATTAGACGCTGATTCCAGAGAAAAGACCGCTTTTACAGTACCAGGTCTTCCTATCTGTCAGTACACAGTGATGCCATTCGGCCTATGCAACGCCCCACAAACTATGTGCCATCTAATGGACAAAGTCATCCCGTCGGATCTTCGTGAGAACGTTCTCAACTATTTAGACGATCTGTTAATTTTGTTACAAGACTTTGGTGTTCATCTTGTTCAACTAGCTCGCGTAGCGGATTGTTTGAGGAAAGCTGGCCTCACTATCAACGTAGAGAAGAGTAAGTTCTGTATTACAGGGACAAAATATTTGGGTTTCATTGTTGGGAAAGGAGGAAAAAGAACATACCCCGATAAGATCTCATCCATGGTGGTCTACCCGTCAACTAAAAATGTTCGGCAAGACCGATGTCTACTAGTTATGGCGGGATGAATATGTGGCCAGTCACATGTTCTCAGCACTTCAGCTCAAAATAATTGAGTGTTGCCAATTCAAAAAAAAAAAAAACACATTTTTTACATAAAGTGGGAAAATTATTTATAAATGAGAAATTAAGCAGATATTTATTTATTCTCAAAATAATTTCAATGTTTGTTCAAGATAGTTACTTCATAAATAATCATGTTATGTTAGTCACAAGCAGTGGTGTTATGTTGGTCACATGTACTGTTAACAGAAAAAAAGAAAATTATTTTTGTTCAATGACATCTATCTAACTGTAACCATCACATTGAAGACATCAAGGGAAAAAAAGTAAAAAAGATATGATTTTCTGGAAGGAATGCAACTTTCTTTATATTTTTGTGACTAACATAACAAGTAAATCAGAATGAACATTATTTATCTTTGCGAATATTAATTTTTATGTCAATCACAAAAAAAAAAGATATTTTTCTAAACAGAAGAAGGAACATATTTTAACGACAAAACTAATTGAATTGTTAGGTGCAGTCTTTTTGATAAAATATGAATATGAAAACTTTGGAAAATAATAAGACATTTTTGATAACTGAATATGTCATGTTAGCAGCCTTTTTTTTTATGGATTTGGAGTAATATTTTGTAAAAACTAAGCTAAATTCTAAAAATTCAAGAAATTATCTTTAAAATGATATATAACACTATACATATATTGAAAGATGAAAAAATGCTCTCTGGGTTGACATTTACTGTAATATAAATTAATCTTTATTCGCTGAGGATTGTGAATCTCTGTCTTGAGAATGCCTTTATGCTTGCACTTCAGTAGATGGTCAAGTTAAAATTCTTAACAAAAAAATAAATAAAATTTCTGAAAGAAAAATCTTCATGTTTTTGGTTGAAATATTATTCTGACTGTAACACCATCTGGTGACTAGTACCGCTCTTTCATGGTGAACTTGCAGTCGTCTTCTTCCATTTTGAAAATAACTGCCAATTGTTCGTAGTATTTCTTGACGTTTGTAAATGAATGACGTTCGCTTGGCAAAAAAAATAAATACGCTCGTGTAAGTTGAGAAAATTTGCAATAAAATGACAAATTTCGTGATTTTATATTATTTAGAAGTGAAGTGAATACAATATACAAGAAAAAATATTATTATTTTATCATCAACAATTTACTTTTTGAACAACAGGGGCCGCAGTAACCATTGTTCAATTCAAGATGCAACAATTGATCCAGAAGTTAAAAACTGACGGGAAATCCTATCGAAATATTACTGCAATGGTCGGATGCTCTTTATGTATGGTGGAAAATGCGCTTAAACCGAAAAAAATCAACCGAAAATCGAGGGAGGCCACGAAAAACTACAAAAAGAATGGATCACAGAAAGTCGTCTTGAAATCTAAGAATTAGATCCTTTTGCGTCGTCCTCTACGATTTTGAGTGAAGTTAAGGCAAATGTGAGTACACGAACAGTAAGAAGATTTTTGGTAGAAAACATGCTTCCTTCAAGATCGCCCAGGAAAGTCCCACTTCTTAGAAATAGAAACATCAAGCAAAGAAAAAGCTTCGCCATCGATCACCCAAACTATGGTTCGGCGATGAGGGTATAAAAAAATGGTGAAATATCCTATGGAGGGAGCGACGAGTGCAAATTTAATTTGTTCAGATCGAATGGGAAGCAGTATGTAAGACGTCCTCCCAACAAAGCATTTGATCCTCGGTACACGAAAGAAACAGTTAAGCATGGCGGAGGCAGCCATATCGTTTGGGCATGTTTCTCTTGGTATGGTGTGGGTCCTATACACTTAATTGAAGGAATTATGACCAAGGAAACTTTCATCAAAATACTTGAAGATGTAATGCTGCCTCATTCTGATGACAATATGCCTTTGCGTACAAAAAATACAGCAAAGGTAACAAAGGAATGGTTTGCTGCAAAAAAAATTAGGATTTTGAATTGGCTAGCCCAATCTCCGGATATAAGTGCCATTGGAAGTGCCTTGTGGAAAGAAGTTAAGGATATTGCTGCTAGCAAGAGATCAACAAATAAAAAAAAATTGGCGGTCGGTAAAAGCGGCGTGGGAATCCATACCAGTATCGACATGCCAAAAATTAGTTGGGTCTATGCCGAAAAGGTGTAGTCACGCATCTCAATGCAGCCAAGTTTGCTTCTAACATATCCTCGAAAAAATTGTGGGCTAATCTTAAGAGGTCTGGTGTCTTAGGCAAAAATGCAAACTCTCATTTTGCATCAGTGAACGCGACTACTGTATTTAGAACCGATTCTCGTTCTTCATCTGGTTTTGACAACCAGTTATCTAATAATCGGCCTTTTAGTTTCAGTTGCGTTGATAAATTTGCCCTAGATAACTAAGCCACTCTTACATATATTTATAAAATTTGTGTTACGTTTTCACACAATTTTCGTCACATTGAAAGGTGGCAGTGACTTTGCCAGTGTCAAAAGTAAATAAAGCGAAAGATCCTAGTGACTATCGGCAGCCAATTAGTTTGTTGTTGTGTTACTTAGGGAAAGTATTAGAAAAATTTATGTCACGACAAATAGCATATTACTTGGACGCATATAGTCTATTGAGTCCCTTCTAGTCTGGCTTCCGGAAGTCTCATAGTTATGAGACAGCTCTTATTGGTGTTACGACAGATATTTGGAAATCCCTCGTTATGAATCACGTTAATTCTGCTTGACTGCTATCGAAGCTGGGATTACAATTTAGCTACCTATCGTCTTCTATAGCACTTATTGATAGCTTCTTATCAGGTCGACATAAATACGCCAAAATAGGTAATACTAAATCTGATGTTTTGCAACTTTACTGTGATGTACTCCATGCCTCAATCCTTGGTCCACTGTTGTACATCAATGATTTTTCTGATGTTGTTGAGAATTGTAACGTACACCTATATGATGATGATGTACAGCTCTATCTTAGTCGACCTATTGGCCTGTCTCTGAAGACTACATTGATCGTATGAATTCAGACTTAGAGAAGGTCTCAATATGGGCTAATTTGAACTGTTTGAGTTTGAATCCTCACAATTCTAAATGTATTCGTTTTTATCGAAATGATCTTACTTGTCTGGTTCTCCTTTCCATTACACATCTTGGTGTCTTAATTTCTTCTTGGGAGCGTGTGAAAAACTTACATGTGTATATGAATACTAAGATGAAATGCTCTGATCATATAGGATATATAATTGGTAAAATATATGGTGGTTTTGGATTCTGCTAATCTTATGTCTATAAACACTCGAATGCGTTTGGTAAGATCACTTCTTCTTCTTCTTCATTTCATTAATGGTAAATTGCTCTTCCCTCACTTGGGCTCTGTTTGTTCAGGAAGGCTAAATGTGACGTTCAATGATTTATTTATGCTCTTAGTCGATATGATCAAATTTCCTTGTACAAAATCAAATTAATCGGAGTGTTCCCTCACTGAGCTCGCTCCTCCATCACCGATTACAGGCTTTAAATTTGTGAATTTAATTAATTAATGTAATTTGAATATTTTTGTTATTCTGAATTTTATTTTTTCCTTTCCATTATTAATCCCAGGGTCTCTCCTAGTGTAATTTAAAAATGAACCACTGTTTTGTGTACTATAAAAGAATCTGTATCGATTTTTGTGTACAGTTGTTTGAATAAAACCGAATTGAATTGAATTGAACTCATGAATCATCAATCTTCCAAAAAAAAAAAAGAAGGAGCTTTACAGATTCCAAAGAATAATCGACGATGGGGTAATCCTGTAATATGTAATTTTGGAAAGAATGAATGAAAAATAACATTCATTTTAGCATATGTAGATCATATTCCCGCTCGTGGATCAATCTATGGAGTATCATATCAATCCAGTTTTAGATAGCTTTCATGGATAATGAGAAGAGTTTCGATTCGATTTGCAGAAATCGATAAAAATTCTTGAGAGCAACTTTGCATGCAGAGTTCAAAATAATATTAGATTGCCTGACAACTTTAATTTGAATGGAATTAGATAAAGATGTTTGCTCTCGAATCTTCTATTTTGAGCTATACTCAGTGACCTCAGTGAGGATTGCTAGACTGATCTCGATTATGCTAATGGTAACTGGATTCTGGCCCATCCACAAAATTATTGAAAAATTTGCACTAAAAATACTAGCAACGATATCGAAAGTCCTTGAGATACTAATAGCGGACCAAATTTCCACTCACGTTGACTCTAACAATCTACTGTCAAACCGACAATCTGGATTCAGGAGATATCATTCAACCAGCATTGCCCTTCTAGATGTTGCACAAAGGCATCCACGATCTCTGTGATAAAGATAACTGTGTGATTCTCGTGCTACAGGACTTCAGTAAGGCTTCCGTAAGGATTCCGTTCCCCATACTCTGCTGATTGACAAGTTCCGTACGCGTTTTGCATTCTCAACATCTACCTGTGGATTGATCGAGTGCTATCTGAGGCATAGATAGTTCATGGTAAAATACAAAGACTTTTACTCCTCATTGAGACCGGTAACCGATGAAGTGCCACAGGGAGCGATGTTGGCACCACTCTTGTTCACGCTCTTCATCAACGATGTCACTACTGTTTTGAACTAGTGTGCATTTCCACATATATGCAGACGATTTCCAGATATACTCTGGTGCTCCTGGGGACAATCTCAGTGAGGCCGCGGCAACTACTAATATGATCTGCTAAATACAACGGTCTGTCCCTCAATCCTTCCAATACTTAGGCCATCGTGTCAGAAACATCACCAACCTATCTTTCCAATCCCAATATTCATCTTTTGGGCCACCCTATTACACTCTTTACTAAGCCGATCCTAAGTCTCAGGCTCTTCATGGGTTCAGGTCTCACTTGCGAACCTCAGGTAAATAGGATTTGCTATAGGGTATATTGTAGTTTGCGCTCGCTTTACGCTGCTGCCCAGCATATTGATCTGCTCACCCGTACAAGGCTCTTCTCGGCCCTGATTCTACAGCTTTTTTTCTATGTTGACGTAGGCCTCTTTCTCATCTCTAATGGTAATTTTTTTAAATTAGTCCGTACATTCAAGGCCTGCGCTAGACACGTTTTCGGTTTCAAACGAAGTTCACAAATGCCCTCACTGTTCCATGGCAATGCTTCTTTTTTGTCCTCCCCAGGGTTCATACGCAGTTTGGAGGAAAAGCTGGGTTTTTGATTGGGGCCATTTTTTGGAAGAGTATGTCAGATGAGGCTAAACGCAGCCCTTCACTGAATTCATTTAAGTCTGAAGCTCTGGACTTCTCGACAGCAGCTATCTGATGGCGTTCCGCCTTGCTATCAATATTGCCTCCGGTTTACCTTACTTTTTACACTGGTTCCCTCACAACCTACTGTTGCAAAATTGAATATGTCCCGTGTTATCTTAACTAAACTTAACTTTTTTAAACTATCTGCACATAACCCCAAATTAATCAAATTAATCTATTTCTAAGACTCGATGAAAATATGTTAATTCTGCCAGGTGCCCTGCGCACTGGACTATGCTATATATTAGGCCCCTATTTTTCTTTTTTATTTTGTACTCGTTTTTGATGTATTATGAACTTTTCGGATAAGAAAAGTGGATTAGTTCTACGAAATATGGCCATATGGCAACAAGTCCTTTTTATCGTACACCCTTGCGGATAGGTCCAGTTGACCAAAGTGATTTCATATCACACATCAAAGTGGTTTCACCATTGTTTGTCAATAGCAAAATAAATAAAGAACTTCGGCTTTCTAGACTTGACATTTCAGACGAAAGTAGGACATCTACTTCTATGTTCACTATGTTAACTTTACCTTACATTTGTAATGTCTCCGTTAAAATTTCTTTTAAAGCAAACCCTTCGACCGAGCAATATTGACTTCTTTTTTATTCAATGTAAGTTTCCCATTTTTACATGAAAGTCTCATTTATAACAGAGTTAATAAAAGCAATAAAAAAATTAACCTCCCCCCGTCTTTTAAATATTGCAACAAGTCGCCCGGCGCGATAGATTGAACTTGTGTTGTTCAGAAGAGGAGAAACCACCTTAAAATTTGTGTATTTTACTACTACTGCACAAAAGCGACAGAGCAAGCAAGCAATGCTGAGTATCCAACCCTAACACACCCCGAAATCGATAGTCAACAACAAGGGCCGACAGATATATTCAATCTCCAGTGAAAACGTAGCCAACAAGGGTTGTCTTGTCACATAAACAAAGTCCTCCCTCAAATACATTTGACAGCTCTAGACTAGATTCGATTCGTTTTTCCTAAAATCTAGGGCAGGCTAATAAATTCTTAATCTTCACTTTTAAATGATGCTTTACAACATCTTAATGAAATTATAAAAGTGAAGAAAATTTCAATTTACCTGTGGTAGATTGGCATTAATTTGCCTCTGAAGACTATCTCGTTCTTTTTCGGCATCCTGTAATTTCATTTCAGACTCGCTGAGACGTTCTTGGGCCTCCCGCAAGCTATCCATTAGCTTATCCCGTTCATCAAGCATTGATACCATAAGTTGTTCGAAGTTAGCATCCTCGCCACTAAATTGCGAGGATCTCTGAGAGATGCTATCCTCAGATATGGTTGGCATCACGTCGCACATCATGTTCCACATTTTGCTTTAAGCAGTATAGCACCGCTCGATTTTAACTATAAGAAAAATCACATAGACAACGAGACAAAATCGCTTTGATGTTGATGATGGAGATGACGCGACGGCCGGCGGTAGTAGTAGCAAAATATGTAGCGACGACAACGATAACACACCAAAACAACTTGAAGAAATCTCGATAGCATCCCGTCCCGAATGTAGATTTCTTGCGACACACTGCAGCAATCAGCTTATCTCTGGGATTCTTGTGATTCATGAACAACGGATTTTATTAATACACACAATAAAAACACACAACACATGGAGCACCGGTTGTAACAAAAAAACTCTTTCACTTATTCCATAACCGATTTTAGGATTATTTCGCCCATTTTCATTCAGAAACTGCACTTTTAAAAAAAAAAATCAACTCTGATTATGGCCTGTCGCGTTGTGGGTAGATATGATTTATACTAGTGCACTCGTCTACAGCATTTTCATTTTACGTAAATTCCATTAGTGACCGCTTAGATTGTATTCTTATGGGGCTAATAATTCACTTCTAGAGCCCCAATTATGCAAAACTAAGCGGTTCACATGTACAGAAACTTGTGTAAAAACTATGTAAGAGAAAAAAAAACTTTTTTCTACACCCCCGATTGATCCGTAACCAGTGAAGTTTCAATGCCGCCCGCAAAAAAAAAAAACACGCAACACACCTACTCGCCGGAACTAGTTTCCCGTTTTTTTAATGATACGAATTCAGTTATGCCATTCAATTATTGGACGTTTTGGCGGCACTTTTATCCAAAAAATTAAGTTTTTCTTTACCTTTTCGGTTTTCTTCACGGCACAAAAATCATAGCCCGGTCGCCATATTGTCAAATTTTTAGACGTCAAGTAAAAATTCCCAAAGTTGAAAAAATGAAAATTGGTAATTAATTTTTTATAGCGCTACCTATATGTGAATTTTTGTGCACCGTATCATATGTAGATGTCAGCTAGCTCGTTTCGTTAAAAGCGACACTCACGCCGCTCGCAGCAGCTGCGGAGAACAACGCTCGCCAATGAGCCCATCTATTGGGAAATATCTTAAGTTTTGCTTGACATGGAACTCATTTGACATTTCTCATTGATGTCCTGAGTGCGCGGTGTTTTTTTGTGCTTATTCTAAAGGTTTTGAGAAATTAATTATTTAAAACTTACTGCGAAATACCATAATTTTCTATACATAAAAAAAGACAAGTGACACATGGAGGTATGAATTTAGGAATAAAGCTGTCCGTTAAATCTAAATGTCAAGAAAGGGCATCCAACATAGAAGATTTCTGGCAGAGAGTGGAGGTATGTGGGACTCATCCAAAATCGTTGTATACTAAAATTTTCTGACCCATATAATTACAATATATTGTTTTCCTTTTTATTATAGAGTTGACAATATTGGATTTTGCTAATGCAACATCTCCTCGGGGTAAAATACGTAAGGCTGCATTGGGTGTAATAAATTCAAAAACTCTTGAGGATGATTTGCCAGAAGATGACTTCATGGAAGGTAATCAAATAAAACCTAGACGGCGTCGTACAAAAGATCATGAACAGCTTTCAAATCATGTATACAATGATTATATCACGGATATCTGGTGGCTAATATCGGAACATATAAATCCAGCGGATGTTGGTCGTTTTGCTTTAATCTGTAAAAAGACAGAGAACATAGTTGCCTCGGCAAGATTTTGGATTAGCTTGTATAAAAGATTTTATAAACCGCTGCATGATCTACCTATAGGCTTACGACCCGATTGCATTAAACGTCTAGGAGGATTACGTGCTAGAGTAATACGATCGCTTTACTATTTCTATCATCCATTCTCAGCAAGGTTGCATATTCGTCGAAACAATTTTGATTTCCTCAATGGCCTACAGTGTGTAGGAATGTGGCATAAGCAAGATGGTAAGACTTGGACTTATTGTTTTCAACTTTTTAATAGAGTGAAAACTAGACCACCACCTCCTCCAGCAGTAAATAATAATAATAGTAATGCAGACAGAGAAGGTGATGAGGATCGTGACGATGATGAAGAATTGGAAGCGTTTTTAGCTCAATTTAATAATATTTTTGAAAATCGAGATGAAGGACATCATATTCTTGTTGTAGTAGCTCAACGTTACTATCCTGTTTTGAATTTTTTTGGATCACAGAAAGTTTATCTTAGTGGAATACGTCAACCACTTTCTAGAGATTTAACACATTTCAAATTGGAAATTGATTTTTCAAATTACAGAAAACAGGCGATAGGAAGTGTTGCGTATCCCTCAGTTTTGAATATACGGGTCGTCAGCTGGTGGTGTCCAGATTATCATTTACTTTCCAATCCACTATGACTTTTTGGCTTAAAATTTGTTGAAGTTTTAGTTTTAATAAATATTTGTCAGTACAGATTCTCTGTTTTGTTTTTGCATTTTGCAGATATATCCGGTTTCTATTCTACGTGAATAAGTATAAACCGAAAATGGGAAGAGACTTGGAAATTGGTAGGAATTGATGCCCAAAATTGCATATTGGATGAACACGGCAATAACCAGACCATTTATTTGTGGGGTATTGAGAAACTATAAACATAAAGCAATACAGGCTCATCTCTTAAAATACAGAGATTGGCTATCTCTTTGCATCTGAATCTACAAAACAGGAAAAAGATAAAGCACCCTAGACTCAAGGCCTACAGGCGTGTCACTAGTAAAGAAAAAGTCACAGGAAATGGTTTATCTTCATCTGGTGAAAAAGATCCAAGGCCTCATATTCAGGATAACAATTATTTCAAGAAAAAGTGCTTCTCAACACTTCTAAAATTTCACAGGAATGAACTCTGGCGTTTAAGAGGGGCTAGACATTGCCAACTGAACACAATTGGGAGATTTTAATCTAAACTCTATGAAATTACGAAAAACGTACACAGAAGACTCACTCAGTCAAGGACAAAGTTAACAACAGATAATCAACAATTTTTAAGATCTCTTGATTTTAAGTTAACAAAATGAGTGAGACTTCTTAACTCACACAACTCCTTACTCCATCAGAAATGGATTCGAGTTCATTCAGAAATAAACTGTAGATCAGAGAGGTATAACACCATTATGTGAGCTATAAAGGCTAGAAAACCTCAATATTAAGGTTGACTTTGGCCGCAATGAGTTGGGTCCTTACCACCCTTCTTTATAACAATTTATTACTCAAAGAGGTATAGGATTTAGATGAATTTATACTTCCTTTTTATGGTTCTGTTAAGCATGCAAAAATTTCATCAGCTTGGTTGCTCTATGGAGAGGAGTCATCTGATACTCTCTTGTTCTATGGTAGATCGAGTCTGGCGGTCTTGTAATGTACCACTATAAGCTGATAGTAATCAGTTATAGCTTTTAATTAGGCATCCATTCAAGTACCAACAGCAATTTTGATCTTTTTGAGAATTTTGCAGTTCTCGTCAGTTTATTGTGCGTGGTACCTATGTCATTTCATCAAAAAATATTATGCATAAGAGGATCCCTAAACATTGGCAGCATCCGTGGTGTTTCAAGGCTTAAAAACCGCCAGTCTCTTAAAATGCATAATTTTAATGGGAATGTAATACAGTGTGGGATAAGAATTATTTATTTATTTATGTAATTTGGTCTGCAGAGTTTACCTCCTATAGACTATATGTTAATGACGATTTCCTGTAGCCCCTGACGGGTGGCCTTTACTTATATATTCCAATCAGGCTTCAGGCCAAAACACAGTTTTGTCACTGCTATGCTCAAAATATCTGATGATATACGAATTACCATCGCTTCAGATATTCTATCAATTCTGGTACTCTTAGATTTTTCGACGGCTTTTGATAGCGTTGAACTGTGGAGAGACTATCATCGTCATACGGCCTATAAGCTTATTGCCTCCTATGCTATGCTAGTAACAGATATCAGAGAGTTTTCTGTAGAAATCCACTCTTCAGCAGCATCGGAATCCCTTGTCCTCACCCTTCGGTCTAATTGAAGATAGTTGCAAAATTAATGATAATCTCTTTTCCATATATCGCTGGGACGCGAATAATAGACTATTTCTCAATGCCACTAAAAGACTAACGGAATTGTCATCTATAAGAACGAACTGGATACATCCTACTTCCCGCAGATCTTCTTGAGTAATAATGTTATAAAATTTAAAAATTCCTTCAATAAGATGGGTATAATCTTAAATAGTAGACTTACATTGTGCGACCACATAAACAGCCTTGTATCTAAAGTCTATGATGTTCTTCGCAAGCTTTCTGCCTCTGCTAACTTTTTGCATTTGTCTACAAGATTAAAAATCGTTAAATGTTTACCTATGGCTTTGAAATCTGTATCAATGAGGAAATTGACTGTTGCTGTAAGATATGCATACAACCTGTGCGACGATATGATCATGTATCATCATATGTTAAAAACGTATTTGGATGTGTACTACACTCATATCTCAAGTATCGAGCGGTCCTATTACTCTTTAATTTGATTTGCTCTCATAGACCTGAGTACTTGTATGAAAAAATTAGCTTTACTCGTTCTAACTGTACGCTAAACTTGTTGTTGCTACAGGACGGCAATTTTTTGTCGGGACCATCAGACTGTGAAATGATCTCCCATTTGAATTAAGACGTGGCAGTTGGGGGAACAGCTTCCGACGAAATATTTTCTTATATTTTTCGAATTTATAGTTATAACTAAAATACATCTGCTTTAAAATTTTAAATCAATCTGTAGAGATAAGTGACTGAATATATTTCTCCATCATTCCAGACTAAATTAGAAATTAGCATTTTCATTCATTATTTGTTTCTTGCTGTGCACATCCACCAACACATAATTAGAAGTGAAGACTTAATAACAATATTTTCCCGTAACAATCATATATTTGCGCTGGCCCATTTTTCACTTGAAGCCTCTCATTCAAGCCTGTTCGACTGACTGATCGCAGTCTTATTATCATCCATAATGTCATTGGAACTTACAAAGCCACCATAAAGTTTATCATTTACACAACATGCAAGAATTGGCCTCCAAACTATAGAGAGCAGTGGAAGTTTTCCGTTCAAGCCAAAAAATCGAACGATGATGGTATACTGCAAGTATCACAGCACCCTTAAATCTCTCTATTTGTAGGTAACTCTCTTAAAATAAAACAAGACTTATAACAATACTGAAAAGTTTTAATAATTTTACCCATCAATTTTGTGACAATAGTGTTTTGTATCAAAGAAAAAACCGGATATTTAGCGGTGAATGTAAACAATTCGAGCGCACATTTATAAAAAAAATGCCCAATAGGAAAGGTGAGCACATTACAAAGATCACAAAAGACATTTACACAACAAATTTCTCAGCGTAAAATATTAGGAAAGCATCACCTTCGTCTTCGAGACAATATACCTGCACAGAGATACATATACAATTGTACTCCAATGAGTTTAGTTTATATCTAAAAAAGTATAGATACAAACACGCTTATTGTAACTAGTCTAGATTTTGTCTTACAGTAAATACAAATTAGTAAAAATTTCATAGATTTTGTTTTTTTTTTTTATACAATCAGTATCAGCTAGATTTGGTGCACGATTTAGCATCCAGAAAAAAAATTTGTTTTTATTTATTTTTGGTTTCAAGTAACATTTTTGTTTTTAGTCAGTTTTAAGGCCACATTGCTTTCTCTTAATCCTTGCATATGGACCGACAGCTGGATCCATTACAAAATCATACAGAACTCTTACCCAGGATGTATGCTGAGGCATTGTATCATAGAATTCGGGTGCAATCTTTTTTACTTCTGGCAATCGACTACCAGGAACAGCTGGAAAATCATGATGTTCATTATGATAGCCAACGTTGAATGTAATCCAATTCAATGGTCCATAATATGAGTAAGTTTCAAATCCTTTAGCAAACATATAATGTTCTGATATAAAATGTCCAGCAACTGGATGAAGTCCCATAGCCAATACGGAACCGATAACAAGATAAGCAAGAGCTCGCCATCCAAAAAAATAGACAACGATTGCATCGAAACAAATCTGAATGACAGCATTCACATATTCTAATTTAGTCGGTGGCTTAGGGTTAACAATAAGCGGCCGAAATATGTAGAAAAACGGTTGTAAAATAACCCAGAAAATTTTTCCAATAGTTGTACAAAACATTTTAGCCTCTAGTAGTGTTGGTATATCAGTGTCGACAATATCCTGTCCTTGGTATCTATGATGTTCTAGATGATATTTTTTGAATGAAATCGACATAGGCAATCCAATTGGAAGATTACAAAAGAATCCCAATAATCTGTTGGCCATGGGTCGAGAATGACCAAAGGCAAGATTATGTGAAATTTCATGTACCGCCAACATTAGTGAATGATTTATGATTCCACCAAAACAATATGCGACCAGAAATATTACCGGCCACGATTGATTTTTCATTATGAATAACATAAGAATTTGCACCAGAACCATTCCACTGGCGACATATTTAAATTGCGGATCACATCCAAATAATTTCTTTATTTGCGGATATTTTTCTAGAATAATCTTTCGCCTACTTGCATGTGGCTCTTCAGTGTAGGACCATTCAAAATCATCACGAGAAACATGTTGCCCCATTTGTATGTATGAATGTAATTATGTTTTTGCTCCCCAGCTACTATATAAAAATTAAATTCTATTAGCACTGCAATTTTTTGGTTTCGAGTCGTCTTCAGTTTTTGGATCAGTTGATGATGCACAAAAAAAATAAACAAAACTATTGGAAATTGGAGGCACAGAAGTCACTCCCTAAATCTAGAAAAAATTTCTAAGCGAATTTTTGTGAAATGTCAAAATAAAACTATATACGCAACGCAACGCAACGCACGTAGAAGGTTGATTAAATTTAGAACTGCTCTGTGGTGCTGTCTGTCTGCTGTTTGGGGTGGGAAAACATATGATTTTATGCCGGCTGTTGTTGCGACGCATCCACAAGGAGGATTGTTGCATGAGCGTTGTTATCCGTTCGTGATACCGTTATTTTCATTAATTAATCAACAAGGTCGGTGTTAGGATTTTTTATTTTCTTTGTTGGCCACCACAAGCATAATGTTTTTGCTAATTTATTTCCAACTTTACTTTCATTCAATTTAATGACAGTAGAATAACAGCAGAGAGCAAGTTATCAGTGAGGTGCGATTGTGTTAATTGGTAAATTAGTATTTCCTCGTGATAAGAAAAATTCCAAGAAAAAGGTGTGATCCTGAGTTCATTTACAGGTGAGTGAGTTACTTAATGTAGATATTTAGTTTTCTCTACACCTAATCACTTTTGAAGGCGCTTGAATGCATCGAAATTTACTTGTTTTTTCTTTTGTCTTGAAGGAGTCTCCCGAACTCTCAATGTGATTGAACTACAAAATGTCAGCGCGAATATTGAAATTAGTAGTAACACTTTCACCGATTGGCAGAATGCTTATGCACGACTAAACTCGACTGATTGAACTGTGAAAATTACTAGCGGATTGATAAAAGATAAGCAAGCGGCACAAATCTGACTCAGAGCAGATTTAGTGATGTCTCAACTCAAACAGCAGTTGTCGTTGTTGCATATGCATTTTGCTTATTGTTTTCTGTAACTGGATATGATTTTTGATAATATTAGAAAATCTTATTACTTCAATATAGAACCTTATCAGTAGTGTGGTACACCGCGTTGATATTTTGCTTTTATAAATAAAGCCAACAAAGCGATTTTCATGCGGATACCAGCCCAGTAAGACTAGATTTTTTTTTTGAATTTAATAAAAACGGAAAATCAGTTCAAATTCACAATTTCATCAGTGACAGAAATACTTTTTCTCATAAATGTATGATCCTGATTTCCCTAAGGATAAAGCAATTCGCAATAAAATGCAAATCATTTTCTGTAGCTGTCATTTTGCACAGATTACATTCGATTCAATATTTTCCTTTGTTCTTTGATAATTCAAAATCTCTTTCCTCACTGGAAAGCGGTAAAATTTGGATTGGATATAGTTAAGCTTGAATATCGGTGGCTTAATGTCAGAACAGTGTAAATACAATTTTGCCCATGTTGATTTAGGAATGTAATAAGGAGGATAAGACCTGAAACATCCTTGTGATACAATTTTTTACATGTATGTAGATACATGCTTCTGACAATAAGCCATCGATATGTTTCGCATGTTTGCCAAAGTGGCAGTGTCCTGTGATAACTGTAGTAAGACTATGGAAGTCATTCTGGTTCTTCCTTAGCATAGTTTCTGTTCTCCTGGGCCACATTTTGGCGGCTATAGCACAGCCTTTAAATAGCGTGTGCTGATAATTCAGGCGCTTAGCGGCATTCTAAGCCCAAAACTGTCGAACGGAGAAAAGGAACTTTTATGATGGATGGATTGAAAAAAGGTTGAGTCCCCCGGGGAGGACTCTGGAACTTAGGCATTGGAAGGCCAATTGTTCACCTCCAGACTTATGAGCGATAGCTTTAACGCTTTAACAAAATTCAGAATTAGCCCCAACCCTCCCTGCCTGCTTCGTTCAGTTCTACCAGGAGGTGTGAGCCAAAGAACCTGTACCGCTTTCCGGAGAGAGCCGTACAGTAACACAAGAAGTGAGCTACCGTTTCGGGTTGCTCTCTGCATCCTCTACATATAGGATAATCAAACAAAGTCTCATCTTGTGTAGGTAACCCCTGAGAATTGACATAAGTGTTCTCAGAGTTGGCTTGCTCAGCCCCAAATATCTTTTTCGTCAGATTTGGGTTACGTTTACCCCACAGTTCCTTAGTAGTTCTGCTCGAGGGATCATCCAGCCAAAGGTGACTGTGGTGGGCGGTGCCAGTCAGCGCCCAGGCCGAAATTTTAGATGCATGAATGTTTCGTACAATCCCGATTGTACAGGATGATTCCTCTGAGGTTGCAACAATACGAGCAAGCCCATCTCTCTTTCCATTCCCGCTAATATCGCTGTGACCTGGCGCTCCAGTACCAGCTTGGAGATTACGAAAGGTTTTGACAAGGCCTTTACAGCTGCTTGGCTGTCCGAGCAGATGGCAATCTCCTTGTTCATCGTATTCCCGCTTCAAGAATAGCCTTGACTTCCACCTGGAAAATCGTAACATGGCTTTCAAAGTGTAGGGCGATTTCCATACGAGGCTCCTCACAGAAAATACCTGCTCCGGTATTTTCTTCAGTTTTGGAGCCGTCTGTGTAAACAATAGGGTTTGTTAGTGGTTGAAGCACAGAGTGTGACGCCCAATCTGCCCTCGATGTAATTATTTATTTAAATTCGCTTTTCAGTACCTATAGTCTCTAGAAGGAGGTCGCTCTCTCTGCCGTTTTCAGGAGCGATGGATTGCACGATCTCAAAGATGGATTCATTTGGAATTCTTGCTCCAGCGTGAATCCAGCTCTGATTGAGATGCAACCTCAGCGCTGCGATTGATGCCTCATGCGATTGCCCCTCATTTATATGTATCTGCACGGGGTGTATGTTGAGGATAACCTCGAGAGGCTTACGCTAGGAAGGCACAGTCTCTGAATCTTTTCCAATATATTACGATGGTTGACAAAATCCATTGCTTTCCAGCACACCACAGAACCGTAGGTTATCATAGGTCGGATAACGCTAGTGTAGATCCATAGGATCATTCGTGGTTTGAGCCCCCACTTTTTCCTTATAGTGCTGTGGCACATTGCGAAGGTTCTAAGGGCCTTATTCGCTGTGTCCTCGAGGTGTGGTTTCCAGTTTAGCTTTTTATCTAGTATGATACCTGGGTATTTAACTCAATAATTCATTTATTTTTCCCGCGGACGGGAATCGAACCTACACTTGTTAGAATCGGTCAATGATGGAGAAATAAGAATTTTAAGAACTTTTATTTTTAATGATTCTAAATCAAATTTATATAAATACAAGAAGAAAAACAACCGCCTCGTCCGGGATTTGAAACCGGGACCTTCCGCTTGCCGGGCGACTGCTCTTACCACTGAGCTAACGAGACAGATGATTTTCCCTCTTGCATTTATCAAATTTGTAACTAGCCTACTAAGCCACGTTTATATAAATTTGATTTAGAATCATTAAAAATAAAAGTTCTTAAAATTCTTATTTCTCCACCAATAATTCAGCTCCAAACGTGTAGAGCGAATTTAGGAAAGGTTTAGACTGGGGATATTTCTTTTCTTATTGAAAAGGCATAGATCTGCTTTCAATGGACTGATGGATAATCTAAAATCCGTAGCCCAGTCTATGACTAGTCGGTTTGCGTTTTGCATCAGTCCATAGAGTACAGATTCATAGCTACCAGTGACTAATATCACCAGGTCATCTGCATATCAAACCACTTTATACCCCATCCGGGTGAGTAGTGACAATAGGTCAACAATAATGAGCACCCATAGTAAGGGTGATAAAATATCAAGGTATGTAGAATACAAGGCATTCCAATTATGAACCACGTTCCGCCATTAGTCATGAAATATCGTGAAAATGTATAGGAAAGCACGGTACAGAGAGCACAATACTCTCTGCGCTCTCTCTGTCTTTCCTATAGAAATGTATATACATTAGGCACAAAACTACGTCACAGAACATGTGCCAAACTTTTAATGGGAATACCTTGCTAGATTATCTCGCCAAATGGTCAGATATCTGCTTTACTGATTACACACGTAGCAGATATTTGGCACAGAGTTGTCAGATAGTTTTTGATCAGTTATCTGGCATGCGTCTGTCTTTACTGATTACACGATCTGTATTTTTCATCTGGTAAGATACTGCTTTTATCTGTCAAAGACAACATATTTTGGACAAGTGAAAGAAGAAAGTGATAAAGTTAAAAAGAAGATACGAACTTGGGTTAAAGAGTGGATAAGCAAAGTAAAATATAGAAGGCTGACACTCCTTCCAGAAATAGAAATTTAGAAAATAGAAAAATTCTGTTAATTATGCTATTTATATATTGTATACTCCTGGTAGATATGATAATATATAATTATATGATATAATACAAACCCTGTATGGACTTGTGTCCTGCAGTCTGTTCTATACTCCTATCATATGTGTACAAAACTATTTTTTTAACGGATGACAGATATCTGTTCAGTTCAAAAATTTACTGGGCAGATTGGCCGTCCGTCCGTCTATCTGTGCGCACGATAACTCGAGAACGCGTATACCTAGACAGCTGAAATTTTGAACACAGACTTTAAAAAAAGTAAAATTTAGAAAATTAGACAAATCGGACAACTCCTTCATGGGGTAGCCATACAAAAATTTCGTTTTCCTTATATATTTGGACACTGCCTGAGAACGCGTTGACATAGACTACTGAAATTTGGTACATGGTGCTCTCATAGTAATAAGTAGCAAATAAAATTTCAAAAATGGAATAAATCGTGCAACCCGTTTTTGGTGTTGCCACATAAAAATTTAGGTTTTTTACGGATACTGTAAAAACAATCATTCCTAGAGATGTTTTTGAGGCGAGCTCGTCCCTTTAACTCGTACACGAATTTGTCTGTCTATTTATTTATATATTTCTTTTTTACTATTTTCGACACTCGTAGACCCACTTTTCGTCATCACCGCGAGCTGAAATTTGGCAGACAGGTTCATGTCGCGTGACAATTGAATATATCAAAATTTCAAATGGAAATTTCCATTGAAAACCCGGAAAATCGGGGAAAATCATTTGAAAATTTGGTACAAATTTGATTAGTGATAAATCCGTTTCAGGTAAAATGCAGAAATTTCCGATTTTTCCGAAAAAAAGTTCCGGAATTTTCCGACATTTCCGGAAAATTTTACGGTAGAAAAGTTTTCTAAATTATGCAGGATCAAGTCCCCTATCAGCTGGCATCATTACTTTCTCTCCGATAATGGTGAAAACTTGCAGAAAAAATCGAGGAAAATGCATGTAAAACGCTTTTCCGGAGTTTTTCCGACCAACGAAGCGTTTCAAAGTTTTGCAACCTAAGACAAAGTTGTAGAGCAAAATGAGTTGCATTAAGTTGCTTTTGTGGAAAACTCCATGGAAAACCCGGAAAAGCGGAAAAATCATCGGAAAATTTTTCATCGATATGATTAGTGATAAATCTGTTTCAGGAAAAATGCATAATTTTCCAATTTTTCTGTAAAAATTTCCGAAAATTTCCTGAATTTTCCGACTTTTCCGGAAAATTTTCCGACAAAAAAGTTTTATAAGCTATGCGGAATCATTTTTTTTCCGTCCTACTGGCATCAATACTTTCTCTTCAACAATCATGAAAACTTGCATGAAAAATCGAGGAAAATTCATGTAAATTTTTAAAAAAAATTCATAGTAATAGGAAAAGTCTGTGGAAAACATGGAAAATCGGGAAAATTCAGTAAATCAGTGTCTTTTCAGCCGTCATAAAATTGTTTTAAAATATCTCCATGAAGCACGTAATAACAATTTAGTTAACATGAAAAAGGCAGAAAATAAAATAAGTAAAAAACAAGTTTTCAAACAAAACTGAGGCCAAGCCGCATGAAAAAGTAGAAAATAAACTTTTCTTCACACACAGAGGTGGACTCAGATATTTATTCGCTAACAATCACCGATATATTTCAGTATGATCAATCAGAGGTAATAAGTGATTTGATTCATGAAGAGAAAGAATATTCAAGAGAAATGTCCCAATCAAAAAATCTGAGTCCACCTCTGTGTATGAAGAAAAGTTTATTTTCTACTTTTTCATACGGCTTGGCCTCAGTTTTGTTTGAAAATTCGTTTTTTACTTATTTTTTTTCTAGATTAAGACCCATGTTTTTCCACTGATATTAAACATGTATGTAAAATCCAAAAGTCTAAATCCTGTGCAGAGTCATATTCAAACCTAGTGAAAACAAAAATTTAAACAGTTCTGCGCATCTCATAGTTAAATTTAAATTTCCTCCATTTCGCAACATATCGGAAGAAATTTTCTGATGAAAATGTAAAATTTGAGCAACGTAATTAATAATTAATTATGCTAAAAGTTTGTTTGCTTTGGTAATTTCTAATGAGAGCTACTTTATGAAAATACTAAAACAGTTATTATCCAGATTATCCAGTGGGGTAGTTTTTTTTGTTTTTTAATCAAATGATTACCAAGCAACAGGACATGAGAAAAATAAATTAAATAAATAGAGCAGCGGCTGCGAAAGGATATCAAAGCAGTTTTTAAGAACAATGCTAGAAATACCATCCGGTCCAGCAGGAAGAATCCAATTCACGAACATGCTCACATATATCTTACGGCATAAAAATTTTTTAAAGGATTTTGAGATAAATTACAGATGATTGAAAAACAAAAATCCAACTCTCTACTTTTACGGACGCTATCAATGAAAGTGATTATATAGAGTGCTAAACGTTTACAGTAAATAGCTTCGTTAAAAATAGTAACAAACATAATCCAAAACAAAACGTGCCTTTATCTTCTTCTACCACCTCACCCCCTCCCACGAGCTCATCTTACATTACCGCCACGTTACTAAAAAACAAACACATTTCTTCTTGTTTTTCATATAAATTTCTATTTGTGTACATATCTAAAGCCACAAGCACCAGATAAATGGGATGACTTAAATGGGACATTATTGCCTCAAATGGAGAACATTTATTTGTCATAGAATAGATGAACTCCCACTAAGTTAGCCACCCACTCAACCACCACTTGCCTTCACCTGAAGATATGGGAAAACTCACGCAATAAACATTTTTCATTTGGAAATCCTTTTAGTTGTCAAGTGCTCCCTTTGCACAACAAAGTATGTATTACCATAAAAAAAACAGTCTGTTCACATTAAGTGCGCGCACCTTTACCATCTGCACAATAATACCCCCCCCCCCCCCACGACCCACAAGCATCAGTTTCTTTCATTCAAATTATCCTACCCCACGGGCCTTAGACCCTATTTAGTATGCACAACAACAATATTACAATCGTTGGTCGTTGTCTTTCTTTTGGCAAAACATCATCCTTTTCTATAGCGAAATTTATGATTTAGCTAGGAGGAAGATTCTATATGGCATTTACACATGATTCCCTCGGTCCATTCTATATATATGACCCATCCCGATGTCCTTCAATTGATAATGGGGCAATAAAAGTGGCCGCCAACAATAAGGACCACATGGGAAACATAAACAACGAGAACACTGCAAACTCAATTATTATGTCCTGTTAGGTAGGGGTACGTTGTTATACTACATGTCTATATATGTAAGTACATGAGGAGGGACGTTCGACTCCTAAAGAAAGTAAGCGTGGGTGGATGACTATATTTAGAATTCTCTTCCTCTTGGGAAAACGCTACTTGTTTCCGACTGGTAAGGAAGGACGAAAAAGGAGCAAGGTAATGGAATACCTAAATTTGGCGGCTTTTATGCTATGATGCGTTTTACAGCTTTCGACCTTCTGCTTAAAAAGGAGCCTTTGGATTCAGCATGGGATTTCATTTAGTTGCCGTACCATTTGCTCTTGAATCTACGTCGGTTTCTACATTGGTATGGGAAATCTTAAGTAATGTAACGTAACTATGTATGTATATGCGTGACACGTACATTCCACGTAATTTGTATTGTTTTCCTTTTGCGAAAAGCTCGCCCAGGGACTGTGGGGGACTGTGCTGAAATTTCAGTAAATTTGTCTCCCAATATTTTGATGCGTCGAAAATGTGTGCGGTTGATGAAGGAAGGTATGTGAGGTTTCGTATTTGGTGAAGCTTCTTTTCTGATATTATAACTAGAAATGACAATCAAATCAGTTACTACTTATAGAGAACATTTATCAATTTCCTGATGACAACGCTATTACTATTATCCTTGCAAACTCATGAGAAAAGCTTCTTCAACTATATGTAGCGCATCTTTAGTATAGGAATGGGATTATAATTGCGTGGTAAATAACTTGGATTTACGTGTCATTTGATTTTGGTTGCCAGCTAGTTCTAAGCCTTAGTTTAGACTCAGCAACAAGTCCCAAATAGCGAAATGAAATTGAGTGACTCGAAACAACAAATGAAAAATAGAAGAAGTAAAAAAGCTAAAATTGGTCTAAGACTAATTCTTATCATATCCCAGAGATGAATACCCATATGTAACTTCGTATGATCACCAATCCGTGCAAGTTTGATCGTGGCAGTGGTTGATCGCATATATTTCTAGAACGGTTCGTCGGACAGTAAAAATTATTATAACCAATTTCATAGGATTTCATATTCTGAAGAAGTTTCTAGTACAATAATAAAATAAGTAAAAAACGAGTTTTCAAACAAAACTGAGGCCAAGCCGCATGAAAAAGTAGAAAATAAATTTTTCTTCACACACAGAGGTGGACTCAGATTTTTTGATTGGGACATTTCTCTTGAATATTCTTTCTCTTCATGAATCAAATCACTTATTACCTCTGATTGATCATACTGAAATATATCGGTGATTGTTAGCGAATAAATATCTGAGTCCACCTCTGTGTGTGAAGAAAAGTTTATTTTCTACTTTTTCATGCGGCTTGGCCTCAGTTTTGTTTGAAAACTTGTTTTTTACTTATTTTATTTTCTGCCTTTTTCATGTTAACTAAATTGTTATTACGTGCTTCATGGAGATATTTTAAAACAATTTTATGACGGCTGAAAAGACACTGATTTACTGAATTTTCCCGATTTTCCATGTTTTCCACAGACTTTTCCTATTACTATGAATTTTTTTTAAAAATTTACATGAATTTTCCTCGATTTTTCATGCAAGTTTTCATGATTGTTGAAGAGAAAGTATTGATGCCAGTAGGACGGAAAAAAAATGATTCCGCATAGCTTATAAAACTTTTTTGTCGGAAAATTTTCCGGAAAAGTAGGAAAATTCCGAAAATTCCAGAAAAATTGGAAAATTCTGCACTTTTCCTGAAACAGATTTATCACTAATCATATTGATGAACATTTTTCCGATGATTTTTCCGCTTTTCGGGGTTTTTCCATGGAATTTTCCACAAAAGCAACTTTATGCAACTCATTTCGCTCTTCAACTTTGTCTTAGGTTGCAAAACGCTCAAACGCTTCCTTGTTCTGAAAAACTCCGGAAAAGCGTTTTACATGAATTTTCCTCGTTTTTTCTGCAAGTTTTCACCATTGTCGGAGAGAAAGTAATGATGCCAGTTGATAGGGAACTTGATCCTGCATAATTTAGAAAACTTTTTTACCGGAAAATTTTCCGGAGAAGTCGGAAAATTCCGAAAAATTTTGTCGGAAAAATCGGTAAACTCTGCATTTTTCCTGAAACGGATTTATCACTAATCAAATTTGTACCAAATTTTCAAATGATTTTTCCCGATTTTGCGGGTTTTGCATGGAAATTTCCGGTTCAAATTTTGATAGATTCAATTGTCATGCGACATGATCCTGTGTGCCAAATTTCAGCTCGCTGTGATGACGAAAAGTGGGTCTACGAGAGTGTCGAAAATAGTAAAAAAGAAATGTATACGAGTTAAAGGGACGGGCTGGCCTGAATAACCAAAGTCTAGTGAATGGGATGTAGCACGATAAAATATGTAGTTTGTCGGATTATCTTGATAGGATGGTTTCGTTAAAAGAAATAGCTATCGTTTGGAAATTTGCATAAATTCTAATGACATCATACCAACTCAACCTACCCACATAAAGCACATCAGCATTTATAAGAATGTTGATTAATTTTTCCTACATTGAAGGAACTTTAATAAATTGAAAAAAAAAGAAAATGTGGAAAGAATTGAACCCTTGGAACATCACAAATATTAAATTTTATACAATTTGAAAGGTTGAACACTAAAGCATCAATTTAGTTTAATCCTTTATCACAGCTTTAGGTACCCCCCCCCCCCCCTGCACTGATTTTGTAATAAAAACTAAATATTTTTTTTCTGTTTAATAACAATTTTAATTCTAATAAATCACATACTACGCACGCATATGTACATTTACATATATATATATATATATATATACCCATCAGTTATCCAAACATACACACACATTTATGAATCATAACTATAAAAGTTAAATAGAATTGACTCATCTCGATATATACATACACATATAAATATATAGTTATAATACATTTTTGTAAAAAATAAAAATCAACTTCTTAACAAAATAACACTGACAAAAATTTATATTTTTTTACACTTACTTGCACTAATTTAATGAGAAATTTACATTCTATCTTACAAAAATATCATAAAACTTAACTTTTAACATCATTTTTAATCTGTATAACTCTTTTTTTGTTTTCGCGTATAGTTTAACTGTTCGAATTTACCAATGTTGGTATTATATTGGAGTATTTATGTATGTATGTAATGTATGTTAATCAACTACAAAAATATTATGTACAAAATCACATGGATCCTATATTTTCTAGATCAAAACTTTTTGTAATATTTATATTTACATAAGAAATCTTTTTAATTTTTTTTTATTAGATATTTTTTATACAAATCTATAATCATTTTTTTTTGTTTTGGTTTTTTATTAACAATCTTATTTTGGAGCTAAGTTACATCACAATAAAAAATTTCTTTATAATCCAGACCTAAACATAATTAATTAATTTTGTTTTTTATATATTATTTTGGTACTTGAGGGATATGTTTTTTTTTTTCACAAATTAATTTTTTTTTGTAATTTTATATTTTGTTTTAAATATTTTTTTCTTTTTTTTTTTTTGTAAATATCAATTCTTCTGCTATATACTTTTTTGGACATTGATTTAATTTATTGTCAGTTAAACTTTCGCATATTTACATTTTTTTGTTCATAATTAGCTGTACATAAAATTCCTGAAAATTTTAATTTTTTTTTTCGTTTTTTATATGTGGAAGTTTGAATTTTTGTGTTTTTAAAAAAAAAAAAAAAACTCGAGAGCTTGTTAGCAGAGATAAGTAGGTAGGTAGTGATGGGTTATTTCTGAGGGTTTTCTATAGGTAACTATGAGCTAAGATTTTATCAACTATAAAAGTTATTGCTGAGATTAAAAACATTAAAAACTGATATTATAATATGCAGGTGAGGCCGTATTAATTACAGTTATCAGCACTGATTTTGGTTCGAGTCTTAGAATATACAGAGTACAGGCAGGAAGTGTGATAAATTAAGTTTAGCGTAGTGAAATTCTGGTTGTGTTAGAATCTGTTGCCGCTGTAGTGAAGCTCAGTCCAGGTGTGTAGTATGAATCAACATAGAGAATGGGGAAACAGTATAGTATATACTCGTATGCTTGAAAATATTCCGCTTGTTCCCATTGAAAATGCCCTTAGTCGCTGCACTACACCAAGCACCTCAGCACCTCAGCTGAACATACATTTTTCATAATGCATCTCTTTCTTCAATATATTCTGTCCTGCTTCAAGCACCTCTAAGAAAAGCCACGATGATGTACACGAATTTTATAGGTATAAACACTTCTGCTGCATTCACAATGCAGAGTGAAGCAAAGTAGAGCAGAGTGAGCTTTGAGTTAAGAACGAAGGTGTTCTTTGTCGTAGCTTGGGCGTATATTTTAGTCACATATTTTGACATTTCACCTCAAATTTGTCGTATTCATTTTGATTTATCCTTTTCATCAACCACAAAATAAAATAAAAATGAATATGGAATGAATATTAATGTCAGAATACACGCCTAAAAGTAGGACAAATTAGTCAACTGCTTCCGAGGTTGTGACAAAAATTTTATACTGTGGTAAATGGATATTCTGTACCAAGTTAGAGCAATACAAGTGCTTAAATTCGAAATAATATTTTGAATTTGTCATGTGAAGTGTCATTTTCAGTTCATTCTACGTAATTCAAGACTGCGCCGAATAAAACACAAAAAAAAAACAGTGGAAAAGTTAAATGAACTTTGTCGTATATTTTGACATTAAAGTACGACAAAAGAACAGAATCTGCACCCACATCCCGATTAGATTACGAATGCATGAAACGTAGCTAATGCCACAGATAGCACAAGAACTAGATATCGCATGGTATACCAGAACAGAGTAGATATACAGATTGTGAAGTGGCTAGTGCATTTTGGAGTGGACCACAATATGTTTTAGAGCATGACGAGTGCAAATGTTTCGTTAACAAAACTTTTCTATACATTTGATCGACCTCGTCAACACGACAGATGCGAAAATATATGAATCATTCGTCGTATCCATCATTTTTCATATGTTGTAGTCCATTCCGGAATGGGTTACCGAGCCATATAAAATTTGTATACTGTACTCTGGTATTGCATGCGACATCTAGCTCATTTTGCTATCTATGGTAATTCTAATGAATTAATTTGAGAAAAATTGATTCGTGCAGAACTAAACCAAACAAAAAGAGAAGGGTAAAGAGTGTTTGAAAAATTATTATTCAGGGCCTGTCCGAATCCAAGTTTTCGTCTTCGTATTCTTATTACAGCTAGTGACGTAATATCGAGTCAAGATCTATCCGAATCCATGTCTATGCCACCGAGCTTTTCTATTTTGTATAACAGTTTAGATATCTGGTTAGCATGATCATCGAGTCAAGAGTCGAGTTGACTATTTTAAATAGATAACATATAGGTTATGTTTTTTGTTGTCCAGAACAAGCTATGCAAACGAATTCTGTGAGGTTAGCTTCGTCTTCGTATAACTATTATAATAGCAGAGCTTGTTGTGTTAAGTCAATTAGCTGTAATAGCAAGACGAAGACGAAGATTTGAATTCGGACAGGTCCTCAAATTCTATTTTATCCACGTTATCAAATTCATTAACTGTTATACAAAATATATAGAAAGCTCTTATTTGTATAGCAGTTAAGTCGTTAGCTGTTACAAAACTATGAAGAAAAAAACTTGTATAAAGATAGACCCTTAATTGATTGCATATCATGCTTTCGAAATTAGTTGTTCTGTATAACAGTTATACATACACTAAGTTGCCGCAATTAGCTTCACCCTGTGACAATATTTCGATATTTTTCATCGAACGTTGAGATTATTTTATAAAAGACATAAATAATATGATGACGTCACGAACTGTTATACATAAATGATAAGATGAAGGTACAATGTACGAGCATCTATTATCGAACAATTACAAACTATTATACGTCCTTGTATTCACATTAAATGACCTTAATTTTCATATTTTATAAAATTTGCAAAAATAAAATGAACAATTTCTGGTAGCTATATGTGGCGACTGCCATAATCGGTGAAGGTTGATGGAGTGTAAAAAAGTATCCTTCATTAAAGAGGGATCCTCTTAATTGATTATTGAGAATACCCTGCTCCTGCTGCTTGCTTTGGAGCCATGAGACCAAGATAATTGAATTTTTCTCGGTAGAAATTATTTGACCTTTTCTTTTGTTTATTTTTAAAATTTAATTTTATATCACACACGTGGATGTGTGTGTTCGTTCATATTGTGCTTAAATAATGTTTGGGAATTTGCCAGAAATTTGAAGTTGTTCGATTATAATTTTTTGTGATGAGAACCAAGAAAGACTTTAAAAGGCACCACTGACAATTTTAGACAATGCATATACAAAATAGATACTTAGTACCCTTTTGTTGCTTCGAGATGAATTTGATTATCTGCACTCAACCCTTTAATACCACTGAAGAAGAAAGGGGGATGATGAGTTGACATTTTCTATACCACAGACAGTTTAGAAAATGGAAAAATAAAATTTGTTATCTTTTTTAATCTAGCGTCATTCATTTTGTGCTGTGTTGTGTATCGTTACTGGTTACCCTTAGTGTCTATTTTTAAAGAACTTTATTACCATATAAAAAGGACATGTGGTAGGTTACGGACGGGGTAAAAAGACAAGCTCTCGAGTTTTATCTTTCCACATGAATTGCAAATTTTATTCGAGAATGACTTTTTTCTTCTTCTTCTTCTTATCATTTTTACTTAAAACCTAATGTGGTGTATGATATCTTGGCACCTTGTTTCATTTATACTCGAAAGAGAATTCGAAGACGTTTGGAAAGTTTTTACAGTTTTTCTTTTTCTTTTTTAGGCAGGGAGACCTATGTATATGTGTATGTTGTAGTAGTACATACACATACCTATACTTATATAATAAATACAGAGAAGACATCTGGGAAAATTCTCAAATCAAATGCACTTTTTTTTTGGGTGATGTTTAAAACTAGATTAGAAGATGATGAGTTTTTTTTTTAGTATATGCACTTAGAAACCTTCAACATCTTCACAGTTATCTTCACATGAAGATAACCATTCCCATATTCGATTTCGTACAGCTGTTTGATCTATTGTAGTCTCTAGTCCATAGCTACTCATAAGCCTTCGCAGTCTTGTTTTGTTTTCATCTAGGGAATATCTACTTTCACGTTGATTCAAATAAACACATACTGAATCCTGATCTAAATCCTGTGCTGTCTGTGTAAGAAGTGTAGCAGATTTTGAGCTAGCCAATTTCGAATCCATCCATCTATCCTTCATGTATTTTGTAATTTCAGTTACTTTAGCACGATTTTCTTCATCATGATCCAAATATTTTCGGAAACATCGAATTAAACGTGGTGTGAATTTACGGAAGTTTTCTGGAATTTTTGTTGTTTTCTTTTTTTGATATTTCATAAATGCTGAATAACTGGAGTCCTTAACCCAATCAGCAGATTGCCATGGTGGACTTCCTGTTAGGATAGCATAAAGTAATATACCAAATTGCCATGAATCGCTTGAGGTTTTACATAGAAATCGCTCATTTTTTACGATTTCTAAAACTTCGGGTGGAAGAAACGACATCCATGTATGACGAATTTTATTAACTAATGTTCCCTTTTTTGTAGTCGCACCGAAATCACATAATTTCACTCGAGAAAAATCTGGAGCAAATATCAAAACATTCTCCAATTTTAGGTCTCGATGTACTAAATTCTTTGAATGCATAAAACCCAGAGCTGAACTTAATTGTTCAGCGATTAGCTTACAGGATGATTCATGTAGTCCATTTGGTCCTAGATTTGATGCTAAATCTCCGTAAGGAGCATATTCTTGAGCAAATACATAATAATCTTTTGTCTGGAATGCCACATTGTATGCACTTAAAATGTTCGGATGGTGGCTAAGTTGGTAGCTATAGTGAAATTCTTTTATGAATTCTTTAATGCTTGTCAATTCTACGTGAACGGCTTTTAGGATGACTGTTGTATGTGTTGGTCGATGTGCAGCTAAAAGAATTTTCGCAAAACATCCTTCGGCTATTGTTTTTTCTATGTCGTATTCATCGGTGAAATTTATTTCGGGTAATAGAATATCCGGAATTACATGAAGTATACCTCCATCACTGTTATCTGGTGTCTTTTTGTAGATACTATTTCGATGTGTTAAATTTGGTGATGGTTCACTTTTGTTGCTGCTTTCAGTTGTTAGTCTCATGATGCGAAATGATCGGCGCTTTTCTGAAATTACAAAAAAAATAGTTCAATCATAGTAGTAAATAGTATGTATGTATGTAATGCATGAAGTAACAAATGGTCTTGGTTAAATATATGCAGATACATTACTATATTATGTGAATTTCGATTCAAATTGATATATACCTGGTAAGTTTCAGAATTATTAAAATTTAAAAAATTTCTTATAAGAAATATTATTGGCACGGCTACTTTGGCCAGATCATTACTAACAAGCTGAATATAAAAGATGTTAGAGCTGATCCTTGCGGTACTTCGTATTTCTAATCTACGATGTGGTGTAAATATAAATTTACTCACTTGGGACAGCCATTTTGATGTATTATGTTTAAAATTTTGTTGTTGCTGTTGGCGTAGCAAGATCTGCTTTTCTAAAGCTTCTCCATTGGAGATCTGCCTTGTGGCTGCCTATACTTAGTAATCAGGATATCTGCCTTGTGGCTACCTCCAACTTTCATAGGAGATCTTTTTCTAATCTTTTTTTTTCAAATTGGATTATATATGTATATATGAGGAGAGAGGGAAGAGCAAGGTGCAAAATATAGCCTCACATTTCAGTATAATATGAGTATTTAAAAAACTTGCTTAGATGTAATTTTGATAGCTGGTAAAATTTTCAACTCCCAATTATTCGATTCTTTTCGAATTTCGAAATTTATCTTCGAATTTTTTTCGAAATTAAAAAAAAAGATATTTTCGAATCATACGAGAGAGTGAAAAAGAGTATATAAAAGGGTGTCTCAGAATGTGTTTCGTTTTTGAAACTTAAAAGTAAAACACCAGAATTAGTTCAAACTCGTTTTAATTACTGTGAAATCAAAGAAGCAGTTTTTGAATTTTTATTTATTGTAAAAGCGCACTATCCGCTTCTTCACACTCATTTAGCCTGAAGCTGGAGCATCACTCTTGGAATGGAATGCGTTGCTTTCGTCTCTAATTATTTTCTTTAACACATTCAAGCTAAGTGGTACTGGATTGAAAACTTTAATTTTTAAGTAGCCCTATAGGAAGAAATCAGCAGGTATCAAATCTGGATTCCTCGTAGACCAGTACATGTCTCCTCGGCGACTAATTATTCTTTCAGAGAATACATTATGAAGAGTACCTAACGAGTCATTTGTGACTCCATCTTGCTGGAAAAATATGTTTCAGTTGTAGCCAATATTTCTGGACCAAAAAAAGTCCGGATCATAATGCAATATCGATCCGAATTAACAGTCTGAGTGCGACCTTGGTTATCCAAAAAAAAAAGTATGTCCCGATAATTCAATGACTTCATTGGTTGCCCAAACGACAGCCGTAGGCGAGTGTAGTGGATTCTGATGCAGTTCTAGCGGATTATCGGAAGCCTAATATCTACAATTTTGTTTATTCACGTGACTTTTAATGTGAAAATTGGATTCATCAGAGAACCATAATATGTTATTGAAGCTCCTAAAACGATTTTTTATTGTTCTGCAGAATTCGATTCGTTTAGCAGGATCACCGGGCTTCAATTTCTTGCACAAAAACAATTTTGTAGAATTGAAAATGTAAATATTTCGGAATAATCCGATGAACTGTGAATTTGTTTAAATTTAGAGAAGTTGCGCGCAATCGTAATCACTGTTGTGTGAATCGTCCATACCAGACTGTCGAGCATTCCTCGACATTCGTGCTCGTTTTTGATATCATTTTGCGTTCAGTTGATTTATCCGGCATTATGTTTTCAGTCTCTTCAAACTTTCGCACCGAATTCTTAATTAAATTGGCACATTTCTCATGGCCGTTAATTTATGTCCGATAAAGACGTCGAACAACAGTATAAGAATCATCGTTTTTATAAAACTCTCGCATACAAAATACAAGCCAGCCAAGCGTTTGACTCCTGTCATCTCTCCCCGCGAGCTGTTTTTGGTGCGCCCTTTATTAAACATTTTTATATAAATATAGCCCTATAAATATCTCTGGATTCGAGATATTTTTTATTCGAACGAATGGAATTTCGAAAATCGAAAACTATTCGAATAAAGTTGACGATTTTCCAAAAATAAATAGTTCTTTTTTCCTCGGCCCACAATACTTATAGTTAAAGTACAGGCAAAGAATTGAAATATTCGAATTCGGAGGAGGGGAGCTGCACGCCGTATCATCGCCAAGTATGAAGTTATCGAAACGGAGTCGATAGGACTCTGTGACCTCGTTTGTTCGGTCGGTCGGGATTGCGCGGGTGCCAATAGTTCGGTCGGTAGCAAAACGTCAAAATTTGACTCTGGGTAGCCTTCAGTGGAGTGAGGGGTCCAAATGACAACAGTTGGGTTGAGTTCAAATTAATTCTTTATTCTCTTGCGTCCCTATTACAAATGTAAAATGATCTATATTAGTAAATTTCTGGTCTAGGTTTCCTGAATCTAATTTGAGTGTGTGACAGGAGAGACTTCCGTTGTACACGTACTAACACGTAGTAGTTTCCGTTGCTCACGTATCACCACTAGTCCTCCGTTGTTCACGTACTGGTGACAGGATAGCTTTTCCGCTGTACACGTACTGACTATTAGATTCCGTTTCTTCACGTACTACCAATAGCTCTCCGTTCTTCACAAACTGGCTCACAGGCAGGCTTTGGAGTTGGATTTTCTAGGTCTCCCGGACAAGCTAGTTCAACTTGCTAGAAATGTTATGCAGGAAATTCTGGTAGACGAATGAAGGTGTCTAGTGAATCTATACTGCCCTATTTATAACATCAATTCAAAAAGCTATTGTGAATTACATGAAGGAAAATTTTCTAATATATAAAACTTCATTCATACATTTCTAAATATCTATCTATGTACAGGTTCGTTACAACTCTGCGGCTTTGATATACCTTCAGAAAGAAACAATAGTCATCTCCTGAGTATACACCGAAAACCGAAAAGCAAATATCTAAAATCAAGAAATATTCCTAGTGGATTGGTCGAAATTTTGCTCAAAAACACCTTCATGTTGAACGATGATGATGAGAGCTACATAATTTCCATTGAGCAAGATTCACATCCCAGAATTTGTTTGTTTTTACACTTCTTGCACGAAGTGCTCATTTTGCAGTACACTTACTATGAAATCTGCATATAAAAAAAAATAGAACGTGTTTAGGAAAAACGCATATCGAAACACCTTTTGTCAGGCTAAATTATTGTCATTGCCCATTTGATACTTAAATTTAAAAGTTAATCTCAAATCTGATAAAACGTAAAATGATATCGAAATCTTTTTAAAATCTCATTAAATATAATTAAGAAAAATTTCTCGGAAAACTGGATGTCAACTATCAACGTAGGTACTTCATCCAAAATTAAATTTCCAAATTTGAGACTGGCAAACTTTATCTTAAAATATCTTTCCCTGTAAAGGAATGAAGCCTCAAGAAGTAGGGCTGGGTCAGGGTTGCTTTGATTAAATTCTTCAGTGAGTAGTAAGTAGTCTGAAAGAAGGGAGAGATTTCTTATGTAAATGATTTTTTTTATTACGTCCTTGTCGTCCTATCCAGAGAAGTGCACAGTTTTAATAAACACACAGTCAAGTGAAAATTGAGAATATTTTTGTCTATATTCCTCTGCATATTCTTAATTGCTGCCAAATATATTTTGTCTCTCGCATAATCAGATACAAATAGAAATGGCGGCTTATTGACGCCCGTGTCGTGTCCCTAGAAGAGATAATAACAACAACAGAAAGTTTTACTTCCACAATTCCACCCACCATCTCTGATAGGCAATATAATGCTGGTATTTTCGTTTACTTGTGTTCTATGCCCATAAAATAGTAAATTTGTGCGTCAGGTAGAATCTTTGTTCGGGAAATTTATGTGTTAACAACATCGGGGTTAGATATAGACAAGAATCTAATAAAAGTTTTACTATACGTAGATCAGTATGCGCACACTAATAAAAGGATAAACTTTGCGAAGCTGATAAGAGGACGAAATAACACTGAAATCTGTCACTAGAATAATAAGAGAGGTGTTATCTTTCAGAATATTTTCCCTAAACGACAGAAATTAATTTTCGTGATAAGGATGCTGACATTTTTCTATGTTTTTGTTTGTGTAAACTTGAGTTGGGTCCGGTATAGAAATATGACCCAGCCGGATTTTTGTATAAAATTTTCTGTTTTTGCTTCGATAGCGTTTTTCACTGAAACAGGGAAACTTTTTCGTATTTAAATTTTTTTTTTACTATTTAAACGAAACTTCACTTTTAAGTCGCCAACATCAATCAAAATGAAGGAATCATCTCATTATTAAATATTACAGGCCCTTTCCCAACTTCACAAAACATACGACGCAATCTTCTAAAATGATTGCGATATTCAGTGTAAGAAAAAAACTTTTATTAAGACAACTTGAAAAAGTTTCTCAATATTATCAGAAACTGGAATAAAAAATTTTCTTATTATGAACAAAAAAAAAGGGGGAAAAAAAAACAAACTCGAAACAATCATTGAGAATTTTTATTAAAAAGGAAAAACTCAGAAAAACAATGTTTGGATGTTTATGGATATTTCAAGAGACAATTTCTTTGGGGAAGTTCTTTTTATATAATTTTATTGGAAGGGCTCAAAGTATCTCGTCTGAAATATTGATAATTTGAGGATAATTTGGTAACAATTCGGTAACTTATAGGAAACATTTAATTGAAATAGTCATAAAATGGTGTGGAAATAATAAATGGTTCGAAGAGATGTAATGGAGAATTTCATTATTTGTTTTTTTTTGTTTTTTTTTCCACAACCAAACTTTTTTCTACTAGAGAAATAAACCTGCTTAGGCGAACTTATGGTCCATGAAGAAAGTTGTCCAAGTGCAACTTATCACAAATAGATATTTGACACCAGGACCTAATCGTTTTTTCTTTCTGATGTTGCCAAGGCTCAGGGGATATCCTAGGATGACGTAGCATAGTTTTTGCAGAAAAAGAAGAAGGGGTAGGAAAAATTGAGGATTACTGGGTTGAGTCAACGAGATGACGGTGTGCAATTCGCTTGAATGTTTGCGGCTCATAGCTGAGGGAGAAACAGACGATGGCAAACTGTTCCAAATTCGTACTGTTTTGCTTATTATGGATTGGCAGAATTTCACGGTGCGAATAGGAAAAATTCTATAAGGAATCAGACTAGAGATTTCGTCAGAGCAATAGCCATAGAAGTAGATAGATAGATAAAAGAAAGATATACATCCGGCATTACGCTAGTGCTCTAGGGATTCAATAGTTGCTATTGATATGTCATCGCCAATAAACCGGAAGGCCTCCTTTTGGACTTTACGGACAATGCAATGCGTCCATTCGCTTCCCAAATATGGAAATATGAAAATAGTCTAGCCCGAATATGAGACTTGTAGATTTGTGTCAAGTCTGTTGGAGTAAAATATTTCTTGTATCTTTGCAAGAAGCCCAGGCATTTCATCATTACTTTATAGATTTGATAGTTTTTCATTGAGCGATCTTGGCATTGATAAAACAATATAAGTAAATATATTTAGTATATCCTTTTTGGGAGATGCCAAATGTGCTGAAATTAATAAAGCTCCTTTGAAGTAAAGTGTATTTTCATCAGGAAGTTCCTTGTAAGGATAAAATATATTCCAAAGGGAAGAGGTTTTTTAGTACGCAAAACGCAAAGAAATAATTATCCGGTTTAAGGGGAGGTTACCGTCCAGAGGCATGAAAAATGCATGAACTTTGCATTTTTTTTTACATAAAATAAATACTTTTGGAAATGGGTTTTAACGTATTTTATTCTTCTATCAATGGAGAGTATATTCTAATTTTATTTATAAAAAAAAATCCGAAATGGCGGCTCCAGCACCCATCAAACTAAACCGTGCACGGCGTGTTTTGGTCTGCGCGGGGCGCTCCACAGTTCTCTAAATTCATTCGAAATAAATGATTAAACTTGATAAAATTTGGGGGGGCTTACGGGTTTTCGTTTTCCAAAACTCCTCTGAATAAAAACATGCTAACTGTTTTGAAAAAAAAACACATCTTTTGTCCTGTTTTTTTTTCTTCAACGGATGAAAAAACTATTTGTAAATAAATTTTTGACAAAAATCGCATCCTGATGGTCCCGCAAATTGAATTTCCTTTCAATTGCGCAGATTCGTGTGAATCGGTTCATCCGTTGAAGCTGCAGAGGGCCCCGCTCTCTAAAAAATTTTGTTCCCAGAAAAACTCATCTAAAGGTTAACGTTATAAAAAATCTTTGACAGCTTACTCCAGCTATTCCAGTACCGCAAACAGTGGCCGTTCTTCTTCCTTCAAGAACTGATTATGCTGAATCTGAATGTTAACGGCTTCCCGAAATTTATGAGGGTACCACAGGTAGCGAGAAAAGGTTTCCCCAGCAAGCACGCTCCGAGCGTCTCAGCTACCTGTTTTCTAGCCGGCGGACGGTTCCGCACTCAACAGGCTGTAAATTCTAAAATACTTTAGATATGAAAATATCCTTTTACCCACGTGTTTATAACATCAAACTAATTCCGTTTTGTGGGTTTCATTTTTCGTACTACCAAATCATTTAAGTGTACGTCATGTCATCTATTGTCATGTTATTTATCTCTCTGATGAGAAGTATTAATTGTTGAATATGCCTGCCAAGTATGGAGTCCTTTCTATGTTTCATACTCTGCTCAAATCGAATGTGTTCAAAGAAAATTTATCAGGCTACCCATGTTTAAATTTAATTACGTGTCCGTCGAATACATGATATATTAAGTAGGCTTAGTCTATCGACTTAGCTAATCGAAAAATTATCCTAGATTCTGTCCTTCTCTTCAAACTTTTAAATAGAGATATCTGCTGACTTCTGTTCAGAATTGATTTTTACGTACCTGTGCGCCAATCTAGACTCCAAGTCCTATTCAATTTATCCTCTACTAGAACTAATTTTAAAAGTCGCCAATTTTTAGAATCCTAAAGGAATTATAACTTATATTTTAATAATGTTGTCTGACATTCAATTTGATCCTTATTTCAATCTTGCCTCTTTCTTTTTCTCTTTTCTGTTATTTTCCTCTGTGGTTCATATTTTTTTTTTTTAGTTTAGTAACTTGCTATTTTTTACTAATAATTTCTCTTTTATATTTGAGGTTTTTGTCATTATAACAGCTTTAAGGTTATGAATGAATTGCCATAGTATTTTTTAATGACTGAATTAGTACTTATTGTACTTGTATTGTACTTATTTATAACAATTAAGGGTTACTTTTATTTTTCTCTTTTTTTTTTGTATGAATAACTTTTTGCGGTAGTAAGTAATTGGACCTGTAAACCATCTGTGTACAATTAAATTAAATTAAATTAAATTTGCTTTATTAATTTGCACAATTGAGTCGTATGACTCATTAATATCTGCATACTCTTGTACATAGGTTTTACAAAAATAATGCGTATAATGACATAATTCAGCAAAAAAAAAAACACTACTAAAACAGAAAGAAAAGTTAAAAATAAGAAATTAGAAAAAAAAAGAAATTGAAAAATAAAATGACAAAACCAAAAATAAAAAAATAAAGATAAAAACTCAAAATGTCAAGATGAAATAAGGAAGAATAAAAACTAATAAAATAATAAGCTATATATAGTAGAAAAAAATAAAAAATAAAAACAAACAAACAAAAAGGACTATTTACGCGTTAAGTATTCATTCAAAGTTTATTAAAATACCCTAAGGCCTCCATCCTGAAACCCCGCAGATTCCATAGATGAAAAATGTGCGAGAACTATATAGGAAAAAATGGCGAGGAAGCCGCAATAATAGCGTACGTTGTGGATGACAGAAATTCAATATTATCCTTAAGGAATTCAGCAGAATTATTATTGATTATATTGTGCATCATAACGCATAACAGATAGTCCAAGTATAGTGATCCAACTTACATGTAAAAATTTGCCTAGTTACAGCTGACACGTGATCATATCTCCTGAGGCCAAAAATATATCTAGCGCAAGCATTGAATGCCACGTTTAGCTTCCTACGACCAGAGCTATCAATATTGCAGTATACACAAGCTCCGTAAGTAATAATAGGGGCAATCAGAGCCTTAATAAGTCGTTCGCGTAGCAGTCTGGGGGTATAGTCTGCATGTCGCCACAAGCTTCTCAATCCGCAGTAAACCTTAGACATAGTAGCATTGATATGACTCTGCCAGGACAGATCGCTATCAATAAGCATACCTAAATTTTTAACCAGGGTCTTATATTCAATAGGAGTGCCATTTAGATAAAGATATGGAAAGGATGAAACGTCAAGTGGCTGACTGTAAAGAATTATGCTCTGAGTTTTATTAGGGTTCAAGGATAACTTGTTTCTGTGTGACCAGTTATATATAAGAGAAATATCCTCATTAAAGTGAGAAATATCGCTAGTAGCATTAGTTTTAAATGACGACAGAAATAATTGTACGTCATCAGCATACAGTATGATGGAAGAGTACTTAGGAACTATCATGATATCATTAATATACAACATAAACAAGAATGGACCCAGTATTGACCCTTGTGGTACACCTGATTGAAGAGCTAACAGTTTTGAAGAGGACGCATTCAAGACAATAGTTTGCTTACGGTGAGTTAAATATGACCATATAAAGTTCGCTGCAGACTGATTAAAATTGAACTGAGTCACCAATTTTGGATAAAGAATATGAAAATTGACAGAATCGAAGGCCTTGGAAAAATCCAATAAGCATAGTATTGTGGCTCTTCGCAGTTCAATATTTTGTCTAACAGATTCATTATGATGTAATAAAGCAGTAGCAGTACTGTGCTTAGGTTTGAAGCCACACTGCTGCTTTGCGATCAGACAATGAGCCTCCGTATAAGTCCTAATCTGCTCATAGAGTAACCACTCTAGAATTTTAGATAGTACTGGAAGAATACTTATAGGTCTGAAGTCATGTGGCACAGTGGGTTTAGTTATTTTCTTCATCGGATAAAACTTTGCAATCTTCCACAGTGTCGGAAATGATGATGTTGTAATGGCCGTGTTGAAAATATGTACCAGTGGTCTAATTATTATAAAAGGCAAGATGAGCTTAAGAAACCGCAAATCAATATCATCCGACCCTATTGCATTTGATTTGATCGATTTTATTGCAAATATGCGTGTCAATAATAGTGACAATCCTGAAAGAGATCTGGGCGGATATATTATTCACAGTGTTGGGCAATACGTTTAGAATTACGAGAACTATTTACAAAGTAAGTATTAAGTTCATCTAGGTCAATGGTACTACTGTCGTAAGATTTCTGAGATAATTCCGGGCTCTTTTATATTTCTCCAGACAGTACCAGATGGCAAAGAAGGATCCAAATTTCAACGAAAATACCTAGATTTTGCTGTCCGAATCTCAGCTGTGGTTATGTTTCGTAATCTTTTATAGTTTCTTTCTAGCTCTGAGCCACCACCAAACCTCCTCCAGAGATTATAAGCTAGATTGCGCTCAATTATTAATGATTTAACATTATTGTTTGTTTATCCATGGCGAGCAATAACGAGTTGTAATAGTTCGTACTGGAACAAATTCATCGCCTTAACTTAAAATTTAAATAAATAAATAATTACCAACCAGCCCCTTGAAAAAGTTATCCTTCAAGCTACTCTAGATAATGATTATAAGGCTTCCAAAATTTTCATAAAAGATTTAAACATAATAAGGTAAAAAAAAAAATTGCATGAAAAGTTTTGATTAATTTGTTTGGGAGAAGACTTTACGGTTTGTGCGTCCTTAATTTTGCAACTCTGAACTGAAATTTTCTCAAAAATTATGTCAAATACTCTACAAGAAAATGAAGCTCCTAATCAAAAAATCATCTCATCTTCATCCCTGTTTTCCTGCACATCCACCAATAATACTGCCTGCCTCACAACAAGCTGAAATTCTCTCAAGACCCACATGAATGCCAATTGCCCAGCATAGATACCTACAATTTTCCCATTTCAGGCTAAAAATAGAACCACCAGCAGCAGCTCCTTTTGTAGGCACATTCCTATGCCTGCTATATGCCGTGTATATATGTATGTCAACATGGGTGGCATATAGTTTGACGAATAGATTTTCGTGGGAACACAAACAACAATAAGGTCCTAATCAGCGTTTTCTTCTTATCACAGATTTCCTATGTTACCAGGCACCAGAATTAGGCAGCCTTATGAAATTCAAATATATAAATATGAATGCCCACTGTCACCAATTGGTTAACATGCTTTCATCGTTCTCATCAGCTATTAGGAAGGCAGCTGTCATCCATCCTATAGAAAGCCTACTGAACTGAAATCCTCATTTAAGGAATGGGAAAATGATTTGTTTGCATGAGTTTTGATTCATCTAGTCATAGAATGATGGATGGTTGGATAGACCAGATTTTATGGATGGCGTGATAGGACGAATTACTTGGGGTTGGGAAGAATACTCGTGCTCGAGAAGACAGATTCATTAGGGGGTCGATGATTGTAAAGAGTCAGTCATTCTACGTGTGATGAATGATAGCGCTAGTCTGTAAACACTTGACTGAAATTGGATTTGGTGAGCGTGTGTTGTCGAAATTGTGTCTTTATTAATTTGACTTATGACCAAAAGATAAACACGGCTCGTCTAAAGATGTACACAATTCATAAATGTAAATTAATTTGATTTATTGGGAAATTTATTTATTGCTGAGATTTCAGTATTTTTTTTTACTACTGGGTCATTCCATATCAAATAGGCAACAGGTGTGAGATGACCATCATCAATTTTTTTGCAATTTTAAATACTTTGAGGGTTTGTGAAAACAAAAATACGAATTAAAATTGTTCCCTATGCAATGCGTATATTTGCGAGTTATGGCATTTTCAAAATTTCGCAAAAATGCTGTCCTGGTCTTCTTTAAAAATTCATAAATATATTTTTCAATTTATGCTAGGATAGTGAAATATGGCTCATTTGAAAGATAGGATCTCAAGATGTCTAAGAAAAATAGAATCTTAAAAATATACGCGAAAAAGGACATTAAGGATAAAGATTTTATCTTTTATCCTTGAGTATCCTGGAAGACGTACTTTTGATTTTGTTAATTTTTTTATACTAAAATTTCAACTTAGGATCAACGGGATCAAGGAGTAAAAAATCAAGGAAGTTTCACAAAAATACATTTATAATTATGTACAAATAAAAAAAAAATTATTTCTATACCGGGTGTCCCATATGTGGTCTTGCATCTGAAAGCTATGGATAGGCCATGCTTAGACAAGCAAAAAATTGTATTAGAGGTGGGGAAAATCGTTACGGGTATGTTTTTATATATCACCCTGTAACTTCTTAACGTTTCAGCCTATTATGATGATCTAAAATTTGGTAGATTGATAATCATTGGACAATTTTATGCCTCCCTTCTCCGTTTTGAAGTTATGACTCAACAAAGTTGAAATTTCGGAATTTTATCCTGTTTTTATTTTTTATTCAACTACTATTGCTATAAAAAACACCTCATCAATACTAATTTTTCATATTGTATTTAAGAAGCCCAAAAGCTTGGCCTTAAAACGTTGCCCTTTTCGGGGTTTTTGGACTTGTTCTTAAGCATACTGAGCGAAAAATTTCAATAAATGCCAAAAGGTAGGCAATTATCTTTTGGGAATGGGCTTTTTGAGCCAGTCGATATGCTTAAAAAGCGGCCCAAAAACACAGAAAGGGCTACGTTTTAGGTGCAGAGTTTGATAAATTATTTTAAAGGGAAGCTTTTAGGCTTCTTAAGTCCAGTGGCGTAGCTATCGTAGGGCCGGGTGGTGCAGTGCACCAGGGCCTCGATGCTCAGAGGGCCCCCTAAGCTCGGAAAAGAGAGGAGCAGCGAGCTCCAGAAGCTAGAAAACCTCGAGCCAGCTGACAATTTTTTCTTAGAAATTTACTGGATTTTTTTCTTACAATTTATACGCATTTTTGGACCTCTTATCGGAATTCACCGGCGAATCAGAAATTACCCTGAAAAAATTGAATCCGACAAGATGGTTCAGCAGGTCTAATCCAATAATTGCAGTCAAATTTATTTTTTTTGATATTATCAAGGCATTGTCTGAAATAACGCTAAAGAATTGCAGTAAAGACGACGAACGTAGTGAAGCATAAGTTATAAAATTAAAAATGCTCAATTTTGAGTTTGTATTTCTTTGTGAATTATTACACGGTGTATTAAACAAGATCAATTATGTTTCGAAAATCTTGCAAAAACGTGATATCGTTTTGGACGAGGCGAGTAAAGCTTTGGACGAAGCAACTGATAAATTAAAAAGTACAGAAATGACTTCGAGTAATTTAAATGCAAGGCCACCGAAACCGCGAAAAAATACGATATCGATTCCACCTTTCCAGAAAAGCGACGAAGAAAAACTAAAAAGCATTTCGATCACCGGCTTCAAAGCCAGGAAGAGGTCTTTAAAATTACCATTTTCAGCAATGTACTCGACGTAATAAGCAATCAATTAGATGTGCGTTTTAATGGTGTGAGTGCAGTTTGTAAAACGTTCGACTTTTTAATTCCAAAAAATTTGCTCAGCATGGATGAAACGACTTTACTCACAAAATGTGATCAGTTTCATATGAAATATTCCTATATACATAATAGGAGCCAATTATTCACTTCAATTTCTTAATGTGTATCATCTGTTCCTTCCTGAATTGACAGAGACGTGGTCCATTCGCTAATTTTGTAAAGAAATTATAACGAAATTTGGCGTGCTTGAGTGTGACCTTACGGAAGTGTATACAGCAATGCTAATATTTCACATAATTCCTGTTACTTCTGCGGTAGCAGAAGGATCTTTCTGTAAACTGAAGATTATAAAAAATTATTTAAGAAACAGTATGGGGCAATATCGTCTCCGACATTTATCATTAATTGCGTTAGAAAACAAGGCGGCATCAAACTTGGATTTGAGTGAAGTTATAGACGAATTTGGAAAAATCTTATCGCGCAGGAGATTGTGAATTTCACTAAGATTTGTTAACAATCTTTCTTTTTCTCCGTCTATTGATCTCATCTGTATAATAAATATTTTTTATTGTCATCTGCATCGTTGTTTAATTTTTACCATTTTCTTTTATTAAACACATTATAAAGACGGTGTAAGGATTTATCCTACTAGGGGTAAGTGCACTGGAAAGCGGAGGTGGGGCCACCAGCGGGCCTGATTTTTTCTCTATGCACCGGGGCCCTTGTCGACCTAGCTACGCCACTGCTTAAGTCCTATATGAAAAATTAGTGTTAATGACGTATTTTTTGATAAATATGGTAGTTAAAAAGACCTGCTTGGCTGTCTGATATTATATGTAAGTATATATTTTTGCTCCACGCATAATCTTGTGGATTATTACGCGAGCACAAAGCTCTGTTGTGTGTATTTCTGCCTTGAAAATGGTAGGTGAAATTCTCGGTGCTTTTGCGAGATGATACTTCGGCCCATATATGCCCGCAGCTGCTCTATCTTCCATTTTGGATCCATCCAAATATCATTTAAAAGGTAATTTTTCAAAGGGTAAGTCCCCAGACCACCATAACTTCTGAGCGGAGAAGAGTACGGGGCTGGTCGAGCAATCGTTTAAAAAACGACGAAGTTCTGCATACAATGAGCTCTGTAAGTGACAGTGTACACCTTAAACTTTTTAATATACAGGGTATTTTGTGTAAGATTTGTATAATTTCTTAATCACTCTGTAACTCCGAAACGATTGAGATGCCACCGCTCCCTTGTCATACAATCTTGTGCTTCATAGGTGACTACTATCATCTCTTGTCCTATGGACCACCATGGACGAAACACCCTGTATATAATGGGTACTATACGTATACATTTTTTTGGAAGAATACTCACGTTTCCGCTGCTGTAGCTTGTTACACATCAGACTTACAAAAAATGTAGGGAATTTAGTCTTCTTGAAATTTGTATAACTTATTTTTGTCGTAGGACCAACCGTTGAGGAATTATTTTGAAAAAAAACCAACTTTTCTGTCTTTAACCCAAGATGGCGACCGTGCAGACCGCTTCCATGGATGAAACTTGGATTTTTTTATCGGAGCGCGAAACTAAGTAACATTTCACAACTACTCCACCTTTTCTAGGGCAAAGGCCTTATTTAGTCCCTATTGATTGGACAATTATAACAATGACTCAAAATCAAAACAAAAGTTACGATTTTTTTGTTTTTAAATCTTCAAAATAGTGACACTACTGAGGCCACATGTCTTCAAAAACAATTTGATTAAAACAAACAAAAATCGAACCACCACCTATTGTGCTGCCAAATTTTCTAAAAAATAAATAAGTTCCACACACTAACTCAATCTTGTTCAACTCCGCCCACTACAATTTAATTAGAAAAAAAAAATGAAACATTGCAAATAAAATCACGAGTGCATTTTGTTATCATCTGTATATATAATTTCCGTCTGTGTGTCTGTCAGAATGAATTATATATTGATGGAAAGTGAACACGTCACAATCAAAAATAGCCAAAAAGCAAAAGGACAACTTCAGTGGCGGTTATTGCCGCCACTCTTTGACCACCATTAAATCTCTTAGCCTGCGTATTTTGAAAATTTTCGAGTGTCGCAGACGACACTTTTCGTGCATCGATTCTCTGCCCGTCTGTTCTATTTGTTGAAAACTTAATTGCCATGCCACATTCAATCCATGCAGAAGGCCAAAATCTGACAGATATGACACCAAAGTTACGAACCACATATAACATTGGTAAAACTGGTACTATCTACTAGGAGGAAGGAGAAGGAGGAAGAGTTTTTGCTTGCCTGTACCCACCAAATCTCATCCCGTGTTCTATATGCGTACAGACATGACATTACGCAAAATTCATCAAAATAGTTTTTGTAGTCCGATGAAATGAGTTGAAGAGAAGAAAACGTGGGTGGAAATCTTAAGTTTATTTTAAGTGGATCGTCTCCGAAAATAAAATGTTTTAAAACTAGAAAAAAAAATAATGTAATAATAATTACGGGTTGTGTGTGTAGTACCACCGTACACAAAATGGGAATGGATCAAATCGGCTGCAATTTTTGTACGTTTTGTTTTAAGTTTAAGATTTTCACTTGAAATATCTTTTAATAGGTGCCTCCTCACCTCCGCCGTTTCTAGTACACTTCTAAAAATATTCAAGAAAATATATTTTTGTGCGAGACTGCCTATATCTTTGCGGACATATTTTTTTTTTGTTTTGTTCATAAATTTTGTTTATATAACCGAAATTCGCTAATAGTAGTGAAACTGATTTTTTTTTTAGATTTTATTTCAAATAACTTGGAATCATTTTATTGGATACGCATAATAGTTTAGGATAAAGTGTGTAATATTAATTGACAAATTTTTTTAGGGTTTGGCGGAACAAAAATCTTAAAAAAAAATAAAACTCAAAAATATTTTTTATTTATAAAACTATACAAAATCAAACAGATAAAGAAAGACACCGGAGAGGGAATTGGTGCCCAAAAATGGTCAAAACTAGTATTTGACTGAGCCGCTGCACTATGAATATATGGGTCAGTTGCTGCTCAAAAATCTGTAGATATGTTACTTTTGAAGATATAGACATAAAATTTTGCATACCGCTATTTGAAAAAAAATTGAAGTTTAAAAATGGGCCCAATCGGGCAACTCCTTCGCATGGCCGCCAAACAAAAATTTCGTTTTTCGCTACATATTTGGGCATTGCCTGAGAACGCGACGACGTACTAAGCTGAAATTTTGTACATGACCTTTTCATAGCAATAGTAAATAAAATTTTAAAAATGGTGTTGCCATATAAATTTTTTAGTTTTTTACGTATACTGTGAAAACAATCAGTCCTAGATGTTTTTATTGTACTGAAAAGTTCTTCAGAATATGAAATCCTATGAAATTGGTTATAATCATTTTTACTGTCTGACGAACCGTTCTAGAAATATATGCGAAAAACCACTTCAAAATCAAACTTGCTCAAATGAATGACCATACGAAATTTCATACGGGCATTGATCTAGAGTATCATAAGAATTGGTCTTAGACCAATTTAACATTTTTAGTTGTTAATGCAGTTAAAGTTAAGATCTTTATTATAAAAAAAAACTGTTCGAAACATTTTTTGTAAATTTGCATAAAAACGCAGTTATTTACCGTCTATCTATTTATTTAATTATTTTTGTTTCAAATAAGGATATTTCCGTTAAAATTTCATTAACATTAACTTGAACCTATGTTGTTAATGGGGCAAAACTAGACTTCCAAACAATATACTTCTTGTATGATATGTAGTACAACAATTTACTAATAAAGTTAAAAGTAATATTTTATTACTTCAAAATCTTTATTAGCCTTGATAATTTTTAAGTTTTTCCTAAACAAAAATACATTTCTTCATTCGCAATGAATATAATTTTATGATTTTTGTACTGGGTAAAGGTTATATTTGTTCAAGTTAGCCTTTTTGGTATTCTCCAGTAGAAACTAAACGCAAAAATAAAATAAGTAAAAAACGAGTTTTCAAACAAAACTGAGGCCAAGTCGCATGAAAAAGTAGAAAATAAACTTTTCTTCACACACAGAGGTGGACTCAGATTTTTTGATTGGGACATTTCTCTTGAATATTCTTTCTCTTATTGAATCAAATCACTTATTACCTCTGATTGATCATACTGAAATATATCGGTGATTGTCAGCGAATAAAATCTGAGTCCACCCCTGTGTGTGAAGAAAAGTTTTTTTCTACTTTTTCATGCGGCTTGGCCTCAGTTTTGTTTGAAAACTCGTTTTTTACTTTGTTTTATTTTCTGCTTTTTCACGTCACCTAAATTGTTATTACGTGCTGCATGGAGATATTTTAAAACAATTTTATGACGGCTGAAAAGACACTGATTTACTGAATTTTCCCGGACTTCCATGTTTTCCACAGACTTTTCCTATTACTATGAGTTTTTTTTAAAAATTTACATGAATTTTCCTCGATTTTTCATTCAAGTTTTCATGATTGTTGAAGAGAAAGTATTGATGCCAGTAGGACGGAAAAAAATGATTCCGCATAGCTTATAAAACTTTTTTGTCGGAAAATTTTCGGGAAAAGTCGGAAAATTTTCCAGAAAAATTGGAAAATTCTGCATTTTTCCTGAAACAAATTTATCACTAATCCATATCGATGAAAATTTGTCCGATGATTTTCCCGCTTTTCCGGGTTTTCCACGGAGTTTTCCACAAAAGCAACTTTATGAAACTCATTTCGCTCTACAACTTTGTCTTAGGTTGCAAAACGCTCAAACGCTTCCTTGGTCTGAAAAACTCCGGAAAAGCGTTTTACATGAATTTTCCTCGATTTTTTCTGCAAGTTTTCACCATTGTCGGAGAGAAAGTAATGATGCCAGTTGATAGAGAACTTGATCCTGCATAATTTAGAAAACTTTTTTACCGGAAAATCTTCCGGAAAAGTCAGAAAATTCCGGAATTTTTTTTCTGAAAAATCGGAAAACTCTGCATTTTTCCTGAAACGGATTTATCACTAATCAAATTTGTACCAAATTTTCAAACGATTTTTCCCGATTTTCCGGGTTTTGCATGGAAATTTCCGGTTCAAATTTTGATAGATTCAATTGTCACGCGACATGAACCTGTGTGCCAAATTTCAGCTCGCTGTGATGAAGAAAAGTGGGTCCACGAGAGTGTCGAAAATAGTAAAAAAGTAATATATAAATAAATAGACAGACAAATTCGTGTACGAGTTAAAGAGAATGGCCTAAAAAAAAACAGTCAGCTCTCAAAATCTAACTCCAAAAGTATATAATTTGCGAGTAAAAATTTATAGAGTTCGCTATAATATCAGTATCTAACGTTATTTTTGCTCTATTTTGTATATTAATTCATGAAAACCAACTAAAAATTAAAATAACGACTTCTCAAGTAAAAAATAAAACCAAAAACATTTGCAATTTGCAACATATCTAAATAGTATTTCTACTACCATATTCCATAGTGCGCTGGGTCACTAAAATCTTTTACATACATGGGCGCAGAAATTTTAAAAGTTTTTTTCAACATTTATTATTTTTTCTGAAGAATTTAAAAGCATTTAGTTTTTTTTTTTATGAATTTACTCGAAACATTTTCCTCCGAATTTTTATTTACCATTGATGGATGCAGCTAGTCGGGTTTGTTTGAACGTTATTGCCCCCAATGTTGCCCAATCATAAATGCGGTCGTGAGCGACCTGTTATCTATATCTGCCCACCCTAGATGAATAAATGTAAATACAGTCACTCCTCTATTTAGAAAATATACAGCATTAAAACTTTTTTGTTTTTGCATTTAGTTCGAAAATGGTTTGTCAAACAGTACAAATAATTATAATCATCATCATTAAGGAGCTACTCGATGGAGTGACACAAGATTACATTCTATCACCTATGCTCTTTCTATTTATAGCCAACAGGGTAAGAAATTAATCACTTCGCATAGTAAGCCCTTAGATATATATTCGTTGGATCTAAGGACGTACAGAAGGAACCCAAAAATAGGAAAATGAAATCGGAACCGTATAACAAAATTAATTCGACAGACAATAAAATCAGAGGATATGTGTACGTTCCCGCCGTCCGGAAATTAATAGCTCAATTAATAATTTCATCGCTTTTAGCTAGGCATTCTTTTTACGGTTCATTCAAGGCTTAAGTCTTCAGTATCTACATATTACTGCTCCTTTGAGATTTCTTCAATAGTTCTATCGAAATATAATAAGCCCAATAATTTATATGCATATTTGCACATTTTTGTGAAAGCACCTGATAAAAGCTTCCAATGACTTGTCCTCAATAGTTCCATTGAATCCATGACCTAATTTTACAAGTTGTAGTGCTGGGGGTATGGGTGCGTACAAAATGGCTTAAAGGAAAACTTAAATTGTTGCTTAACAAAAATCGTAAACAGTTTCATTGTTCAAAAGAAAGTTTCTATAATAGATTAGATATAGCAGAATCTACATGAGAACCGTACTTGAGAGTTAAAATGAAAAACTCACGCGGAATACACATATGACTCATATGGAAACTAATTTGTTTTGCATGAATTTTAGATAAAATAGAAAGGTCAATTCGGTTATCCTTTTGCTTTATAACTGCATATATGAGTTGACCTTTTCGGAAAATTACATGCATATGAATTGTAATTAAATAATTTTATGCAATGAGGAATAGAATTCAGAGCTATAGTTTTGTAAAATTTCCATAAGAATTTTATCTCTTGTCGAAGTAAATAATTTCCGTCGGTACAGTATTATTTCATTATGTTCGGAAAAAAAAGTTGTTCAGACAAAAACGAGAATTATATCGGTAAGAACAATGTCTGAAGTAACTGGTCGAAATTTCATTGAGAGCAATTATGTGACCGCACTTCAAATCAAATATCAATTTATGCTGCCAAGCCCACATTCTGAAAAGAACCAAGCTATTTAAAAGAAAAATATTTGAACATTACTAGCAAGTCTAAGAGAATTCTAAGAGAATGTAATGCAATTAATCAATTTATAAATATTCATAAAAAAATAAGGGACCTAAATTTGAACTCTTCGGAACTCCAAAGTATTGCAATCAAATAAGATATTGACGTATATAAAAAAGTAAGGCACCGAGAGTCGAACCTTAAGGAACTCCATATAATATTATTATATATTATTAAAAAAAAAACGGGAGACCTTTTAATGTGAGAGTACAATCAAAAATTTAATCGCCCGATTTGATGATTGAAATTCAATGATAGATCTCCCAGAAAGATGTAAGCATCGTAATATATATGTACGTACATACGAGGGTACATATACTACATTCAATAGATTCTAGAGATATCTAGAGAGAGAAAAATTATTGTTGTGGCTAATTGAGACATATTTATGCTCTAGAGGTTGAAGGTCGCTCAGAAAAGCATAACAAAGGGCTTCAGGAACTTCAACATCTACATCTGTTCAGATATACAAGCTGAGCTCCTAGCATTTTTCTGGCAAGTCTTTGAGTCGAAATTAGTTTGGAGCTGCTACCAGCTACTGTCTAGGCACAACCAAGCAACCATGGTTTTAGTTCCTGTACACCAAGGAGTGGACGATAATGAAAAAGTGGACGAACTGGCTAAAAACGGGGCTGACTTTCCGTATACTGGTCCTTACTTGACATTTGGCCTAGCAAAAAGCAACCTTAGGGAGGAACTGTTTAAATGGGAAAACAGGCAATTGGATCTCCTTTGGCGTAGCGCGCCCGATATGCGGCAGGCGAAGAAATTCTTCAACCCCTCACTTCTCCAGACACGCCAACTTATTGCTAACGCAGTCACTGGCCATAGCCTCTTCCCTCACTTCTTGAAGAAGATAGGCAATTTCGAAATTTCGACAGTGGAGAGTTACGACTGTGCGAAGAGGAAGATGGAATCTCGATGCATGTTATATGTGAGTTTTCAGCGCTTGCAGGCCAAGACTGTAAATAAATTTATTTCAAAAACAAGAAAGGGGCGTTATACAGAAAAAATCGTTACATACCAGCTAGCGTACATGATCATGTTGGAAAATTTCTTGTGTATACTATCATATAGCCCTAACAGGTGGAGCCACTGCGCGCATATTTTCAGATTTTTGAAAATCGAATCATTTTCAAAAATACAAATTTGACTTTTCCCGACTTCTTATTTTGAGCCTACAAGCTACTTACTATACGCGAATAATCCAAACAATAATCAGCAGTAGAATAACAGCAAAAACATCAGTTATACTGCAAGAAAATGATACCCACGTTGTCTTTTACATACGTTCGTCAACGGTTTTTTGTTTATTCCACTAATTAAAAATTGAAAACAAGTGAAAAACTGTAAAAACACTTAACAAAATACGCATTAAGAGTTTCTATTTTAATATTTTACTTTTTCTCTTCAAATTTATTACCAAATTTGTCTCCATATCATCATCTAACAATTACACATAGTTGCCAAACTTCAAAGGAAATTTCTTCCTTCCTTTTCATATGTGTTGTGGTTCATATCAAAAACTTTTTTGACATGTTTATTTTCGAATTTTAATTTTAAAAGTAAACAAATTTAATAAGACCACACCATTCATTGACATGATAATTAACAAATCAAAAATATATGAAAAAACCACTCTCGAATAATCAAGAAAAGTGAGTCATTTGGTATTTCTTTTCGTTGTTGCCCATAATATAGAGACTTCAAAGTGATCAACACGTTCTTAGAGAAAGCCCACACCAAACATGTGGAAAATTTTATTCGAACGATGTCTATCATGAGAATTTGAAGTTAAATTCGAAGAATTGTTCGACGTTTGACGTCACACGTTCTTCGTTAATTAGTTTTCCTTTGGAGTGTAAAAATTAATTACCATAACTTTTTCGTCTTATGCTAGTTATATGTATGTGTATATATGTAGGTATATGGTGAGTAGTTATAATAATATGTAGAATTGCGATTCCAAAGTCCGATGCCCAGTATTTTCGAAAATTGTTTATTTTTCCATACGCGAACAAATTTGCACAAAATGAGATATTTTCGTACAAATTTCCGTAATGAGATGATATAACACGTTCTGGCAATTATTGTTTTTTTTTTCGAATGTGTTGCTATATATTTTTGAAACAGTGTACATCGACTGGATTATGAAGGAAAAAAGAAAAGAAAACATCTTTTTCCACAGACATGCAGAACTACGTTTTTTTAAAATGATGCTGAGAATAAACATGATAAAAATTCTCGAATCAAGTAAAAAGAAATTTTGCAACTATACCATCAAATGTCAAATTCATTGTTTTTTTAAAGATAGTTTTCAAATATGTGCAAAAATTTAGTCGGTTAGGTCGATTGAAATTGCGTAATGTAATAATTGTGAAGAAAGGGTGGATCCAACAGACTAATCGCTTTACCCTCGTCTTAAGTATATTAAAATTATATTAAGTAATGAGTTTCATTTTTTATTTTCATCATATAAAAAAGACTTTATCTCATCCTTTGACTTACGTGATGGTTTTGTGTAAAGCCTCTCAAATCGAACGATATGTGGCAAAGAACGCACCAACTAAAGATCTGAATTAGTAGAAAATTGCGTAAATCGTATCCTGTGAGGTGAATTTCAAGTAAAATACAAAATGTTGAGCACGCTGTCATCGAATAATTTCCAAATGACAGTAAGTTTCAAAATTTTCTAAATCCTATTTTTCTGATGTTCGGGGTTCCACAAGGATCACTTTTAGGTCCACTCTTTGTTACCATTTATTTGTGTGATCTTTCAAAAATGATTAATGAATTCAAACATACATTTGTATACCGATGATGCTCAGATTTAGGTGCTAAATTGACTTATTAGATTCATATAGAGTTTGATCCTGGTCTACGAAAGAATACTCAATCTTGATACATTAAAGTTGATGGATGGATATGATGGTATATCGTGAACTTTTTGATAATTTTGTTTTTTTCTCATAATATACACGTTGCGCCTGTTATCTGCGTTTCATAATTATTCGTTCAATAAACTGTTGCTAAGCGTTACAAAATCAATTATTGGAATATTTATGGTGCATGTATCTGCTTGGCAACCTCAGCTTTTTAAAGTCGAACCGATGTCGGATGTTATAAGTACCTACATACCAACGTTATCGTTACACTATTTACTTGAAAACTCTCACTTTGTCTGTACAACACCTAGCGGGGCGGGGGGGGGGGGGCACGGTATGGGAAACAGAAAAATACGGGTGAGCTATTTTGGTATTCCCTATAAACTGTGAAAGTTTCATCCAAATCGGAGATAGTCGGGTGCGACAGTACCGCGGGTCGGGTGCGACAGTAATCGGATGTTAACTTTTGCCTCCACACTCAACGACTTTTACGCATACTTTAGTTCAATTCTTTAGCAAAGTCGTCAGATTTGCTGGGGTACGCGAGCTGAAAGTATCCGGATAATTTACTATCCGGATTATCCGAGATAATTAGGATCCGATTCCTCAAATCCGGGTATCCGGATAATCCAGATCCTATTATTCGGATCTCAACTATCCGGATTCGGATCCCAACTATCCGGATTCGGATCCGAACTATCCGCATCCAGACTAAGCAAAAAAAGGTCAAAATTTCCCTCAGATTGCATTGTTTCATTGGGAAAATATAAATTTTATGATATTCTCATTTTCTCAATGAAACAACACAATTTTGAAGCTTTTTTGTTTAGTCCGGATCCGGATAGTTCGGATCTGGATTCGGATAGTTCGGATCTGGATCCGTATATTTCGGATCTGGATCCGTATATTTCGGATCTGGATCCGTATATTTCGGATCTGGATTCGGATAGTTCGGATCTGGATCCGTATATTTCGGATCTGGATCCGTATATTTCGGATCTGGATCCGTATATTTCGGATCTGGATTCGGATAGTTCGGATCTAGATCCGGATGGTTCGGATCTGGATCCGGATAGTTCGGATCCGGATCCCAGGAATCGGATAATTCGCAGATCCGGGTATCCGGATATCCGGATATTAGCAAATCCGGATCCAATTTTCAGCTCTAGTACGCACTAGTTTTGGCCGATTTAATTCATGTCAGACTTTAGTCTCAACTCAAGCTTCGACCTTCGCTACACACGCTCATGCAAATCGTACGACTTGGTTTGTGCATGCCAAGTCATACGATTTTCTTGAGCGTGTGTAGCGGCCTTAACATCATATCAACATTTTTGTCTTGATGTCATATTTCGACGCAATTACCTACGCATTGTCATTTTACACATTTTACGTAACATTTTAATTGTCTGCGTTGCCAAATGTGAGATTTATTTTGTCTCCGTATTTTATAAATTTTTGCATTTACTATAAAAAATTTTGAGCTTCAATAAAAATTAAAGCTGGAATAAGATTATTATGGCGGACGACTTACTATTTTCATTACCTTGTAATCAGTATACCGCCGCCGGCGTGTAAAATTAAGAATAGAAAGTTTACCACGGTCACGTACTTTCACGAAATTTGCACGTTACATATTTTTTCTACACTTTTTCTCTTTGTAGTAGTAGTTAAGCACTTCCTTGTAGTGTTTTGCTTCACTGAAGGAAAAATCAGCTGATTTCATGGTCAATTGAGATTTTTCATATAGCATGACATGAATTAGTTAGCTGCTTCTTGTTAAGAATCTTATTATAGGCGCTTAGTGCAATTCAATTTTTTTTTATTAGAATTTCGGATAATACATCTGACTTCATTTTCCATCGAAAAGAAAATTAATTAAACAACAATAATTCTACGAATTATGAATTTTCTAGAATTTCCCAAAATGATTTCAAAGAAAATATGCCACGGAAAATTTTTGAATACATCCAAAGCACCATGAAATACATTGCTTGAATTATTACGAGGTATTGAGGAAACATTCAGAGAGCAGAGCTGGTGAAACTCAGGGTTAATTATTGTCTATGTTTTCTATGTTTTTATTTTTTTTGTTTTGTTTTTTAGAATTTGGTATAAATTCACTAAAAAATTCTTCTATAAGTGTTCTCCAGCACAGTAATCTTAGTGATGTCTTTCTGGATATTTTACAATCTTTACATCTAACAAGAATCAATTGTCAGCCAAACTATTTCGGTCTGATCCCAGCGTCAGATGATTCCCGTACATATTTTCATAGCTAATTAAGCCCACCTTCTTCTTTCGACCATAATTTCTTATTTGTTAGCTATTTGATCACAATAATATAGTCAACATATGGCGACTTATCGTGATTTTAATAATATTGATTATGCTAGAGTCTGTATGATGAATGCCAATCAATGTCTTGCAATTACATTTATTATTGTGCTACAGCTGATGCTCAGCTGAAATTATTGGAAGGTAATGTGAAGTATTTTCTCGACAAGTATGCTCCGATAAAAGTGAAGCACCAAAGATCCAATGACTGCCCCTGGCTTAATTCACATATGCATACTCTCCTTGATTATACTGAGTGGGAATATTTGTATCGTCTACTTAAGCGTCTTAAGTATACCACTACAAGAAAGACCTACACAAGAGCCCGGAATAAGCTAATTCGATAATGCGCGCAGCCAAGCTTGCATATTACACATCGAAATTAATGCCTGATATTCCCTCTAAATCTTTCTGGAAAAATCTCAAACTGTTGGAAATGAAAAAAAAACAATTACAATTTGAACCCTAATGATCTCAATGTTTAATTTACTGCCAGTCATTCTAGTTTCCCTAACGCTTGTTGTTATCCAGAGATAATTCAAACCAGCCGACAGTTCGAAAATCTTTTTTCCTTCAAATGTGCAACCACTGGGGAATTGTTTAAAGCGGTAAATTCAATTAAATCGAACAGAATTGGACCAGACAATATGCGGCCTAGATTTCTGAAGATATTATTTCCTCTAATTCATCCCTATGCATTACACATATATAATTAACTTTTGTCTGACTTCTTCTAGTTATTTAGCCTCTTAGAAACTTGAAAATGTGCTTCCGGTCGCTAAGATAAGATTACCAGAGAGCGAAGGTATCCTATCGTTAGAAAAATTAATTTTCTGGCAAATATAAAGTTTTCTTACTGATCACAAGCTGCTATCTCGCTGGCAGTTTTTCGGTTTTCGTCCAAGACACAGTTGTGAACTACAACTGACATCCACGAAGCGCTTGACTATGGTGTTGTCAGCGTACTAAAGTCCTCCTAGACTTCTTTAAGGGCTTTGATAGCATCCGTCATGATACACTATGTAGAAAATTGGCTTCTTTTTATTATTTCTCCAGATCGGCCAGTTGTTTAATTGAAAATTTCCTATTTAATCGTGAGCACAGAGTGCAAGTCAACAATGTGTTTTTCCGATACTCGTCCTCTTCACCGAGGTGTTCCTAAAGGCTCGGTTCTTGGACCTGTTCTTTTCTGTATGTACATAAACGATCATCCTGATGTTCTGTAAGATGTTGAAATTCAACTGTATGCAGATTATGTTCAACTTTACTGCAATAAAATTTCAACTATTTCTCTTCTTGCTTGGAGAGATTCGAGACCCATATATAAGCACCTAGCTTGATATACCGGACAAGGTCCTTGCCAACGGATTTTGTTAAAAACATATTTTGTGAACTTTTTTTTAAATAGACTTCAACCTGGAGTCATAAGATTGCATATTGGAATTCTAGACTGGGGATATTTGAATACAAAATGGACCAAGGCAATGTACAAAGATTTAAAGGTAAACGGGTCCGTAAAGTCTTGAGAGCTACGACGTAGAAATACAAGGTTTCTACTAGCTTTGGCAGCTATGTAGCCGTAATGCTTACGAATAGTAAGTTCCTTATCAAATATTACCCCCAAATCCAGTACCTCGAAGACCCTCGTAACCTCATTGCCATCGTATTTCATCAGTATAAAACTATTTATTAGCTGTATAATGGCTTCGAGCATAATTAAAATATTTATTTGAAATTTCTTCAATAGTATCGTTTTTTTGTGAAATGAGTTTATGTAGTAAGAACCCATCACAACACTCCTATATAGAGTTTATTACCAATTGCTAACTTGGCTTGATTATTTGGACAACGGGCTCGATAACAAAAAAGCTCTGCAATGGGACTGGAACGAATATCTAGGTAGACTGATGTCCAAATTTATCCCAGACAGTTCAGAATTAATTTCAGAAAAATTATTAAAAAGTATTAGCTGCAGCTGTGAAAGTGGTTGTAATAAACAAAGATGTGACTGTCGAAAATACGGCTTAAAATGTGCCAATTTATACAGTAATTGTAATGTAAACTGCTCAAATAGAGATAAAGAAATATTTGAAGACGTAAGTGATTTGGAAGAGATTATTGATGAAGAGTCTTTATATTGAAATCGACGGGCCCGAAGACGTCGATAATCTCGAAGATCCTTCGGAATTTGAAAGTTTTATTGATGAAGAAGAAGACAACCACAATGCAAAAGATGTCAAATTCATTAGATTTTCTCATAAATTTTTTATTTTTATAAAAAATCATTAATAAATTAATTGTTCTACTTAATATTTACGTATTCAAATATACCTAAAATAGATTAATCACCGTTATACTATTTATTTAGTGACTTTCAGTACGGTATGGTGCATTGCCATGAAAAATTTAAGCTTCAGGATGATTTTCGCCTCTGTCTTCAATTAAATTGATTCAACTTTAGTAATATTACGTTAAAGTCGCCTGATTTTCTATTTCATATGGGTAAACTTTTTTTGGCAGGGTGTGACAATTATCTTAATTTCAAGTTTTACTTTCGCTTTAATATTCATATTAAAAGTTTAACAAATTACAAAAGCATTCGAAATTTATTCTATTCTTGGAAGCTTATCTCCTACAACATCAACAATTTTTTAAACTTGAGTTCTAACGAAATAAAATTAAGCAATTTTTGTCTACCTGCCCCTAAAAGTAGGTATGGGCGACAGAGAAAGGATTAGAAATATTGTATTGCCATCTATTTCTATTCTATATATTTATTTGAAAAACCACTCAACTTATTATTGTAGTTCCGCGGAATAAAGTAGTTAAACCAAAAAGAGACAACTATAGATTAGTGATCCCAGAATAATGTCAAATAATGTAAGCAATTTCAGGAGTATCAGCATTTTATATATGTCAGTGGTTAAAGCACATTCTGTCATTGAAATTTAAGCCATTATTTACGTAAATAATAAAAAAAATTGAAAAATTCGTAATCCGAAAAGTCATTTTTTTTTTGTTTTTCTCAATTTTAAGCGGTTTCGTCACAAATAAACCATCAACATATATAGATCATTTTAAATTAGACATTTCAACGGTTAAAATGAGCCCAGATAGAATATTTAAATCGAAAAAAACACCAATAAAGTTTTTCGTGGAAGATTTTGGTTTTTTTTTCTTCGAAAATTGTAAATTTCCAGATTCCACAAAGTTTTCATGTAATTTGAATTATTTTTACGAGAGCAAAAAATAAAAAACCTGAAAAATCGGTTTTCCGCCATTTTCTCGAAAAATTTGTGGTTATATTGAAAAATGGTTTATATGAAACTTTTAGATATTTTTATTATCTATAACTTTTGCGAGGAACATTTTCCGCTAGAAAGTCACATTTCGTCGAAAATCACAAAAAACCACTTTCAACCCCTTAATTACACTTTATCTCGTGTTTAATTTTTGTTTTTTCTCTTAATTATAACCTTAACTAAATTTTCCGGCTGGTTCTTCCTTGTTATTATTATTATTTTTTTTTTTTTCAAAAAAGTATTGACACCAGTCTATAAAGAAATAAGTACTCGAGAGCTCTTTGTTCGCTCAAATCCCGCGTATATGGAATACTTTAAGATCAGAGTGGCTGCAGCTTTCAGAAGGTTTCTCAAAATGCATTAAATTACAAATTAGATTCTATTTTTGACTTAACTCGTACACGAATTTGTCCGTCTATTTATTTAGATATTTCTTTTTTACTATTTTCGACACTCTCGTAGACCCACTTTTCGTCATCACAGCGGGCTGAAATTTGGCACACAGGTTCATGTTGCGTGACAATTGAATCTATCCAAATTTGAACCGAAAGTTTCCATGGAAAACCCGGAAAATCGGGAAAAATCATTTGAAAATTTGGTACAAATTTGATTAGTGATAAATCTGTTTCAGAAAAAATGCACAGTTTTCCGATTTTTCCGAAAAAAATTTCCGGAATTTTCCGACTTTTGCGGAAAATTTTCCGGTAAAACAGTTTTCTAAATTATGCACGATCAAGCTCCCTACCAACTGGCATCATTACTTTCCCTCCGACAATGGTGAAAACTTGCAAAAAAATTCGACGAAAATTCATGTAAAACGCTTTTCCGGAGTTTTTCAGACCAAGGAAGCCTTTGAGCGTTTTGCAACCTAAGACAAAGTTGTAGAGCGAAATGAGTTTCATAAAGTTGCATAAAGTTGTGTAAAACTCCGTGGAAAATCCGGAAAAGCGGGAAAATCATCGGACAAATTTTCATCGATATGATTAGTGATAAATCTGTTTTAAGAAAAATGCAGAATTTTCCAATTTTCCGACAAAAAGGTTTTATAAGCTATGCGGAATAATTTTTTTTCCGTCCTACTGGCATCAATACTTTCTCTTCAACAATCATGAAATCTTGCATGAAAAATCGAGGAAAATTCATGTAAATTTTAAAAAAAAAAATCTTAGTAATATGAAAAGTCTGTGGAAAACATGGAAAATCGGGAAAATTCATGTTATATGGGATCAAGTTGTAATACAGCTAAAAAGCGCTGTTTGAAACATAATTTGAATTTCAGAAAACCGTTGCAGTACTTCAACGATTTGATACTCGAAAAATTTTTGTTTTCGGATCGGCACCAAACATGACTTAAAAATTGGTTTAAAATATCTCCATGCAGCACGTAATAACAATTTAGTTAACGTGAAAAAGGCAGAAAATAAAATAGTAAAAAACGAGTTTTCAAACAAAACTGAGGCTAAGCCGCATGAAAAAGTAGAAAATAAACTTTCCTTCACACACAGAGGTGGACTCAGATTTTATTCGCACAATCACCGATATATTTCAGTATGGTCAATGAGAGGTAATAAGTGATTTGATTCATGAAGAGAAAGAATATTCAAGAGAAATGTCCCAATCAAAAAATCTGAGTCCACCTCTGTGTGTGAAGAAAAGTTTATTTTCTACTTTTTCATGCGGCTTGCTTGGCCTCAGTTTTGTTTGAAAACTCGTTTTTTACTTATTTTTTGCTTTTTATTTGGTTTCAATTTTCTTCCTTCTTTTATTAAAATCTTTGTTTAAATTTATAAATTAAATTCAATGAGTTACATATATTAAATTAATCAACCACGACTAGCTACCTGCATTTGTTAACTGTATTTATAATTGTACAATATAGAAATGTAATCTTGCGTATACTTCTCACGAAATAAATATTATTACTATTAAATAAAAAGTGCAGCAGTAGGTACACAAATTTCCAACCACAATTAGAAATAAGATCTTAATTAAAAGTGCTCATAAAAATTTTCATTTTGTTCTTGATGGATATAATCAATCTATTTAAATGGTGAAATTACCTTTGAAAAATACCCCATTCATTTTCTCTTTCATTAAACCCTCTCCTTCATGACTAAAAAAAAAATCCAACATCGTTAAGATTACTTCGTCTATTTCTTTCTCATATACGTGAAAATTGCCGGCAGTTTGTAACTAGGTGATATAGTTAGTATATTATGTACATATCTTACTAAGATCCTTCATTGTCCTTGTCCTTGAGAAGATTGGTTATTTTTAGCATAGCCTTAATCTATATTCCCCAACGAATGTGTTTCATTTGTTTTAGAAGCGTCCTTACATCGGATGCTTATATTAATTACTCTATACCTACTCCCTATATATTACCAACAAGGTTTTCTTATATTCGTCCATAAAAGTAGTAGTTAGTACCTAATAGAAAAAAAATGATAGTAATAAAGTCAAGGACTCTTTATTTATTTTGGTGCTTTATTTAGTACCTACTAAATAAAATATCCCTTCCATTTCTACATGTAAATCTGTTGCGAATCAATCATGGCGCAATTTTTATTTCTCATCGTAAATTCATAAAGCTCTCAGCGGCTTGTTGACAAATTTTTAAAGTGGAATTTCTATCTAAGTGGAGAAGACGATGGCAGATGGCAGGTTAATGTGGAAATTATCTTTTCGTCACAAAAGATAAATATCCAAAGAACTCTCTGTCAGTATCTCTCTTTCTTGTTTGTTGTTTTCCTATAATAATTAGTGATTTATTACTGAGTATTGTATATACATATATAGACAGACGACTGTATATGTATTATGTACGTTAGTAAATATCAACAAAAAAAAGCTCGCTCACCACTGCTGTGCTTTTAATTTATTTTATAGCAGTTCGGAAGGATTAAATCTTTCCTTTACTCTCTGTTGGTGGGATGTTTTAATTAAGAGTAAAATTTCAGGTTTAATTTTAAGGATCACACTTGAGGTAATGTTCAAATTAATTAATTTTACTTTATGTACGCTAAGCTTGTGTGATTGGTTCAATTTCCGTCTTTGAATGGATTCAAGTAAAGCACTTAAGATTTTACTGAAAATATTTTTGACATAATAATTAGAGTTTTAAAACAATTATGGAAGGCGAGTGGACTTTTTGAACCAGTGTTGTTGGTCGGTAATTTGATTAAGTAATGGGCACAAAGATGATTTAAGGCGAAATTACGTACATTTTAATATCAACCGTTTAAAGTCATAACAATTACCACCATTATAAGCTCCTTTTCGGAGGATTTTAATTGCTTGGCGTACAATGACGTTGTGCGATTTGAGGAGTTACTTGACAAGTTTCAACTTGCGCAAATTTGTTTTGTTTTTAGTGATAAGATACAGGACTAGTAAACATTACAAAACTAGGAAGCAAAGCTGTGGATGCAAAAGAATAAAACAGGAAACATTTTTCTGGAACCGACATCCCAGTAAAATCATGAAATTATTTTCTTACAATTTTAGAGCTAATCATAAATTCTAATGTTTTGAGGTGAAAAAAGGGAATATTGAATACGGTAGATTATCTTAGAGTTTGATTAGATGCCAATTGGGTAGGAGGATGTTGAGGATTAAAAAGGATGCTTCAAAGAAGATAAAAGTGATCATTACTGAATATTATTGTTAGTTTACGGGTATAGGGTATAGGGTTATAGATTGAGTTAGTCAGCTAATGAATTTAATAATTACTTTGTTGAGAATATTGAAGCAACAAATCAATCAATTGCGAGTGTGCCATAGTAGAAAATGTACAATCGATGTTTCAAATCAGACTTACAGATCAATTGAATATAGGAAAAGCTTTGAGATCCATAAGTCAATAAAAGATACTTGAACTTTGTTGGTGTCAAGATACTTGTGGACTGTTTAGATGTATTATGTGGGCCGGTGCGTGTTCACTTGATAAATACGTCACTAATATCATGTTGCTCTTCGGATAAATGGAAGGAGTCAGTAGTTACACCAATAGCGAAGATTACTGGAGCAGATAACTGTGAAGACTTCCGCTCAATGAATGCTCACCAACGTACGAAAACATATTGGAAAAAAATCGTTCAGATGTAGCTTGAAGAAAGAAAGTGTTCTTTTTAAGAAAGTTTATAGTTATGGAGTATGATCTACGGAATATTAGTGGTTTAAGTCATACATCCAAGGTAGATCATAGCAGGGGCACACCGAGAGGGGGACGAACGGGACCGGTCCCCCTCCAGAATATCAGTTTTTTGAAAATAATTTACAAATTATGTATAATTGTAGTCTGTATATTATTACAAAGTCCGATAAAATAAAATAAAACCTTTAAATATACAACAGCAGTCCTTAAGTGCTCAGATGGGTGCAGGACACGCATTTAGAGCCCTATTTTTCCGACTTCTTACGACTCGGGACACCTATGATCCCCCCCCCCCCCCAAGCTAAATCCTGGGTGCGTTACTGGATCACAGAGGACTGCTAGCAACGAAATCATGTCAGATAGCAAGACTACGATTTTAGGTGCTCCGCAGGGTTCTATATTGGGACCATTATTATTTAATTTATCTATATATACATAAATCATATTAACAAAGCTTTTGAGCATTGCAAGATAGTATTCTTTGCCGATGATGCCCTCTTGTTTCTATCTGGTAATGAGATTTATGCGTGCGAAGAAAAAGTGCAAAGAGATCTGGTTAGATTACGTTAATGTTTCCAGTATAATAAACTGCCTACACAATAAAGCCTCTTAGAATATATTGAAAATTTTGAAAAAGTTGCAAATCGAATCGTGTTCTAATCTCTACATCTGATCTTAGGTAACTCTATGATCAATCAATATTCTTCTTTCGTAATTTCAATTAAATTTAAGTGACATTAGAAGCTCATATTTTGGGCGAAATGTCACTAACACTTGGCTTTGCTTTTCATGGTAGCCCTGAATTTTCAATAATTGCTGAAAAATTTATCTCACGTGTGGTAACCTAACTAACTACTGCTGGAAACCTAATAGAATCAAAACATGCCTCGATAGGGCATTCGTTCAGGACGAGAAGAGTTTTTTTTTCAAAAAAATTAAAAATTAGCTTTGTCGCTATTTTTAATCTAGGAAAATTAATTTTTCATTTTTAATTCAGAATCGAAAAGAACTTGTCATTCTACTAAGAAATTGTAGTACGTATACGTACCCATATTGCTAGATTTAATTTCCATTCGCCTCCCCTCTACAAATAATAAAATAAATACAATTAACAATAGTAGAAAAAAAAACGCTTTCTAATATCTTTGTCCAAAAGTTTATCTGTTCAAAGCTGTCGTATTATCTTGCCTGGCTATTCTTTAAGACGTTCCACAAGGTTCGATATTACGACCCCATTTCTTTTATGCTTTTGTTGTGTATAAATTATCTCCCAACTAAAATTTTGGAAGATTTAAGAATGAACAGGTATGCCGATGTTTAACTATTTCTCAAGAAACTGCACTTCAGCTGTTTGCAAACTAAGCTAAAAAAAGGTTTTGTATTTAATTCGTTTCTTGTCGTAGTACCTACATATTTTAGGAAAACCTTTCTTGGGTTAGCAGTTCATTGACAGCATTTCTACCGTCATCCATTTAAGCATTTTAGTAATATTTTGCTGAAATAAACAGTTATGAGTTGTCATACTAACCCTAACTGGTATTCTGGTCCTCATAATCATCCATGAAATAAATATGAGAAAAGGTTATGGGTCGATATAGAGATCAAGGGATAAGACATTGCTATTGTTTCGGAAACTCAGGCAGCCTTGATGGCTCTGAGTGACCCTCGTATAACATCTAAGTTACTGGGGACTGCAGGTCGTCTGTAGTGTTATATATCCACAACAAGGTGTCCCTTCAGTGGGCTCCTGTACACATGGGGAATGAAAGCACTGATTTTTTTTAGCTTGGGTTGGGTCTGATTCCCACCTCGAGTATCGGTATCTCTCATCATAGCTTCATTGGAAGTATCAGTAGAGATGGTTAAACCTGAGTACTTGCAGGTGTACAAAACTTTTTCTTGATAGGCCCAATAGGAATATCTCTGATTTTCTCTTGGGACCTGGAAGGAAACAATGTAGAACTGTTGTTGGAATCAACACCGCAGCCACAGCTCGCTTCACGGTCATCTAACAACGATGGGAGTTATTCACAGCGCCTTGAATATCTATCCTGCCTGGACGGAGAGCCTGAGACAATCGAACACTTTCTGTGTGCTTGTCCGGACTTCGACCGGAGCAGACTGGATGCTCTAGGATCTATCCTTCTATCTGTAAAGGAGTTGAAAAATCTTCCTTACCAATATCTGATGCACTTCATTAAGGGGATAAGAAGGTTTTGGGTATCTAGCAGGACAGTAGAATCGGACTCTCTGGCCTCCGTGCTGCTTGGGATCTCTCGCCCGCCTGCCTTTTATTAGGGAAAAAAAAGGTGTATCGGGAAGGGCTGGAGGAGATATAATTTGGTCTACTTTGAAAAAGTTATTTGTAAAAGGAACAAATGGGAAAATTTCAAATTCATAAAAATGACACAGCTGAGGTAATTTTCATTCCTACATAAAATAAGTTATTTTAGGGAACTGCGTCTGAGTTTCATTCTCTGAGGAATTTGTGATTCTGATTACAGAATTTTAAATTTCGCATGAAAACCCTGCTCACTTCCGGTGTTTTGTTTTATTTGATTAATTTTTTTTACTTTCCATCATACCACATAAAAATTTCATCCGTAAACTACTATGGAATACTGACGACAGAGTAGGTACCCACCCTACTTATGGACAGACGTATATATAACTTTTTAATTTTTAATCTTCGAATTTTCTTTCAACCCACCGGGATAAATATGTAAGTAAAAAGTATTTTTCCAATTTCAGCAACCTAATCAAAAGGACGTCGTTCTTATAAATAATAAAATGGCATCATCCATCTTTCATTCTCATTTTACCTCTGGGGCATGTGATTCATTCATGGATACTCAGTGAACTGATTACTTCAGATTTACAACCACACAGGTAAATTAAATATTCAAATAACTCGGAGGATAATCCAAAATTACTGAATAAAATAGAACCCGAAGCGTCCTCAAGCGGATGTTTTTGAGAACAACTCAATTCTTGTGATGCAAAGCACAGCATGGCAGGAAGGTGATAGAGAAAGGAATTCGGGAACGTGAGGAGAGTGGCAGAGGTGCTGATGTATGTCACCTTTAAACTGTCGCAGATTGTATGTCGAAGTAAAGTCAGAAGATGGTAGACTGTTCCACATTCGCACAGTTCGGGATAAAAAAGCATCACAGAATTTTACTGTACGGCTGAAAATAATTTTAAGGATAAAAGGATGTGCCCTCTTTGAGTATTGCGTGCAGGAATCATTCTACAAGGGATCAGACTAGATATTTAATTGGAACATTCACCATGCATGTAGCGATAAAGGAATGAAAGGCATTCATCATTGCGGCGGGCTACGTTCGACTGAGTCGATATTATTGCCACATCGCCAATGAGCTTGAAGGCTCTCTTTTGGACTACATTCAATGAAGCTAAGGCTGTATGAGAAAACCCGGGACAGATGTAGGATTTGGAATCCATTTTAGGACTGTTGGATGACTTGTAGAGGAGCGCTAGATTCGATGGGCTGAAATATTTCTTACACTTTTTCAGATATCGAAGACATTTTGATGCTTCTTTGGCAACAGAGATGATGTGATCTGTTCAGCTTAACTCACAGGAAATATTAATGCCAAGAATGCATAAAGAAGGTGTACCGTAAATCAGTGCTCCATAAAAATAAATGGGTGTATAAAAGTGATGATTTTGTTTTAAAGAGATAGACAGCTTTGGGACTTAGATGCATTGAATTCTACGCGATTCGCCTTTCCCCAAGCGTGGATATTGACAAGATCGTTATTTAATGATCTAATCATGCATTTTCGATTGACAGGTGAGGCATTCCTTCTGGAGTCCTCAAGAGTGTCAAAGGGGGTAGCAAAATCAAGGTACTGTCATGGATGGGATTAAAAGTAACGGAAAGCATATCATCAATGAAAATAAGGAAGAAAAATGGAGAGCTATCAAAGCCCTGGCGCATAGTGGCATTTATAAGGTGAGATGTTGGTTAATCGCCATCTAGTACAACCTGTATTTGAAGACTGGATAAAAATTTCAATTCATAATAGAAGAGCACGGCAGACAACAAGTGCGTTTGGCTAAAAGGGCAGGATGCCAGACTCGATCAAAGGCTTTCGAAATATCTATGGCAACGATTTTGGAGTCACCAAAATTGCGAAGACAACGGCTCCAATATTCCATAAGAAAAATCAACAAGTCCCAAGATGAGGTCCAGTCCGGAAGCCATATTGGCGATCGTTGATGAGTTTATTAGTTTCTAAATACTCCATTAATTTGCAATCAAATGCTTTCTCTTGAATAGGCTGAACGAGAGCTACTTTCCAAGCAGTTGTAAATTTTCCTGTCGAATAAAACAAGTTCAATGGTTTCCTCAGAGGCTTAGCCAAGGATGAGTTACAGCTTTTATTTAACAGGCGTGAGAAACTATCAGAATCTACGGCTTTAGAGATGTTGATCCCTTTACGGACCTTGAACACATTTCTCGTACGGATGTGTATTGGCTCTTGCATACATCCACACGAGAAATGAAAAATAGGTGTCTGTGAAGTAGGTGGAAGACGAAAATTTGAAGCGCATCTACCTGCAAAAATATTAACCTTATCCAGGGACTCAACAACCACTTCACCATTGTTAAGTAGTGAAGGTATAGAGGATCTGCTGAAGTTTTTTCTAATAGTTTTGACCAGGGACCAGGCTTGTCAAAATTTTTTGTCTAACATTCTGGTAAATAAAAAACAAATTTCTCTCCGGATAATGGACTTGCAATTGTTCTGTGTAGTCTTGTAGGCTTGCTTCACTTCTGGACATGAATGCAATTGATAGACGCAAAAAGCAGGTTCTTTCGATTTTATTACTTGGTTGAACTTATCGTTAAAACAAGAGCGATTTTGCTGTTTTATTGAGACCTGCTGTAGGAATAAGGAATCTATTCACGCATTCGTAATTTCGATGAATTTCTCGAGTTGTAATTGTTTCTTTAAATATTTACTTTGAGCTGCCGATAATATTCTAAAATAAGCCGTATCGAAGACCCATTAAAGACATTTTGGTAGCTGTTTTCAATTAAAACAAATCTTCCATCGTTTTTACCGGAATAAGCTCTATAGATGGTTTCAAACACCCCGAGAAAAGCCACGCTCATGAATTTTACAGGTATCAGCACTTCCTATTTTCTCTATAGGATTTAAAAAAAGCCGCATGACTTAAAGTGGAGTGAATCCTGAGCCATTAGCCATAAGGGCTGTATTCTTAAAACATATCAAAAAGTGCAGTAGAATAAATTTACTGTGCAAAGAATCATATTCTTAGGAAAAATTCAGAAGATTTATTGAAATTTTTTTTTTCAACTGTCTTAAACCCCCCCCCCCCCCCTATAGTTGGATCCGCCACTGGGGAAGATTTGCGTTTTAATTGAAAAGTAAAAAAATAATAATAATAATTTGTGGTATATACGCATGCGTCTATGGCTTTGGAGAAGATTTTTTCCAAAATTTCCCCTTGGAGATGGAAAACTGAAATTTTCGGTAGGTATCACCCATAGATAATTTGCTCAAACAATTTTAAATTTGAATAATTCCATCAGAGGAGAGGTTTCGGAGGATAGTGATAAATGTTCATATTGAACGATGTAAGTTGAAGATCCAATAATATTTGATCTTCCACCTAAGTCATTAAGGTTGGGGGAGTATATACATATATATGCATTTAAACTATTCTTTAGTAATCGTTTTACACACAAAGATGGCAGTAATCGTTCGACCGCAATAATGGACGACATTCTGCCAAATTCTGGGCATAATAAATTTTCCGGATCGTAACGAGATTACACGTACAATGCTGTTACATAATTTTTTTCTTATTAAACTCACCATATAAAAAAGATAACATAATCTCTAGCTATTATCACAAGGTTATAGATAATATCCGTATGGAATTGCGAAAATAGCACTCTTCAATTAATTTCCTATTTTCCTATTAGTCTCTACGTGTCATTCTAGATATTTAATTTATCGATATTTTGGCCTATATTTTATCATCACACCACCACTTCTACATACACACACATAAAAATATTTTTCGCCCCAATTATTATTATTGATTGGATGGTGAATTCATTATTAGTCGCTTAATATCTTTCATATTTTGATAAGTTTAACAAGACTTTTATGAAAAATTTACGACCATCGCGTAATATCTCATCATACAGCACAGGGGGAAAATGAGCAATAAAATGTGCCATTTTACTTCACCACATATATAAATGAGATAAAGGCGGCGAAATGATTTAATTTAAATTATTTTTTCTCAACAAAATATTTTGACATTTTGTGTGAAATATAGAAAGCGACTTTAAGCTATGACCTATTTTCGCAAAAGAGAAAAAAAAAAATTCAAAATCCTTTCATCTGTAAAGAGTTTATATTGTCAAGATCTAGGTCGAGATCAGAGATATATCCCTGTGCCCGGATGTTCCATTCAATCATTTTATGTAGTATAGTTAACCAAAGTGATAGTGATGAAGAGTGAAGCGAATTTACATAATAATAATACAAGAACAAAAACAACAAGCCAAGACGACATTGAGAGTGTCTATCGTTGTAGAAATTGTCTATCGTACGCTTGGAACAATAACCAAACTAAACTTATATAAATTAAAAAAAAAAAGAAAAAAAAGAAAAGAAAAAAAAAACAAACAAAAATAATTCTTCTCCCATTGGCATTGTATTTTGTTTAATTTTTTTTTCATCTTTAACTTGGCATATCTCAAAATCTCTAGCATGGTCACTGGTCAAATATCTGGTCCAGCTCTCTAGCCAATTGACGTCAGAGCAATCTCCTAAGAAAAGATAAAAAGATACGCGCTTAGACTGAAAAATTTGAAGAAAATGTCCAATTTTACGAGTTCAAACGTAGTACCTAATACCCGGATATTTTATAGCACTCACCTCGATCACGTACAGCATTTTGCCGTGCTATGAATAAGAGGAGCGTGTTTTGATGTGTTTTGAAATAAATAAATGAATCGGAGCGGGTGACGTGTAGAGTAAACGAAATCTCAAACTAATTTCTGGGATATTTTCAGAAGAACAAGAACCAAAAAAACATTCGAAAAACTCTAGGAAAATGATTTTTTTTTCTTTTTTTTTTTACTTGCGAAAAAAAGAACTTTTTTTTCTTCCGGCAATTGATGAAAACATTCACCAGATGAGAGTGAACACCCCGCCCTCCCCTATATATAGTAAACATTAATTAGTTTTCTCACTGCGGGGTGATGGCTAAAGTAATTAAGAAAAGCTAAGAGAATTTGTTATATAGGAACATGTTCATTTCAATAAAGAGCCTACAAATTTTCGGATGTCATATATATATATGATAATGTTGAAGTCTAGTCGAACCGCAAATTTATGGATAGACAAGTTGGCGCCTGATTATATAATTTTCTTGAAGAAGCTATAAGATGATGGGCCAGCTGGAGAGTGGTCATAAAGTTGAAATAAGTTTCTTGTTGCCTTTTAGTAGAAAACGTTTATTGCTCAAGTTCATATGAGAAATGAATAAGAAAAAAATAAATACAAAAAAAAACAAAAAAAAAGGGAAAGGACACATTTTTATTTGTCTGTTGATATGAGAAGGACTTGAATTTGATTTGTATTTTTTTTTTTTGTATATATCAAAAGAAGATATTATACGTAGTATATAGCCGAAAATATGTAAATTTTAGTATTACATTACATTTAAGTGGACGGTTGTCACGTGCGAGTCGGTCGACTTCTGATGTTTGAATCACATTTCGGATCAGCGCGTGTAAACAATCCATAAAAAATATTGTCTAGTGTCAAGGAGTTTACAAATTGGTTTTATTTCGTTATCAAAATCAATTTTAATTAATTTTAGCATTAGAAGAATTGGAATCATTAGTAATTATAATTTCCATTATTATGATGACTTATAGAGTTACAAGAGAAGAGTAAAATAACTTCAATCATCTTTTGAAGACTATTCAATTTGTAATTTAAATATTTGTTTATTACATTTTAGTGTATACAGAATAGATTGAAAGATAAAATAAAGTAAATTATAATTACTATTAGGAGTACAAATATAAAATCTGCCGTTTGACAACAGATGGCCCCACCAGTAAGTTATGGTTGACATTTTCAGATGTAAAACGTCATATCGTAAGATTTGACATCTGGCAACACCATAACCTCGTAGTATTCGCGATTTTGTATCAGCAACACACACATTTTTTCGCGCGAAAATTTCTAATTTTGAACCGAATAAACGTCATTTGCGGGAATTTTTGATGTACTTCTTTAATGTGAAGAAATCTGCCGGTAAGGCGCAGCAATTGCTTGTAGAAGCATATGGTGAGACTGCTTTGAGTGAGAGACGTTTTCGTGAGTGGTTTCAAAAGTTTAAGAATGGTGAATTTGATGTCGAAGACAAAGAACATAGCGGAAGGCCGAAAGTGTATGAAGACGCGAAATGGGAAGTATTATTCGAGGAAGATTCGTGCCAAACGCAAGAAAAACTTGTACTTACATTAGGAGTAACTCAATAAGCAATTTCATATCGTTTAAAATCGTTGAGAAAGATTCAAAAGTAAGAGAATGGGGTTCCATATTCCAAATTTACACATATGAAATTCTGCTTGAAAGGCATAAACAAAAGGATTTTTGGTATCATTTAGTCACTGGTAATGAATAAGGGATGCACTATGATAACCCAAAGAAGAGGAAAACATGGAGCCCACCTGGCCATGCTTCAACGTCGACAGCCAAACCGAATATTCATAGAAAAAAACTCATGTTGTGTATTTGGTGGGATCAGCTTGCTGCCGTTTAAGTATTATGAATTGCTCAAACCGAACAAAACTATTACTGGTTACTCTACCAATCAGAATTGATGAGAACTTAAGGAATAGCACGCCCATTACTACCCCAGAAGCGACAAAATTATGCTCCTGCATGATATGGCTCGTCCACATGTTGCGGCTCCGCGCCGGTCAAAACCTGCTTGGAAACAATCAATTGGGAAGTCCTACCTTACCAGACATTGCCCCTATGATTATGACTTGTTCCGATCGATGAAACATGGGGCCTGTTTGAGCAGCACTTCACATCGTATGAAGATACCAAAAATTGGGTCGATTAGTGGATAGCCTTAAAAGATGAAGCGTTCTTCCGACGCGGTAACCGTATGCTGCCAGAAAAATGGGAAAAAGTAGTGGCTAATAATGGACAATATATTTTGAATAAAACCTAATGTATCGTTCTTTCACAATAAATGCCAAATTTTGTTTATCAAAAACGGCGGAAACTTATTTGTACTCCTGCGATACGATTAATAATAATATCAATAATAGTCAACAGAAATATTGCAAGCCCATGCCGCACATTTAATTTTCTTATTCCATGTTACATAAATATGTAAAATCGACTCCCCAAGGGATTTCGATATCCGAATTATTTTTAATGGAAACAAATTTCTTTTTTCTAGCGTAAAATGAAACCCATCTTGAAAAATAAGAAACCAGTTTCTACTTCCTCGAAAGAATAACCAGCTTTAAAACCTGTTGCTTCCAACTTATAAACTAAAAAGCCTTTCAACTAAGTTTTTTTATGACAGAAATAGCAGTTTTAGTACAACTTTTTCCGCAGATAAAAAATCTGCAAAGTGAGAATTTTTTTAACAAAATCCACACACACACATAATACCCAAAATAAGAAAATTTCCATTACAAAAAAACAAAAAAAAAAAACAAAATATCCAAATTGAAATTCCGAAATACAAAATGTCGCACACGGAGATTATGTATTTTGGGATTTTATTTTGTGGAATATTTTGACTGAAATTTGACGACTCAAATTTTGTGGATTGAGGTATATTTGTTAATTTCGGAAATATTGCTACAAAAAATCCAAATCCAAAATACTGTGTTCCAAAATTCTCGTATTAGTTACTAAATTCCGTTTTAAAAATCCCGCTTTGAAATTTCGTTTCTTAAATCCAGTCTTTTCAAAAACTCCGCCTTTCCGATTATTTAAAACTGTGTAGAAAAGGCGATCTTGAGTTTTATTGTTTCGAGACCCATATAGAGTCTCCAGGCAAGTTTCAACCTACTGCATTAAGCAGAGAATTAAAAAACAAGTACCGAGGTACTGTCAGTTTGTTGGTTTAAAGCAGCAAATCAAAATTTTATAAAGAAATTCAGAGAGTATATTGTGTGTTTCGATCAGCAGTACAGGGCGATCTCATCAGCGCAGCTATGAAGAAAGACAAACATATATTTTAAATGATTTTAAACGCAATTTTAATAGAACGGGATTTTTGGAAACGATACATTAGAATGTTGTAAGGGTGCATCCACACATAACACACATTGGCAAAAAATATTTGTCAAAAATTTGACAAGCAATTTATATTTGATAAATATTTTTCATAAATGTTTGTCAAACATTTTTCAAACATCTGAGTGGATATTTGTGTGGAAAATGTTTTTCAAACGTTCAGTTTCAATCGTGTATCTCCGAGTGAAGTAAAATGCATTGCAGCATCTTGCCTTAAGGTTTGAAGAAAATTTTCGAAAGGGAGATATTGGAACAGAAAATTTTTCGACAGAAGATTACAGTACTACAGTGGTCGTGCTTTATTCAGTGATAAATTTACGATCTTTCCGGTTTTCGAAATTTCCCAAGAATCTAAAAATTCTATTAATTTTATTATATTTATCTCGTCCCATTTGCCATTCCAAAATGAATTTACGAAAACTGACAAAAAAATTTCTAATGTTTTTCATTTCATTTGGATTAAATTGAAACTTTTTTAAGAATCCAAAACTATAAAATTTGCGTGGAAAAAACGTTTTTTACAAACGAAAAATCTTTGAAAAAAAATTTTTTCTTTGCAAAAGAGGACGTTTCGTATCGGCAGCAAGACTACATACATACAATTTGCGTCCACTCCCATCAAACATTCTAGAAATGCTTGACAAATGTTTAACAAACGTTTGAAAAATATTTGACAATCGGCAGGAAGACTATAGAAAATTTGCATCCACTCCCATCACACATTCTAGAAATGCTTGACAAATGTTTAACAAACGTTTGATAAATTTTTGACAATCGTTTGCCAAATGTTTGTCAAATTTTTGAGGAATGTTTGTTATGTGTGGACGCGCTTTAAGGGAAATGAATTACGAACATAATGTTTTGTGAATAAATAAAATAATAAATTTTACAAACCTGTTTCTCAAGTAATCTAACTGTTAATTAATTATTTCATGAAACGTGTTTTTTTAGGTACCAAATTTTGTAACTCGGTATTTCATTTAAAAAATATGGGTATAATGGTAATAGTGTAACGTGCAATCAGAAAGGACAAGCGACATCTGTTGGAAATAGATACTTCGCGTGAGAATTCGGAGAATCGTATTACGTGCCATAGAAAAGGACAAGCGATATCTATAAACTACAGACATAAACAACTTTAGGTTTGGAGAATCGAAGTTTGTGGAATGGAATCTTCGGGCCGCTTGTAACAATATATATCTGAGGAATTATGTACCTCTTCAACTGCAATTTTTCGACAGCAAAGAAAAACTTATTCAAAGCATCTGGTGGATATACCGAGAATATTTCTAGACTGTACTGTAATCATATGAAGATACCTTATATCAAAACAAAACATTGGTTTTCATAAGGCATATACAGGGTGATTCAAAAATATATATACATAAAATCATATAGCAAAATTGTAAAGATATAGAGGAAAATCGTAAAAAGTGGCTCAAATTACTTAGTGTGGTCTGGTACCCGAAGGCTACGGATAGGTCATGTTTAGACAAACAAAAAAATGTATGGGTGGGGGAGGGGCATCCTAACGGTTTCGGAGATAACGGGACTTAAAGATATTTCGGAATGTTTTTATATATCACCCTGTAACTTCTAAACGTTACATCCTATTATGATGATTTAAACTTTGTTGGATAGGTAATGGTTGGACCTTTGTCAATTTCTTCCCTTTTCCTCTGCGTTTTGCTCAACAAAATTTAAATTTAAATTTCGGAATTTTTACCCGTTATTTTTTTATTTAACTACTATCTTTATCGAAAAACACATCATCAATATCAATTTTTCATATTGAATCTAAAAAGCCCAAAAGCTGAGCTATAAAATGACCTATCACACTCTGTACCCAAAATGTAACCCTTTCTGGGTTTTTTGCACTTTTTCTTAACCATCTTTAGCGAAAATGGCAGAAAAAGGTCATTTCCAAAAGATAATTGTCTACTTTCTGGGACTTATTGAACTTTTTCAGCCATTTTCACTGGAGATGCTTAAGAAAGAGTGCAAAAAACCCAGAAGGGGTCACATTTTGGGTACAGAGTGTGATAGGTCATTTTAAAGCTAAGCTTTTGGGCTTTTTAGATTCAATATGAAAAATTGATATTGATGATGTGTTTTTCGATAAAGATAGTAGTTAAATAAAAAAAAAAAAACGGGTAAAAATTCCGAAATTTAAAGTTTGTTGAGCCCTAACTTCAAAACGCAGAGGAGGAGGGAAAAGTTGATAGACTATTCGAAAGGTCCAACGATTACCTATCCAGAAAGGTTACGATCATCGTAATAGAATGTAACGTTTCGAAGTTGCAGGGTGATCTATAAAAACATACCGAAATATCTTAAAGTCCCGTTATCTCCGAAACCGTTAGGATTCCCCTCCCCCACCCATACAATTTTTTGTTTGTCTAAGCATGACCTATCCGTAGCCTTCGGGTGCCAGACCACATACGGGACACCCTGTATGTATACAAACCTTAGACTTTTTGAACAATTATCGACGCAGAATTCATGCACATATCGTTTTACATCTAAAGAAATTTCCTCTTAAATGTGTTATTATCTCTTTCGTCCCTGAAACCGTTTTCCCCTAGTTCACAAATGTTTTAATTCAATTTCTTTTTTTTCACCATGAATTTTGCATATTAACTGGTTTTGTTGAAAAGTTTCCAGGCTTTGCAGGTTAACAAATTTAATTGCCTGTCTGGAGAGTTTATAAAGGGTCGCCTTCTAATTTCCAGTGTAGATAAATATTTTTGTCTCTGTTGTAAGCTATCATATGCAAATAGGATCAAAAAAATGTTTTGTATACATTAAGGCAGGCAATTTCTATGCATACTCTTAACCTTACCTTGGATATGGTTGACTGCCATTCCAATGGTATTCAAGGAAATAATAAATTTCTAAAAACCCTGAAAACCGCACACACAATGTAATAAAATTTAAATAATTTTAAATATGATTAAAAAAAAAACAAAAAATCAACAATTCTCTGAGAATCTTTCAATATACATTTATACATATATACAAAAATAAATGTTACTTCAAAACAATTTTCTCATATGAATAAACAAGAAATTCCAATCGCTCTTTAAAGGCACTACCAGACCGCGAATAATCAAAATCAAAATCAAAACCAAAACAAACCACACCCACCTTAATTTATTTTGATTAAAATATCATCGACCAAATGGTTGGCACGCGGGGTGGCCAAAAAAACGAAAATAGTTTGACCAGAAATGGATTCTTAGTACCTACCTACATACCTACATATACCTAACAGCAAAAACAGGTCTTTCATTCTTTTTTTGTATATACACAATTGACGCAAGCGAACACCACGTTTTTTTTTTGATTGGGAAGCGATCCATAAAACATTGGTAGATTTATGCATGACAAATATGAAATCCTTCAACAATCGATGTGCTCCGAAAATACCATCATATGAAAATAGACATCCCGAAATTTATTTGCCACATTTATAGATTTCGAATTTCGGTTGTGATTTTGCGGAAGGTCATGAAAATTCGTAAGAACATAAATGAACAACGATTTCCACTTTCCAAAATAAGCAAATTAACGGCGCAGTGCGGCGCAACGAATGAAGAGGAATGGTTGATTTTAGACACCAGAAGTCATATAATTATAAACACCCAGAATAGATCCTGAGTCTTCCAAATTGTTCATCTGAAGTGTGGATTTAGAAGCAGAAATAGAATTAGAAAATACAAATTTCGACATAGAATTTGTAACTCTTCTCATGTAAGTATATTACAGGGATTTGTACATATGTTCACATGGAGGTAGACATGATTATGGTGGGGTTGGGGAGACAATCAAAAAAATTTATATAAACTTTAGATAATGCGAAATTTTCGGTGGGTTCGTTCCATCTTAATTAAAACCGCTTCGACTTATAGTTTTAAAGTCCTAAGGGTTTGTAATATGTTCAACACCCACAAGTTAGAACAGTTACATAGATTTTGGTAAATATGATTACAAAATCTTCGCAAACTTTTAAATACCCTCAGGAGAAAGTTCCTCCCTCATCAGAGTCCTGACTGGCATATTTACTTATTATTTAACTAAATATATCCGGATCGTTCGTTGTTAAAGTTGATGTTATTCTAGATCCAATTAAAATCTTTCGAGAACAATATAAGCTCTGAAAACTTCATTTGCACTGAATTTCCGTTTATTAAGACTTGTGTATGTTTGTATGTATATATGTATGTAATACCCTAAATCTAGGAAGGATCATCCACTTACATATAGAATGAAGAATATAATTGAAATTTTCCAACAGGATGTCAGTGTTCTAAATCATGTTCGTAATCGTTGAACTTCGACTTCTCAACTTGGAAATTTCAGGAAAATCTCCTTTTAGTGTATTTTCTGATGGTTTCGATAAATTCATCTTTTGAGTGGAATCGTTTTAACGGCTTTTCAAACTTTGAAATTATTTTTTTATTTTTGTCTTTCGAAGATTTTATGTATCCAACTCCGTCGTTATGAAATGATTGGGTACGGTAGGGGGAGGTCCTGTTTGATACTTTCAAACAATTTTATTTTTCTTATTAGGAGAATTCAATTGTTAAGAAAAAAAAATTATCATTGACATTGGCGCATATATCATGGTTAAACTTAGAAGTAAAAGTAAGAAAAGAGATTTTCTTCTCTTGGTGGAATGCAAATCTATTCCCATATTGTTAGGGAGTCTTCTATAGGGATGTTAAAATATGCTTGCTACAAACATAAATATTGGGAACGCTTTTTAAAAAAGTCGCCTGGAAATTGTTGGACGAAATCTTCTGTTGAATAAATTAAACTTTTGAATTGACGAACACCAGTAATGCGGAATTTCCTCGCAGTAGTCGGAGCTAAAAATTTATTTCATCGATTGAATTGACTTCTATTATCGTAGAGAAATAGATCTTTTGGGTGGTAAAAAGTTGAGCGTTTTGGAATTTTCATTTCATTTATTCTTTTTAGTGCAAGATTAATATAGGTACATTATATAATAACTAATAATAAAAATAACTAGACTAATAAGAAATTAATTAGAACTAAAATACAAAGCAAAAACAAATGAAACTTATACTTATTTGCAATGGAAAATTAAAAAATAAGTAAAAAACGAGTTTTCAAACAAAACGGGGGCCAAGTCGCATGAAAAAGTAGAAAATAAACTTTTCTTCACACACAGAGGTGGACTCAGATTTTTTGATTGGGGCATTTCTCTTGAATATTCTTTCTCTTCATGAATCAAATCACTTATTACCCCTCTGATTGATCATACTGAAATATATCGGTGATTGTCAGCGAATAAAATCTGAGTCCACCTCTTTGTGTGAAGAAAAGTTTATTTTTTACTTTTTCATGCGGCTTGGCCTCAGTTTTGTTTGAAAACTCGTTTTTTACTTAGTTTATTTTCTGCCTTTTTCACATTGACTAAGTTGTTACTACGTGCTGCATGGAGATATTTTAAAACAATTTTATGACGGCTGAAAGGACACTGATTTACTGAATTTTCCGATTTTCCATGTTTTCCACAGGCTTTTCCTATTACTTGATGTTTTTTTCAAAATTTACATGAATTTTCCTTGATTTTTCATGCAAGTTTTCATGATTGTTGAAGAGAAAGTATTGATGCCAGTAGGACGAAAAAAAAATGATTCCGCATAGCTTATAAAACTTTTTTGTCGGAAAATTTTCCGGAAAAGTCGGAAAATTCCGGCAATTTTCGGAATATTTTCCAGAAAAATTGGAAAATTCTGCATTTTTCCTGAAGCAGATTTTGATTTATCACTAATCATATGGATGAAAATTTGTCCGATGATTTTCCCGCTTTTCCGGGTTTTCCACGGAGTTTTCCACAAAAGCAACTTTATGCAACTCATTTTGCTCTACAACTTTGTCTTAGGTTGCAAAACACTCACACTTTTCCTTGATCGGAAAAACTCCGGAAAAGCGTTTTACATGAATTTTCCTCGATTTTTTCTGCAAGTTTTCACCATGGTCGGAGAGAAAGTAATGATGCCAGTTGATAGGGAACTTAATCCTGCATAATTTAGAAAACTTTTTTATCGGAAAATTTTCCGGAAAAGTCGAAAAATTCCGGAAATTTTTTCGGAAAAATTGGAAAACTCCGCTTTTTTCCTGAACCGGATTTATCACTAATCAAATTTGTGCCAAATTTTCAAATGATTTTCCCGATTTTCCGGATTTTCCATGGAAATTTCCGGTTCAAATAGAATTCAATTGTCATGCGACATGAACCTGTGTGCCAAATTTCAGCTCCTGTGATGACGAAAAGTGGATCTACGAGAGTGTCGAAAATAGTAAAAAAGAAAAGAATATAAATAAATAGACAGACAAATCTGTGTACGAGTTAAAGGGAATGGCGTCAAAAACTAGACTGTTTTCAAGGGCTCGAGAACTTTGCATTTAAAATTACCAAACGTACCTGAGTGAAGCAACAATCTCAATTTGATTGGCAGAGAATTCCAAATAATAATGGACAGGGATAATGAACTGACGCCGAGATGTTAGACAATTATTTCTAGTAGTGATAATTCGACTTGATCTCGCAATCTGAAGTATATCATACAAGAAGCTGGGATACCGAGACTTAAGAGTTCTAGCCAATAAAATAACAGCGCGATATTTGAAATAGATCATAAGGCTGCTGCAACAAAGGATGGAGTGGGCGTAAGGAGAGACATGGTCAAAATCGACGGAGACCAAAAACATACCTTATAGTAGCGTTGAATGCAGTATTTAGCTTTCGAATAGACTCATAGTCAAGACAAGCAAATATTTCGCACCCATAAGTAAAAAGAGCGTCGAGAAGCCTTCTAACTAACTTTAAATGGGTTTTATAGTCACCCAGAGTGAACGAAGCCCACCATATACTTTTCTAATTAATGCATATATATGATGGACCCAGGAAGACAATTGGAATTTGCGTTCCATTGATTACGACAGGTGTGAAATAAGAAGAATCTAAGATTGTTTTGTTTATAATTAAGCATTTAGTTCTAGTAGGGCTCAAGTGTAGCATATTGTCAATGGTCCACAAATAAATAGAATGGTGATCATTATTTATATAAGAAACACCATCTTCAGCTAATCCAATTGGTCGTGAGATGTACAATTGTTCATTATCAGCATAAATGTGCAGTTTGCTGTACTAACCAAAATGAAATAAATCATTGATAAAAAGAGAGAACAACAGAGGATCCAAGATAGATCCTTGCGGCACTTCTGAAGATACCAGTTGAAAAGCGGAATATAAATTTTTAGAATACACAGATTGATACCGATCCCTCAAGTAACTGCCGATAAGGTTTGCAGCCTGAGTAGAGGCATAAAATTGGATTATCCGTCTTATGAATAGTTTGCTATGATTCACCGAATCAAAAACCTTAGAAAAATCCAAGGTCACTAAGATGGAGAACTCATCCCTATTGTTAGCAATCCGTATGTCATTTAAGAAGAACAGTAACACAGTTATGCTCCTGATTTAATAAATTATGATATGTAATGCAGATACACTATTTATCTGGGCAGATATAATTTTTTCAATTACTTTAGAGAGTGAGATACTAATAGGTCTGACATCGGTATTTATAGATGGATTCTTCGGAAGCGGTATGATCTTTGAGAATTTCCACTGTTTTGGTAATATGGCGTAAAAGACGTATTACAAATGTGCGCAACAGGAGAAAGAATATAAAGTAGGAGCATTTTAAAAAAATTCGGGTTTAAACCATCACATCCTGTGCTGTCTGATTTGATTTTACAAAAAGCCATGAGAACGTCATTAGTATTTTAAATTCACAGAGATTTTTAGTGAATGTATTAGGTATGAATTTAAATTTCTTTAATATTGCGGTGAGATCTATTTCAAGAACTCTTCTCAAGAATTATAATTATTTGCTGACTGAAAAGCATCTTTCTACTAGATTTGAATGTCTCTACTGCTTCTTCTGTTATACATCTGCTCTTTGGTTTTAAAAAACCTTTCCGAAAAATGGAAGTATCAGACAAAGAAAAACAAAACGACCCGATCTACTAGTCGCATTTTGACTGACACCTACGCCAAGAAAGTTAAAAACCATTCATCAAAATTGAAAATTCAAAATATGGGACAAGAAAAATTTCAGGTTGATGTATATAAGGACTTTAAATTTTTGCAATTAATGGGAACCCAAATTGAATTTATATGTGTGGCAGACAGATAATTACAACTAGATTCGAAGAAGCTGAGCTTTGAAAATTCATCGGGTATTGAAGACAGAATTCTTTTGAAGCAGTTTCAACGACAGAGTTTTAAAGTTATTATTAGATACCTACCACTTTTTAAACTTTTTGAATAAGCGAAAAAACATTTTTCTGAGAGACGATATTGTCAACCTTGATCGATTATTTTATCATTAGGTAGTTAGAAAACCGAAGGTAAGCAGAGGTACTGGACGATTCTTAATTTTTCTTGAGGAGTAGCATTTTTGTCGTCATAAAAAATGAATGAACAAACGAGTACTGGAATGTTGTTAAAACTCTCGACGACGAATGCATTATAATTTCATAAGTAAACGATCAAAATAGTTAATACTCTGATGTCAGAATAACTAAACTATTGTTTCGCTTTATAAATAAATTTAGTCGCTATAGCCAGAATGAAATGAAGTCACCCCTTTCACATCCCAGGTGGAAAGGCGAATTGCCTATTATATCGGTCAAGTATCTATGCACTAATTCAACTACCTGAATAATGCTTGGTCTACCAAGAATCAGTCCTACATGCCTTATAAGAACATATTTCAATGGAAATTTGCTTCAAGATGTGCACATTAAAATTGTATGCGTAGAGGTTTTTCTGGTAGTCATATAACGAATATTTGTATTTTATGGAATATTATGGAAAAATTCTGTATTGTTTAGAGTGTTTATTAATTTTTTTAAATTCATTCTCCCTTCCATTTTACATTTAGGCTTGTCACTTGCTCTCTATTCCCCAAGTGTTGGAAGATTGGCATTGTCAGTCCCATTCCCAAAACCTCATCTTCTATAGCCCCTAATGAGTGGCGTCCCATAACTATTCTTCCATCCATCTCCAAAATTTTTGAAGTATTCATTGCTGATCAGATATCTGAATTCGTTGAAGACAGTAGTATCAATCTGGCTTCCGTCATAAGCATTCTACCACCACTGCACTTGTTAAAGTCACAACTGATATTCGCAGAATGTGTGATGAGGGCAACAGTTTGATTCATTTTTTGTGGGATCTCAGCAGGGCATTTGATTCCGTTCCGCATGACCTGGTTATTGCCAGGCTCAACACTTCATTTTGCTTTAGCTCCTTTGCATTTTCCCTCATAGACTATGAAGGAAAATGCAAAGGAGCTATGAGTCATAGCCCACTGCTGTTCTCTGTTTACACATTAACGACATTACCTAGGTACTTGGTGACGTGAAATTCCATCTATATGCCGATTACCTTCAGATTTATAAAAACCCCAGTATCAGTGAGCTGCCTTCACTGATTGATGAGCTCAATTTTACTCTTGATAATAAATAAATCAGGTTGGTGCCTAACTATAATGGTCTCGCCATAAATCCCGCTAAAACCCAAGCCATTAGATATTCTGTCAGAGCGAACGTTCCTAGAATTACTGACACCCTTCCGAATCTTAGTCTCTATGACCAGATTATTCACATACCGTCTCTGAGTTGCTGCGGGTTTTCATGGCTGGCTCCTTTACTAAACTCTTTGAGCTCAGAGCTCTATGTTTAATTCATAAAGGTAGGTGAAACCGGCTTCCGAGTTACATACATATGTGAGTTGCTCTCATTGACTTCTTTCTATGCCTTCAGGCTGGTATCACGGCGAACGCATACCCGATTCGGATCCAATGGTTTATTTGGTCAGGGAACCTCCCTATGGAATTCCCTGCCTGAATCTATCAGAAATGCACCCTCCATTAAACAGTTCAAGAAACGCTTGTGATAATGCATCTGTTAGACCTCTAGCGCTCTTGTAAAGCATACCCTAGGGCACCCTAGTGCGAAATATCTTGTTTTTCTAAAAACCTAGGGCTACCCCAAATACATCAAAAATCTCTTGGGGTAAAGAGTTTGACATTTGTCACTTCAGGAACCGTGTCTGATTGGGGAATATAAATGACTTCTTAAACAAAAATTTGACGAAACGAAATAGAAAAATAACTAGAGTACATTTTATTTGTCTTCACCCATTTTATAAATATTTTTTAACAATTAATTAAAATGTTCATTTCTATAGTAAGATGGTGGTGCCCGGCGAGGCGAGGGAAATAACCCTAATTTGTTGCATCAGAAATTTCATATGGGGTAGATTCATTTACGTAACATTGGCCAAAATTGGAGCCAAGATCGTGTGCGTGCAATATCGTGATACCGTGTAATTTTTTTCCTCTGGAAACTTGTAAACCTTAAAGCTTACCCTAGAAAAATAAAGCCGATTTCTGAATTGAAGGCCAAAATTCGAGGAGTTATGAACGAAATTGAATCGCAATTATGGGAAAATGTGATTGAAAGTTTTGTCAAAAGAATAAAGTACACCGGAGAAGTTACCTATATGTTTGTGTGTGTTATTAAATTTTAATACATAAATAGATAATAAACTTTTCTGTCACCCTGTAGTATAAAAAAAAAAATTAATTATCTTACTTTTATGAAAAATGTACTAAAACAACTTCCGATACGATTTTTTATGGAGTTCCGCAAGGATCTATCATAGGCATGCAATACATTTTCATCAAATTTATTTCATTGATATCGTAATGCCGACAAAATAAAGGGGACAATAATATTAAAAGTCGCACATTCACTAGATATTATTGTGTTATATAATAAAAAACATAAAACTCATTCAATTAAATTGTGTCATTAATAATTCATAATTGGACAGTAGAAATCGCCAAGAAAATATTTTCAGCCTCATGAAAATCATAATAAAACTCCACAGCAATAAAAATAGTAGGTAGAGGTACCTATAATTTTTATATAAGAACCTACTTACACAGAAAATAATCACCATAAGTTCTCAGATGAATTTCATTTGAAAAAATACTAAAAATAGATTTTTATTATTCTTCCTTCCCCCAAGATAAGAACCCTCCTCCTTTCCTTTCTATAGCGTAATATCATGAAATCATCCAGAAGAAAGCACAAAAATTGTATAGTAGCATGTCGTCACCCAAGCGACCCAATATTAGTATTATCATCATCAGAGGGGCTGCTAATATTGTAAAGGTCCTTCGCATATTCATTACAATTGAATTCTTCTCATCCTCTGTTCTCTTGGTTCCCTGAACCTGTCTATATACGAACATATCTACAACAGGACAAAACTTCAGAGATCTTGTTATTTTTATTTATTTATTTTTTTGAGAGTATCAACACGAGCTGTGGAAATAATTGAGAAGGAGGATGAGAAAATCATTCCTGTCGGTCTATCAATTTCCCTTTATTTGACCTCAATTAGTTGAAAAAAAAAATTGCAATGCATACTGTTCGGGGATGGAGGATATGATATCCTCCTTCCAATTTTTTTTATCCTGGAATAATTGGATTTGTTTGTTGAACATCATTCGTAAATATAATATCTTGATTCGTTCACTTAATCCTGTGAGGGAGGCAGGATAATTTATATATATAAGGAGAAAAGTATGATGGGACGGGGATGTGGATAGTATAGATGCCTATATTCAGACCAAATCACTGCCACAGTGCCATTCAACTTTAATAAGTAGAAATTCGCCAGGAGATTGTTTTGGGAGAATGGGGGGGTTTTTTTTTAAATATTTTTAGAAAATCTGAATATGCTAATTACGAACTTTGGAGAATATTTTAGGGATTATCGATCAATAAATAAAAAAAAAGGATTACAAATATTTTCTATAGTACTTGGGACTTACCAACAGTTGCTGCCATGAGTTCCAGTATCCTCTTGAGATGATGGAGATAATCCAGTTTTATGAATTCGGAAAAATTTTGGGAGATAAACAAAAAAACTATAAAACAAACACACTGCTTTTGGGCAAACAGTTTACATTTTAAATGCAGTCTAAATATGTCCACACGCACGTTCAACAAGTTTAGTATACACTTTCACTTTAGTTATATGTGACGGAGGTATTTGAGTTAGATTTTGAGCTTACAGTCCTTACCTTCGCGATTTAATCGGTCTAATCTTTACACGAAGGCACTGTTGCACAAACTGCAATTCTTCATGAACTTTTTTTTCTTTTTTTTTTTTTTTTTTTCTAATTTAATAATATAATTAATTTTTTTTTCTTTTTCTAATAATTATTTATTTATTTATTTTTTGTACTATTTCGTTAATAAAACTTCAAAAGGACGAATTTGCAAAACATTGTCCACTTCTCGGTTGTATATAGATATTTTATTTCAAGAGCTTCGAACGCGACGATTCTTGCGTATCAAATGCTTTTGGGTTGAATTTTGTTATCCGTTTTATATACGCGCTTCACCTCTGGTGTAAACATTTTGAATTTTCTCAGTTTTCCCATGAATTTTCCTCTCGTTTAAAAAGCTTTTCCCAATTTCAGCTGTGGTTACCTCAATTTCACTGGAGATTTTCCAAGAGAGCTTTTTTTTTTACTTTCAACGGAGAGATATATTTATGTGAATGGGCATTGCCAGATGTAATGAATTGAAATTTGATGAAAATTAGTTGGAAAAATTTAGTTTGTGTAATGGAAAATTATTTGTAGGAAAATATAATAAATAATGCTAGTAGGAGGAAGTATCGAGATGTGGTAGTAATATTTCTCTACCTGTTCTATGTTTTGTGGTTTTTTAATGAAGTGTAGGCTACATATAGAGATTTAGAATTAGGATAGACTTTCGGAAGTTGTTGTATTGGGATATAGCTTGGGATTGTAAAATCTTTTTTTCAACTCAATTCGATTCAATTTAATTCAATTCAATTCGTTTATTTCAATCCACGGAATAAATCCTACAGATAAGTATGTCTGTAATACTGAATTCACCAAAACAAATCAAATCGAAAGTTTTTTCAAAAATTAAAATATATTACAAACCGACAAAGCTTAAGCGGAAAAATTTCAAAATAATTTTCTTAAATCCCTATCTAGATAAATTAAAATCATGTAAAGAATTATCCAAGTTGATATCCAAAGTTTGATCTATGAAAGGGTATAACCAATAGGACGAATATTTCTTTGAGGCACATAGATGGAAATTGAAAATAGCAGCTCTGGATATGAAATCTTACAACTAAGTACATCATTGACCAACATTATTGAACTTATGACTTTTCTAGACTGTAAGGAATTCAATCCTAATAAAAGACAAACGTGACTTATAGTCCAACATAAGATCCTAATTTAGTTTACACACAGCAAAACGTGTAAATTTTCTTTGAATCCGCTCAATACGTCTTGTATGAGTTATTTGTGTAGGCATCCATACAATGGATCCATATTCTAAAACGAACATTTGGTTCAAATGAATTTGCCATACACCAAGATTCCAGACTATTCAAATCCCGTTGAAGCTGCATGCAATTACTAAAGGTATTTATAGTCATAAAAAGTTTTAAATCATCTGCGAAAAGAGAAATTGAGAGAAACAGGAGATGATATCATTGATGAAAAGAATAAACAGAATAGGACCTAAATGGCTTCCTTGTGGTACCCCACACCTCACATGAATAGCCTGAGACTTACAATTATCAATTTACTCGAACTATATGCGGCCAACTAAGCATGAACCAAGCAAGAAGAGAGAGGTGGAAGACAAGTGATCGAAGTTTATTAATCAAAAGCGTATAATTCATCTTAGCAAAGAGTTTCATGAAATCCGTATAGAATACATCAACCTGCTTACCTGACTCAATAGCATTGATTACCTTATTAGAAAAAAATTATTAAATTAGTACTACTAGATTTTCCCTTAACAAAATCATGTTGTTCATCACAAATCCCGAGTTTTACTGTGTCTTATAGTTTTTTCAGTAACTGAAGCTTGTAACAACTTAGGAATTGGGTGAAGTTTAAAAATAGGGCATAATTAGCTATCATATGATTTGAGCCACTTTTGAACACAGGCGTAATAAAAGAAAATTTCCATTTTTCAATAAAATATCCCGAAGACAGAGATGAATTGAAAATAAACGTTAAAAGAGCAAACAGTAAGAAGCACACATTTTCAGAAGCATTAATCCATTATTTGACGATATTCTTTATATCAGTGATAATAATTCTACGCAATTCAGCACAAGTAGGTATATAATGCTGCAGTTAACAAATATTTGTAAATCATCTGCATATAGGTGAATCAGATAAAAGTAAAGGTTCGAGAATTGAACCTTAAGATTATGGTTCATTCGGAAATATAATCGTTACCTCTTGCTAGATATAAAATTGTAAAACCTTTTAGAAAAATTAAACAATATTACGATTTGCGTGTTCATCTCCACGTAAGCCAATGGAAATGATCACCAATTTTTTTTTCACGGTACACAGGTCAATTTAAGAAAATTATTGATTTTATTATTCAAAATCAAAAACCATAAATCTTATGGGGCAATTTAAGACGGGCATCTATATTTATAAGGAAGAAGTCTCAAAATGTTCCTTTGGCGCAGAGAAGGTTAAATCGGTACTTTACTGAAGGGTCTTGCTCGAATCTCTCTATATGTCAGCAACCAATTACATCATTGCTTTTGCTACGAGATCAAAGTGTAAATTGCTTCCCGTTCCGCTGTATTGATTATGTGGAACAGTATCAAGCTGTACACTCTATCAAGTCCCCGGTGACTGGTTTTGATGTAATAAATCCCCGTTTTATTAAGCTGATATTCCCTTACATTTACCCACATATATTTCCTAATATTTAAAAAGTGGCTAAGGTCCTACCAATACCCAAAAAAGCTTCTCCGATTTATTTGGCAGACTATCGAACAATTAACATTCTAAGCTTTCATGGAAAGGTCTTGGAAAAAAATTATGAAAACTCAGATTATGAAACATGTAGATTGTAATAATCTCTTGATGAAAACTCAGTCTGGTTTTCGTGAAAAAACACAGTTGTGAAACTGCTCTGCATCAAGGTTTCTTCTCATTTGCGATTGGCTCTGTTTAAGAGTGATATTGGTGTGTTGGTGCTTCTGGATTCCTCTAAAGCATTTGACAGTGTTGTGCATGCTAAGCTGCTCCGTAAACTATTTTCGAATTTTTATTTTTCGCAGTCTGCCGTCAGGTTTATATCGCATTTCCTCTCGAATATGTCTCAACAGGTGATTGTTGATGGGACTGCATCCTCGCTCATGCCATTATCCTGTGGAGTTCCACAAGGCTCAATATTAGGACCCGCCCTGTTTAGCCTCTTTTTAAATGAACTTAATGATATAGTCCAAGATGTTAATCTACATCTCTATTAGTACTCTTAAAGTATAACTGACATATTATATAGGTGTACTACTAGCGCTAGGAGTCTATGCTCTTTGGCAGCATTCATTGTTACATAATAAAAATATATAAAACTGTGCCTCTTTTCAGTCCGGCTCGACTGGTTTAGTGTCCACTAAGGTGCAGAAATAATTGTGTAGGTTCTGTTTAGGCTTTGACTTGCAGGATTAATATGCTGGTGTTCGTTCCTCCGTAAGGCACCTCCTCGGAAGTTCAACTCCGTCACTGTCAGGAAGAAATTTAGCACTTATATAAAATTTTCGTGTTACGTGTGAACGGAATCTCCGCGCTAGACTACTAGCTATCGATGTACTCATAGATTTACAACACTTGAATAGGTACTATGATAAACGGTATAACAACTATGATTAAGACTCTTAATCATGTATATTCTCAGTGCTATACGATTTGCGTGAATATGGCTATGTGCCAGCCTCGTGCGGGATGTAGTCTGAATTTTGAATAAAAGTTCTACTGCCCTGAAGGCATATACCTGTGGCCACATTGCCAGAATGAAGTACCTGAATATTCGTTCAGTTCCTAATTTATTTCCCTTTTTGGGACCCTTTTTCTGTTCGCCCTCTCGATGTCACCGATCTCGTTGGGTTTTTCTCCTCTGTTTTTCACTTTTCGCCAATCACAAGATTTTTCAATCAAAAACTTACTTTCCGTTTCTTCCTTTTCAGCCACGCCAGACCAAAATCTCACAAAAAACTCTTCTTCTTCCTCTCCAGTTTTTGTTCGCCCGCCAGAGCTTGTAGTCGTGTGACAGTGGCAGCACATTCGCCGTCTGGGTGCGATCTAGTTGTCGCTAGAAGACAGAGCCACACACACGATACAGCCTACTGCCTCATGTGGTCCTGCGACGATAACACAGAATCTTGCGAAGAGTTCTGAAAGTCTTCAAAAGGATTCAAATTCATACGTCTCTAGATCTCATCAATACAAAAACGGAGAAAATATTTTTATAATAACACTGTATGAAATGGGCAGTGACGAAGTATCATTGGGGATCCATACAGAAATGAGTACTACACTGAAACGTTGCTCATAATTTTGCATCCTTATCATCGTTATCCAAAAGAATATTCGCTTCGTTTCTAAATTACCATCAAGCTCATCAGTGGTATCCCTGTCAGCCACAAATATGACTTCACTAATTTAATTTCGTTAATAAGACGCGTTGCGACATTTTAAAAAGTATTTGAATTTTTGCTAACTTTATAAGCATGCATTGTTTGAAAAAAAAACGGTTTTCATAATTCCTTACATTAAAAATTGAGAACAAGTTCACCGCAGGAATCAAGTTCTCTCATTTCTCATTCTCATAATTTCTCATAAACAAAGTCTCAAAACAAAATCTGAAAGCTCCCTCAATTTCAGAGATAGTAAAAGTCGCATTTGAGGTCGAAATAAGAATTTTTTTATACTTCTTCTCAATAGAAACTTTGCCATGTCTCTGGGAGCTAGGTTGGCATCGTACCAGAACTCTTCAAAACTTAAAATGTTTTCGGGCTTCGGCAATCAATTGGTCTACGTGGAAAAAAACGAGGATGCCGTGCACGCTTCGCCGGACGTACTTATATTGTCCCAATAATTAATTAAGTGTCATCATCACTTGAGAACGTTGAGTAATTAAAATCTTCTCTAAATACCCAGATTCTCTTGTCTATAGGTAGACAAAGTCATCTTCGTGTTTAGGGTATGGTTATAGTTGGGGGGAGGTCACGTGCGATTCAATTAACTCACCTTTATACAGAACGTTGAAATATTCATTTATGGAGTATGAAAGCGGAAGTAAATCGTTGGGAAATTAATGGATTTTCCGCATGCATCACATCCATCTTGCACAGCTGGATCGATTTCCTTCCACCTGCCGATGTGGTGTTATTGGAAGATTTTTCTATATTGCGCTAGGGATTAAAATCAACTTTTTAAAATCGATCGAAGTAAAGTTGTTTACTAAAAAAAAATAATTGAGGGCAAAAGTTTTTAATTGGTTTTCTGGATGGAGTTATATGATGGATAGCTGCTTTCTTCTATAGATTACTTTAATTAATCCAAAAAGTTTCAACGAATTTGTTGTCTAAGGGTGGGTGGGCGATCGAAAATTGCCCACGTAGAATTATATGTAGACCGATTAATTTATTATCGTCAAATATACGTAAATAAATCAATTCAAATAATTTTTTTTTTTTGTGTTTACACAGACTTCTCTTCTCAGTTTATATTCACAAAAAAAGAAAAAAAAAAACAAAAAAAAAACAATTTAATCGAGGAGCACAGTGGAAAACGTGGACTTACCTATTTTCTTATAAATACACATAGAAGCTATAGACTACATTTGTTTAAATGACGATCATGTTATTGTTGAGTTCTTTATGGCCATTCGAATATTTTATGCGTCTTACTTTCACCTGTCGTAAAGAAAAGTCATAAAAATTGTTCCTAATTTATTGGATAAAATATTTTTATTGAAATCAAATGACCATGAATTTGTCATATAGTCTTTCCTGTCTGCAAGGCTTTCTATGTATACTATGTTTACAGTTATATTGGAAAAAAATCACTCGTGGAAATTGATTGATGAAAAATATTCTCCCACCGTCCAATTATAGGCAGGCAGAATAAAAAAAAAACATTTGAAATTCACACCAAATTGAATGACAATTTTGAAGTCGACGTCCCATTCAAAGAGGAAAAAAATAAAAATCAAAAGAATCCAATTTCGACTTTTTTCGGTTTGTTGTCATTTCGAATGAACAATCAGCTTGAAATTGATGTGGTTTTCAAAGAAAGCAACAATTTCTTTTAACAGGCTTTTTATGTTTGCCTGTCTGGTTTTACTCACTTCGTTTAAGTATTTTTGATAATTTGGGAAGAGCCTTTAAATGATCTACCATTAGGTTGAAATGAATTTATATGTCCGTCCTTTAATTTCAATTGAGAAATAACATAAAGCAGGTATAAATTTAAGAAGGACCTGCTTAATGACTTGTCCTTGAATACTGTGTCTTCTAGAGAAATATTCTCTTTCTAAATCTAAACTATAAATTTTCCATAGTGTTTTTTTTTTTGCATTCGAAGGAGAGAAACTATTGGAAAAGTTCCTCCTAAGGAAGGAAATTGACAAGTTTAAATAAGTCCAACATTGAAGTGTTTTCTGTTTTTTTAAGTATATATTTCAAATTAATTACATTTAGCAAATGGTCTATGGCCTAGCGGAACTTCCAAGGAGGCGCCTCTTCGGGGGATTCCGAAAAAATAAAAAAATTAAATCACGTGAGTTAAATTTTATTATTATTGAACAGAAATATTTTTCAATATAAGAAGCTCCACTTATAACACAGATTTATAATGAATGTATATATTTGATACAAGTTTTCGAATAAGAAGATATAGACCTAGATTATCCACGTCTAACGATATCATGTAAAGTTATCATGCGAACAAAGTAAATGGTTATCAAAGTAGTTTTGCTGATGATTCCCGACTATTTTTGAGTATAGAGATATACTGTTGTTGTAATAAACATACTTTATCATAACATGATGAAGCTCTAGGGCTTTTTATTCTCTCCTTCACTATCCTGGAGCCCTCTCACATGAAGTTCGTCTAGGTCCGCTCTAGTCTCTTTACAGGTCAACAAGGGACTCTGAAAAATCTTTCCCTCAGAGTCAGATGGGTGGTTGGGGCATGTAGTGAAGGCATACCATCTGCGCCTTCAATATTGGATGTAGGTAAGTGACGTAAAGGTCCCTTCAGGACTGAATGTTTTGATTATGGCAGACGGCAGCGGCAGGTTTTTCGTGGAACCTCTCAACACTCTCCGCCAATAGCCGAGGCGAGCTAGCGTGCCGCCCAGCAGTCAACGCTGTCCGTCGAATGATCTGTCAGCTCATGCTAGCAGACTGGACTTCACGTCCAAGCCAATCACTCAACATAGTTCCATAACAAGAGTTCCTACTATATTGCTGCTGTACTGCTAATGCAGCGCCTTGTGATATTGATGGAGTTGCCACTGTTATTGTTGCTGTCTTGCTTTACTTCGGTAGTCTTCCGTACTTAGGTTCCTAATTCACTACGATAAGTTGTGAGGCAGGTCCCTTTAGGCTGTCCTATTTCCTGGGAATCCTGTAAAGGCTTCTCCTGTGGGTATCCTCAGAGTTATGGTAGAAAATAAGCCACAATTAATTCCAATATAATGGATGAAATTAACTCGGTTAAATGATTTCTTTTTGTTAGAAAAGTTAAACACGTTCACGAAGGTGGTAAGGAGATTTTTGACCGCCTTATATTGAAAACCTCGTATCATTCAATGTATCCATGGATCTTACACAACTATTATGACACCAGTGTTTTTTTTTCAATTTGTTTAACACTTTAAATGTGATATAATGCGATAATACAAATAACATCAATAAAACAGAATATAAAATTCACTACAATGTCTCACAAATTCAATCCGGCTCGAAGGACCAGACTGAATTCTTTTCAAATTCAATTTGCAGTAATATAACACTCTTCTTATAGTAGCATTATTTTTTTTTCGTTACACATAAGTTGATTTCGTAACAAGATAATAATAAAAATGGGCAACAACATAAATAAAACTTTCGTAACCTTTCAAAAAAAAAAAAAAAACCTAATGAAAGGTATAAAATCGTTGTGTAATTAAATTTGAAAATTCCAGCCACGTTCTAGAATGATGTAATTGCAAGGGATACATGAGGGTATAACATTTTGTGCTATGTTCAAGCTTTTTCGTGGAATGAGTGCAAATGAGAAGAGTACGGAGATGAAGACAAAAAAATAAATTGGATACATTCATACACGTTATGGATGATGCTGATGTTTTTTCAAAGGACTAACTGAAAAATCTTTGCGACAAAAGACAGACAACACATGAGGCTCAACCTTAATTTAATGCCTTTCGTTTTCCAACTTGAATTGTCTCCTATTACGCAAGCAAATTAATTTATCGATTTATAAGAGATGAATGCATAGTGACAAAAAACGTGTTACCTTTTATTTTTATTAATATTATTCCTTCATAAATATGGGCTGAATTGTGTCAATTTCATAAGATTAGTACTACTGAATGTATTATACAAAATAAATTCGTATATCTTCAATTAATACGGAAATAATACTGAAACGCGATATACTTACATATATTTTCTCTCTTTGAATAATATGTGAAAATATCTACCAATTCTACATTTAATTACTCAAATAACCAAAGACAACAAATTCTTCCAACAGAAATCAATCAGAGTTAATTTATTATTGACGTAATCCGACTCTGAATCTAGATTTAATTTACCTTTTACTTCATCACAGCAGTAGAAAAGTTATTTACCAAATTTTGGAATATTTGATTGATCGTCTTCCAATTTGTAAAGGCATCCGTTTTTCGTCAATAAGTCAATAAGTGGTTGCTGCCTTTCCTCCTATTGTGTCATATTTCTAACAATATCTCTTGGATTACTTGAATTGTGTGTTAGTGCGGAACAATATACCCTTTCAGACTACTATATTTGAACACAGAGAGAAAGGGTTCAAAGACTGAAAAAGGAAAATATTTTAAAGTTGATTTAACCTTTTCAATAGAGATGACCTTCTTGTCTCTTTTTCCTATTCAATTCATTTTACTATATCAGAATGGAAGTAAAAAAAAAGAATAGAGTTGCTTGCATGGAGGCTCAATTGTAGGCAAAGATTAATTTTACTTTTGTTAACTTTCTCTGTATAAGTAATTCTATGGCTTGGAATAAATGGATTTGAACGTAATTTTAAGTGTCTTTTGTATTTCAAATTCTTAAATTTCACTTTATTCATTTCAGAATAAATACAACATGACACAAGCTCTATATAATAATAGTTATTATTATTATTATTCTTTATTAGGTACTTTACACAATTGAGATACAAATGTCTTTATAATGTGCATTCTCTAAACTTTTTGTTAAACAAACAATAAACTGGTATATGTTAATGATAAAAATTAATTAAGTAGAAAGCGATAATGAGTTTTTTACTCTTTCGAGACCCATACAATATACGAGTCTACAGGCAATACTCAACCTACTGTAACGTCGGGTCGAGTATTGCTAACAGTAATCAGGAGGATTCCCAGGGTCAAACCAAAATCCCACGACGTTGGTAGAATTGAAATGAGAGCACTGTAGATTTCACTCGAATTCAAATGCTTTTATTTCCTTTATCCTAAGCTAATAACACTAATATTGCCCTACTCTAATTTAATGAATTATTCACTACACAGCTTAATTAATACACACTAATTGTGAGTCTGTGGGGGTGTGCTTGTATACCTTTATGGGGAGGGGACGGGTAGGTGTACGTCGAACCACGCACGAAGCGAGAATACGTCGTAGCGTAACACTAGATGAGATTGCGCAACTTCGGACCACGCATGAAGCGAGAATACGTCGTAGCGTTAGCGCGAGGGGAAGTAGTGTAGCGCCGGACCATGCGTGAAGCGAGAATACGTCGTAGCGCTAACACTAGAGAGATTTGTGTAACGTCGGACCACGCACGAAGCGAGAATACGTCGTAGCGTTAGCACGAGAGGAATGTGTATAACGTCGGACCACGCAAGAAGCGAGAATACGTCGTAGCGTTAATACTATGGTAAGGACAGGAAGAAATGTACAGCGTCAGACCAAGCACGAAGCGAGAATACGTCTTTGCACTAGCACACGGACGATGTTTCTTGTCGAGCTGCTGGGAGGCAACTGACAAATTTCCAACTGGCGACTGCTTATTTATAGGCCTGCGGAGAGTAGCTCCCTTAACTTTGGTACTGGAGATCGGATTTGTTTGTAACTGCGATACAGCTACTTGCTTCGGATTGCTGGTACTAGTCTGGATTTCTGGTACTAGCTCGGTACTGGTAAGTGCTCGGTACTGCGGTTGAACAACGACTGATTTTTCTGTTCTGATGACCTCCTATTTATATGGTCTCAGACACTGTAATCGCTGTCGATGTCGACTGGTCTGCCCCTCCATTTGTTATTTCGTCATTCCACTATGAGTGATCACGTATCACTTGGATGATTTGTTCTGTGGGGAGAAATCATATGAATGACTGTGGTTATATAATAGGTATGGCTGCAGAGCGGTCTGTAGACCAGACTGCATACTTCGCTCTTAATAAATGTAGACACTTACGAGTGTGAATACTTCGGAGCTTACCCTGTGTATGCTATGCATGTAACTTAGTTACAGAGCACAGAAAATTAAAAGACAAGTACCGAGGTACTGTCAGTTTCTGGCCTAAAGCCGATGATCAAAAAATTTCCTTGTGAATACGTGTAGATCAGCAGTAACAGAGCGTTCTCATCAGGACAGCAATGAAACCCTGAAACTGCCTGCTGTCACACACTACAGTGAACTTAAATGCAAATAAGTTGCTGGTGGATAAATATATGCTGATCGAAACACATTACAGACAGTTTGCACACTCTAAAAAAATTTCCTTGTGGAATTTTTTGATCTTCGGCTTTAGGCCAGAAACTGACAGTTCCTTGGTACTTGTTCTTTAATTTTTTCTGCTCATATGAAGTAGGTTGAGAATGCCTGCAGACTCGTATGTATATTGTACGGAAAAATCTCACTACCGCTTTCTACTTATTAGTTAGAAATGGGATGCCCAAAAATCGTTTTAATTGTGAAGATAATCAATTTTCCTTAAAATGATTCACATATAGATTTTTAACTAAATCTATATAGATCCACCAGCAACTTATTAGCAATTGAGTTCACTGTAGTGTAGACAGCAGGCAGCTTCAGGGTTGCATTGTTTTTAAAAAAATGAATTAATTACAAAGGCGACTATAATTAGTAAATTATTATCAAACTAATAAGTAGAATTTATCAGAATTAGGTCAAGTAATATCAGAGTCGTAAATAGTATTAACGCCTCTGGTAATATCAAAGCTAAGAAAAACAAAAAATCAATATGAAAAAGAAAAAAACTAAGTAAAATAATATTTATAATTTTAAATTATTATTTAAGATATTATAAAATAAAGATGGTAGAGGCTATGCATGCAGTAGAACATAGAATCTAACTATAAATGTTTGAAATACTCTAAAGTTTTCATATTGATACCCTTATGACTCTGTATTAGGGGAGATGTAGGTAATGAGGATCACTTAAGCGAGATTTAAAATAAAACCTAATCTATTAATCATCTATGTATTGCTTTGCTCTTATAAAAAACTGTACTTATTTAACTATCAATTTAGATCAACTTTAATCACTTTGGGCTTATTAATTTCGGAACAATAAAGATTAAAAAAAAGTCAGGTCCGATCACCATTGTCAACATCGGTTGGCATGTGCACAATGGTGATCAACACATATCGCACACATAATTACGAGCAGAGTCCCATTCAATGTAGTCAGCATGGACCCAAAGCCCACAAGAACTGCACCGATACCATATTTCGCCGTCTCGTCCGAATTCGCCATATACAAAACACCAGTTACCTGCGTCTTCTGCATCGTCGTTTTCGTCATCCTGGCCTTCACGTCTGACGTCGAGGTATTATTCGATTCCTGCAGAATTTTCTTCTTAACCTTCTCAAGACTGACCTTCTGTGGCTTGCTTTTCTTTCCCACTCCTTTTCCTTTGCTTTTCACAGCTTTAGCCTTCCTTTTGTTTTCTTTTTCGACCAGGGCGTCTTTGATCGGTTTTGAAGTCAAAATCGTTGCATGCTGTTTTTTTCTTCCTTGTCTTGTCTTGAGAACAGGTGCTTTCTTAGGCATCTGGATGAAATTTTGGATTCTTGGCAGACGATGATACAGTCGCTGGTTCAGGAATTGTGGGACAAAATGTGGATATACTTGGAATAGGATTATCTTGTTCGAGTTCAACAGTAGCTGCTGGTACTGAGATGGACTCAACAGCTTCAGCAACAGTAGATTCTGAAATAGAGTCAGCAGGATCTTGCACTACAATGGGCGCTGATTGTAGGACTTCAGCTACCATAAAATCTTCATCTGAAAAGACATTGGGATTTATGGGAAATATGCCGGTTGCTTTAAATCCAGCTTCGCCCTTGCTAATGGAGACAACACTTGAGAATGCTTTTTTGATCAAGCAAGCCACATCATAAGGTGTTATTCTTTCTGAAAGTTGACTCTTCATGAAAAAGTCGCATTCTCTTCTATATGCAGCTTTGAATGGTCCAAAAAAGGACACATCCAATGGCTGCATGCGGTGAGAAGTATGAGGTGGTAGTGACAGCATATGGATATAGTTTTTCTTACAATGCTCATGGACAGCCAGAGAAATGTGGCTCGCATGATTATCCAATATTAATAAAACTGGTTCTTCTACAGAAGGTTTGGCATGCTGGGTGAAGTGCTTAAGCCATTCAAGGAAAAGTTCTTCATTAATCCATCTGACCATTTACAAATATCTTCTGTTGGGCCATCCTTTTCAAGGGTAGGGGTCATCCTCTTTCTGGGGAAAATAAACATTGGGGGAATGTATCCATCTACACTACTCATGGTGCAGAGCAGAGTGATATTCTTTCCCCTTTCCCAGCTTGTTATAGATCCTACCCTCTTCTGTCCCTTAGCAGCTAATACTTTATCAGGATCTTGGACCGCAGTTGTAGATGTTTTTTGGCAGAAATTTGTATTTTTCCATTAGTTCTTCTAGCAGCTTGTAGAATCGCTGAACTTCAGTTTTATTAAAAGCTGTAACCCTGTTGATGCTAGTAGCTTCAGGCTTCCGCACAGAAATATTATTCCTGGTAATAAATCCATCAAACCAAACTCGAAGACGTGTTAAAATTGTGTTTCAGATTTAGGGCTTCCGCGAATTCGAATGCCGCTCTTTTTATTTGGCTTGGGGTGCACCCGCAGAAAACATTGGCCATTTTCTTGATTATGTCCGCCAATTCTTTTTCCAACTCAGGCGTGAAGACAGTATTACGGCCGAGACGATGTTACTTTGTTGTTTTTATTTTGTACCTGTCCTGAAGACTGGATTTTAGGGACTGATTCAATCCATGTTTTATTACCGTTTCAGTGAACTTATGTAGAAGAACATTATAATTAAAGGCACCTTATGCATCGATGTAAACAGCTGGCGTGGATTGTTTAAAGGAGAAACTCCTTTTCGATTGAGTAGATATGAACTAAGGAATTATAGCATAAGTTCAAACTAGCATGCATAAACCTGGAAATAATATTTATAAAAGTGAAGATAATAGCAAAAAAAAATATTAGTAAATGTCTAAATAAATAACCTATGAAAAGAAAGGAGCAACTAAAGATGATAATAAATTTGAAACATTTTAAAATAAATTATTTACAAAATTACACTGCCTCCAATTCAAGCATAGCCTGTGTCGAATGCTGCTCCCAAGTCGTTAATTGTTGCAGAGTGGAGACCTTGAGGGGGGGGGGGCTCCTATATATATAACTATTACCTACTGCACAACAAAAGCATATACTGACAGAATAGTTTTTGTTTTGTTGTTTTTAAATAATTTTACTACGATAATAATAAATTCCCACGAGAATTAAATTCGCCAACTGCTTCCCACACAATTTCTTTTTTTTTATATATATCTCGTTAAAAAACCAGTCCAGTCCTTTTGCTTAGTGCAGTAAGTGATATTTTCCATTATGACACGGAGATATGCTAAAAGGTTTTCAAATATAATTCGTTATCAAAGTTCAAAGGTTATTTAACGGCATTATAGATAAAAGTTAAAGATATTTTGAAACCCACATAATATATCTCATCCAGCAACGATTAACAAAAACTCACTTGAAAATTAGAGGCAAAAGTTATCTAGACCGTAAGGTGAAGATATTAATTAAAATCATCAAGAGAACGGTAAATAAGAAATATTTATTAGATATTATCATATTACATAGTTAATTACCGAGAAGACAATGGCAAAAGAAACAAAAAATATTTCCAGAACTTCACCCTAGGACATTGTGTTCCCAAAGGAATTAATATCATGAATGACTTTTACACACACATTTCAAAGTGATTCCAACTTTTTGAACAAGATTTTAGGGGGGGTGGGACCATCAAGTACATTTACAAGAAATGGCTTTTTCAAGAGTCATAAAAATGATTTATATCCCCAGGAGCTTGTATTTATTTTTAGCACTGCTTAAATTTACAAAATATTTAGGATAATACAGGATTGGAACTTGAGACTGGGAATTATTAAATTTTGAAATATTCATCCTTGAAGTTTTTTGAGACAAAATACTCATCCATTTCAATTGGAGGATGTACAGACAGAGTACAGTGAAAGGAATCAATAATATGATAATGTGCGACAAATATATACCGGTGCAAATTACTAAATGGTTTCGCTACCAAATCATATTGGGATGCTTTGGTGAACCTTTAGACAAGCTGACATAAAGTCGGCATACTAGCATATATCCGTGGAAATTGTTTCTAACTTTTTTATATATTTTTTTTGTTCTCCGAGGACAGCGCTTTAAATAAACATCATCCTGAAGGATACTACTTACATTTTATCGTCAATCAATATAAGATACCGTTTGAGGTGCCCTAAAATGCCCTTCATGATTACATCAGTCAACTTGCTGCCCTTGCTGCCTTCAGTCGGTGGAACAAATACATCGACAAATTATGTAAAGTAACAACTACACACTGCAGCAATGGTTGGAAGTGACTTACAATAGCTAATGAAAATACGTGCTACCTCAAGAGTTGCCTGTGCTGCCTGCGAATTTTAAGTTACATTTCATTCCTGCCCCCGACCTTCATCCTACGAAAAAGTTACGGGCGGCAGAGTCAGCATACAGACCCATCTAAACAGGCTCATACTGACCCGTCTTAACGGGTTCATTCCATTGTTAACTTCATCAAGTGTTTACCACGCCTCCTGCCGGTCGTTTTTCTAACTAAACAACTAAATATCGATTACTGAAGTTCTCCTACACGGATCCAGCTGAAGTACGAAAACCTTCTCTCACTATGAAAAGATACTGTAGCCCGTCTGTCGAAAATTAAGATTTGATATCTAGATTGTCAGTATAATAATAATTTTTTTTTATGTGTATAAGCTCTTTATTTCTTGGCTCTTTGGCTCTTTTCAAAATTCCTTAAAAATAGATGCAAAAGGCTGTGCAATATATAATCTATAGCATCTCTAACAGAGTGCTTGTCTTTCCCACAGCACGTGCAACGATTCCTAAGCGGGGAGAAGCCCCGCGGAATAGTGTTGCAAATGCTGTGGGCTGCTATCACCAGCGAAAGACAAGTGCTCCATCCTGTACCGACGATAGTGGTTGCCATGTGCAGTTGAATGTATCTGCGTTCGTTGCCAGATATTCAAGATGTAAACGTCTCTTCAATCTGTCAACGAAGTGCCGCTTAAGTGCTTGTGCGTGGTGGGTCAGTGTTCTGATTCCCATCTTCGACTCTCATGTAGCACATGTGAATTGTAGATTCGGTCAGTGTCAACACAAAGCTAATCAAACAATTCACTCGACTACAGACCTTTGGTCCCCATAGAAACGATGTCCTAGTTATGCAGAAATTCGGGTGGATCAACTGACACATACCACGCACGAGATCCATTAGACCTTGCAAGGCTGGGCAAGTGACGAACCTGTGAAACAGGGCACAACTGTGCAGATCTTCTGAGCTTGCCGGTCAATATGTGACAACTGATTAGGATGCAAGAGACTGTGATGCAGCAACTGGAATGCTACATCAGCGTCTTTGTAACTAGAAGGATAACTGTAGACTACTCTGCAAGTTATCCCTCCCATCACGCCCATATTCACCCCGAGGTTTGTTCGCCATCTGTTGTATCCTGTATACTCCGGAGGTTTTATTGATATAAGCACGTAACGGAGTACACGTGTTGTAAGTGTACTGAAAGGTGTGTGTGGTGGTCAGTTCAGAACGAAAGCATCTTCCAACTTAGTGCCAGGGTCACTGGTCCCAAGTTGGCGAAATCTCTCCCGCGCAGAAGCAGCCAGGTCGTGTAGTTGTGGAGTGTTAGTGTTTATTCAACAGTTTCCAGAGATATCAATAATATCTGCGAGAACTGTCAGTGTCTGCGTGTCAGCTTCAAAACCCCGAGCATTACTGAACACTGAAACTATTAATTCAGGATTAAACCTGATTGGAATTGACGCGAATTGTGTGTACCGTAAAGTATTCGACTTAAGATGAAATGCTGGCTTGATTCTGCCCCAGGTCTGAATTGTTGATATTAGATCCTGTGGCCAGTCACGAGGATAGGGTGGTCGAACAGAGAGCAGTAGTTAAGCTCAAGTACAAGTACCAAAGGCCTGACTACTTCATCATAAGTACAAGTACCGCATGTATGAAAAGTACTTGTAATTAAGTTCTGAGACTATAAAAAATACTGAGTACTTTTTAAAGTACTTCTTAAAGTGCTGTTTTAGAATCTTTATACGTTGGTAGTAATATAATGAAGTTTACAGAGTTTAGTTAGTATTAATAAATAAATACCTTTTGAAAACTGTAATATAGTAACCAGTGCCAAAACTAAGCAAAACCTTCTTTTAAGCTTTCATTTATCGTAAGAAAGCAAATAGAATCTGTTGCACTGCTTATCTTTTATTTGGTTTTGTTCTTCTGTAGAGCAATGTTCTGCCAACTAAAACCATACAAAGGCTGCACATGTAAGAAAAAAACTAGTAACGCTTCGCTCGAATATAAAATAGACGATGCCTCAGCTTGATGACGTAACCAAAAGGTAGGCCAGCATTGCCTCGCTCCAATATAAATTTAAATACGCCTTGACCTGATGCGGAGAAGCATTAAATTTTTTCATAGAAATTTGCTGGAAATTTTTTCTTTAGAATTTTTATGCATTATTTGACGCCGACAATGGCACACATGAAAGTATTATATCTGAAAATAACTCCAGTTGGCCACCAGAGTGAATAAAAGTTCTGCCGAAACATTTTCTGGAAGAAGAAATGAATGCTATGCTCATAAAAGCAGTTAGAGGTTCAGGACCCGTTGTCGCCTCCAATAATGCATAAAAATTCTAAGGAAACAATTTCTAATAAGTTTCTAAGCAAAAATTGAGGCCTTCCCTAAATAAGGTCGAGGTATCGTTGATTTTATATTGGAGCGAGGCATTGTTGGCTTACCCTTGGTAATGTCATCAAGTCGAGGCATCGTCGATTTTATATTCCAGCGAGGCGGTACTGGTGTTTGTTTTACTTGCCCAATCTTGTTTACATGTTATTAGCTTCTTTGGGGTTCTGCTTTGACGCGCGGGTGCGGCACATGCTTTGACAGTTCGTTGCGTGCTTTAAAACTCAACAAAAATGGAGTGGCGTAAGAGATTGTGTTTGTTTTTCTACGAAGAGTTACCCGGGGGTTACACGAGATAGTACAGCTTGCATGCAACTTGCACTGCCATACTACTTGCACCTGTCATCCCTACTGCCATTCTGGCAGCTCAGCTTTCATTGAACTTGCATGATGAAAAATCATGCCAGCTGAGGTGATAGTAATTTGACATTATATACAGCTTTCAAAATGGCGCAAAAGAAATGCTTGAGAGAAGTTGGTAAATTTATACTGGGAAAAAGAGATTTTTTCGGATCATTTGCATTACATCCTTTTACCAACACCTTCCTCTTCCTTTTCTTCTTCTGTTTTTCCGATTCTGCCTTCCTTTATTGCTAAAATTTCCGACATATACAATACTTTACGTCTCAATGATTTTTTTTAAATGAGCTTGCATGCAAGAAGATTAGACATAAGTCGAACTAGCTTCTGCTGTTGGAAGGGAGGTTGCATGCAAGCTGTATTATCTCGGGTTAGATATATTTTTATATGTAGATACTTAATAGATTCAGAAATACTTAACTAAAAATTAGTACTTAAGTAAAAACTAAGTTTTAAGTGCAAGTAAATAGAAGCAAGTTCTTATATTCAAGTACTAAGTACGGCATTTCAAAAGTATTAAGTAATAAGTCTTAAGTAACGATAATGTGCTTTAAGTAGTACTTAAGTCCTTTTTTACTTAAATATTACCCAGCTTGATCCTTTTATAATAAGTTATTATGATTTAATTTAATTTTTAACTGGAATTATACCTGTCATCTTAAAAATTGTTAAAATAAAATTGTCATAAAATATCCTTATCAATGCTTTCATTTCTTAAATGGTTATCATCAGAACAACTCTGTATAATAGAAGTTATTTAAACTGTAAAGATTGTATCAGTTGACTTCATGAAATACTTAAAAGAAATAAAAATGTCTCTTAAAAATCGTTTACCTAAAAAATCCTGGGTCAGCAAAATGGATGACAAGCTTACACAATCTTTTATCTTTCAACCCACCCCCTCCCCATTACAGACCACACAACAACCACAGCTACATATAAAAAGGAAAATATACTGAAATAACTCTGAACATCTCTTGCCCTCTTTTCAAATCGTGATTTCAAATCATTCTCTGCAAAAATAGAAAATAAATTCAAAATGGACACGTGTGGTCTTTACCCCTGTCCATTATTCTCTCTCTATTTGAAATGGGTTTAATAATTTTCAAGAAATGTCCTTGAAACCTTTTTCAAGTAAGCATTTCCTCCCTCCCCATTTCTCCGTCACTCTATTAATTCTTTTTATATACTGTATAGCTGTACATATACCTTTACCTTCAAAATCAACACTCGTTAATTTGCCTGTTTTATAATTATGTTGATTTCCCGACACCAACAACAGTAACAAGCCATATTTCATTCAAGGTACTGTTGGAAAATCGAAAATATCAACGGAAATGATTCAAAACAATTCCTAGCAATTACCATATTTTCCAAGGGTCCTGAAGTAAGGCCTACATGAAATCCGACCCAACCAAATAAGCTTGGAAAGTCTCTTTTTTTTTCTTTTTTTTTTTTTTATAGGATCCATCTCTTGATTAAATCCCAGAAAGTCATGTACTTAAGTGCGCACATACAAATAAAATAATAAAAAATGTTTCTTATAGTCAGCATGTTAAATTCCCTTCACGAAAACCAACAGAACTAGAAAGGGCACGTGTCAGAAGGAATAAAGGAGAGATCTGATTCCAGAATAATAGGAACTCGGGAAAACTGATGAAATAAAATTTTTGGTTTTATAAGAAATTCCCTACAATGATGACGAGTTGACAGATAAGTCTTGTTCAATTCCACAGTAGACTACAAGTCTAAGGACTAACAGAAGGATATACAGAAAACTATGATACTCCAATTTATGTTGAATCTAACCTATCCTAATCAATGTGAATTGAGAAACCCAAATATTGGGAAAAACAGAAAACATCAAAACGAACACGTTCACGCACACTAAAGAGACAATATTGAAATGGAAATGAAAACTATCTCCTCAATATTTGTGATCAGACTTCATCTCAGTTGTTGTCCTAAAGAAAATCCTCCAAAGATGTGAGTCGATACGGCATAAGAGATGGATGGAATGGTGGAATGGTAGTATTTTTGTAGTATGTGGAGTGAGAATCGGCTAGGACGGAATATCATCATTTTCAAGGTCACCATCGATCCAGGTTTTATGAGATTGCTGTTGCTCCTTGATTTAATCATAGTCGTCCATACACGAATTGATGAGATACATAAAAAAACATAAAATAAGACAAAGGAAATTCTGGCTGAGGACATGCCTATAGGGGAATCAGGACGACGACGACGGCTCAACAACTTGACATGAATTTGGAAATCTGCTTTTGGTTTGATTTATAAATTCAAATTAGACATCCTTTGATGGCCATTCTGGCTTAGTTAGACCTTAAACAATTTTTTTTTCTTCTTGGTTATGAAACGTTCTCTTGAGTTTATTTTATAGCTTCTCGTGTAATCTTCAGTTCAGAGCTTTTATTTCCATTTTAAGGTGCTTTTAAAGATGATGGTATGCAAATGTCCAATTAAAAGACATAAATACGATTTAAATTAAATCTTTTGGATGAACTCATTGTATTCAGTGCGGTACCGAAATTGGTATTAAGTATTTCGTGTCGTGATTGGTGAACCGATTTGAAATTAGATTTCTACTTAGAGTATGAGTGTCAGAACTGAAATCCTTAAGTTCGTAGAAAAGTGCAACATTTCGGTGAAGATGTAGGAGGTCAAATAGATAATAGTATTATACAGGAAGAACGAACAATCCTGACCGCCAGTTCATTAACTTCCTCCGCATAAAAATTCCTAATCAACTTTTATAGCGTTAATTTTGTTTTTTATTATTGACAAGAAATCGATTACACCTTCAATATCAATTTCACTCAGGAAGTTCTTGCATGAAGTCATTAAGTTCCTCACACACACACTTTTCTCTAATTGACATTATACAGGTGAGCACTGAACTTTTCTTGAATTGTTCTTGTTTACAAGCTATTTACCTAAGTTGAAAATGTCGACCTTTTCTGTCTTCGACCGGATGCCATCACTTACAGACATCCTTCAACAGGTTATCGATGTGTCCTATTCAAATATCTCCACCGCCGGAATTTCATCACGTTGTTATGGCGATACAAATTCATTTATTTCCTTCCAATTGATAAGAATCCCGTCTGTGACGCAAAAGATTATTACGATTCGGTCTTCTTGCGTGCAGATATACCTAAATCCTTTTTCTTTATCTTTACATAATAAATAATCCTGGTTGACACTGCCGATTGACGACATTACTTTCTTAATAGCCCACATAAATAGGGAAATATTGTGTTACGTCTGTGGGGGGGGGGGCGTTTAAAAATTATGGGTGCTGGCTTAGCTATCACATTTACGTGTGTCATACGTCTTTATAGTCGATTATTATCACAGTCCCAAGACCCTTTCGAATCGAATTCCGGAGGAAACCTGAAATCAATTGAGTGTGTCACGCAATGAAGATATGTGATAAATAAAATTAAAATAAGGGGGTTGTCAATGTTTTTATTATTTTTTGCGTGTCGCAACACTACTATGGAATTATCGATCCTTGCCGCACATAGACATGAAATGAAAAAAAAAGGATTCTTTGCCTTGTTGAGACCTTTTCGGATGAAATTTTATAGATTGGGGTAAAAGCAGATGCAGATTTTGTTTGGTATTCTCTTCGATTTTTCAAAGAAAGTGTGGAGCAGCCAGAATTGCGTTTTATTGTGGGAGCTAACTGAGGTTTACTTCGGGCATTAGCTAAAGGGAATTCCGAAGATGTTGTTACGATCAAATGGGTTTGATGGCTTCGAATATGAACATCCTTTCCATCCTTCTTCTATTTGTTATTATTTTTATGATGATTTCGCTTGAAAAGCTTTCTCATTGCGAAAAATTAATGAAAATGGCAGTTTCAAGAGTATAAAGACTTGCTATTATAGCCTTAGTGACTCTGTGCATCGAAATTTCATTTGCTAAAATCACACCATGAATCAATTATATTATTCTGTCCCCGAGCTCTGCATATAAAGAAATGAAACAAACTTCTGACTTGTCGAACCTAATTTATGTGACAATCCTGTCAATAAGCTTTTGAACGATTATGAATTTAAGCTACTGAAATGATGTAAAACATGAACAAACAAATGTGTTACGTCAATGATTGATGACCAACAGTTGTTTACATTGCATTCAAACACAATTGTCGCGAGCTGTTGATTCGAATTGAATTCTCGTGACCATTATCAGGTCTTCCACCGTCTAAACTGGCCACTACATGCGTTTTCATAATTGCTCCAGATGGACTCACCATCAACCACCAATCAACTGAAGAAAGGTCCAAAAGGATTGCCATTTAAAGAGCAGCAATCTGGTAATCCAAAAATTATCGTAATCACAGGAATGGTGTTTCATTTTAACAAGGAGTCTGCTTCTTTGTAGCCTGAGCCAATCTCTGTAGATATATACCAGAAATTCCTTGCAAGAGGTTGCGTTCTAGCTCGGAGTTGTTGAATGATTATGGTCTGCTGGAATTAACACCTAAAAAAGCTGTGCTTCGTTAGACAAAAAACATTTGCTTTTACAAGCCTTTCAGCCTTCATAACACAAGTTGAGCTGATTTAGAGATCTGGATAAGTATGAATAAGAAATGCCAACGTTAAAGAGAAATACTCACCTGCCTAGCCTGCTTCTGTCTACAACTGAGTCTTCCTTGCCAGATTAACGCACCTCTGGATTGCAGAGAAAAGTGTTATTCAACCATTCCACACGAAAACGATCAAAATGTGCTAGTTTTGGAACCGACCATCTACGATGTGGATGAAACTTTCACAGTTTGTAGGAATACCAAAATAGCTCACCCATATTTTTTTGTTTTCCTCTTCCGCCCCTACCCCCCGCTAGGAGGGTTAGAAATTACGTGATTTTACGATGAACCGTCATTTTCAAATAATCTTATCTCGAGAACGATGCAACCCATTTTTAACTCGTACACGAATTTGTCTGTTTATATATTTCTTTTTTACTATTTTCGACACTCTCGTAGACCCACTTTTCGTCATCACAGCTAAAATTTGGCACACAGGTTCATGTCGCGTGACAATTGAATCTATCAAAATTTGAACCGGAAATTTCCATGGAAAACCCGGAAAATCGGGAAAAATAATTTGAAAATTTGGTATAAATTTGATTAGTGATAAATCCGTTTCAGGAAAAATGCAGTTTTCCGATTTTTCCGAAAAAAAATTTCGAAATTTTCCGAAAGTTTTGTCCGGAATTTTCCGACTTTTCGGAAAATTTTCTGGTAAAAAAGTTTTCTAAATTATGCAGGATCAAGTTCCCTACCAACTGGCATCATTACTTTCTCTCCGACAATTGTGAAAACTTGAGAAAAAATTAAGGAAAATTCATGTAAAATGCTTTTCCGGAGTTTTTCAGACCAAGGAAGCCTTTTAGCGTTTTGCAACCTAAGACAAAGTTGTAGAGCGAGATGAGTTGCATAGAGTTGCTTTTGTGGAAAACTCCGTGGAAAACCCGGAAAGTCGGGAAAATCATCGGACAAATTTTCATCGATATAATTAGTGATAAATCTGTTTCAGGAAAAATGCAGAATTTTCCAATTTTTCTGGAAAATTTTCCGACTTTTCCTGGAAAATTTTCCGACTAAAAAGTTGTATAAGCTTTGCGGAATCATTTTTTTCCGTCCTACTGGTATCAATACTTTCTCTTCAACAATCATGAAAACTTGCATGAAAACGAGGAAAATTCATGTAAATTTTAAAAAAAAATTTCATAGTAATAGGAAAAGTCGGTGTAAAACATGGAAAATCGGGAAAATTCAGTAAATCAGTGTCTCTTCAGCTGTCATAAAATTGTTTTAAAATATCCCCATGCAGCACGTAATAACAATTTAGTTAACGTGAAAAAGGCAGAAAATAAAATAAGTAGAAAACGAGTTTTCAAACAAAACTGAGGCCAAGCCACATGAAAAAGTAGAAAATAAACTTTTCTTCACACACAGAGGTGGACTCAGATTTTATTCGCTGACAATCACCGATATATTTCAGTATGATCAATCAGAGGTAATAAGTGATTTGATTCATGAAGAGAAAGAATATTCAAGGGAAATGTCCCAATCAAAACATCTGAAGAAAAGTTAATTTTCAACTTTTTCATGCGGCTTGGCCTTAGTTTTGCTTGAAAACTCGTTTTTTACTTATTTTATTCTGATTCAAATGCCAAATGAAGCTTAATGCTTAATATTTTTATAAAAAAATATACCAGCACTAAACGAAAGACAAAATTTCTTGATAATAGTATTTTTTTCAAAAAAAAAAAAAAAAATTGGATTATTCACTAGAGAGGACTTCTAGCACTTTTTTTTCTATTTTTATTTTGAAGCTATAAACCATATCTATGTACATAAAATTTCGATAGCGTTCGGCTTCGTTTTTGAAATATGATTTTTTAAACTCACCCGTATACCCAAAGTAACCTGAATGTGAGCCCTGCACTGAGCTGAATGTATATTTTTTTCTACTGGGGACCTCTAGCACTTTTGTTTTGTATCTTTATTTTGAAATGGCAGACAAACCAAGGATTAATATGGATTAATTCCAAAATAACGGTTTTTGGCGGCAAATTGTCCGAAATGTGAAGAGAAAAAAGAGTACCTAATTTTTTGTTATGTACTCACTGAGGCCTTTCCAAAAAGTATCCATATGTCAGGGTACGGAAGAAAAAAAAACACAAAAAAAAAGTAGCAAACGAAAGGCAGGATACTCCTTGAAAATTAAAACAAAAAAGGATTTTTTTTCAAGTTCAGTGATATATAAATGGCTTAAACCGATTCAGCTCCTGCCCATTTTTTTTATTTTGTAAAAAAAAAATTCATTAAAAAGTCTTAAAAAATTGCAGCCAAAGGTGGTATCCTGCCTTAAGCTTCATTTGACATTTGAATCAGAAAAATCGGTTGCTCAATTTTCGGCCCGAAGGGGTGGGGGGGGGGGGATGATGGGAGGTGGAAGGAAGGAGAAAACAAAAAATGAGTGAGCTATTTTGGTATTCCCTACAAATTGTGAAAGTTTCATTCAAATCGGTGATGGTCGGGTTCCATCATCTCCCTCTTCTAATATTTTTACTGCACTTTCATTTCACTTCTTCACCACGAAGCTCTAATAAAGGGTTTTCCAATAAGAGGTGTTATTTTAATTAGCCCGCTATTTCGGTAGATGTCACTTTTGGAGCTGTCATTTTTTGACATTTGACAAGTAGAAACTACGTCATCAATAAAAATGGAACGATACACGATTCAACAACGCATTGAATTTATTAAAATTCACTATAACAAGTGAAAAAGCTAGAATTGGTCTAAGACCAATTCTTATGATACCCTAGATGAATGCACGTATGAAATTTCGTAAGGTCACCCATTTGAGCAATTTTGATTTTTTGCATTGGTTTCTCGCATATATTTCTAGAACGGCTCGTCGGACAGAAAAAATGATTATAACCAATTTTATAGGATTTCTTATTCTGAAGAAGTTTTTAGTACAATAAAAATGTCTAGGACTGATCGTTTTCAAAGTATATGTAAAAAACCAAAAATTTTATATGGCAACACCAAGAAGGTGTTGCCCGATTTAGTTCGTTTTTGAAATCTTATTTTCTATTAGTATGAAAACACAATGTACCAAATTTCAGCTTTCTATGTCGACGTGTTCTCAGGTAGTGTCCAAATATATCGTGGAAAACGAAATTTTTGTATGGCAACCCCATGAAGGAGTTGCCCGATTTGTCTCATTTTCGAACTTAATTTTACTTTTTTTTTTAATGTCCGTGTACAAAATTTCAGCTTTCTAGGTGAACGCGTTCTCGAGTTATCGTGCGCACAGACAAAATAACTTTTAATATTATGCGTGGGTGTCCAATCCATTTTGCTCTACCATCATTATTTCGAGGTGTTACAAATGGAATGACAAACTTAGTATACCCCTATAGATTTCATCTATGGTATAAAAATGGTGAAATTGTGGCAGAGACGGTTCGTAAAACTCGAACATTTTTGGGTCGTCGTGAAGCACCTTGTCGGACCGCAATACAGACATAGGTAGAAAAATTCGAGCTGTCGGGACAAGTTAGTGATGTGAAGAATAAAACCCGTGCACGTCGCTCAAGAACAGCCGGGAATATTGCTGCTGTAGCCGAAAGTGTTGAAGAAAACCCAGGTTTGTCCATTCCTCGTCGTTCTTTGGAATTAGGCATTCCACAAATGTCATTACACCGTATTTTGCATAAAGATTTGGGTCTTAAGGCTTATAAAGTTCAGTTAACACAAGAACTCAAGCCGGCCGATCATCAACAATCTCGAGTCTTTGCTGATTGGGTCCTTGAAATGCATGAAAATGATCCGGAATTCCATCGAAAACTCTTCTTGAGTGATGAGGCCCATTTCCACCTCGATGGCTTCGTCAACAAGCAAAATTGTCGCATCTGGGGCTCGGAAAATCCAAGAGTTATTGTTGAAAAGCCTCTCTATCCTCAACGTGTGACTGTTTGGTGCGGTTTATGGTCCCGCGGGGTCATTGGACCTTACTTTTTCGAAAATGAGGCTGGAGCAACTGTTACGGTGAATGGATTGCGCTATCGACAGATGATTAATAATTTTTTATGGCCGGAATTGGATGGTATTGATCTGGACAACGTTTACTTTCAACAAGACGGCGCTACGTGCCATACAAGCAACCAAACCGTTGATATTTTACGGGAAAAGTTTCCGGACCGTGTTATCTCTCGAAGAGGTGATCACAATTGGCCACCGAGATCTTGTTACTTAACACCTTGCGACTTCTTCCTTTGGGGCCACGTGAAAGAGAAGGTCTACGCCAACAGCCCAGCGTTGATTCAAGACCTCAAAGATGGAATTCGTGAGGCTATCGAGGACATAGGGCAGCCACCTGGTGGTGGTGTTGTGGCTGATGTTATTTTCCATTATTAACGGCATACCTTCCTCTTTATAATGAAATAAAGATCCGATCATTTATCTCAAAAAATGGCATTTTTCTTTGCATATCACAATAACACCTGTTATTGGAAAACCCGTACTTCTTCAATTGATTAAAATATAGGGTTCTATCCTCTAAGTGATTGTTTCTGAACATAATTTCCTGTCCGGAAGCTTATTTATGTTTGGAAATTAAGAATTTGTCAACCAGAAATCTCCTAAAAGTCGACTAAACAAATCATTGAAGATGTAATGCTCTCTCCAGAACAGATGTATAGCAAGGTCTTAGTAAATAAAGGTCCATTCACATTAACCGACATAAGATGAGACTCGCAATATAGTCAGAGGTTATCCACGAATACTCTCATATTTAACATGGACCGATTAGTTTATGAAGAAAGTCCCATCCATATAGTTCGTGATTTACTTGATTGGAATTTTGAGGTATAAATTTAGTACCTACAATTAGGAACCACAATGTGTAGAGCAGGGCTTAATCCATCAAACCATTCTTTCATCTTCGAGAGAATGAAATGCGGTCTATTACGTCCCCACTCTCTAAAATCAACAAGCTAAGAATGAACTAAGTGTGTTCTTTAGTTATACTTAGAAATATTTGAAATTTTTAATTTTTACATTTTTCAATTATTTCTTTTAAATACACAGTAAAAATCTGAAAATTGCCTAAATGCGTGCGTAATTTGCAGCTCATTCCGCTATTAAATCACAAATAAACTTGCGTTGAGTACGCTAAAATTAGATCGCACTTAGTCGTCACGCTCGTTGTTGTATTATTGTAGTAGTGGCCACTTTAACCCCCCCCCCCACCCTGCAGCATGACTATTCCGAATTATTTTCGGCTAACAAGTGCGCTTTTTTAGACCTATCCACCTTTGCACATAGTCTTTGCTAATTTTAGGCGCCAACATGCATATTCAATCTGTAAACACTTAACACCTTGTTTGCATTGCCACTTTTTCCTTTCGTCCCTATAACGTAATAGCGTTAAAATCATGACATGTGTAGCCCAACATTGTTTTTACCGTGTCGTGATTAATTAGTTGTCATGATTTCGGTTTCTCTTCTATAGAGCTACATATGTATGGCTGTCTATATGCGCCTCTGTAGATATGTTACGAGGCGCCTTGGATGAATAATTGTGGGCATAAGGTAAACAAACATCTTCCAGCTTTTTTATGACTTTTACAATGTAATAAAATTGTTGATTGGGAATATAAACAAAAAACATCTCTGTTTATTTAAGGACTAGGAAGAGGTGGAGGAGGAGGAGGTGGTCTATTTGTAGGAAACGGAATTTTATTTTCGGAGCAGGTCGAATTAAAATAGAAAAAAAAATAATTATTTTTTTGTAATTTTATCCAATTATATAAAAAAAAAATTTATTCGATTTAAAGTGGAACGCATTTTGTATAGAGGATCATTTTTAGATCATTGGCTTATGTAGATTTTTATGAATGTTACTAAACGCTTCTTCATGAAAAAGGAGTTGATTGATAGCCGCTGGGTTGGCTAGGCTAGTATGAAGGATATAAAAGTGCAAAACAGAGTATTAAAAGTTCGAGTATTTTTTTCATTTCATTTATTCATTTATTTAATTTTCAAAGAGCTGTGTGATCGAGGCTTCCTCGTAAAAAGTGAAGTTATTAAGCGGATTGAACAAGGAAGTGTTTGAGGCACTATCATCTAAAATCTCCTGTTAACAAATATTTCAACAAATTATTAATAACTTCTACATATACGTCAAGTTATTGTCTTTACTCATTTTATGTTATAGTTGGTCATCCTTATAGATTTTTCCAACACTTTTGTACAAAGCTAATCACATATATATTTAATCATCGAAGTTAATTCGTTTTTCAAACGTGACTTATAAATTTTATTTTCATGAAGGAAGTGGCGTAGCTCGAAGCTTGAGGTCTTAAATGAAAGTTCCCAGCGAGGGCTATCATTGACTTGAATTTCAAGTTCCTCGGTGGGAAGGGGGCGGAGTCTACGGTGGTGTCGGAATCATGAATTTTTCCACCATACATGTGCATAAACGGAAAACCCTGAAGCTCCCCCAAAAAGAAACCGATTTAATTTTACTGAAAACGGTTCTCCTAATTTTACATCCCGCGTCGATTATATACTACGTTTTTCGATCGGGGGTGGAGGAAATAACGGCCATTTTACTCTGAGCGCTTTAGCTAAGCCATTTCATGTGGGTACTCAAACTGCATTAAAAAAATACATATTTAAAAATGATTTAGATTAGTCAAACTTAGTCCCCCCCCCTCCCTTCCCGCCCAGTAAACATCTGGAATTGTTTTCAGACCCTAAAAAACTATATTCTATTCTATTTAAGTGTGTATAAGTGTATAAATCCATCTCTACCCCATAATTCAGCTAAATATACTAAGATTTCCAAAATTAATTTTGATTTTTTTTTTAGTGAAAAATTTTCTGGAAATTTTCTCTTTATAAATTTTATGCATATTCGAGGCAGACAATAATGCCTCGATCAAATATAAAATCAACGATGCCTCGACCTGATGTAGGGAAGACCTCAAGTTTTTCCTTGAAAATTTACTGGGCTCAACGTGTGTATGGTCTTAGTTTTTGCGTGCGATAAATAGTTTTTGAGATAATCGAAAAAGAAAAAAAAATCCGTCCTTTTGAGGGAGAAAAATGGCCATCTTTTGAGTGAAACAGTTGAGTTTTTTGCCATTCGTGATTGTGAAGAATTATGCGTCGGAGAAAAAACTTCCCATGAGAAAAATGTTCTCAGCAGTGCACTAATGCCGTTAAAAGAAAGAACTGATGAAATATATGCGAAATGTAGGAAATCAAACAAACTTTTACACTTTTTCGCCTTTCTACAACAGCTGTCAAAATGACAATGCGGGTTAAGTGTGGGGGGAAGGGGATCCAGCTGTATGAAAATGGGTTCTTAAGCGGAAAACGTCTCGATGAAGTTTTTTTAATTGGAAAAAAATAAACCCACTCGATAGTACTCAGTGAGGCCTTTTATTTGATATGTGTTTAGGAAACATGTCTCAAACCAGCATATATTGACCTAAAAGCAATAATTCCAATTGCAAAATCTCTAACAGTTTCCGCTTAGTATATAGTTAATTAAATTAATCAATTGTATTGAGCAATTGATTGTTGAAGAAGCAAATTATCGATATAGGCATAATTCACAGTTCATTACTCGCTGCCCATTAATAAATATAATTATTGCTTAGTATGTAGTTCTCAAAATATTTATAAATCGATATATTGTAGGAACATTTTCAGTAATAATAAAGTTTTCCTACAGTCACTATCAAGTTCATTCTACGTCCCATCCGTAGCCTATCATATCCAAGTTATTATCTCGCGCCCCCACCAGTGGTAAGCGCAAGTAATATACCTAATACCTATCCAAATCGGGTCGCTCATCTACCATTGAGCTATACAATACGCGATATACCAAATTGAAAGGACCCGCTCCAGTCGTACCTACCCCGCATCCTTAAAGTACCCCCTGTAAAAAAACAATCTTCAACGAATTGTAGCTGGCACGAAGTTGAGATGAAGAGTGAAATCGATTTTTCAATCGGACTTAACCCTACCAAGTTATAGGTGATTTACCGTGCAAAAATCTAGTACCTAATTTAGAATAAAAAGTAACGTACTATAAAAATGGGTATGGATATCGAAGGAGAAATGACAACAAAGAATTATGGCGGTTTTAGATAAAGTTTAGAAAGTATACTGCGCTCCCTGCAGAGGGGTAAACATTTATTCTAGTACGTTTTCGGAAAATCTAGTACAACTTCTAATATGCTTTTATATGGATTTTGAGTACCCAAGCCGCTATGGTCCAGGTGACATGGCTGAGTTATAAGCATAAAACTAAATACCACCACCGTTTCCCCTCCCTCACAAAAAAAAAACAAACGTAGTACTCTACTTGTCCTTCTAGGCGATTATCTAAAAACCGCTTTGAAATCAAGTAAATTAGATGGGTGTCTTCGGAGATTACCACTACAAACTTTTTTGTACATATATAGGACGAAAAGTTGAGGTTTAGGCTCCCTCCATTCCGCTCCCTCGCCTACAGCGACCCCAACCTAACCACCCCTCAGCGACTTTTAGCCACCGACGATAGCTTTCATTTAAGTCCTTAATGAGCTTTGTGCACGTTTTCGATAAGGAGTTATAAGCAACAGAAGTTGAAATTTTGCCCTCCTGCCCCGCCGCATGCGAGCCCCTCTCCTAAAACCAATACCATTAAAAGATGTGCGACAATCGAGACGAACACACCTACAAAAAATCGTAAAAAAATATATATATTTAAATAAAAAAAACAATGTTTCTTTTAGATGTCGCCGCTGCGGTGACAACGGAGTAGTAGCTTATCATTACTATGTCGCCGTAGCGGCGACAACGGAGCTCTATGTTTGCCTTACATTGTCGCCGCAGCGGCGACAACGAAGTGCAATGTTAATTCGTTTTTCAAACTTGACTTATAAATTCTATTTTAATTTTATCATTCGATCGTCAACAGTAAGTTTGTTTGTTTTGCTAGTAAGTGTTCATCCTAGGTTCTTTTGCCTTTTTATTAGGTTAACTTCACCACAGATAAGTAATACCCAGATTTGGAAACCAGTGTTAAAGTCTGTTTCTCATGAGCCAGCCATGATGTATATATCAGCCGCCCTTAGCCAGCTTAGCAAAGGCAAATTCTCTGAACATGAACCAGCCTACAGGCTAGCCGAATAATTTTGTTTCAGTCTGCGCTTGAAAAGTAAGAAAAATTTTTGAAAACTATAGAAGTTTTGTTAAAACACGCTTATAGAATCGTCAACAACAAAATACTCGGCCAAAATCATACATGCCAAAGTTAGACTTTGAGGTGTTAACATGCAACAGAGGTAGCCTTCTCAAATTGTGCCTACTATCACGGAAAGAGATTTTGTCAAGTAACAACGGAGAATCAGTATTCGCGATTAATAGTTGATGCACAAAAGTTAAATCGGCAACCATGCGACGTTTCTTAAGCGAGTGCATATTTAAAAGCGTCAAGCGATCCTCATAAGGTGGAAGAATTAATGAATTATTCCAGGGTAGGAAGTTCCGTTGAACAGACTCGATAAGGTCGATGTGTGTACCGTAAAATGGAGGCCAGACCTGGATAGCGTATTCAAAAAGTGGTCTCACGAAGCAAGTATACAGACGTAATGTTATGGAGGGATTCGAGAACTCTCGGAACCAACGTTTTATAAAGCCCAGCATAGAAATACTCTTTGATACCATGTGGTTTATGTAGGAGTAAAAATTGAATCTATGGTCGCATTTGACACCAAAGTCACAGACAGAACTAACACGGCGAATCGAGGAATCCGAGAACCCATCGTCAAAACTGATAGGATTCAGATTCCTGTGGAAAGTCATAACCTCACATTTGTCTATATTGAGTACCAAGCTATTGCTTTTACACACCAATCGTACCAGCTCACATCGTTAAAAGATTTAATTTGTGCGAAAAGTTTAATGTCGTCAGCATAAATCACGACTTTACAGTGACTCACAATAGAGACAATGTCATTAGATAGATAGAATAAAGAACAACGGTCCCAAATGACTCCCTTGAGGTTTGCCAGATGAAGCCTCCAGGTCTCTTGAGATGCAATGTCAAAATAAGATTTGATATGTTTTTTTATCTAATTAAGACTCCGTCCATTTAAGAAATGTTAGAGGAAATCCATACTTTTTCATTTTAAAGAGTATCACGGAGTGAGATAACTTGACGAACGCTTTACTAAAGTCTGTATAAATACAATATGTGTGTGGTAGCCTTTTGCAAATCCGCCAATGGTATCTGAGACAAATTCCAACAAGTTAGTGGTTGTATACCTGCCCGAAATAAACCCATGTTGGTTTGAAGAAAGCAAATTCTTGAAGAAAATTGATAGTTGAGAGTAAATGATAGATTCGAATAATTTAGGCATACAAGACAATTTTGCAATAGGCCTATAGTTAGATATTTCATTTTTACTACGTTTTTTGTCGATAGGTATGATAAAGGAATTTTTCCATAGCTGGGGGAAACACCACTATCGAGTGATTTTTGTAAAATAATTCTCAACAGAACTACCAGGGCAAGGCAGCAAGACTTAAAAAAGTCTGGAGGGATCCCATCTGGACCCGGTGTGAAGTCATTTGGAAGCTCATTAATATGAACAAGTATATCCTCTTGTGTAATTGAAGGGATAGTGAATGAAATGTTATGAGAGTCTTGAGAGGTTGAGCAATACGTAATTAGTAGAGGGGGTGGTATTTGTCAAGAGTAGACATTATAACCAGGTCCAACTGCCTACCCATGTCATTCTTAACATTACTGATTTGGATGAGACCAAGAGATGAAATAGTGTCCAGGAAAAGTAATTCCTTTGTTGTGAAGTTATTAAGTGGAAGATAGTCATCGTCATCTTCATTAAATACCCATTGTATATTGGGTAAGTTAAAATCACCAATAAGTGGTAATTCGTCAAGAAGTTCCATCTTACCATGGATAAAATTAAATGTTAAAATGAGTAGATCATAAATATTCTGACCTTTGTCATCAACAATATTTACGGAGTCTGAAGGAATATATCAACAAAGTATGAATAAGTCATATTTTAAGAGGGAAAACTTGAGAGCGATAAGTTCGATGTCGAGAGTTTTGGAGAAACTGGGAAGCTCAATTTGACTGCAATTAATGTGGTTTTTATAAGCGAGGAGTACGCCACCGCCACGAGCTTCAGAATCTTCTAAAAATTTTATAAGAGTTGTCAACAATTTCAGCATCGCGAAAGCCATGATGCAGCCATGTTTCAGTGAAGGCAACTATATCAAAACAATTTGCAACAGAAGATTTGAAGATTTGTGCAGTTTTTGTCCGAATTCCCCTTATGTTTTGATAGTAAAGGGCCGATTTGAGTTTTTTAGATGTCACTGCTTATTTTAACTGTATTACTAAGTTGGCGCCCAGAAGGTACGAATGAATAGTTTAGTAAAAGCGCCAGAGGCCCAAAATGTGGGATCGAATAACTTGTCCTGCACATCTGCACGCTGAGACAGTTAAAACAGAGGATGCAACCGGTTTAGAGCATTTACTAATTTTTCGACAAGAAATAACATCCGTTGCGATATTTTTAGACTTAAGATACTTCAAGATGTCCTCACACGACGTTTCTGGAGAGAAACGGGTGACGAAAACATACGAAGGTTTTGGTACCGTTCTCAAAGGGCCGCCAATACCATTTCCTAAAGAGGACATAGAGCCAGTATTATTTGTTACTGTAGAAACATATGTGGTGTTCTACAGTTTGCTGTAGATTTAACAGAGGCCTGATTTGAGTGAATCACCTTATTGGGATTATGGTGTCGTGTGCGGCGGTTTCTCTGGTTTGTAACTCGCCTTAAGTTACGTCGAACCAAAAATAATGTACGAAAAACCTTGAAGATGTCACTACATACGGGGCATAAACTGACTATCCTATTTCCTTCAATATCATAATAATACACTACTGGACTTGATATTAACCGATATCCCACGTTAAAATATTGAAGTATGAGCATCATTATGCCCTTTATCTAGGATTGACCTCATCATCCTTACATTGATATAGCTCTTTCCATATTTGAGAAGATTTCCCGTAATAATAATAACAAATATTTTGATTTCAGGCGAGGTGACTATATTAGCTTGAGTAATTATTTAGATGATGTTGATTTCTTCAATTTATGCAACTTATATGTAGAACAGTCCTTCAGTGACTTCTACCGAATTTTAAATGATGGCATCTATAATTTTGTACCTCTACCGCTAATACTCGCTCTTGAGACTAAGACTAGACTTCGTGGTCCATAAAAAAATCACTTAACTCTGAAATTTGTAGCAATTACTCCTACCTAAGAAGTATTTCTAAGGAACTTTGTAATGAATGTTATAGAAAATTAATTAACACCACTGAAAACTCATTAGATGATAGCCCCAAAGTATTCTGGGCTTTTTGTAAAACTAGAAATCCAACACCTACCCAAATGAAATGGTCTATAACGATGGGGTGTCACGATCCCCGACTCAATCATCTGAAATGTTTTCTCGTCATTTTAAATCAGTTTATACAACGGGTGATCCGTGCGCTTTACTAAATATGTTAAACGAAGGGAATGGCGTCCTAAATAATATTAAACACTGAACTCAATATCCAGAGAGGAAATTCTCAAGGTTCTTGTTCTGCTAGAAATAAATAAGAACCCCTGCCCTGATGGAATCCTATACGTTATCTATAAAAAGTGCTCACACTCATTAGCTCAGCCATTCGTGTGATCTGATTTTATTACATCTATTTTCAAATCAGGAGATCCTAAATTATCGTCCTCTTTCCATTTCCAATAGTAGTCTGGCATTAGTAATATTTGAGAAAGTTATTTATAACCAACCCCTTTCCCTAACAAAAGCACTTATCTCGGAGAATCAACATGGTTTTTTTTCCAGGTCGTTCCACTCTCACAAGCTTGACTGTGTTTACACTGATTTTTCTAAAGCTTTCGATCAAATAAGTCACAAAATAGCTTTAGCCAAGATGGCGCGGTCGAGTTTCCATGTAAATACTATATCCTAGTTCTCCTCAATAGGGATTGTTTAGTAGCCTTCAACGGTCTGTATTCTAACCTGTATGAAAAGCTGTCAGATGTCCCACATGGAGCTGTACATCAACCTTCCATCATATATCAAGTCCAATTACTTATTGTATGCTGAAGATGCTAAAATATATTTGAATATAGATTCCATCTATCCCCGCTTACAAGAAGACTTATGTACCCTACATGACTAGTGTATCAATCTCAATACATTTATGTAAGTGCAATGTCATTTCGTTTCTTCGTAAAAGTACACCTATTTTATTTGATTATAATGTCAATAATGCTCCCTTAGGTCGTGTGGATGTTGTTAAGGACCTTGGCGGCGTACTTTTTGACTCGAAACTACTATTTAGGTCCCATTTGAATTATATTACCTCAAGGGCTTTTCGTATAATGAGTTGGAGGCAGTTCAAAGGAATTTCTGATCTACAAGTTTGAACGTTCATATATCGAGTATGGTGACGGGACTTGCTAGATTCGACCTGTTGTCCCTTGAAAATTGAAGTTTGTATTTAGATGTAATACTTCTCTTTAAACTGGTTAATAGTTGCATTGTTCAATTTGCTAAATTTTATTGTCCCATCCAGGACTTTAATGCACCAAAACATGTTTTATTTACCTAACCATAGAACTAATTTAATAGAAAAGTCTCCATTATTTAGACTTAAAAAATCATTCAACAATAAGTTTCCCGACGTTGACTTGTTTCACAATAGTCCTCTAACATTAAAAGGACTCATTATAGATGAGTTCAGACAGCCTAGATGGGTGGAGGTGGTGTGGGGTGGTTAGAGATAAATAATATCTAAGCTATTACCTGATTCGATCGCGCGATTCCATACTCTAGGGTTTCACTCTGTGTCTGTATGTATGCGTGCGTGTGTGTGCGTGCATACATTCATATGTGTGGGAGAGTGAAATTTGAAATTTTATTTACCATTGCTATGAAAACATCAAGCAGAAAATTTTTTGTATGACAACACTACGAAGGAGTTGCTCGATTGGTCCCATTTTTGAACTTAATGTAAATTTTTTTTAAGAGTCCCGTGTAGAGAATTTGAGCTCTCGACGTCGACGCGTTCTCGGACAGTTTCCAAATATTAGTGAAAAACCAAAGTTTTGTATGACAACATCAAGAAGGGGTAACCCGATTCAAACTATTTTTGTAATTTTATTTACTATTGCTATGAAAACAGCAAGTACCAAATTTTAGTCCTCCTCGTCTCCACGCGCTCTCAGCAGCTCCAAAATATATAGTTAAAAACGAAGTTTTTGTATGGCAACCCTACGAAGGGGTTACCCGACTTGGTCTATTTTTAAAGTTTATTTATTATTGCTATGAAAAAACCGCGTACGAAATTTCAACTCTCCACGTCGATGCATTCTCAGACAGTTTCCAAATATGTAGCGAAAAACAGAAGTTTTGTATGGCAACCCTGCGAAGTAGTTGCCCGATCTCGTCTATTTTTGTATTGTATTTCCAATTTTTATGAAAACGCCATGTATAAAATTTCAGCTTTCCACGACCACGCGTTTTCAGGCAGTTTTTTAGATCTCGACAATAGCGCCATCTATCGTGCCCAAAACTATCCTATCCTGGGGGGTTTCGAAGATTAACGTGTACAAACACAGTGACACTGGATTTTTATATATTAAGAAGATTGAAACTCCCAATGCCCTTTTCTCCTATGTTCTAGATTTGTAAGCTCGTAGTATAATCATAGCATTTAGCAGTAGTTTTACTCCTTCCTTCTGTCTTCAACTATGTAGTAATTGAATATTTCGTATACGTAATATTTTCTCCTAGTTTGATTATATTGAATTCATATCTTGGGCCGAAATCTGTGACTCGGCGAGTTTGGGAGTTTGGGAGATGAGAATTTTCGTTTTCAACGATTAAAACTCCCTAACTCTCCATTCATAATTCTCTAACATACTTGGGGAGTGAGGGAAAATGTGAGAAGTATCGGAATATTGAAGGACGGCTAACTCTGTGCGGGAGGGTCGTAGAGCATTGTGGTTTTCTTCTTCGGATTTAGGGTCTAGAGTACAAAAATGAAAATGAAAAATGATTTTGTGGTAAGAGCTTTTGGGAGGGTTAGGGGGGGGGGGGTCGTACAACCCCTCATTGGGTTTTGTCCAAAATACGTCATGTTTGGTATCAAATTAAAGCGGGAGAAGCGGGTAATATAGTGATGTACTTCTTTTTTATCATTTTAACTTCAGAACTGAGTTTTTTCCGCAGAAAGACTGATTTTTGCACTTATACACCCCAGTCCCTATATTTTGGATATATTTCTCCCGTTCTTTGTTTCACATCCATTAGTACTCTATTGTGAACATTTTTCTCATGGGGTACCTTGAGACACCAAAATCCATATTTCTCTGTAAGTATTGCAAGGATTTCCATAATTTGTTTTTCTAAACATAGCCAGGATATGCAGTGAATCCATAATTTAATTTGAAAATCCTAGGTACCTTCACCAAACACAACAAAATACTGTCACTTGAGAAATATTCTCCTTACTTCTTCACAACTAACACAACCGAGAGTTTTGACGAGTGGAATATAGAGAGTTTCGTAATTCCCAATACAAATTCCCCGAGTTACAGAATTCCGAGTGGAGCGTTAAGTGCCAAAAGAACTCTCCGAGTTAGTGAATCCGACCCCTGTAGGTTTAGCTTGAGTTAATCTTAATTACAGTAATATTTTCCTTAGTATTTATGCATATTGTTTATATTGTATTATATTTCTCTAGTAGTATGTATGTATGAGTATGTAGCTGTACATGAATGTATCGCTATTGACCGGTAGAATATAATTGGACTTATGTTAGAGAATCTGTAACCTATCGGATGAATTTGAAGTTAAAATAAAATAAAATCACCACACTTCATTTATCTTAATTATTTAGAATAATTTTCTTTGTGTCCTGAATTACGCTTTTCTTCAGTAACTTGAAATCTCTTAAATATTTTATTGAAATTCGTTATTTTAAAAGTGCGTCCTCATTCACAAAAAAAAAAAAAAGAAATCGAAAAACTTAAACTGCAGTTCAATTGGAACATAAAACAGATTCAAATTCATTTATTCGCACTCAATATTTAGCTACTTAACGCATCTTTGATTTACAATGCCAGCGCTGACACAATTTTAATAGTAAACACAAATCACTCCATAAAACTCAATTTTAGTTTTTCATCAAAGATTGATGTTGGCATCAACCTTGATACTTTTGGCTTGCATAAATGCAACAAATGATTTTCAAAAAATTTCTACTCGTATCACAAGAGAGAGAGAGAGAGAGAGAGAGAGAGAGAGAGAGAGAGAGAGAGAGAGAGAGAGAGTCTACTATCTATGTATATACGAATATCAGAAATTATCTAATTTTCTCTGTGGCTTCGATTTGTTTGTTTGAACAGATTCAAAATAAACAGTGATTCGCTCAAGGCTGTATCTATGGTCCTATAGATATTCGACACAATTTTTATCTAGTTATATACGTATATAAAATCTTGTTCTAATACATAAAATTGCATGATTCCTAAAATTGATTCGTTATAGTTCCTAAGGCCTATGTCTATACAGTATCTCTGTGGAATACGCTGTTTGCATATTTCATATAATACTTACCCTAATTTCTATCTTCCTGATGACTGTTGTGTAGGTACGGCAATTTCCAGACTCCGAGATCCATAAAATCCACGTTTTATGGTAAATTACAGAAAATGTTATGAAATCGATAAATTTTCTGATAATCTTTGATGTCGCAAATAAAATTGGTTTAAATATGAGTCCGACGACATCCAATGATTCAACTCTCGTTCCCTATTCTATATTCAGCTCAAAATATACTGTTGGGAGATGTGTGAAGTTTATTTTGGCATCATGCCAACACTTTTCCTTCTTCAATGACCTTGAGCATGTTCTGGTTATGGTGAATCTCTGCAAGCTATACCGACACGGGGTAATATCAAAAAATACAATAAGACCATATTACCGAATTTCATGGTATCCCTTTGAGTAGCTTAAAAGCTCTCTTGCATGGGATTTGAAATTATATGTAATCTCTGACTGTTCCTGTTGTATCAGTAGAAATGGACGACATGGCTCAGAGAATAGTTTTAATAAATAAAAATGAAATCGGAACTTGATGAGGTTTTTATGGATATCTAAAGTATCTCAAACGACCTACCCCTCGAATTGTGCCAATTCGTCCGTGCCAATTTCAAAAATTAAGTGCTACATTTATCTAATTTCTGTAAATATCTTCGAGTTGCAGTATAAAGTACCAACAACAAAGTAGCTCCTGCCAATATTGCCGCAAATTGGCACAATACCGAAGCACTAAAAATTATATTTTATTGCTAACAGACTAACAGACCATTCTCTCGGCCTCGGCATTTATCGTGCTTATAGTAATCAAGCCGACTTAGGTCATTGAACGTTAGAATTAGTTTGGCTTTTAGGAAACTTGTCTTGTCATCGAAATATTTCTTGATAGTAATAGAACGCCCATTTGATTTAATTAGATGAACAAAAAAGCCATGGACAATTGCAAATTTAGCAAATGTGTAAATGTTACTTACCTTAATGATCATTAGAATTTATTTTAGGTTTAAAGTGCAGGGAAAAAATTCATAGGAAAATTTTAGTTTTTCTCCTCCTTAAGTTGGTTAAGTTCAAGTGACAGTTTGAATGCAGGATTCAATTCAACGAATATTTTTATTGCATATCTTGTCTTGAATCAATTCTGTAAATTATCACATGGAAATTTCATTGAAATGTCAAAGTTGGTTGGAATTTGTTTTTTTTTAACATTTGCGAAAAAAACTTTTAACGAGAGAAGAAAAAAAAACGGAATAGAAGAGACATATTCAAATTATGCCAACTCTATGGAATTAACAAGCAATTCTGGGGGAGAGAATCAAAAACGAATTTTCCTTTTAGACGATTTTTTCAGACGAATTGACATGCCAACAGTATCCACATTTGGGTCGTAGTAACCGAAGAAACAATTTTTTTTATATACTAGTAACAGCAAGGTTTCCATTACCAAGTTATACAACTTGAGTTATATAGACAAGTACTCGAAACCTTTTTGTAACCAATATATACCCCTTATAGAGTTTAAAAAGAGGATTATATAAAGGCTACCGTGACTTGATTTAGTTATTCCGTTATATAACTAAAAGTTTTATAAAGTGAGTTATAAAAATAATCTGGTTACTTTAATATATCTTCTTGTATAACCCTTATATAACCCTTATATAACTCAGGGTGCTATCGCTTAATTTATTTTGGTCGTAGTAGTGGTTGCAGTAATGTTTCGGTTACCTTTATAAACTTTATTTATAATGGTGACGGTAACGTTTCCACAACGCTTGGAATTTTCTCAACCAAATTACTTTTAGTGATTGAAATGTTAGGGAAATTACTTTTTGTTACCTTTATAAAACAATATAATGCAAATATTTACCCAACCTATTTTGACATAGAAGTTTCGATATTTTTTTGTACTGCATTTTTATAATGTAAGGGATTAATATTTTTACATTTTAAAACTACAATTTTTCGGCTTGTACGTAGTGAAATTCAGTTGCAATTAAAATTTTACCGTGAATATCATCATAGATACTTCTAAAAAAATACACACCGCTCCAGAAATTATTGAATAATTTTAATTAAATATAACAAAATTTTTCAACTTTCATTTAGGTGATATCAATTCATAAATGTAACATTACATAATTTAGAAGTGTTTATATTCCTAAAATTAAGTATTTTCTTCATATAAAATTAAAACGGAAGCAATTTAAAAAATTTGCTTAACCGACATATTCCATTTTATCTGCAATGCACAGATGTAAAAATGGCCGGTTTGTACTTAAATGGACAAATTACCATTATAAAACTTCAACTACTTTTATATAAACTCTGGCTCTTGAATGACCCTTATAAAACTTCTAGATACATTATATAAACTAAAGAAACTACTATGCCTCGACAATGGTCCTTATATACCCTTTAGTCATCATATGTAACCTTTGGTAACTATACGTATTGTGCAAAAAAATTCCTCACTTTCATTTTCAAGATATCTGCTCGAATTTCTTGGAATTGAGGGCGGGAGTGTAAATTTTATTGTAGCCATTAGGTACTTACGGGTGTCTAATTTCTATAAATAGCAAGCAAATTTTTCAAATATTGCATTTTGTTCTGATAAGTCTTGTTGAAGTCAATTTGGAGTGAAATTTATAAAAAAAAATGGGAAAAGTTAGTGCAGAGTTAAAAAGCAATATGTTGGTATTGCCACGAGACAATTTGCCGACACGTGTAATGGCAGCTAGATTGGGAATGTGCGCAATGAACTGTTGCATGAAATTAAAAAAAAATTCGTGAAACGGGCAGTACGAAACGAAACAGTGGGTAGGCCAGGGAAGACAACACATGTTGAGGATAGATTCTTGGCGCTCCAAAGTCTACGTAATAGATTTAGAACTTCTACAGACCTTCGGCATGATCTTTTTCGAACACGTGGGACAAAAATTGCTACAAGCGCTGTAAGGCAAAGAAAAAAAGAGGCCAAAATTCCAGTCCGTCGTTTTATGAGGAAGCCACTTTTGACCTAACAGATGAGGCGGCCGCTGCTACTTTGGGCTAAAGAGCATATTTTGTGGACCCAATAGATGTGGGACAAAGTAATCTTCTCCGATGAATCAAAGTTCAAGCTGCATGTTGAAGATGGCTGACTGTTTGTTCGGAGAAGGCGTGGAGAAAGACTGCGTGAAGAATGCGTGCAGACTTTGCCTAGAAAACGGAAGGTGTATGTACTAGTGTGGGGTTGCTTTTCTTGAGATGAAAAGGGTCGACTGTGCTTTATTGACAGAAAAAACACAGCGAATGTGCATTTGGATGTTCTGAGGAATCAGCTTGAGCTCACAAGTATCGAGTTGTTTAGATACACATGTGAGTTTGTCTTCCAGCATGACAATGCTCCATCCCGCACTGCTAGAACCGTAAGTAGCATTGTAAGAATTTAGTTAAATAAAATATTTTTAGTTATCCTATCAGTAAGGAGCAACAAGTTTTAAAATGGATAATAATTTTTGCTTATTTTTCAATTTAAAGGTGAAGACCTACCTGCAAGAGAATAATATCGAGTTGTTAAGATGGCCTCCATATAGCCTAGATCTCAATCCAATCGAAAATATCTGGGCTATATTGAAACTTAAACTGGCAAGCAATCAACCAAAGACAATTGCAGCATTGAAACGTCTGATCAGGGATATTTGAGAGTCCATAAAACCAGTACATTGCGAAATTTAGCAGAATCTATGCCTAATAGTTGTAAGGTTATGATAAAGGCCACGGGAGGGCCGACAAAGTATTGAATTATTTCATTCCTTAATTTATTAGTTTATTAAAGAAGAAAAAAAATTAAAAAGTGCATAACGCTAATGATAGTATTTAATTTCTTCAACCTTCTAAATCCTATTAAAATTCAAAGCTTCGCCGTAATTCCGAAACATCAGCCTCTTTATTCACGAAATTTTACTTTTATTTAAGAACGGTTTTAAATTGTCTAGAAATGTAATAACAAAGGATATCTCTAAGTTATTCTTAAAACAATTTTTGTTTTGCGCACCTCGTGTAGAGTAGTGAATAATTTCAATTAAAAAAAAAAAAAAAAAAATGTCTCGATGCAAACTGAAAAGGTAGTTCAAGAAAGATTTGGCTTATGTATTGTCCCAAAAGCTTGGGAAAATAACGGCATATGGAAATAGCCAAATACGAAAAAAATTGGATTGCTCAATAAATTATTGCATGATGTGGACTCTGCTCCCGAAGCTAATTGGAAGAAGCAATTCTTATGATACCTTAGATGACTGCCCGTATTAAATTTCGTATATTCACCGATCTATGCAAGTTTAATTTTTGAAGTGGTTTTTCGCATATATTTCTAGAATGGTTTGTCGGACAGAAAAATTGATTATAACCAATTTTATAGGATTTCGTATTCTGAAGAAGTTTTTAGCACAGTAAAAATGTCTTGGCCTGATCGTTTTCACAGTATACGTAAAATATTTATATATGGCAACTCCAAGAAGGAGTTGCCCCCTTTAGTCCATTTTTGAAATTATATTTCCTAGTGCAATGAAAACACCATGTACCAAATTTCAGCTCTCTACATTGACGCGTTCTCAGGCAGTGTCCAAATATATAGTGGAAAGCGAAATTTTTGTATGGCAACCCCACGAGGGAGTTGCCCGATTTGTCTTTTTTTCGAACTTAATCTAACTTTGTTTTTAAAGTCCGTGTACAAAACTTCAGCTTTCTAGATGAACGCGTTCTCGAGTTATCGTGCGCACAGACGTAAGGACGGACAGACGGAGGGACATGCAAAAATCTAAATAACTTTTAATATTATGCGTGCTTGTGTCCAATCCATTTTGTTCTACCATCATTATTTCGAGGTGTTACAAACGGAATGACAAACTTAGTATACCCTTTAGATTTCATCTAGGGTATAAAAACGAACAAAATCGGATAACTTCTTTTTATTTGGTTACTTACTGGGCGTCGCAGACTGAAAGATCTCAATTTTTCAGACTCTATTTCATTAAATATAGACTAATTCAGCCAACTCTTTCGAAGTGTTACCATTTAAAAATATTCTATATATTGTAAAACCAGTTAGTAGATGTTTTTAATGTATAGTTAAGAATGAAGAAGTGAAATTTGTTACGGACATTTCAATCGTCCGACGAACAACATTATGGAACATTACACCTAGCCCTCGATTTGCACGGTTTCGGTTTAACACGACGGAAAAAATGAGGAAAAATTCCATTTATATTATACTAATTTTCAGTTTAAAACGATCACACAAATTTTTGAAAAAAAAAAAAATAAAACAATCGCGCAAATTTAGAATTCAAAATCTAAAAAAACTTCTTTGTAGTACACAGTTATCTCGCCTGCTCAGTTCGAATAGGATGCATTACAATGAAATATTATGGGGTTGTTTGTGCGTTCATGCTTTCATTTGAATGAGCTTGAAAATATTTATGCTTGAGCTCTGAGCTTTCAAAAGAGGAGGACAAGGCCCACAATGCAACAGAACAGAATGTAGCAAGAAATATGATAGCAATTAAGGGCTAAACACAGTTGCGATGGCAGACGGTAGACATTTGCAGCAATAGGAACAAATTTTTCCACGAACGTTTTATGGAGCGTGAATTAAATAGGCAATGATTGGGATTGGATTGAAACGAGGTTGGAATCCGAAAAGGATCCTTGGAACTTAGGCCCATTGTTAACCCTCCAGACTTATGAGCAATTGCACGGACCCTCTATTAAAATTCAAAATTGGCCCCCAACCCTTCCTTCCGTCTTCATGCAATACTTTCAGGAGGTGTGAGTCAAGGAATCTATAACGTTTTCCTGAGGGGCCGAATAGTGACAAAGAATATGTCACCGTTTCAGTTTCCTCTCGGCATCCTCTGCATACCAGATCTTCAAAAAGCCCCTTCCTATGCTGGTGACTCCTGAGAAGAGAGTGCCCAGTGAGAATTGATACTACAGTTCTCACGGTTGGCTTGCTTAGTTCCAGTAACTCTTTCGTTTAATTTGCGTTTTGTAAGCCCCACAGCTTCTTTGTGGTTCTACCTGAGGGGTCATCCAAGCAAAGGCGACTGTTTTGGCAGTCGGCCCAAGTCGAGATAGTAGAGGCAAAGGTGTTTTGTTGCGATCCCAATTGTGAAGGAGATTTCCTCCGAGATTGCACCAAGACGAGCAAGTTCGTTCGCATTTTATTCCCGCTAATGCCGCTGTGACCTGCCACCCAAAGCACCAGTACCTCGTTGTTCCGAGAAAGGGAATTCAGGGTAGTTTTACATTCAAATACAAGTTTGGCGGTGGTGAAAGGCTTTGACAAGGCCTTGAGAGATACCTGGCTGTCCGAGCAGATTGCAATCTCCTTGGTTTTAGTACCTGAGTTTAGAAGATACCTTGCCGCTTCAGGGATGGCTTTGACTTCTTCCTGGAAATTTCCATGTGAGTCTCCTCGCAGATAACACTTGCTCCGGTGTTCTCTTGCAGTTTGGAGCCATCTGTATATATGATACCATTTGTCAATGGTTGAAGCACAGAATATGATTCCCATTCTGCTCTACCTGGAATTTCCGATTTGAAGTTGCTCCTCAGCATAGTCTCGAGAAAGTACGATGGACTACACCAATTCAAAGATGGATTCATGTGAAACTGTTGTAGAAGTGTGAGTCTAGCTCCTCCCTGCAGCAATTGACGTCCCCTTCTTGACGTGTTTATGAACAGGGTGTGTTGAGGATGACCTCAAGAGCCTTCGAGCTGGTTGATTTGAGAGCGCCACTTACACTAAGGAGACACAATCTTTGAATCTTCTCCAATATCTTGCGATGACTAACGAGCTCCATTGTCTTCCATCACACCACAGAACGGAAGGTTAGCATGGGTCGGATGATGCTAGTATAGATCCAAAAGATCATCCATGGTTTAATTCGCCGCTTTTTTCCCTATGGATCTGCGGCACATCGCGAAGCATCGAAGAGCTTTATTCGCTCTGTCTTAAATGTGTGGTTTCCAGCTTAATTTTCTATCTAATATGACACCTAGATATTTTTCTCTGTCTTTCAGTGGACTGTTCTATTTCTTAGTAAGGAGGCATAAATCTGTTTTCAATGGATTAATGCAAAGTCCAAAATCCGTATCCCAGTCCGTTCGGATTGCATTCTGCACCAGTTCGCAAATTTCAGATTCGTACCTACCGGTCGTCGGCGTAACATACTTCTTTGTGTCCATCCGGCTAAGTCTTAGAGTGTTAGAGATCATCCATAATGAGCACCCACAACAAAGGTGATAAAATATCGCCTTGAGGGTGCCGCTCTGGACTATTTTTTCTCTGCTTACCCCGCCCAGTTCGGCAATGACAGTTCTTTTATTCAACGTGTGTGCAATCCAGTGCCCTCCTATCCGTAGAGGAGTTGAAAAACCTTTCTCACCAAAACCTGATGCACTTTATTAACAGGACTGGAAGGTTTTCGTGATAGGGCTTCTAGCAGGAAAGCACAATGGACCCCTTCGCCTCCGTGCTTGGGATCTCTTGCCCCATGTATATACAATGTTACCAGCATATCCTGCAAATTCACTCCACCCATTTTAAATTGTATGCTCCAATAACTACTGGACATGGAACTTCCACGTACATATGTTGTATGTATGAATGCAAAGTGTGTGTTTAGAATATTATATTCCCATAGTTGTAGGTGTCAATTAATAGAATATTCTTTAAATAACATGAATTTAATTTTCAAACCTATTTCCATTTGATACGAATTTAAATAAATCTTAAATTTTCCATATGATTCCAATTGGAATGACTGCGGCGCAAAGGGTCATGAGGGCAAGAAAAATAAAATTTAAAAATTGAATGAACACCAATACAACTAAGACAAATTGTTATCAGAATATTACCAAAAAAAAAAAAATATTGTCTGAGAACAATTTGGTAGTACCTAAGTAATAAATTCTCCTTCACCTTGTAAATAAAAATTTTCAGTTCGATATAATAAGAAATATACGACTGAGTCTATCCATATTTTATCCATTGTAAGTGTTGCATACATACCTATATATGTACATAAATATCCTTCCTTCAGGAATGATTTATCCTGTCGCTCACTACATACTTCCACATAAATTTCTTGTAATCCTGTATAGAGCCTTTATGTTCCAATAAGCTCAAGATTGATATGGAAAGAAAATCTCCTTGTGGGTGCAGATAAAGATCACGTTTTTCTTTTTATGGTCACATATTGTGGTAGTGAGCTTTTTTTAGATCAATAAAAAAGTGTTTCGAGTGGGTGTTAATTTTGTGATGTACAGAATTTAAATATTTTTATATCTTTGCTTACCTACATATATCCTCTGAGGAAGGTCATTTCGTATTCGCTTGAATTACAATTACATTTGACTTTTTTTTTTGTAAAGTTACTTAGATACTCTGACGCGGTTATACCAAGCTATTCTTGCTACTACTAAGATGGCAGCGTTCCATTGTTTTTTAAATAAGTAGACTTCTCTCTGTTCTAGTAAACAATAGCAATTTTTACTAAGAGAAACTGATATTATTCTAAATTAATTTATAAGTTGCTTAGCAAAAACCAAAAACTGGTATCCTCAATTCTATTTTAGATAATGGCTAAGGCTAACGAAATAGGTTCAAAGGAATGGAGAAAAATTCTTCATTTATCCAATATTTCTGAGAACTCTAAAAAAATACATTTAATTAATAAGCAGATAAATTCTGCCTTTTTTAATAAATTTAGGTACCTTCCACAAAAAACTTACTAGCTAATAATAAATTGGGATTGAATAAAGACACAATCAAGAAGAGCGAATTCTATAAAGTTAGCTGCAGCGATTGCTCAGGATTCTATATAGATAAAAAAGAAAATATTTAAAACTAAGATTTAGCGACTTTAGGTCTAGCCAAGCATTTAAAATCTACCGGACTACACAAAATATTAAATTATTACACAATTTTGATGGAAGACCAGCACTAGATGTGCTGTCCGCAGTTAGAACGAACACGCATATTTGAATTAAGTGAAAACTGAAGTGATTGCATTGGTAGTTTTGGATTCCAAGTCACTAGTTTATCTTTTAATACAAAACACTGTCCACTTCCTTACAACGATGACTAAAACTGTCACATTTATTTTTAAATTGCTCAGAGGTAGTATCAGCCACACCTGAAATAGAAAAAAGCCACATTAAAATCAGTGTGCATCAAGGTGAATGATACCAACTTACCTACACCTGGGACAAGCGTCAGGTGCTATCATCCCACGCAGGGAGCTGAAAGAAAAAAGTCAAAAATAGAGAATATGACTAACATGAATAAAATAAAAAAATAAAAAACGAGTAATTGTGTTGTTTTTAAGTGACCAAACATTGCTTTCATAATTATCCATATATTTTCAACATAAAGTCTGCAAAGTCTACTGCAAGAAAGGCAAATGATTACCTTGAGATAGACAATTAACGTAATGTACCATACTTGAACTCATTTTTAATGATAATAAAATAAGTAAAAAACGAGTTTTCAAACAAAACTGAGGCCAAGCCGCAGGAAAAAGTAGAAAATAAACTTTTCATCACACACAGAGGTGGACTCAGATTTTTTGATTGGGACATTTCTCTTGAATATTCTTTCTCGTCATGAATCGCATCACTTATTACCTCTGATAGATCATACTGAAATATATCGGTGATTGTCAGCGAATAAAATCTGAGTCCACCTCTGTGTGTGAAGAAAAGTTTATTTTCTACTTTTTCATGCGGCTTGTCCTCAGTTTTGTTTGAAATCTCGTTTTTTACTTATTTTATTTTCTGCCTTTAGGAAATATTTTTAAGTCATGTTTGGTGCCGATCCGAAAACAAAAATTTTTCGAGTATCAAATCGTTGAAGTACTGCAACGGTTTTCTGAAATTCAAATTATGTTTTAAACAGTGCTTTTTAGCTGTATTCCAAATTGAACCCATGTAACATGAATTTTCCCGATTTTTCATGCAAGTTTTCATGATTGTTGAAGAGAAAGTATTGATGCCAATAGGACGGGAAAAAATGATTCCGCATAGCTTATAAAACTTTTTTGTCGGAAAATTTTCCGGAAAAGTCGGAAAATTCCGGAAATTATCGGAAAATTTTCCAGAAAAATTGGAAAATTCTGCATTTTTCTTTTAACAGATTTATCACTAATCATATCGATGAAAATTTGTCCGATGGTTTTCCCGCTTTTCCGGGTTTTCCGCGGAGTTTTCCACAAAAGCAACTTTATGCAACTCATTTCGCTCTACAACTTTGTCTTAGGTTGCAAAACGCTCAAACGCTTCCTTGGTCTGAAAATCTCCGGAAAAGCGTTTTACATGAATTTTCGTTGATTTTTTCTGCAAGTTTTCACCATTGTTGGAGAGGAAATAATTATGCCAGTTGATAGGGAACTTGATCCTGCATAATTTAGAAAACTTTTTTACCGAAAAATTTTCCGGAAAATTCCGGAAATTTTTTTCGGAAAAATCGGAAAACTCTGCATTTTTCCTGAAGCGGATTTATCACTAATCAAATTTGTACCAAATTTTCAAATGATTTTTCCCGATTTTCTGGGTTTTCCATGGAAATTTCCGGTTCAAATTTTGATAGATTCAATTGTCACGAAAAGTGGCTCTACGAGAGTGTCGAAAATAATAAAAAAGAAATATATAAATAAATACGTAGACAGACAAATTCGTGTACGAGTTATGAGTGGTGAAAATTCGCATGACGTGGGGCTATCTTTAAAAAAAGATATACAAAGTGAAATAAATGTTTTTGTCGTTGGATAGAGTTATCCAGGAAATAAAAGTACGGTTTGAGCAATTAAATGTCCTTGCAGCAACGTATTCATGCGTAATACAATGTAATCTTTTAAATCAAAATTTTGAATGTCAAGTAAATAGCTTTGTTGACATTAACGAAGAACAATTTCATATTGAAAGCAAAAGGATCCAGAACTTTATGTCTTAACCTAATGTACAAGAGCAAGCAAAAGGTTGGAAAAACGGGGAAGGTCTCTTGAACTTTTAATATTTATCCAAAAATATAGTTTGGAAAAACTCTGTGCCCAACATAGTAATATTTGTAATTCTGTAATTTTACTCGAAATTTGTAACTGAATTAGACCTTACATGTCATCGTATATAGAGTAAATTTGTTCCTTAAAGTCTATACTGGATTTTTCAAATTGAGTTTTCAAAAGTAAATAATTAAAAGACATAGAATTTGAATTGAAACTGAAACAGTTTTTATTTATTTTTGAAATACAGTGTTTGCCATTTATACTCTAAAAAAGATATCTCCCATGTGACCACCTATTGCGTCTCTACAGTAGCTGATTCTTTTATCAAAATTTTCAATCACATTCTGGCATAGTTGCGGCTCTATCTTACCAGTAACTCCAATAATTTCTGCTTTCAATGCTTCAACGTTTCGAAGATTATCCTTGTAGACCTATGTTTTCACATGGCCCCAGAGAAAGAAGTCTAACGGTGTCAAATCCCAGCATCTTGAAGGCCAATTCACGTCACCGAATCTGGAAATAACACTGTCTGGAAACTTTGCATGCAGTAATTGGCTGTATGACACATAGCCCCACCTTGTTGAAACCACATGTCTTCAGTATCAATATTTTTCAGTTTCGGCCATAAAAAAGTTGTGATGATGTCGCGATATCTGGTACCGTTAACGGTTTTGGTTCTTCCAGCATAATTTTCGAAAAGTACGGACCAAACAGTGACTCTTTGTGGATGCGTTCGCATCTATTGGATCACGCGAGGGTCTTTCTCTCCCCAAATATGGCAGTTTTGTTTATTAACGTAGCCACCGATCTAGAAATGTGCTTCGTCCTAAAAGATGATTTTTTTTTTTTGAAAAATCGTCGTTTTGTTCCAGTATCCAATTGGAAAAGTCCCGACGCATGGAATGATCATTCTTTGACAGCAATTCTTGTGTCAATTGAACTTTGTTGGTCTTCAACGCTAAATCTTTGTGCATAATACGACATAACAGTTGACTCAGAAATTGTCCCAATTGTTGTGAACGTCGGGAAATTGACGTGTTGGGGTCAGCTGCAACATTATCACTCACAGCACCAATATTTTCTACTGAACGACCGGCACGAGCATACTGACGTCATTCTCGATCTTGAATTGCACCAGTTTCTTGAAATTTCCGGACAATATTTTACCAATTTGTTGCTCAGTTGGACGATTGTGTCGACCATAAACATCGTGTAATTTGCGAAATACATTTCTTACAGAACGACCATTTTCATAAAATATTTCAATAATCTTCATACGTTGTTGTAATGTATACGACTCCATTTTTATAAATGGCAAACCTTCAACTGTCAAAATGACATATAATATGGGTGCGTTCGATTTTTGAAGTGTGTTACACAGGCGCGTACTTTTGAAAACTCAATTTGAGAGACCCTGTATATGTATGTAAAAATAAATTTCGGCCTTCAATTGAAATTTCCCTATCATTCTGATACGGTAACAGTTTCTTCGTCAAATTTATTTGTCAACAGCAAAGTTGGAAAGTGCTGTCAGTTAGAAGTCATCAGAGACGACCAATGTTAGGAACATTGCACCATACTCAGCACCACACGTATATTTGCAGACTTGCCTGTCTCCTTTTAAATGATTAATTTCTGGAATAACTTAAATAATACATTCATACTTACATACATAAATACAGAAGTCCTGCTGTACTGATTTCACTTACATAAATCCTTAATTAATTTCTTACACAAGTATAGACATGGGTCATATTTTTTCAAGCCTAATGGACGGACGACCCCATATACTTGTTTGTCGTCATGGTAAACATTTGCTTCTTAATTAAAGATTGTGTCTTTATTTTGAGGACTTTTCCTTTTCGACACGTTTCTCTTAATAATTATTTATATAAAGGGACTAAGGACACATTACTGTTTTCACATTAAGGGTTATGATTCGTAGACATTTGACAATTAGGGAGGGGGGGGATGATATTCCTCTTTGCCACTTTGATAAATTTGAATTTATCTTTTAAGCAGATAAATGAGTATCGTCCCCGTCAAAATTATATGATTTATGGAAAATTTATATGAAGATAAATCATGAATTGAGAAGAGCACTTGGATTGGTATATATATCTCTCTATAGATATGTAGATATTGAGCTCATTAGGGAAAGGCAACGAATTTCTGAAATCCTTTTTCATAAAAAATCAACGATGAACCGTCAAAGATAACCTCAAACCATATTTTGTATACATTCTCGTATATGCATTACACATAGATAGATACGCATACAAACAAATGTATGTATGCATCTAAGTATATCAGAAAATCCATTGGTTTTTTTTAGTCCTTCCCTTGCCAATATCCAGATATCGTTGAAAGATGAATGGGGATATGGTGTGTCGTAAAGGTTGAAAGAAGGATTTCAGGATTTCAAGGTTCTGAAGAAAAAAACACATAAAATTTATCCTTGAGTAACAGGCTATAGACATAGCAATTTTTTTTCCTTTTTACACTTTTCCACACCATCCGATTCCTTATCCTATCAATGTATAGGTATACTTATGCTTTTACGGGATTGATTCCTTTCACGTGAGCAGTGTTCAGGATATCGGAAGTGCTTTATAAAAGGAATCGCGGAATAAAATTATGGGAATTTTTTTTTTTTAACACTTACGACATGACAATAGTGAAGCTAAACATTCTTGTATGTATGAGTTGAAATCAGAAAGCATATAAATCTTCTACTAATATGATCGTGATTCATATATACCTACATACTATATATCTGGAAAGCATGATAAAATGGATGATAGATCAAGAGATAGGATTATAGAAAATGTCCATCTGTCTGGCCTTCTGTCCATTTACATAACTTTTAATTTTAAAAACCTTCTGATAAAATTTAAAAATGGAAAATGCATCGGATATAATCCTTTCTGTAGACTTTGATATTCAAATTCAAATTCAAATTTATTCATGAAACATTGCACAATTAAGATTTAAGGATCTTTCCAATTGGTACAAGATAGAGTTAGAACATTAAAATAAACAGTATAATTCATATAGGGTGAGACCGTCAGTTGTTGATCAAAAAAAAGTCAGTGCTGCTGATTTTTATTATAGCTCCTCTCTTTAAAGTTTTAGAATTAAACTAACATATTTACAACAATCCTTCCTTGATGATTGTTCTGTCATGAGAAATAATTAAATCTACTTCAAATAAAACAACAACAATATTAGCAAAAATAATTTTTTTTATTTGTGTTTTTCCCAGTACTTGATCAGGGCAATCCTGATATTGATCAAAGTTATTCCAGTGGTTGATCACTTTATCACTAAAGTCCGACAGACCCTTTATAGAACAAATTAAACAGTTCAATATTAAACTTTTAATCGAAAGTCACTTAGCATTAAAAAATTAAATGAATGAATAGTAAAATGTTACATCTCGTAATTAGGATAAGTTCTCCAACTCTGGAACCGAGAAAATGTTTCTGGTTTTGCTTGCATTTTTCGGTTCAGGAATGTGTAGAAAAGTATGTCCTGCTTCTCCGGCCACTTCCAGAGACGCCCATACTTGGTGACGACGTACTCAATAACATACTTCTGCACTGGCTGCCAACTGTAAGGTTCTTCCTCATTTCTCGAGGATTCCGCCCACACACTTTCTCCGGAGGAAACCTCTGCCCTGGAATTAGAACTTTCTGGTGTGCTCAGCTATCGTTTCAGCCGCTTAGTCGGAATTTTAGCCTTCTCTTGCTTCAGTCTTTGTCTTAACTGCTTATTCTCTTCCCTTTTCTGAAACACTTCTTTCTTTCGGGCCTCTTTTTTTTCTTTTTTCGTCTTCTTTGTCTTCAAAAGACTTTATCCATTCTCTTGACGTTGGTGATGGAAGAGCACCCACTAGTGTTGTAGAATCATCCACTGCTGATGAAGAATCATTCACTGGTGATGGAGAATCATCCATTGTTGATGAAAAATCGCCCATTGATGCTGCAGGATGACCCACTGGAGGTTCACCTATATGATTTGTACGGTTTGGAGTCGTTTCAAGGCATTTGTTCCGCATTTTCTTCCAGAAGTCGAACAATTCAAGTGCCTCTGCATCGTTTTTCCATTCCCTCCCTTCGTGGCTTTTGAACTCCTGAGCTCTACCTTTCTTGAAAAGGGATTCAATGTACAAAAGCGTCTGGACATTAAAGTTTTCGTCTACTCTTACATTGTTTTCACCTGGGTTTGTCGGCGGACACTGTCGTTGTTCACTGGTGATACATCTTTCATAATGTACGGCATCTGGGTTGAAAGGGAATATGCCACATTTTCGGAAGCCATTTTTATGTCATCAGGAGTAGCTCCTTCACGAAACGCAATTGCAATACAGTTTTCGTCAGTATCTTGTTTCCAGATTTATTTTTCCATTTGTAGACGATATCCCGCCAGCGTACTTTAAGTGGTCCAAAAACAGCAACGTCAGCTGGCTGAAGTATATGTGTTGCATTTGGTAGAGTGCAAAGTGCAAGATTTTATTTTCCGCACACAACTTAGCAATCTCAAGCGTCAAAAGGCTCTTGTGGCCGTCCACCAAAAGTAAAACTTTATGTTTTGCTTCCGTAGCCAGGCTAAAAAAACATTCGCCAGATACTCGAAGTACGTGGTACCACGCATCCACCCTTTTTTGGATCTGCCAATCCCCCAATGATCTGGTATATTCTGCGCGATCTCACGCGAAATCTTCTGCAATGGGAAAACTATCATGCCAGGAACAACTTCCCCTGCTGCAGTGAAGTTAGCCATCACCGTAATGGCTTCCTTTTCTTGTCCAGTCTTGATTTCATACAGGTTCTTGAATGAAATAGGTCCTAATACTTTGCCTGTTTTTGGACAAGTTTGAAATCCGCTCTCGTCAGCATTATAAATTCTAGAGCCATCTTCTAGAATATCAAGGCATCCTTCAGTTTCCAGACACTTATGAAGTTCTTGGAACCACTCGCACACGTATGTTGTTCTCCGACACTGTTGCTCTTGCTGTGTTGATAGCCTCTGAATTCTGCTCATAAATGGAACTATTCCTTCGGAGGAATCCTTTAAACCATTTTTCCCCCGGGGTGTTGAGTTTGTAAAAGGGTTTGGCCTTTTATCCATTTCAATGATGTTTTTTACTGTTTCAAATAGTGTTCTCCTCCTTAATGGAAACCCCTTCTTGGCATACGCGTTGATCCATTCAGCAAGGAGCTGTTCTTCTACTTTGCTAAGGATGGTCGGTGGGCCCATTCGTCTGCTATCCGGTGATTTTCCTTTTATCTAACATACAATTAACATACAAGGAAGTCATAGAATCTCATTAAATTGAGTGGTGATTTTTGTAGGTAGGTGCATACCTAGTTGTGTAATGTTCCGAATGGTATGCCCTGGTCTCTTGAAGCTCTCCTTAAGGAAATTCCTTTTTCTCGGACATCGTCTATAGCCGCTGGAAGATCAGACTCAGCGTATTGAAAGAACATTTTCTCAGGCGCCATAATCAAATCTGACAATAAACATAGATTTGGTGAGAGCAAATAGAAATGAAAAATTCTATAGATGATCAACTATAAGGGCAACGCACTGTGAGCTAATAGTTAATCAACTGATCAGTAACTGGATTTCTGGAAACCAATAATTGATCACAGCTGATCAACTTTTGAAAGCAATGCTAAGTTTCCTTGTATTACAGGTACTAGTAGAGCACGAACAAGAAGTAATTTGGTGGGCATTGGCGTGAAATAGCTGGATGTCCACAATGTACGAAGTCCACCATAAACTTTTCTGATTATAGAATTAATGTGGTCGTCTCAGGTGAATGTGCTATTAAATATAACCCCAAGACTCTTAACGGAGTCGACAAAAGTAATAATAGTATTATTAATAATCACAGGTGAATATCCATCTGTGTTTAATTTTACCCTATATATAATCATGCTTTTAGATTTAATTGGATTGAGTTTCAATTTATTCGACAAGGACCATAAATGAATTGATTCAAGATCTTCATTAACACGAGATATGTTATCCTCAATCAGACCAATACGATTGCAGATGTACAATTGTAAATCATCTGCATAGAGATGTAAATCACAAAACTTAACTTGACGAAATATGTCAGGGAGAACAATAAGTGACCAAGGATCGATCCTTGAGGCACACCACAGTATATCGGTAAAAAAGGAGGAATTGGTTCCGTTCATGTAAACTGCCTGTGATCTATAACTCAAGTAATTGAAAATAAAATCAGCTGCCTGAGATGAAAATTTAAAATATCTACTGAGCTTACGACAGTGAAGCAAATGATCCACTGTATCAAAAGCCTTTGAAAAATCTATGAAGACTAATACAGTCAATTCATCCTTGTCAATAGCCCGCGAAATATTGTTGCTTACCTTAAATAAAGCAGTTGTGCAACTATGTCCAGAACGAAACCCTGACTGATTGTCATGTAAGAGTTAATTCAAAATCAAAAAATTAGAAATTTGCAGGTACTTTATTTTTTCCACTATTTTAGAAATATATGGTAGCAAACTAATTGGGCGATACTCCATACATTGTGTCTTAGTATCCTTAGCAATAGGAACTATCTTTCAAGATTTCCAAGGTCTAGGGAAAATGGAACTTGTGAAGCATGAGTTGCAAATGTGTGTAAGGGCAGGAAGGATCGCAGGTGAGCACATTTTTACAAATTTAGGACTTACGACTTAGGCGATCTACACCAGCAACAGTAGATTTTATGCTTTCCATTACAGTAGCTACTTCATGAATATTAATCCTTAGGAAGCTAAACTGGGTTTGATCTAGAGAAACACTTATTGATTCATCATTATGCAAATTAACAGGAGAACTGCTCACATCATTTGAAACAAATTCATGATTGAGTTCGTCAGGATCAATTGAGCATGAGCTCAGTTTAGACGCGACAAGTCCACTTTTTTTGATATTGTTCCACAGGATTTTATTAGGGAGTTTAATATTTAGGATGGAAGAGTATTAGCGCTTTTTAGCTTTGCGGACAGCAGCCACTGCTCTGTTCCGTAGTACTCATGAAAAGCCGATAATCTATAGCGCTTCCATTTATCATATGCAAGATCTCGTTCCGCAATTAAATTTCGAATATGAGAAGAAAACCAAGGGTAGCGCGAATCTATGATAGTTTTAGTAATGAAAGGAACATGTATTTCATGTAAATAATTTAAAGTAAAGTTGAGAAAATCTACTTGGTCTTCCACATTGGGAAGGTGAAAAATGCTATCTCCAATGCACAGTTCTGCATTCCTAACCCGGGGATTACACGAGTCAGTAGAATTGACTCTGACAGCGATTGACACTTACACAGGCTCATGTAAACCCCTACTGACTACTCTTTTTTACTGACCAGTCTGTACTGACAAGATTTCTGACGAGTCAGTACGGACTAGTCAATAAACTGTCAAACGTACAATTAAGATGGCGGAAATTGAAAATAAAAGGTAGATGCTAGTGGATATTTGTGTTTATATTCCTAATCTTTTCTCTTTTGAGTGGGAAATGACTGAAAAGTGTTTAACATACATTTTATTGTTTATTTTGTAGAGAATAAAGACGGATTAATGAAGAAATTGTTTGATATGCATATAGAAGAGGAATGTCTGCACCGCTTGACGATATTTTATTATGAACAGACTGGTCAATTGATAGAACGCAAATCGTTTTTTGTCAGTAAATTTGACAGACGAAATCAGGACTGTCCGTCAGTTCTATTGACTCGTGTAATCGTTGCGTAAGCAACTATTCCTGGTTAATACCATTATAATCAAAATAGGAATAAGAACCAATTTCGGCTCTGTTATTCGACTGAATATCATATGTTAACATGATCATGTCATGATCGGATATTCCTGGCAGAGAAATTTGTTGGAAAAACAAAACCTTCGACAAATTCGAAGTAAGGAAGACGTCTAGCAGAGAGGGTGTTCTACAGAAGAAGTATGTTAGGTAATTATTGACCTTCTGTAGGTCCAAAGCATCCAGCAAAACTTGGAATTGTTCGACTGCTCCAACTAGACACTTCACTCCATTAACAGACAGTTCACAAAAAATATACTCACAAGTACCTGCAGCGTTATCAGACGTTGGGTTATTTGAAAAGTTTTCGGAATGAAAATGAAAACACATATTTTTTCAATATATTCCCGTTGAACTCTAAATTACATTCGGTCCAGCGCTTCTTCAAATATAGTTTTATCCCATTTTAAGAGTGGTTTTCCAGAAGGGCTTCAAAATAATCGGCTACAACTGATTTCATCTCCTTATTTGATCCAAATAGCTCATTCCAGCCAGAAATAATTTTTTGAGATTCTGCATAAAATGTGGTAGCCTGAGTGAGCCAAATCTACGGAGAATAGAGTATGGTTTTACAACAATGTTATAACTCAGATAAACACAAGTTTAGGCATTGACAAAACGCTTTTGTGAGATTGTGAATTATTGTATGTAAGTCAACATTTTTTTGTTCCTCAAAACTGATATTTTTTCTTGAAAGGCTTGCCATAATTCTCCTGTGATTGTTTTATCCTTCACCAGATAATCATTCCCTGGCGTCCGTCATTGTTATTCCGGGACATTGAAATTGTCTTTAACCAGGACATCCAGATCAGCTCTGCTTTGATTTTTCTTTGGTCTCTGGAACATAATCTTGGATAGACTCATCCAGTTTCATCAATCATTATAAATTGACACATGAAATCACTACGCCATTTGCATTCGTAGTAACATTTTTCGGTCGACTAATACTGGAATCATCTTTGACGAGGGTATGAGCATATTTAAATTCTGTCCACCACATTGAGACATGATGATGATGATCAGAGCTGTAAAATTCCAAGTACAAGTACCAGTACCTGGACTTGAAATATTTTAAGTACAAGTACAAGTCCCGATACTGGTACTTTAAAATTTTTCAAGTATAAGTCCCGGTACTGGTACTTAAAAAAAATTTCAAGTACAAGTCCCGGTACTGGTACTTTAAAATTTTTCAAATACAAGTCCAGGTACTGGTACTGTTACTAGTACTTAAGTACCAATGTACTTAACTACTTTACAGGTCTGATGATATAATAGGGGATTCCGGCAAGCACTGTCTCAGTGAAACAACTGAGACAAAACTTTGATCAACCGTCTCAGTTGTCTCAGTTTAAACCAATCAGCTGATTTGCCAATTTTGACATTTTAAATAATGCTGACTACAAAAAATGGATAGTAATAAATTGAAGAAAGTGTTGGTAGTTTTTCAAATATCTCACTAAACTTTAATTAGCAATATTAAAATTACAAAATAACGAAACTGACTGATCTGAGACAAGAAAATTTAGTTTCACTTGTCTCAGTTGCTCAGTGATTGCGTTTGAATTTTGTAGCTCAATATGGAACTAAGACAGTTCACCGAAAGTGCAATCTCAGTGAGTCAACTGAGAATATCTCACTTGTCTCACTGAGAATGTGCTTGCCGAAAGCGCCTAATGACGGTGAAAATTTCTTTTTTAATATTTTTTTAAGTCTCTCAAAACAAAACAAAAATTCAACACAAAACGAATTTCAGTTTCTTCCATTTTGGAAGTGTGACGTTTATTAGGAACAATAACTTGTTTGACAAAAAGACAATAAATTCTTGAGACTGTTTTCATTTGACAAATTTAAGGAATATGCCATAATTTTAGGTTAGAAATCAACAGACATGAGATATGTCTTAAACGATGCATTATGATACTCTGAACATATTTTATTAAGAATGTTTATTTCAATTAAGAAGTGGAAGTCCTGGGGGATTTGATCTAGTACGTTTTGGAGAATCTAGTACAGAATCGAATTCCTTAGGTCCTGAGAAGAAGTTAGAGTACCCACACGCCTATACCCGGAGGCTTAAATACTCGCTTTGTTAGTATTCCCCTCTTTTTTATTTGAACTGAGGTACTAGATGTTTCGCACCTTAGATCGGATCTAACTCGGTAGGATTATGTCCGATTGAAAAACGAACCTCACTGTTCGCCTCAGCTCATTACCAGCTGGAATTCGTCTAAGGAAATTTGTCTCTGCATACCTTTAGGGATGGGGTGGGGGGGGGGGGGGGCAGATGGTTCTACTACGGCATTTGCATATCAAATGAAAGGTCTCGCTGAGTACTATCAGGTGGTGTACATTTTCCCGTTTCAGTAAACTTTCTCGCCACCGGAAAACCAATTTTTATGCACTTGGGTCACATACACCCCATATCTAAATTTCAGAAAAATACAATAATGCTGTGGGACTGTAGAAAACTGACTTGCTCAATATGGGGACTCAAGCCAAACATAATGGTTTGGCTATATACAAAGACCTATGATCACCTATGGTGCAGCAGCATGGTGGAATAAGTGTACCCAAAAGACAGCTGTCAGGAAGCTAAACAAGCTCTAAAGGATGGCATGCCTAAGTGTAACTAGTACCATGCGCACAACATTTACCAGCGCTCTAGAAACACTATTGAACCTACCGGCACTCAGCAACGTTGTTGAAAAAGAGACCAGACTAAGGACGTACAGAGCCCGGACAGATGCGTATAGTAAATGAGACTCTAAAAGTCTACGCATTCTATAACCGAACGGATAGAAGCAAATCCAGTACTGGACATTATATCAAACATGATGATTCTTAAACACAACCTTTGTCTGCCTCTCAAAATAAGAAGAAATAGATACAAATCTAGAAATGAGGCCCTCATCTGGTACACCGATGATTCTAAAACCGAGAAAGAGGAGCAAGAATATACGGTGTAAATCCAAGAGCATGTCTAGAAAAATACACCTCGATATTCCAGGCAGAAGTATATTCCATCACTAGATATACAGACAAAAACTTCAGCCGATCCTATACCAAGAGAAAAATTTATATCTATACAGATAGACAAGCGGCATTGAAAACCATCTCATCACCTGAGATCAAAACGAAGATAATGTGGGAATGTATTCAAGCATTAACAAACCATGGTACAAAAACCACCTAACATTTCAATAGATGCCAGGACACCCAGGAATTGATGGGAAGGATAACGCAGACGTACTGGCCAAAAAAAGAGCATCAATGTCCCTCATTAAACCGCAACCATTCTGCAGTATCTCTTACAACACTGTGAAGTTTACCATGCAAAACTGAATCCAATACCAAATGGACCAGAGATGGACTTCAATGACAGGCTCCAGACAAGCGAAAATATTCCATTAAAGTCCTTCACTAAAAAAAGAGTCTGGATCTTTTAGGGCTGTCTGGGAATCAATTCAGAATTATTACAGGAGTTCCAACCGGACACTGCAAATTAAACAAACACATAAGGCATATCACCCACTGATGTATTTAGGCTATGTCTCGAAGAGGATGAAACATCGCAGTACGTCTTATACGATTGTGTGAAGCCATTGCACCGTGTAGATTCCAGGCTTTTGACTTATAATTCTTAAAGCCTGCCGTCTTTGAAGAAATTTCACCCAAAAAATACTGCTCTTCCTACGAAGAGCGGGGGTTTATTGGATGGACTATAAAGGAAGCGGTGCACAATAAGCCCATGCATGGCTGCATGTGTAAAAAGGCCACTCGCCCCGATTAACCCTTAATCTAATCCAATCTAATCTAAAATAATCTAAATACATTACAATAGGCTTAAATTAAAGTAAGTAAATTCAATATTGAGAGCTCAAATTCTTTAAAGCGTATTTTGTATATCTTCGTAAGACAATGGCAGACAATCACCAGATAAGTTCACCACCGCGTTAATCCCCCTGAAATTGTTTCATTAATTTTCCCAAGGCTACACAATATGAACATTATAAAACGCACGATGATAGCATTTCCTCGGTCATAGTTATCACAAACGATGCAATAAATTGTGCGCCTTGTCTTTCATTGTTTGGTTGGACTATTCTTAGCTTCCCGGCTGCTGTTCAATTTTGCTACATCAAAAGCAAAGTAGCTTTTAGCAGACCATTAATTCGCGTTATTTTAATGCCAGACGTGCGTGAATGCTTATACTATACCGCATCGACCCCCCACTTCATCTCGGACATCTTACTTGTCTTTTGTATACAAATCCTTCTCTATCTGTCCATTTTCCAAATTTTCTTATTTTTGGAACGACAACTTTTCCATGAATCAAAGAAAACCAAAAGAACAGTTCAAAAGCAAAATCAGTTGGGTGGAAGACGACTTAAGACGCCGCCGCAATGTCTCCGGGAGTTCGAAATCTCCATCAAAAAAAGATTCAACAGGAATTGTGTAAGCTCGACCGTCCACAAATAGTTAAGTGGCTTAAGGCTTACTAGAAGATTTTCACGATTTTCGTTGGCTGGTAGTACTAGTTGGTGTGAGTTGGTGGTGGCTAAATTACTTTCCTATTGTGCATGATGATGAAGATGATGATGAAATGTTGATGATATCCTATAGGAGAGATTTAAAGTGAAATATAGTGAAAAACCGAATTTAGAATGACTTGGTGTAGGTAGATGACCACCCGGCAATATATCGTAATGTCCACACATTGAATGACTGACATTAAGGGCGATTTGGAAATTTAACGACTCTCAGTTTGACGTCATTGCGGGAATCTTTTTGAATACGATAAATTTCTCTGTTGACAAGTTGACATCGGTCAACTTTATTTTTGGATTTTTCTTAAGCAAGAAAAAAAAACACCTCCTTCCTCTTCAAGAGATTAAGTTGGAAGCGCGCGCGCTGGCACTAGACCTTCTGGCAACTATTGAGTTTATTTCTTCTTCTACTACATTCGATGATATATTGTTTGTGGATATTTTTAGTTTAGTTTTATTTTTTATTACATTTAAATTGGTTTAAATTTCGCCCTTAAACTAGGTCTAGGCTAGAAAAATAGATTTTCCTTTGAACTTGCGATTAATGATGAAAAATTGATGTGTGAAACCTTGAAATGAAAATAGTGTCATGCATTTTTGTTGTCCCTTTACATGATGCCGATGCGATAGTGCTATTTTGTTTGTTTTGTTGTAAATATTTCGTTAAGTCTGGACTAGAAGCTATTTTCGAATGAGATCCATACGAGATCTATTACGACAGTTTTATGTAAGCATTAGGATTTATGTTTTCTTAATTGGAATCAACCTACTCTTGGGCATTTGGGAATTTATAAAGGAAAAAGAAAATGCGATTTTATTCTTTTTTTATAATTTTGGCATTTATTATGTGTAAAAAAGTGTAAAAAAGATGTAATAAATGTCAAACTTATTAAAGAAAATATTTTTTTTCTTTTCTCTAATGAATGAAATGCCAAAAAAATATGGTTGCAATTATGTAAGCACGGTAAAGAAAACCAAACCAACGGATATTTTTACTTAAAATTTTTACCTTTTTAGGTACTACATTTGTTGTAATTTTACAATTTTTATTTTATATAAAAAAGATGTAATAAAACAAGTGAAAAAGCTAGAATTGGTCTATTTCTAGAACGGCTCGTCGGACGGAAAAAATGATTATAACCAATTTTATAGGATTTCTTATTCTGAAGAAGTTTTTAGTACAATAAAAATGTCTAGGACTGATCGTTTTCAAAGTATATGTAAAAAACCAAAAATTTTATATGGCAACACCAAGAAGAAGACTTAGACCATTTTTGAAATTTTATTTGCTATTACTATGAAAACAGAGTGTACCAAATTTCAGCTTTCTATGTCGACGTGTTCTCAGGTAGTGTCCAAATATATCATGGAAAACGAATTTTTTGTATGGCAACCCCACGAATTAGTTGCCCGATTTGTCTCATTTTCGAACTTAATTTTACTTTTTTTTTTAATGTCAGTGTACAAAATTTCAGTTTTCTACGTAAACGCGTTCTCGAGTTATCGTGCGCACGGACGGACGGACAGACGGACATGTAAAAATCAAAATAACTTTTAATTTTATGCGGGGGTGTCCAATCCATTTTGCTCTACCATCATTTTTTCTGTGCGTTACAAACGGAATGGCAAACTTGGTATACCCTATAGATTTCATCTAGGGTATAAAAAGAAAATAGTTTTTTTCTTTAATGAATGAAATGCCAAAAAAAAGATGGTTGCAATTATGTAAGAACGGTAAAGTAAACAAAAACAACGGATATTTTTACTTAAAATTTTTACCTTTTAGGGTACTACTTTTGTTGCAATATTACAATTTTTATTTTATATATACATTTGCTGCTTATTAAGTACAAAACTTCATAAGTCGAGACTCGATTATCCGTGATTCGATTAACCGAGATGAATAATATATTTCCGACGATATTTTTATTTCTCTCTATTATCCGGGAAAGACTCTATTATCCCGGATGAAAACCCCGATAATATCGAGGAATGAAAAGAGTTTGTATGCTTAGTCTCCATGTTCAGAAAACATTCATAATTCCAACAATTGATATTCCGTTGGAATGTTAACATCTCCTTTGTAAAGTTATACACGCACCATGCAATAGTGCGGTAGTCTATCTCTATAGCAAAAAAGATAGAAATGTATGATGGCAACACCAGCCACTGCTGACACCAAAAAGAGATTTGCCATTAGAATGGTACGTGTGAAGTAAATCGATAAAAAGTTGTGGGAATGTGCAAAATGAGCATTGCACAATTATTAGATGCAAATAATTTTATGTGATTCAACAATAATGAGACTACACAAAAATAAATAAATAATTTTTATTAATAAATCAGTAGATCTGCCTTTGTTCGCCACGATGTCCAAAAGTATTTTTGGCATTGATGCGACGCGACGAAGGGTCTAAACATTCTGCTGTCAAGGTTAGCCAAGCAGCTTTAACGGTATATTGAAGCTCGCTGATGGTATTAAATTGCTTGGCATCTTTATAAAACTGTTCGAACTAACCATCCCCCCATTGAGTTTGCATCAGGAGACGGATCGGCCAGCCGAGAAGGTTGATCTGGTGTCCCAAGAACCAGATTTTGTGGAGTTTCTTATGTGGATCGTAGCGGTATCTTGTTGATAAATTATATGATCGACAAGATACTGCTCAAGATAGGCAGGATTTTTTTTGTCTGAGGACCTCCCGTTACTCCAGACTATTCATACGATAGGAAGAAAAAGTCAATTCTTCGGTTCCATTTCATTACCTTTGAAGGCGTCCCATGCGATCAATAAAACACACCTCAAATATTTCATATTGAAAAATACCGGGGCTGTTTCCGCAGATCCTTTCAGTATCTGCAGCACAGACCATCTGGACCATTAAGACTAATTTTTTTTATCATCTGAATAAATTATTTAAAGGTGAAATGATGGTTAGCCAAATCGTCCAGATGGTTTGTGCGTGCGGATACTGGAGGGATTTGTGGAAAGAGCCCCGAAATTATGTGTTATGTGTGTCATGAACCGTAGCATTGATCTTCTCACATATTTCGATAGTTGAAAGGTTATGAAATGTATTTGTTTTTTTATTTTTAATGGGGTGAGTTGGGCCCCTCAAAAAAATTTCAAGGATTCCAAAAACAATCAAATTTTTTTGTGAATTGGTTAAAAAGATATATCCAAAAATGTGCTAAAAACTGCCCCCCCCCCCCCCCCCCCCCCCGCTGATATTATCTGGGTTAGTAGACATTCAGTAATAGATAACAGAAAGCTGCAACTTTTTTCGATAGTCTCATAGTTGCTGGGAAAAAATGTGTTTTCTATTAAGTAAGACAACTCTCTCTTGCGTCCATCTGTTGGATATGAAATGAAATATAGGGTTAACTAATTACCAATTACTGTCAAAATTACAATAAAAGCACCGTGCCCGGTGATGTCATTTTGTTTTCAATACTCTGAGGCCTTGAAGCAAGCTGCGAGGAAGCCTGAAAGAGGCTATGCCTGGGGCTTGCTTAGATACGTTTCTGCCTTCACGCTTCCTCGCTTCAAGGCTTGAATATAAACTTTTCTTCACACACAGAGGTGGACTCAGATTTTTTGATTGGGACATTTCTCTTGAATATTCTTTCTCTTCAAGAATCAAATCACTTATTACCTCTGATTGATCATACTGAAATATATCGGTGATTATCAGCGAATAAAATCTGAGTCCACCTCTGTGTGTGAAGAAAAGTTTATTTTCTACTTTTTCATGCGGCTTGGCCTCAGTTTTGTTTGAAAACTTGTTTTTTACTTATTTTATTTTCTGCCTTTTTCACTTTAACTAAATTTTTATGATGCATGGAGATATTTTAAAACAATTTTATTACGGCTAAAAAGACACTGATTTACTGAATTTTTCCGATTTTCCATGTTTTCCACATACTTTTCCTATTATTATGATTTTTTTTTAAAAATTTACATGAATTTTCCTCGATTTTTCATGCAAGTTTTCATGATTGTTGAAGAGAAAGTATTGATGCCAGTAGGACGGAAAAAAATGATTCTGCATTTTTCCTGAAACAGATTTATCACTAATCATATCGATGAAAAATTTTCTGCTTTTCCGGGTTTTCCATGCAATTTTCCACCAAAGCAACTTTGTGCAACACAATTCGCTCTACAACTTTGTTTTAGGTTGCAAAACGGTCAAAAGCTTACTTGGTCCGAAAAACTCCGGAAAAGCGTTTTACATGAATTTTCCTCGATTTTTTCTGCAAGTTTTCACCATTGTCGGAGAAAAAGTAATGATGCCAGTTGATAGGTAACTTGATCCTGCATAATTTAGAAACTTTTTTTACCGGAAAATTTTCCGGAAAAGTCGCAAAATTCCGGAAATTGTTTTCGGAAAACTCTGCATTTTTCCTGAAACGGATTTATCACTAATCAAATTTGTACAAAATTTTCAAATGATTTTTCCCGATTTTCCCGGTTTTCCATGGATATTTCCTGTGTGCCAAAATTCAGCTCGCTGTGATGACTGTTGTCAAGAATTAATAATTAATTATGTCCCACGTTCCACAAAGAGATTTAAATAATATGAAACTAAAGACAAAATATCCATGGATGGCAACCTTAACCTCAAACATTTGAATGAATTAAAATACACTCAAAAATATTCTCCGTCGTCACTCCATTTTAATTATTACATTTTGAAATCTCAATTGAATTTAATCAGGTTGATGGAGCTATGAAAAGCCTTTAAGATGATGGTGGTGTGGGAGGTAATGATTCATCCTTAGGTAGGTAGGTACTACATAGGTATGAGTTTCATTTCTTTTCATCTTAAAGTTAAAATATTTCAAATCAATTCATGATAATCTCATTAGTCGAAAATGTTAAATATCTTTAGGAATTATAAATTTTAAGCCCTATGGTTTCTCTTGATTCATGTTATTAGCCCTAAAATCTTTCAAGAAGATTACGATTATAAGATTAGAATGGATTTTAAGGAAAATTCATAGAAGATTTGTTGTGAGATAACCCGGACCAGATTGTTAGGTATTTATGTTTGTATTTGGTGTGGATCGATATAGGGCTGTTTATAAGTTGAGTCGAGAGGTTCTAAGTTCAGGAATTCTCAGAAATAACCAACAATATGAGCACGTGTTCTCATAGGCAATGATAGAGTTGTTGGTGTATAGATTCAAGATGAAATCTAGATAAAGATCCATTTGTCATCGCCGTGTTTGTTTCCTTATTAAGGTTGGAATTTGAATTAAAACATTTATTAATTATTCTAATTGGCTCTTAAAAAGCCTAAATGAAATCTTAAAGATTTTCTTGTAAGCGCATATACATAGATAAGACGCGAACAACAAATCAGAGATGTACCAAGAAGAAAGCTTTCCTGGTCCAGAATTTAGATTTAATCTCGTTTAGAAGAGTTTTCATATTTTTCCAACCAACTAATTCAACATTAATAAGCATTTCATATACGAATAAAGATGCTCTGTCCCAATTATACGTAATTTTGGATTAGACATTTCGTCGGACACCACCATCATATATCACCCCAGATTTATATGCCAGTGAATTCGGAAAAAGACATTTATTAAATATTTGTCATCACACAAAACACAGGGAGAAAAAATCGTCTGTAAAAAATTTGGGAAGTTTCCACGATACGCGCTTCTGAGAAAATTATCCTAAAAATAATATTTTCAGTTGTTTGTAAGAAAAAAAAAAAAAACAAGAAATTCAAAGAAAAGAAAAAAAGGCGTCGTCGTTTTTTTTTTTTTATTATTTTGTTTTATTTATGTAGTTGCTCACAAAAACATCATGAACTAGACGTCAAAATCGAGAATTTCAATTTATGTATTTTATTAAAATATTATTTGAGCTGGCTTTACACCGCCAGCGCTAGTTATATACCACCAGCCGCCATACTATAGCTCAGCAGCAGCATCCCTATGTACCAAAAATGCATACATCCTGGGGGGCCTTGAACTTTATAATCTCTCTGATACCGATGACTTCATCTCTGAGTGTGTTTGTTTACTAATATTTTGTTCATCATCATCATCATAAGTAACAAAGTAAATCTGTTAACAACTGGACAGCATTCTTGATTATTTGTGAGACATCTAACAAAGTTTCGGGATGTTTTGTAAAGGAAACTTTTCTGAAATAAATATGTGCGCATCTCAATGCACTCCGTGGTGTGAGGTGAGATGAGTGTTTTTTTAAAGATGTCAGAGAAAATTTATTGTGTATTTCTTCAAATTTTATGTTACGAATTTTTTTTGGAAAATCTCCATTTGATTGTTCGAGAAAATAATTTTTATATCTCTGGGTATAAGTGACAAATTTAGACAGAAATAATACAAAAAGTTTTCTGGACTTGCAGCTGTGACTTAAAGTAAACTAAGTGTTTGTTACAGGAATACAGGAATGACTGAACCTGAAGGAAATTATGCAAAGAATTTGTACCTACCATAAAATCCATTATTTAACCTCACATAGATAGAAATACTTTTCAGAATAGACGACGGGGATATGAAGGTGATTTCAGCTTTAACTGTGTTGATGGTGTCCAAGTATAGTTAACGCCATTAATGCTGTCAAGTCTGAGGCAGTGGGATCCGATCATATATCGTCCCGTTTTATAAAAATTATTTTGCCCATGCTCATCTATCTCATCCGCCACATTTTCAATACGAGCTTGACATTCTCGCAATTTCCTTGAATATGGAAAAGTGCGATTGTGCTGCCCCTTGCTAAAGTTTCATCTTGTAATGGCCCAAGCGATTTGCAACCAATTAGTATTTTGTGTTTTTTGTCTAAGGCGCTTGAGAAGCTTATGCATGAACAGATCTTACTTTACATGGAATCAAATTAAATGCTCATCGCGTGGAAGTCAGGATACGGAGCTGAGCACAGCTGCGATGCTGCTTTATTAAAAGTAACGTCCGACATTCATAGAGCTCTTGATAAGAGTCACCTGACTGTCCTTGTACTCCTGGTTTTTTTCAGAAACCTTCGACAGCGTCAACCATTTCAAGCTCCTTACCTTCTTCTTAGAAAATTTGGGTTTTCTTCATCTGCGGCATCAGTTATCGTTAGCTTTCTTATTGGACGATCTCAGCAAGTCAAAGTCCATGATTTACTTTCGAGAAGCTTGCCTCTCACGTGTGGGGTACCTCAGAGTTCAACTTTAAGCCCTTTATTGTTCAGTATGTACATAAATGATCTGCCCAACGTAATAAAAGACTCCAAAATATACTTGTATGTGGATAACGTCCAGATATACTTGGATAGCCTGGTTGACCTGATAGAGGATTTTGTCGAGAGAATTAACATATACTTGAAGAGAATCTCTGAGTGGTCCAAGAGACACGACTTATTTTGAAATGCTAATAAATCAAATTACATGATTTTAAATCGTGAGAGGCTTGATGTCTCACAATTTCTCATTGTAACTCTGAATATGGCACAGCTTTACCTTACGTTACCTCTGTTCGAAGTCTGGGAATTATCCTCAACTCTTCTATGACTTGCTGCCACCACATTAAAAATACATTAGATAAAATTTATGATCTTTGCTCTAGGCTGGTGAAGACACTTCTCTTGCCCTATTTCACAAGTGGATGAATTGTCTTCCCACACTTGGATTCGATATGTATGAGAAAGCTGGATGTCGCTTTCAATGACTGCATCCGTTTTATTCGTGGATTCAGAAGATATGATCACATTTCCCTCTTCCGTAATTCTCTATTGGGTATGTTATTAGATGTTTATCTGACACTGTTAATTTTGATTTTTCTTCATAAGCTCATCTACAGCAGGCGTTCCGGATATCTATTTTCTAACCTCAGCTTTTTAAATTCTGATAAATACTTAACGCTGCGTGTTTCCCCGCTATCAACATAGAATTTTAGAACGCTCTCATCTTGATCATGTTCCTCGCCTTTGGAACAGTCTACCGGCGGTATTGCAGCGTACGAGCTCGGCCAGTGCATTCAAGGTATCTGGCTTCAGACGAGACTCATTATTTCCAGGTTATTTTTATTGCTATTTTCTCTTCATTTTTTTCCATTACCTATGGCTTCCTGTTTTGCATGCTTTCTCATTCCCTGCACTGCTGTTAGTTCTTCCTATTACTTCTTATCTAGTTTCAAGTTTTTTGTTCCCTTACTTATATTTCAATTTTTCATGATTTTTTAGTTTGTCATTTATAGCTTTAATACTTTCTTTAATCTTTTCTTTTTTCATTTATTGTTACTTTAATATTAATTTAGCATTTCCTTTAAACATACCAACTAAGTTTGTATCATCAAAGATTTCAACATCTAAGCTACTTTAACCCAATAAATAATTGGAATTTGACTGAACTGATATTTACAGACACATGTTAAGAGATGGGCAAACAAACCAGTTACAATACTAATAATAATAAGTCGTTGTACAGATGAATCCAAAATCTTATAATGTACAATTAGGTGGAAAAAAAACATAAGTAACAATAAAATAATAATAAAAATGAGATAAAAAAATAACCAAAAGATCCAAAAGAAAAATAAAACTTAAATATAAGGAGCGGAAAGAAAAGATTAAAAGATTAAAATTAAAAATTACTCAAAACAATGTAACAAGAATTTGATCGTCTAAGAATCAATACCAATCACAATCTAATACTAATTAGGGTAGTCTTTGATTAGTTTAGAAAAGGCCAGAAGCCTTATTTACAACAGAAGGGGGTCATAGAGACCGAACCTTAAGGAACATCAGTGAGAAGGAACTACGGAGCGGAGATAGAGTTCTACACTTTTACAACTTGTGCGCGATTCGAAAGAAGAGCAGAAATTAACCCAACGGCCGATGACCATTGTCAAGAGTGGAAATCACTAGATAGGGAGGAATAGGAACAACTATTGCTTGCTTCCATTGAGAGGGAAATTGGAAGTGGTAAGACATAAATTATAAATATCCGTTAAAGGACATGACTGAGGGGTCGCTAGTAACTTTATGAGTTTGAGTGACAAATCATCAGGTCCAATAGAATTAGACTTAATGGAATACATAGTCGAAAGAACCTCCGGCCCGACTACACAATGAAAGGAAAAATTCTCACGAGAGAAGTTGTAAGCAGGCGTAGCTGCAGCCACGAATTAGAAGCAAAAAAAGTACGCGCCGAGGGGGGGGGCGCACGGGAACGGGCCCCTGCAGAAGCTCAGTTTTTTTACAGAATTTACAAATCATGGTCGAGATTTTAGCAGATTACACTTGAATTTCAAGATCTTCAAAAGAAGCAGTTCTTAAGTGCTCAGATATACTCAGGACCCGACCTTAGAGCCCAATTTTTCCGGCCCCTTTAAACTTGGAACACCTATGGTACCCCGCCCAAAACCAAATCCTCGGTGTAATACTGAAACATAGCATAAGTTTAGGTCATCAGGATCGACATTTGCATCTGGTGATGATCGAAGCAGTGAAATAACTTTATTGCGCACTATTTTATATTTTTCATGAACCACAGTGTTTTGAGTTCTTCTAAGTCGCTTAATCTAGAAATCATGCTCCGTCATTACCTGACGAACTTCACCTGTAATCTAGGCATATTTTTTATCAAGAATACTACAGATTTCCAGAGTTACTTCTTTCTTTAAGTCCATTTGCTGTATTCCATGGGGATTTAACTGCCGCATGCTCTACCTACACGAACAGTGGTGGAACTGTACGAAAAGAAACATTAGCTCGGAATTGATATCTTGGAGATTAATGATTATTAATATTTTTTTGGCATCAATACATGTTTTATGATAATCCTACCAACATCATACGCCTCATCCACCCACTCATCCTTCTTCAATACATCACGCACCCACTTAACTTCCTGGCCTTATCCATCCTTCCTTTTTCTCTTCAACGACTATGATAGCACTTTTGTCATTTAGGCAGATGCCAAACGGGCTGTGTGTAGAGTGTGCTTGCTCATAGGGATGCTGAGCGGACGGCTGGGCTAGTTCTTCACATTGCTCTTTAGCGTGTGGGCTGGAACGGGAAAACCCTATGGTCCGCGTGCAACTTGATGCGATGGTACCAGAGTGGCGGCTCTTCTCTGTAAGTTTTCCTAAAAGGAAAGCGTGGGCTGGGGGCACTGCCTTAACGAGTCTTCCCCGGTCTGCTCTAAAAGTTTTCACTGACGGCTCTTTTACTAATGAGGGAGCTCGTGCTGGTGCTTCCTTTCTTGAACCTGTCATTGGGTTGGAGTACTCACTTGGAAGGCACACCACTCTCCTCTAGGCTGAAGTCCTCGCCATAGCAACAGCAGCAAAGAGAGCCCTTGATATGGTGATCACGGTTAAGGACATTGCTATCCTTTCGGATAGTTAGGCAGCTTTGATGGCTCTGAGTGGTTTTGAGTTAATAACTGTTTAACGGCTACAGTTAACACATAGGATGTAATAGGCCAACTTAAATAGGAGAGTCTGCAGTTTACAGTTTTTATAGAAAAAAGTTATGTTAACGACCTTTTTGCAAAAATAATAGAGGTCAAAGTAAAAAAAAGGAAAGAAAATCCGAAATTTTTAGTTTAGACCTTCATAACTTCTGAGGGGAGAGGGGTACAGGGGCTGGTTGAGCTGTCGTTGGAAAGGCCATGAAGTTCTGCATACAGTCAGCCCTTAACTGTGGCCATACGCCCTGTAGTTTTTAAGATACAGGGTGTTTTGTGAAAACCTACCTTTTTTTATGAATCACCCTGTAACTCCTAAACGTTTGATATTGCCCCCCCCCCCCCCTGCCATACAATTTTTGGTTCGTCTAGGTGAGTACTATCACCTCCCGCTCTATGGACCTCCTAAGGGGAAACACCCTGTATATATATATATCTTACAGTTCTCAAGTTTTAGTATTTATTGAACTTGAAACATTTAGTGCAGTGAATAAACAAATAAAAACCACTAGCTTTATACCAGTGGCATAAATTTCACTACACCTTTCATTTATTGCATGTACGCTCTGACTACGGGCAGTACAGATAGTCTCGAATAAATTTCCCTTTATGTTGGTTTAAATTTTTCTGGAATATTTAAATGTATGCTAAGCCCCGTTCCCCTATACAGTTTTTTTTTTTCAAATAATAGTTATCTACTCAAAGCACACAGCCATTAATTAACTTCTTTTCAAAAAATTTCAAAGTTTCGATTAAATGAATTTTTTTTATTCTTCAAAATTGAAGGAATTCAAAAGCCCCACAGCGGCCAACAACTTCAATGCTTCTCGGCAGACTTTTGTAGGCGTTCAGAGGTATCTATTGATCCTTATGCAAAAAGTATATTTAACGTGTGCCGGTTTGCATTATATCGAGATTATTTCATATTACCAACCGCAAATTCACCACAAAGGCCCACGTGTTTATTTTGAGCTTCAATCAAGACCCTATTCCCATTCGGATACACTTTCTAAACTTGGAGGAAAAAAAAACACATTTGTGGTACTTGTGGTTGTTTGTGTGAACCTTTCGTAAAATTCCCCTGTTATCTTTCTATTTTTAGCCTTAAGCATTGGGGAAAGCTTCATATATTATGCGGTAAATAACAATTAATTCTCCCTCCACCGCACAAATAATTTTCCTCCATGGAATTTTCCCTTCAGCTCGCAGTTCTTAAGTAGTAGCAGCAGCAGTCGTTGAAAATGTTTTCGTATCCTTGAAGATGCTGCTGATGTATGATGAAGTAACACAACACAGGCTCACATTTTCGAGGCGAGCAAAGCGTAGATGTTTTGTATATTGCGGAAGATTTTTTTCTCTTCTTACTTTGTACACGTTATAAAATACGAGGACGAAGCTCATTACTAAAATTAGCACCTCCCTAATTGAGGTGGAAAGGAGCAATTACGCTTTATTCGCTGGGTTTATTCTTGTTAACTATACAACAACAAAAACAACCACCATTATATTCTACAACATCCCATCTAATGACACCTTTTGCAGTATTAATTGATAAAACTCATGAATATTTCAAGGTAGAAAGGTTTCTACTATTATGGCAATTTAAGCACGCACAAGTATTTATTATATACAAGGAAGAGAAATTCGCGACATTTACCTCAGTTGAAAGTTCAGAACTGAAAAAGGATTGTAGTTAATGTCCGTACGCGTAAGAATTTATTCATATTCAACTCTCTTACATAGCTGACATGGCTTATCCTTCTTTAGGAAAAAATAAAATAAAAAATAAAAACGAAAACTTTGAAGGAATTTAAATTGTTTCAGGATTTTCCTAGCACGTGTCGTAGCGAAAGAAACCCCGGTGTGAAATTAATTTGTTTGCGGAGCGTTTAAATATTTCAATTTTTTGTAGATCCAGAGTGAGGGGGTATCCTACGCACTTGACTGAAAAATTTCTATAAACAAGAGACAAGTGTAGGTTTTTCAAATGAAAAGCTTGTTTTGGTGTGGCAATTACTTTTGGGGTATAGGTAAGCCATTTTGAGTTTTCAGTTGGAAAATTGGCAAGGATGAGATGAGACTTGTGTGAGCAATTATGATCTGACCCCATCTTTATTGACATTTTCGTTTTTCTACCAGTTTTTAATGTTGAAATCTTATTTTTAATGATTTTTCGAGATTATTTTTATCATACAAATGGAAAACTTGCAGTTTTACTGTTTGTTTGTATTGAAAAGAATGGTAGGGCCTTCCTTTAGCATTCACAGAGATACCAATTATGTCATTTTTGAATAGGAAGGAGGTTGTAATATGGCTCCCCATTGAATCTCAAATTGAAAAAGCATCTTCTATGATTTCTACAGTACCTACATTAAGGCAATCATCTGTCACAAAGAATTTTAGTTAGTATATACAAGAGCGCTGCTGTGCCCTACTTTGTTTTTTGTTTTTCATAACGTCTATTCGCGTGCTGCAATAAAAACCCTTTTGCCGTTCGGAATTTAATTATGTTTTTATTAGAAGAATCGTGTTACGAGTATGCCTGCGACGATCAGTGAAAATATTTAGAAACCTTTTTAAATAATTAATGGAGAGTTATGCTCTCCATATCTATCCCATGTATATATAAATAAAAATTAAATGCTGTTCGTTGGTAATCGCATTACTGGACCGATTTGGTTAATCTGTTTTTTAAATGTTCGTAAGGGGAAAAACATGCGAATCGGCGACCCCTTCTTGGTTTTGCAATACAAAACTTTGGTTTTTCACTATAGTCGATGTGGAAGCTCAAATTATGTACCTACACGCGGCGTTTTTAAAAAAAAATGTAAATCGTTAGTTCAAAAATGGGACCAATGGGGCAACTCTTTTTTAGGGTTGCCATACAATAATAATGATAGCTTAGATATTATGCGTCTCTACCCCCCCCCCCCCCCCCCCCCATTTAGGCATCTATATTATCGCCGGGCAACGCCGACGGGCTCCTCTAGTATACATATACAGGGTGTCCCGTAAGTCGACGTCAAGCCGGAGTCGGATGATAGACCAAATCGTAACAGTTACCAGAAAAATATAAAAAAAATTCTAAGTCATGTATTTTTCAAATTATAGACATTTCTTTTGTTTTCGAGAAAATGTACACCCTGTGATGGTTTTTTAGCTCCTGTTACTACAAATCTTTACTTTTTTTCAATTTTATTTTTCTTATGTAATCCGGAATAGTGTGCTTATGTAACCTACTGCTTTAAATTCTAAGCCTACTGTTCCAGCTTGGAAGAAAATGTCACATTTTGCCGAACCAAGAATAGAAAATTAATATTTCACCCAACTTTATCTGACTGTAATGAAAAAAAAATGTACTACGACAGTTTGGCAAGTAACTTTAAAAGTTGACGCATTTAATAAGGATTCTAAACTGGTATAACACTTGCTACATTATTTCTTAGATTACGGAAAAAAAAATTTTTCAAGAAACTCAGTTTCGAAAAATTTCTTTTTACCTACTAAAAATAATTCTAGTATACCCAAAGTTTGCCGTAAGCCCGTAACTTTAAGATTCTAGTTTGAGTGAGACGAAGAGTCATTGCGTGAAATGTGAGTGAGCAAGATAGTGACGCTAGCTCGTCAAATCATTGAGTTTTTACAAATGTGCATCGTCTACTCTCCATAGAGGACCGACTTCCTAACCAAGTACATGGTGAAGGAAGAGTTCCTTACCGTACGAGGACGTAGTTCTTCAAGCAGTTGAAGAAGACCCAAGTACTTCGGTACGTGCAATCCAGGAAAGCACAGGAGTGCCTAAAAGTATAGCTCACCGAATTTTACAAAAACATGAGCTCCAGAGTTACGGAAGCAGTTGAATTTGTCAAAAATGGCAGATTTGCCCGTCTGATAACCCACTCCTTTTTAAGAAGATGTCGAACTTGTATTGCAGCTGAAGGAAGGCAGTTTGAATAACTTTTGTAAATAATATATCTTATCCTCCAAATAATTCGTGTTTAATTTTAAACTTAAGGAAAATTTGTCCTAAATTCAACAAAAAGTTAGCATCTCTAACTTGAAAGCGTCACTATCTGTCTCACTCATACTTCATGTAATGACTCTCCGTCTCACTCAAACTAGAATCTTAAAATTACGGTCTTACGGCAAGCTTTGGGTATACTAGAAACATTTTTAGTAGGTAAAAAGAAATTTTTCGAAAATGGGTTTCTTGAAAAAAAAAATTTTCTCCCGTAATCTAAGAAATAATGTAGCAAGTGTTATACCATTTTAGAATCCTTATTAAATGCGTCAACTTTTAAAATTACTTGCCGAACTGTCGTAGTAAATTTTTTTTTTCATTACAGTCAGTTAAAGTTTGGTGAAATATTAATTTTCTATTCTTGGTTCGGCAAAATGTGACATTTTCTTCCAACCTGGAACAGTTGGCTTAGAATTTAAAGCAACAGGTTACATAAGCGCTATTCAGGATTACAGAAGAAAAATAAAATTGAAAAAAATAAAGATTTGTAGCAACAGGAGCTAAAAAACCATCACAGGGTGTACATTTTCTCGAAAACAAAAGAAATGTCTATTATTTGAAAAATACACGACCTAGATTTTTTTTATATTTTTCTGGTAACTGTTACGATTTGGTCTAACATCCGATTCCGGCTTGACGTCGACTTACGGGACACCCTGTATATATATTTTCTGCCATGATTATAGTTTTTTTTTTTAAATTTTTACATTTTCCAAATCTGACTCCCTCTACCATCATCCCCGATTCGATTTATATTGACACTTCATTTACAAGAATAACTTTTAGAGCAATCTACCAAAAACCTTAATTCACCTATGAGCAGACAACACCAGACCCATTTTTGCATTCATCTCTCTAACTATTAGGGGGACCGGAATGTAATGTCGGTTTTAGGTTTCCGTACCCAAAGGGTAACAACAGGAACCCTATTACTAAGACTTTGCTGTCCGTCCGGTCCGTCACCAGGTTGTATCTCATGAACCGTAATAGGTAGACAGTTGAAATTTTCACAGACTGTGTATTTCTATTGACGATATAACAACAAATAATAAAAATAAAATATAATTAAAAATTAAAGGGGCTCCCATACAAGAAACGTGATTTTTTCGGCGATTTGTTCCTCGTTTTATTCTCATTCATTATTATTATCATAAGTAGGCATTTTTTTTCAAATGACAGAATTATTATTATTTTTTCACATGACGCCTACTCTCATTTGAAAAAATAAATAAAAAGTACATAGTGTAAAATTTTGTACGATGGCCGGTTATTTAAGCTCTACTAGATGAAATCATAGAGAATACTAAGTTTGTCATTCAGTTTGAAACACACAGAAATAATGACGGTAGAGCAAAATGTATTGGACACCCCCGCATTTTATTAAAGAAATTATTTTGATTTTTGCATGTCCGTCTGTTTGTCTGCTGTCTGTCCGTACTCACGATAACTCCCGAACGCGTTCATTTCGAGTGCTAAAATTTTGCACACGATTTAAAAAAAAACCAAATTGAAGTTCGAAAATGGGACCTTCGTAGGGTTGTCATACAAAAATCTTGTTTTCGACTATATATTTGGATACTGCCTGAGAACTCGTCAACGTAGAGAGCTGAAATTTAATACATGGTGTTTTCATAGAGCAATAGAAAAAAAAGTTTCAAAAATGGATTAAATCAGGTAACCCGTTCTTGGTGTTGCCATATAAAAATTTATGTTTTTTACGTATACTTTGAAAACGATCAGTCCTAGACGATTTTATTGTACTGAAAAGTTCTTTAGATTAATAAATCCTAAGAAATTTGTTATAATCATTTTTGCTGTCCGATACACCATTCTAGAGATATATGCAAAAAACTACTTCAAAAATCAAACTTGCACAGATGGGTGACCATACGAAATTACATACCGGCATTCATCTAGGGTATCATGAGAATTGGTATTACAGGAGAGGGTCCCTACTCGTCATCACCGATTTCGTCCAAATTTACAGTATAGATTGGGCTTAATAAGAAACTATATTGACGCAAGTAGGAACTCCAGATGTCTAAGCGAAACCGTGATAATACATAAGGTAGGTGATCCCGGGGTTAAAAGTAATACTTTTCAGAAAACTATGAAAATTATCATCTTGCGAGTATATTCGCATCATTTAAGCTGCTTTCTTTTCGGTATAATCATCTATAGGCTGTTATCTATCATACACAGAAAACCAGAAGACATTACACCAATTAGTTTAGGAGCATTTTCCAAAATAAAATTTCGAAGATTGCTAAATTAATTTTAACTTACATTAATTAACTGCATATACTGTAAAGCTACCACCCATATCTCTCAGCGAAATTCCAACTGATTTTCAAAATTCTCCTAGTTCATTGAGAGTTTTTTATGATTTTTTGAAACTATTACGAGATTTGTACTATAGTGGGTTACAGAGTGGTAACCCGGGGTGGGTTTCTTACCAATATATATTACTAGGGGGAGCCCGTCGGCATTGCCCGGCAATAATATAGATACCTAGAGGGATGGGGGTGTAGTGGTGTGGTTAGAGGTAAATAATATCTAAGCTATTTTCTGACTCTGTATGTGTGTGTGTGTGTGTGTGTGTGTGCTTGTATGAGTGTGCTGCGTGCATGCATTCATATATGTGGGACAGTGTAGCTCTCTATGTCGACGCGTTCTCATGCAGTGCCCAAATATATAGTAAAACACGAAATTTTGGTAAGTCAACCATACGAAGGAGTTGCCCGATTGATCCCATTTTGGAACTGTATTTGCAATTTTTATAAAAACGCCATGTACAAAATTTGAGTTCTACACGTCGACGCGTTCTCAAACAGTTTGGAAATATATAGTGAAAAACCAAAATTTGCTATGGCAACACTAAGAAGAGGATCCCCTATTTAGCCCATTTTTTAAACTTTATTTACTAATGCTATGAAAACACCATGTACCAAATTTCACCTCTCTACGTGGACTCATTGTCAGCCAGTGTTCAAATATATACTAAAAAGCGAAATCTTTGTATGGCAATGACTTGCGCCCCATTTAAACCATTTTTGAACTTATATTTGTAATTTCTGTGAAAACCCCGTGTATAAAATTTCAGCTTTCCAGGTCGAAGCGTTCTCAGGCAAGTTTTATAGACCTCGACAACAGCACCATCTATCGTGTCCAAAACTATCCTATCTTTCAAGCTGGAACCAACCAAACACATTCACAAAATTTCATTGAAATCGGTTGGGCGGCTTTGGAGATTAGCGTGTACAAACACAGTGACAATTGATTTTTATATATTAAGATTATAATAAAAAAAAATAAAAACAGTAAATTATTTTTGTAGATGTGGGGGTATTTATTTTATATTCTACCATCTGTGTAGAATATTTGGATGATAAATTCAATGTCAAAATGTCATTCATACACACCAATGGGAAAAAGTTTCTCATTTCCCGAAGTCGGGTGTTCTAAGGAAGATGGAGTAAATATTATCCGATTTGCAAAATTCCTTTTGCTAGTTTTTTTTGTGATTTTTTTTTCTGATTTAACATATTTTCCCTCCCCTTCTGATTAAGTTGCGAAATTTAATTGTCGACGGCCAGAATTCTGTCTGTAAAGTTCATTTCGAAATATTTTCCTGCAACTTATCGATTAAACCACTTTTTGGTTCTTGTTTAGATGCGCTTTTATGCCCGATTATCTGTACAATATTTCAGGAAGATCGGATGTCATTTACATATTTAAAAAAAATTAAATCTATAAAAATTGTGCATGCCCACTTTTCGCCATCTACGATCTTTGAAAACGCACGGAAATGCCAGTTACAGAATCGAAAATCGACATACCTCCTACCTACATACCTTGCAAATTTGAAAATTTCCAAGGGTAAGCCTACAAAACCCCAGGCTCCCCAACATTATTTCAGTTTCATTTGATCTGGAGCTCCCACTTGCGTCACTTTCATTGCTAGTCAAGCCCTACTTATACAGTGAATTTGGACGAAATCGGTGATGACGAGTATAGGGACCCTCTCCTTGTTAGGCCAATTCTAGCTGAACTTTTTTTTACATTAAATTCAAACAAATAAATTTTTAACAAGTTTTCATTTTTAATCAATGATGTAATCACCCTCCTTTTCAGCAACCTTTTGCCATCCATCTAATGTACAAATCAATCAATGCCGGATCGATCGAGATCAATTGGGTTTTGAGGAAGATATCTGGAGAGCGCATTTTGGATATCATCCAAATTTTTTGTCACATAGAATGTGTTCAAAATAAACGATCTCTAGTGGATTGGTTAGCTTTTTATTCTTCGGACAGATTATACGGGACCCAAACATCTGTTCTGCTGAATTTACCAATCTGCTGCAAATGTTCTTATAGAGAGTCGACCAAGGAGGGTTAAGAGTGTTTGACAGTTTTTCGATTGTCTGACACGGATAGGCTTCCACTTCCACTTAAATGAAAAATAAATATTGACACGCGCAGAAATGATATTGCTTTCCGGTCCCCCTAGTATTTAAATAGAGTTTTGAGTTTACTCTTTTACTTCATCAAATTTTCAACGCGATTTTACAAATCTTCAGCTGTCAATAATGCATCAACCCTCCCTCTACTTACACTTTATCAAGAAGAAAAAAAGCACTAGTTCTTCGCTCGCATCCATACAATTTTCCTTTTACATTAAATAAATCCAATTGGGCCCCAATCAAATGCAAATGTAATTTCTTTCTTTTTTTCCTTTTCAATTATGCAGATAAGCCGTTAAGTACAATCTCCTTACTTCAGAGGACTTTCAATCGAGGTTTTCTTTTTCATAAAAAAAATTTCCCTTTGAAACAATAATGACGTAAAACAATAAACTTTTTCTCACTATACATATATACATACTTCAATAAATGAACAAGAAAACCTATCTACATACGATATATGGAAAAAGCTTTCCGATCCCCCTTGGAAAACCTGTTCAGAGAAAACTGGAAGGGTCAAATTGGAGTGAAAAGGGCAGCACAGCAGAGCTATTCTGTGTTGTCGCGAGCGAACACAAACTTTTTCCCTAAATTCAAATCCGTTTTTTTTTTCTACTCCAACCTAATATGAACGGACGACTGGTAAGAAAGAGGAAAATGGGAAATAAGAGGATTAATTCCCTCAGGATAAATTGCTTGACTGCTGCTGATACTGCTGCTGAATTCTATTTTTAGATCTCCCCCCCATCCAGGATCAATGTCCTTTCTGAGAAAGTTTTATCTAAAAATACTTTTATTTCGTTGCTTCTTATATGTACTCGCCCCGCTTATATCGTATAAGAAGAGTTGGTTTTCTCGTTTTTATCCTAAACACAGTATCCACAGGATAAAATAAATTCCTTTAGGTGACAGTAAACAAGGATGCTGTGATGCTTTTGGCGTTTTATTTTTTATTTTTCTGTCAGAATATTGTACACGCATTTATATGGCGCATATATGATATTGAATTAGTTGCTAAAATAGTATTGTGGTTACATAAGATAAGTCCTTAGGGATATTAATTTTGAAAAAAAAAAAATTTCCTAAAAGGGATACGAAATCATTTTTCGAAATTAATTTTATTTAAGCTTTTATTACTTTAAGGAAGTAAAAATGAGTAAAAGTAAATCAATAAAAAATTTGATTTGGTCACTGGTTAATAATAGAACGTGGTCTCTCACTATCCACAAGTTCATCAAGTTTCTTTGAGAGATATTAGCATTGATAAGCATAGATAAGACATAGATAAGCCCATAAAATATTTCTCACGATCAGCAGAAAAAAACTAAGACTCATACTTAGAATACATTTGAAAAAGATGGCTAAAGTCCATAGCGAGACTTGTCGCTTCTGCACGAAAGACGATAAAACTTCGGAACATGTCCTCTGCGCGTTTTTGTTGTGGCACCACTTTGTGGCGTTTATAATACAATCACGCATTTTTTTACACTAGACAGTTCGGACTTAACTGAGGTGTGTTGATTATTTTTATGTAATTGTGAAAAGTGTTTAAAAATGAATAAAAAAAAATTAACTATGATAATTAAGGCTCGGTCTATGTCATAATTGGGACAACTCGGTGCACAGTTAGCAAGATGGGCGGGGCGTTAAAATTTTTGAATAAATCGTAAATTGATTAATGGAATATTTATTTAAACATCTAAGGCAAGAAATTAACGTTTTCTAATTTTTAAATTTGTCCCCCAATTTTTATTGAAAATAATTTAAAAATGAAAATTCAAAGATTTTTTTTAATTTCTCTAGTTTGCGGAGCGGGGCTGCCACAAATTTGAACTAAATTAAATAAATTTTTAGCATAAGCTTTTTTAAGTTCGTAAGTAGAGAATAACGGTTTCCGATTTTTAAAGTTCTACTTATATCTACGACAATTCGACGCAATAATTTCTTTTACCTGCGTTTTATCCATTAAGAAAGCAATCTATTGCATCAAATTTTCACAAAAATAAGTAGAATTTTAAAAATCGGAAACCGTTATTTTCTGCATACTAACTTCAAAAAGCTTATGTTAAAAATTTATTTAATTTAGTTCAAATTTGTTGCAGCCCCGCTCCGCAAACTAGAGAAATTAAAAAAAATCTTTGAATTTTCATTTTTAAATTATTTTCAATAAAAATTGGGGACAAATTTAAAAATTAGAAAACGTTAATTTGTTGCCTTTGATGTTTAAATAAAAATTCCATTAATCAATTTGCGATTTATTCAAAAATCTTAACACCAGGCCTATCTTGCTAACTGTGCACCGAGTTGTCCCAATTATGACATAGACCCAGCCTTAAAGCAAGTATTCTTGTCCTAAAGTGTTACGAAAAAGCTATTACAAAAAAAGTGAATTTCTTTATTTCAAACTTGTCAATAATTTCATTTGTTCTCTTAAAATGAAACAGGGAACAAACGTAGAAAGAAACAACGCTCCACAAAGTTTAGAGTAAGTTCGGGTAATGTGGAATAGGCGGATAATATGGAATGGTGCTCTTATTCCGTTGTTATTTAAGAAAATGACAAAATTCTGCCATTTTATTCCAGTTTGTACAAGTTCTATATATCACAACAAAGAAACATCGGTACGAACGCACTCTTCATTCTGTTCAATTCTTAGAAATGTTTTTCAGTGTTCAAAAGTGTATTTTTGTTTGGGTCAAAAGAATTCTCGATAACTACAGATGTGTTCATAATTTTTCAGTGCAAGGCTCAGCATGACAATGTTTTTATTTTGTTTCCAGATTCTTTATTTTACGATGCCAAACAGAGATACAAAAGTGCGAAAATGGTAAGTAGAGCATATGAAAAACGCGATTAAAGCTGTGAGGAATGGTGACATGGGCGTTTTATTAACAGAAAAGAATTTTAATGTACCCCGCACAACCTTGCAACGAATGGCCAGAAGTAGTAAAAGTATTAAGGAGCTTTTGTCTACTGCACTAGGTCGCAAGCCTATTTTCAGTAAATTTATCGAAGAGCAATTGGTGAAGTATTTACTAGAAATGGAAGCACGATTTTTTGGGCTACCTCTTTCAGATATCCGCTCTTTGGCATTTCAACTTGCTGTAAATAATAAAATACCAAATCCATTTTCACTCTTACGTGAGGCTGCGAGAAAAGAATGGCTTTACGCATTTCAAAAAAGACACCGAAATATATTATCGTTTCGAACGGCAACCGGAACATCCTTGGACAGAGCAAATGGCTTCAATCGCTAAAATGTTGGAAAATTCTTTGATCTCCTCGAACAAGCATACACCCAACTTCAGTTTCCTCCTGGAAGAGTTTATAACGTAGACGAAACAGACCTTTCGATTGTGCAAAGTACGCAGCCTAAGGTAGTTAGTAGAAAAGGAAAACGGCAAATAGTAGTGATGACATTCGCAAAACGTGGTTCACTAGTAATTGTGGTATGTTGCATGAGCACTGGAGGAAATTTTGTGCCGCCATTTTTAATTTTCCCAAGGAAAAGCCAAACCATGTTCTTTTAAAAAATGCTCCACCCGGGTCAAAAGCAGCGTATCACATATCTGGATGGATCCAGCTTCCAATTTTTACAGAATGGTTCCTTCATTTTCTGGCCATCACAAAACCTACAAAAGACGATCCTATTCTTCTTATTTTGAACGGTCACTACAGTCATACTAGGAATATTGAGGTTATTGATCTGACGCTGAAAAATTGTGTAATAATTATCTCCTTACCACCCCCCACTTGACCCATAAATTTCAACCTTTGGATAAAACCTTTATGGGTCCGCTTAAAGGATATTTCAATGAGGAAATAAGATAATTCATAAAAGCAAATGGGCGAAAAGTAACCCAATATGACATATCGGAGCTTTTTGCAAAGGCTTACCTAAAGGTTCAAACAGGCCAAATTACTGTAAATGGTTTTAAGTGCACTGGCATTTACCCTTTTGATCGAAATATTTTCGATGAAATTGATTTTATTGCTACAGCAAATGGCAAAAACAATTAAGCAGGTTTATACTCCAGCTGGAGAAATTCAACATGATATATCGTTGTGGCCGACACTACCGCCACCGGTACGTTCACCGGGAAACCGAGAAAGTCAAACTGAGATTATGGAAGTTCACCTCCATACTGCTTTGTCGCAATCGCCAGAACCAACACCTGGAACAAGCAAAATGATGTTTACTCCCTGGCAATTAGCCCCATCACCAGCATTAAAAAAAGCTGATACTAAAAGATATCCACGAAAGTCAGAAGGAACCGTGTTGACTGGATCATCTTACAAACGATCCCTGGAGGAAAGTCTTGCTGCTATTCAAAAAGGTTCAAGAGGAATGAAAACATCAGTCAGGTCCTGTTCGGAAGCTTTGTGAGACATATATTGTCCCCGAAAGACCACAGGGAGCAATCAAGCCTACCAGAAAAAAGAAACCAGTGCTGAAAGACAGATGTGACAGTTTTAGCAGCAATTCTTCGTGCAGTCTTAAGTTTGTGGATTCTGAAGATGACATTGTCGATCATATTCTTCCGTCTCCAGACACCAGTTGTGTTTTTTGCAATTTTTCCTGGCAATCTACAAAGGAAGTGGATTCAATGCATCCAGTGCGATATAACCTGGGCTCATATTGTGTGCACCCCTGATAAAGGGGGAGTTTTTGTTTGCGAGTCTTGCCAAAATGTATTCATTTAAATTCTTGTTTTTATGTGTAGATATGTACACAATTTAAAATATTATAGATAGCAACTATTTTTGTTTTGAGACGGATTCATTTCTTGTTGTTTTCTTTTATAAAAATCTTTTATATTTTTAATAAATTTTATGATTATCTACTCTACAATTTGGTTTATTTCTGAGTACAAAAAACGAAATCGTTACTTGATGAAATCTGGCCGGGCAATCTGGAATAGTATTCCACATTACCCGCCTAACATTTTTTCCTGACATTTTAACATAATTTCTGTTTTCTTCAATGTCGCTTTTATACATACATATAATTATGTTTTATGCTTTATTGCGACATATAGACCTTTCAAAGAAATATTATTAAGAAAATATAGCTAAGCTTTTACCATACAAATGAAATAAGCGCTAAAAGAATCATTGGTATTCCACAATACCCGAACTTACTCTAAGTTTAATCAATCTTTGTGGCGCTACGATGTGGCGTGGCTTATATTGAATCAAGCTACTATATGAAAATCATTCATTCAAAGTCATTTTGTGGCGAGTAAAAAATGCGTGGCGCTCATTGTATCTAGGGCGTAAGGGTAAAACATCTAGGAAAGGTGTTTGTTATTGCCAGAGGATTTACAAAGATGGTTCCAAGAGCGTTATAGGTTTTGTAAAAGACCTCAAGTTCGATTGGGTGTACATACTTAGGGTACTGGGGTAATGTCTCACAGGTCGCAGTGAAAATGAGAGGCGAAAGTCTGTCTGCATCCCTCATTTTAATAATAATAAGCCATAGTTATGACATGTCGTAAGAAGTGATCAAAAATAACACGAAATGGCTCTAGCTAAGATATTCAAAAGTGTTGATGATTATCAGCATATGGGAGGATGTGAAATTCTAAATGTTGCTTTTTGCCTCGTAATTGTTGAGCCGTTTAGATTTTCCTCTCTGTACCACTTCTTGTACCAATTTCTTATGGATTTTTTTTTAGCTTATCTTCTGACCAAATATCGAAAGGTGCGGGTGTTTAATTATTTCAGAATTGGTTGGAAAAGATCTGTTAATATCATAGGATACTATCAATTCGTGCAACTTTACCATTAAGTGGAAAATATACAGGGTGTTCTAGAAATAATTTGGAAACGGCAAGTTTGGAGGTTGAAACATTTTTTATTTTCATTTTGTTATAAAATCAAGGATTTTAACAAAATCAAAACTTCGAAATTTTAGCTTATTGCGAATTTTCAGGCTTAGTGCTTAGTTCACGCTTTTCTAATTTTTAAATTCTACCGAGGCGAATGCAAACTAAATGAAAACACATCAATAAACAATTCTTCTTGCACACGAAACTTTACTCTTCTCTCATACAATAATCTCTTTTTCTTCTTCTTCTTCTCCAACAGTGTTGCCTGTCCTTCTTTTAAAAGGTCTCCTAATCCATAGGCGTCCGCATTACATGCTCATTTTTTTAATCTTTCCCAAAAACAAATCAACTCCAGTTTTCTATATATCGAATTTAAGAAGCCCAAGACCTTAAATCACATTCTGTACCCCAAAAACTCAACCTTATTGTGTATTTTGCGTAACCAAGTTATGGTAAAGGTACAAAGCCTCAAAAATTTCTACCATGGAGTTATCTGAAAACTAAATTTAATAAAAAACAAGTATTGCAATTGGTCTAAAATCAATTCTTATGATACCCCAAGGTACACTGTAAAAAGGCACAAATTGTTGCCACAAAGTATGGGGAAAAATCCCTATAAATGTAGGAAATATTCCCTAAAATGTAAGGAATATTGCCTAAAATGTAGGGAATTTTCCCTAAAATGTAAGGAATGTTGCGTAAAATGTAGGGAATATTCCCTACATTTTAGGCAATATTCTCTATATTTTAGGGATTTTTCCCCTAAGCTTTGTTGCAACAATTTGTGCATTTTTACAGTGTATATAGAAGTCAAGCTATTCCCATTAAATTGTTGTCACATTACAGCTGATAGCCTGTGACGTCATTCTGTGACTAATGTATATACATTTTTATAGGAAAGGCAGAGAAGGCGCAGACAGTATTGTGTTTTCTCTACCGTACTTTCCTATACATTTTCACAACATTTCGTCACTAATGGCGGAACGTGGTTCGCAATGGGAATACCTTGTATTCTATATACATTGATTGAAGTGGTGTTTCGCATATATTTGCAGAACGGTACGTCGGACAGGAAAAATGATTATAACCAATTTTATAGAATTTCATATTCTGAAGAAATTTCGGCGCAAAAAAAAGTCTAGGACGGATCGTTTTCACAGTATACGTGAAAAACCTAAATTTTTATATGGCAACACCAAAAAGGGCTCTCCCGATTTAGCCCATTTTTGAAATTTTATTTAAAATTCTTATGAAAACTGCGGGTACGAAATTTGAGCCCTCTACGTTAATGCGTTCTCAGGCAGTGTTGAAATATATAATAAAAAACGAAATTTTTGTATGGCAACCCCACGAAAGAGTTAAACAATTTGTCCCATTTTCGAACTTCATTTTTTTTTTAATGGCCGTGTGCAAAATTTCAGATCCCTAAGTGAACGCGTTCTCAAGTTATCGGCGGGAGGACGGATAGACGGACATGCAAAAATCAAAATATTTTTTAATATTATGCGGGGGTGTCCAATCAATTTTGCTTTACCATTATTATTTCTAGGTGTTACAAATGAAATGACAAACTTAGTAAACCCTGATTTCATGATCTATAATAAGAAATATAATTTAATAAAAAATGCTCAAATGGGACTCGATTGACAGAAAATAGATATAACAGTATCATTGTTGATCAATATCGCCTTACCGACTCTTAAGTTACGCCTGCTCTGAATTAACTTCGATCTGCCAAAAATGCTTTCTACAGCACTAAATAAAATCCTGATCTTCCTTATAAAAAGTTTGGAGCAACATCCGCTCATTGGGTGTTGCTGGTAGAGAAACTACACAATGCAACATTGATGCTGAGACCCTAAGTGAGTTTTTTGCTTCTTCTTCCCCTATAGTCCCTAATAGTCATCTAGTGGTTGGTTGTAATTGTTTTGAGGGGTTTGCTTTTAATTGAATTGATGAGACTGATGTTCTCTTTGCAATGTCTGCTGTAAAATCTACTGCGCTTGGGTATGATCTGCTCCCCCGAGATTCATCAAGATGATTTCCCCCGCTATTTCTGATATTCTAATACATATTTATAATTATTTTCTTGCAACTTCTCAATTTCCGTCATTATGGAAAAAAGCCCTCATTGTCATTGTTCCTAAAAAACCTCGTCCTAATGGAATTAATGATTATAGGCCTATTAGCTTGGTGTGTTAATTCAGCAAAGTCGTTGAAAAAGTAATGTACAATCAGATCACCAAATATCTTGACCAGCATCAGCTTCTATCATCTGTCCAGTCAGGCTTTCGAAGTGGACACAGCTGCGAGACTGCCCTTCTGAAGGTTTCTGATTAAAGGTTTTCTAACCTGTAGACAACAAGCAGTCAAAGTTCAAGACTCTATGTCGAACTTTCGGAACTCCTACTGTGGAGTACCCCAAGGATCAATCCTAGGTTCTCTCTTATTCAGTCTCTACATCGATGATTTGCCTGAGGTGATTAAGAATGTGAACATTCATCTATATGCTGATGACGTGCAAATTTACTTGAGCAGGCCATTTGGGTTACAAGAAGATTGTGTTGCTCGTATAAATGAAGATTCAACGAGAATTTACGACTGGTCGATAGCTAATAAGCTGTAACTGAATCCAAGCAAATCTGTATGTATGCCGATCTATAGAAATCACCTCGAGGCATTAGAGCTACCACGAGTTATTTTAAATAACTTTACCTTACCATTCTCTAGCTCTGCGAAAAATTTTGGTGTAGTCCTGAACACAGAATTTACTTGCTGCAGCCACGTGTTACCAATATTTTAGGCAAAGTATATGGCTCCTTACGGCAATTGATAGTCTGTGGGTATTTATTGTCTTCAGATATGCGATTGAAACTGGAACGTAGTTTGATTCTACCCCACAATAGTATTTTCCAAGTTAGACTCAATTTGCCGTCGAAAATTGACTGTTGCATCTATGACTGCACTAGATATGTTTACAACTTAACACGCAGTGCCCACATCTCAATGCAAGTTAATTCAGCCCTTGGACATATTCTTGATACCCATATTCCTCATCGCGACTTTTCTTTTTTACATAAATTAATTCATAAAAAGACGCCACAATATCTTTACAATATGCTGCAATTCTTGCGCTCTCAAAAAAGTTTAAAAATTCTTTTACCACGGTGTCATTCTTATTTTGGGGAGCGCTCTTATTTTGTCCAAACTTTTAATTTACCCTCTAATATACGTAGCACGAACTCAGGCAGAGAATTTTCTTGAATTGTTTAGCTCTTTGGAGCCTTATTAGGTACACATCATTGCTGTTCTTAATCTTAATCTTTATTTAGTATATTTTCATTTTTTCGCTCGACAATTTATATGGTTTTTTTCTCTTTTCATTTTTATTTCTTTCTCCTGTTTTTCTGATTTAATTGAATTTACTTAATCTTGTTTTTTCTTGTTTTCTATTTAAAACAATAATTTTGTATCACTTCTCTTACCTATAGATCTGTATTGTTCTGGGATTATAGGGTGATTCATAAAAAATTAAAAAAACCCCTCTTCTGTAGGTATGGCAAATTGTAGAGCAGCCTGATTAGGTTGATCTAGACTTCCATAGTCACTCACTCTTTCTCTCTCTTATTTCTTATTCTTTCTCTCTCGCCCTCTCTTATTCTTACTCTTACTCTCTCTTTCTTACTCTCTCTTACTCTTACTCTCTCACTCTCTCTCCTTTTCTCTCCTTACCTCTTTCGCTGTCTCTCTCTCTCTTTCTACCTCTTAATAAAAGACGTTCTATCAGAGTTGCTCAATATGAGTAACAGGGGCTGCAGTATAAACTCCTTTTTTAATATTCTAGAGTTATTAAATTTCGACCGAAAATATCTCTGAAAGAAATTGAGCCATTGCAGAGCAAGTCATCTCATTGAACGTACACTTCTGGAATTGGTCTTTGGTTGCCTATAGATAATATTGTCACTCTTCTAATTGTGGATAATATGGACTACTCGACTAATTTGGACCACCTTGTGTTGTTTTCTTTTATATTTTATTTTATTTTCCTACTGAATTTTTTTTTGGTTCATTTATTCATTTTATTCTAAATGAACCATAGAAAAATATCTGGAACACCTCCACAATTTCACATGCACACCTACATCCGTTTTTATTCAGTTCAATGGACTCCAAATATGAAATTAACTTCGATAAAAAACGTCCCCAGTATTTACAAATTGGACCCCAATGGCGCCAGTCTTTATTGAATAAAACCACCCACACCATACGGTTTTCCATGACAGCCGATAGCATTTTGCAATTTTTTCCTGACCATTTTCATTCTGAATTAATTTACTTGAAGCAATTTACTCTGTAAAAAAGTCATAGAATTCGATAGGTTACAACAAAGAGCACGTCATGAAGATTATGTGCCAGCAAAAAGAAAACACCCTCTAGCTGTGAGTTTCTTTAAAGCTTTCCTTCATTTAATATTCCTGGTGATTTTGCAAGGAGTGGATTCAATAGGAACTGACAGTATTAACGTCCCAAATTGCAATGAGTTGACTTAACACCACACCACAATCAGAGTGCGGTTATGGAACTCCAACAGAAGTCATTGGCACCGTGACAAGGACACTCCTTTCTTCTCATAAAAAGCTGATTTTATTGTAGCATAAAAAATTGCAACTTTTCAGATGATTATTATCCAACCAAACAGTCGAAACTTGTTCGTATTTTACTTCTACGCTGTATTTGATATTATATCTGTTCTGCAGCTATACAGCTATATCCATTCAAAGCCAATATTCTCTACGGACATGTCCTTGAAAAAGTGGATAGTCATAACTTGGAACAGAAAAGTAGTAAAAAAAAGGCAAAGTTAGCAAAATGTTGACCTAGAGGTTAGGTCAATGTCATCGTTTGCCGTTATGTGTGAGTGTGTGTGTGTGTGTATCCTTTAATACCTTCTGTCTAACCATAAAGGAAGATTGCGTTGCGTAGATACAGAGGCTGGTATAATTGTGGGCAGAATTTTAATTATATGTATATTTATCTCTTCTCAGGTGATCTTGAGTATAAATAATCATCCCCTTGTCCTTTGCACTTGATGAGCTATTTTTAGTCGAGGTTGTAAACAAGACGCAAGTCCCTGAAGTGTTAATCTTTAATCCTGATGTTCTTCGACAGTTTCGGACTTCAAGGTTATTGTGTAGAATAGAATTAAAATATTCTAAAATTAAGGAGACAATTATAATCCGAAATACATCGTCGAACTATAGGAAAATTAATTTGGAATCGTTACAAGAACACTGGCTGAAATTGCCTGTTGGAGCGTGATAAGGTCAATATACCTTGTGTGTTGTGGAGCTAACATTTGAATCCCTGTGCTTATACAAGTTTATACCAAGTGTAAATATAAAGATTAACAAGGTAGGCCTTCAGAAAAAATGGATCAAAAAAAGTAGCCATGATTCAGCCAAAATATACACTTTGCACAGTTTGATGTTTTGCTATTGTTTTGCTATTGTTATTGTTTGTGTCGATATTTGACCCTAATACTGTTTTTTGAACCTTGGCTTCTTTATACGTCGAAACTGCGACCTTCGAACCGAAGAAATGCGATGCTTTGAAGGTACCATATGACCGTGATTCAATATAATGCAATGTCACTTCCTGTTGAGCCACTGAGCCAAAATTTGGCACACTTATCCCAGTCAATAGAAGTTTTTACCCTACAAAATTGGGGTAAAATGATATTGATAGGGTGTCCCGTCGAGATTGCAAAAAATTTTAAGAGTTGAAAATACAGGCTATTTGCTATCGAAAGTGTTATGTAACTTTTTTTTCGAGTTCGCACTATTTTCGAAGTTATAGGCGATTTTCGATTTTTTCGAAATTGTGAACCTTAAGTGACCGTTTTGACTATAACTCAGTTCAGACTATTCACAGGACGACCATTTTTCTTTTGTTTTATTTCATTCGTTGTAACTCGGTTTTGAAAACGCTCGCATATAATGGAAAATATTGGCGATTTGTTGCAGAAACATTTTTTTCGTCAGAAATGCAACTGTTTTCAAAGTCATACATCTCGAAAAATAGCCATGCCAACAGATGATCCGGTTCTCATAGAAAATATCCCTCATTTATTACCTTTTATAAAAGTGCAACATGATTAGTGCACCTTAAGTGTTGCCAGAGTTACAGCAAAAACTTGCCTGCAACATACCTCTAATAACTTGAGCAAAATTAATTCGAATTGCATAAAATCTTCTAAGGCTGGAAGAATCAATGGACCTGAGGCAAAACTCTCACGATTCTTTAATTGCAATAAACAAGATTTATTTCTGAGACTGTTGGCATATTATTTTCAATCATAAACCCTAAACGGTATTTACCAAACCAATGTTAATCTTACCAGCGAGTACGTCTTCTGACACCTCTAGTGAAAGTGAAATAAGATTTGAAAAAGGTAACAAAAGTGAACTTATTTTGAATTTAAAAAATCCAGGTAATACATTGAAAGTAAAAACTCAACCATAAGGCCAAAGACCAAAACAAATTAAGTTTTTTCGTAGGAATTTATTTTAAAAGCTGTTCAAAATTCTCTCCATTTTGATTGATACACATATGTGCCCTCCGTATTAAAGATTTTTTAATTTTCGTTATCCTCAAAAAGTTATAGTCAAAAAGGTCATTTAAGGTTCACAATTTCGAAAAAATCGAAAATCGCCTATAACTTCGAAAATAGTGCTAACTCGGAAGAAAGTTACATAACACTTTCGATAGCAACTAGCCTGTACTTTAAACCCTTAAAATTTTTTACCATCTCGACGGGACACCCTGTATGTTATTTAATTCCGGGCCCCAATGAAAAATCCTAGTTTCGATATGCTAAAAAGCAACGGGAAAAAAATCACCAAAAAGGTGAGAAAAAGGAACTTTGTAAATCGAAAAATATTTAGACTAGATTTTGAGTGGGGGTGGTTTGTTCCCATACAGGTTATTTTGGGTATACGGTCAGTTAAAAAAAATCATATCTCAAAAACGAAGCCGAACGCCATCGCAAGTTTTTATACATAACAGAAATGGTTTCTAGTTTCAAAATAAAAATAGCAACAAAAGTTCTAGAAGTCCTCTCTAGTGAGTAATACTATGTTTTTGAAAAAAGTACTATTATTAACAAAAAAAAATTTCGTTCAGTGCTGCTATATTTTTTGTACAAAAAAGTATTAAGCTTAATTTGGCATTTGAATCAGATAAAATAAGTAAAAAACGAGTTTTCAAACAAAACTGATGCCAAGCCGCATGAAAAAGTAGAAAATAAACTTTTCTTCACACACAGAGGTGGACTCAGATTTTTCGATTGGGATATTTCTCTTTAATATTCTTTCTCTTCATGAATCAAATCACTTATTACCTCTGATTGATCATACTGAAATATATCGGTGATTGTCAGCGAATAAAATCTGAGTGCACCTCTGTGTGTGAAGAAAAGCTTATTTTCTACTTTTTCATGCGGCTTGGCCTGAGTTTTGTTGAAAACTCGTTTTTTACTTATTTTATTTTCTGCCTTTTTCACGTTAACTAAATTGTTATTACGTGCTGCATGGAGATAGTTTAAAACAATTTTATGACGGTTGAAAAGACACTGATTTACCAGTTTTTCAAAAAAATTTATTCGCGTAAAAATTAATTTTATTTACAGAACTTTTGCGTCAAAATATCGCTAAAGAAGACAAGCTTGTAATTGAAAATTTTTCTTGCTAAATACACCAACGAAAGTAAAATTTTAGTTGTTGCCTGAGTTTTCTTTACGGCTGCGGGGCACTTCGCCATGGTAAGTGATGCTCTCGAGATGATATGTTGGGACGATGCAGATTGTGTACAGCGATTTTTAGCTGTATTCCAACTTGATCCCATATAACATGAATTTTTCCGATTTTCCATGTTTTCCACAGACTTTTCCTATTACTATGAATTTTTTTTAAAAATTTACATGAATTTTCCTCGATTTTTCATGCAAGTTTTCATGATTGTTGAAGAGAAAGTATTGATGCCAGTAGGACGGAAAAAAATGATTCTCCTCTTTTGTCGGAAAATTTTCCGGAAAAGTCGCGAAATTCCGGAAAATTTCGGAAAATTTTCGAGAAAAATTGGAAAATTCCTACTGCAGTAAGATTATACAAACTTAAACACTGTGTCTTCAGAGCAGAGATGCTATCTTCTAAAACACTTAGCTGACCGATCGGGAAGATCTCCTAATTTTAAATAAGTCGGTGCTCGACCGGTCGGACAGATCTCTCACGTCACGTTGTGTATAGATCTATGAATGGCTTCACTTGTACCATTTGAACAGTTTTCAAGGTATAATACGTTCATAAGAGTTTACAGCCATTCCACACGAAACCTTGGAACCCGACCTTCTCCGATTCAGAATGAAACTTTTACCACAGAGTGTAGGGAATACCAAGATAGCTTACCCGTATTTTCGCCCCCCCCCCTCCCCTTTAGGGGGCGGGTTGGTTATTTTGTGATTTTACGATGAAGCATCATTTTTAAAAAATCATATTTTCAGAACAGAACAACTGATTTTTGAGGCCAGCCAGTCCCTTTAACTCGTACACGAATTTGTCTCTCTGTATATTTCTTTTTTACTACTTTCGCCACTCTCGTAGACCCACTTTTCGTCATCACAGCGAGCTGAAATTTGGCACACAGGTTTATGTCGCGTGGCAATTGAATCTATCAAAATTTGAATCGGAAATTTCCATGGAAAACCCGGAAAATCGGGAAAAATTATTTGGTACCAATTTGATTAGTGATAAATCCGTTTTAGGAAAAATGCAGAGCTTTCCGATTTTTCCGATAAAAATTTCCGGAATTTTCCGACTTTTCCGGAAAATTTTCCGCTAAAAAAGTTTTCTAAATTATGCAAGATCAAGTTTTCCGGAAAATTTCCTGGTAAAAAAGTTTTGTAAATTATGCAGGATCAAGTTCCCTATCAACTGGCATCATTACTTTCTCTCCGACAATGGTGAAAACTTGCAGAATAAATCGAGGAAAATTCATGTAAAACGCTTTTTCGGAGTTTTTCCGAGCAAGGAAGCGTTTGAGCGTTTTGCAACCTAAGACAAAGTTGTAGAGCGAAATGAGTTGCATAAAGTTGCTTTTGTGGAAAACCCCGTGGAAAACCCGGAAAAGCGGAAAAATCATCGGACAAATTTTCATCGATATGATTAGTGATAAATCTGTTTCAGGAAATTCTCCTCTTTATAGGACCAGTTTGGAATGCATACGGTACGATCCCATTCAGCGATTTATGTAAAAGCTGAATGAATGATGAGATAGAGGTGAGTATTCAATATTTGGTGTATGACGAGTGCGCCAAATAAAGAAAAAACACTACACACTAGACTAGTAGAAGATTTACCAAGGTTCACCCATACTCTTGTAGAACCAACTTAGTTTCGCATTCTTCCAACCAATCAATTATTCCCAGCTTCTAAGTTCTTGAGTCTGGTGGCGGCCTGGTGACCGTCACGCAGTCGTACTGACAACTTGGATATTGTTACAGGATTACTTACACCCAAGCAGTTTCCATAACTGCGCGCGACACCTAGTGTTCCCAAATAAACCACGCAAATAAAGGGCAAACCACACGTAGCAGCACGAAGCACGAGCATTTTGCTGGACTAGTGCCTAGACGTGGAATTACAATAGTTCTGTAAATAATTGTTTTCACGCGTCCTAAATGGATAGGCGAATATTTCCAACTTTCGAATAAAAGAATACCGATCATTTTGGTATATAAATCGAAGACGGAATGTTGCCAGCTTTCAAATTAAAGAACTCCGAGAATTTTGTTAAATACATGGAAGGGCGAATATTGCCAACTTTTGAATAAAAGAACTCCGATATTTTTGATAAATAAATAAAAGACGAAAATTGTCTAACTAGTACAATGCTCTATTAAAGCAAATCTGAACTTTAAATTGGATAGCAAAACTTGCGAAACCACTAAAATGAACTATTAAAACACATATGTAAACTGTAAATTGTCAAAAAATTAAAATGAACACAAATGAAGACTGTATAGCATAATGTTAGGGAAACTTGTATTTAATTAGATGCGAAAACTTTTAAAATAAAAAGAAAATTGAAATGAACTATTACAACAAATATAAACTTAAAAGTAAGTAAAACTTAGAAAGAAAAGAAATGTAAAATTAAAAATAGCTGGCACTATGTGGTTGTAAAAATTAGGTGTAGAGTAGCGCCACTCGGTGCAAATTGTAAGTCACAAAATAGAAAAGTGACGATAAACAAATGTGTGTGAAAGCGGCCATAGTAAGTTTTGGGCTGTTCGAGAAAATTCGAAGTTTTTATTTGCTATTTTTTTTGTGCACCGTTTTGACCCATCAAGAAAAATTAGATTAAAAAGAATAAAAGGTCTAACCGAAAGTCTGGTTTTTTTTCGTTGGTTATTCTGCAAGAAGCAGACTAGCCTGAGTAAGGTGCTTCACTGATTGTCACGCACAGAGGGCCACTTCTAGGTGGGACCCAAGCCCTGCTTCAGCAGTCCCCAAGGTAAAATTTTCTTTGGTAAGAAAACGACCGAAAAATCCACTGGAGACCGCTCGCAAAGGTGGATAATTGCAACAATATAAATGTGTGCACATTGGCGTAACTAACGGCCCCGCCACGCGGGGGCACAGTTTCTAGGGGCCAACGAAAGCCTACAAAATTAGTATTTTCATATGAAGTGATGAAACTTGAAACCACATAAAATAATAACGCTGGATAAATAAGCAGTTAGATTCACTCAATTAAAATTCTGTTGTTTGTAAATATTTACATTGATATATTCAGCTACCTCAATACTGGAGGAAAATCAGAAAAACATGATGCAGCTCAGACAGGATTTTCCAACAATTTTAAAAGTATAAAGATATCGCCACAGCTTGGAAAGTAAATCCAGCTTTCAAAAAAATACACCAGCGCCATGTGAAGAGGTTTTTTGATCGATCCGTGATGCTGGATAGAATTCGAGAAATTTCAACTATTAGAGAACTAGCTGAACTCTTAATTGTAGATAGTTGTGCTTGTCCCAGATCTGTGTACAGCTCTATCATACATTACCAGTCACTACAGCAATGCCCACATGTTCATTTAGTAAGGCAAAACTAATAAGTGCCATGTCACAGATGCGGCTGATTTCCCTGGCGATACTGAGCATCGAAAATGAAAAAATGTCGGAATATTAATATTGACAGAGTTATGGACGAATTATTGTCATCAAAAGATCGGCGCTTCGAAAAGTTGTGAAGAAGGTAAATTTTACTCATTAGTCATAAAGTTATCAATGCAAAAGAAAATTGAAAAAATTAGCCGGGGGCCTAGTAGCATTTATTTACTTGGCGGGGCATACATCCTTAGTTACCCCACTATGTGTGCGAATAGTAAAATTAGTTTAAGAAAATATAGAAGAAATATCTTACACTGGCAGGTCATGTTATGAACTAAAGGCCATCGCGTACAATACAGTTTCATATGCAAAATTTATTAAGTCTTTTTTTCTTACCATCTGACAGATGAAATTGTGAATATTTTGTCACAAAAATAACAAAATTCACCAACCAAATCAAGAAATCACAAAAAACAATTAAGCTAAGATCACGTGATTCATTATGCTTTAAATCATCATCACCCAGTGGGTGGGTAAACCAATATTGAAATGGACAATTTTTAAGTAAAAATAAATGCCGAAACCACCGATAAAAACATCAATAAAGATCTTTAGCCAATTCTTTTCGTTTCGAAGTCGAAGTTTTCGAAGACTTTTTATACATTTTTTTTTTTTTTTTGAAAATAATTTTAATTTAAAATTTAAATAAAAATCACCGGTTCGCATCCTTCAAATTTATTTCAAGCAGATCCAATTGATTTACGCCGATTTTTAAGTATTTTTAGGAGACTGTGCGAACTACCTTTTAACAGTTGGGGCACTGACGTCAGTAATTGGCAATAATCTTGTGCGATTCGAGAATTATAAATTTATCACAAAAGAAAGAAATTTGTATGCTGGCAAATAATCACCACATTAATTCCAATGCGGGTGATTTTTCGAGGTTTTTTTCGGTAGGGGAAGGGAGCTATTGGTTTTGATGAAAAACTTACGTCCAGATACGAATGCCATGGCCATCGATGGTAATTTTAAATGAATTCCCAGAGAATTTTTAATGGGATCGCGTGATAAGTTTTATGAAGCGATGAAACTGAAGCTTAATAATTGATTTCCAAGGGACTATGAATTGTTTTTTACACATAACATACATTGTCAGAAGAGTTTTTTCCTCCTTTGTGACTTCGAAATGGTTAGTGTTAAAAAATTTCTTCCTGTCTTAGCTGGATTTTTCAGGTTAGGCGTCTTTTTCTTTGGACTTAATGTAATAAATGAACTGGAAGTTATACGAGGGTTGCGAGGGAAGACTTATGTTCCAATAGAGTAATAATAACAATAGTTAAGGCTTGCAAACGACTTATTGTTTTTCATAGTAATTCGCCATGATGATCTACACACTTTTGCATACGCTTAAACCAATTTTCAATGCATTTTTTCCACTCCGATTGAAGTATCTCTCTCGCTTCTTCTGGCGTCGAAAATCGTTGTGCATGCAGTTTGTTCTTTACGGATGCGAACAAATAGCTATCATTAGGTGCCAAATCAGGACTGTACGGCGGATGACCCATTAAAGGTCGATGCCCACTTACCGGCACAGTACGAACCGGTACAAACAGGCATCGGCCGGCACCGGCATTTTTCGTGTACATATAACGACATAAAACGGAAAAGAAGCTTTCAATTAAGGCAGGTATCGCGAGAAAACTATAGAAAAGTGATCCCATGTGAACTTTGCAACCGACAAATACCGGTCTGGTTTCTATCCACCGATAGCGGCCGGCAATGAAGTTTCCGTTACGTGCCGGTATCTGCCGGTGCCGGTTGATGTGAATTAGCTAACTTGTTTTCATAGAAAATATTTTGCCTTGTCTGTGTCGGCTCGTGCTGTGCCGGTAAGTGTGCATCGACCTTAATTCAACGTTTCGAGTGTTGTTTGAGCCGATGTTGTAATAGCTCGCATTGTCATTATGAAGAATGATTTTTCGTAATGGTTTTTTTTTCGTTTTTCACCAAAAATTTGTGGCAAACAAATGATGATGAACCACTCAGAATTGACTATTCTATGATTCCCCAAACCAATGGTAGCAATATGTCTATTTATACCGAAGAAACAAGTCACCCTTTGCTTCAAAACAAGCGATTCACAGTGGTTTTATATGTGGGGCTTCATCACCAAACATAGATTGAATTTTATCAGAACACTATTGAAAAGAGTCCACTTCGAAAAAATCATTGCACGGAAATGTTCATGATTTAATTCCATTTTTTTTGCCGAGATGAACTTTTCGAGTCAACAAAAAGTAAACAAATAGCATTCACATGATAAAATGTTCTGACTACGTATATGTTAAAAAATTACAAAATTTACGATGAACACGTAAGATCGCCTCAATTGGCATTATTATTGCCACATTGCAAAACTTATGATACAACCTACGTACCACCTTCACTTGGTCTTTTTTCTATCAACCTTTGGCGATTTGATTCCCCCCCCCCTAGGCTCCAGGTACTTCTCATAAATCTTAGCTTTATCATAAAATTTGACTTTATCCAACTTGCTGTCTACTAATGATAAATTTCGAGGAGTTTATTTCAATGAAATATGTAATAATTATTATTAATTGGTCTAAGTCTTATAATTCAGAGAATAAAATGCCCGAAGCAGTTAAATATCTTTCTTGAGAAAATCAACACTTCAGGCACAGCATTTGATCTCAACAAAGTCTGTTTTCTATAGTTAAACAGGATAAGACCGAGAGCTGATAACTAAAATACTTACGTCATTTTATAAACAAAGTTTTCCATCTTATCACACTCTCTTAACATCGTTGATAACTTGTTCGTAAGTCTGCCTGACTTTCAGTGGTGTTGAGCACTGCGAGATGGCCTCGAAGGCCTAAAACAACCGGCTAACCTACGTGACTTCATAAAGGCTGATTTTTGGTGTGGCATCAGAGAATTATATTTCATGATAATAGGTAAAAATGGCAAATAATTTGGTGGATGAGAAAGTGGTAGCAGACGGCAACAAATACGTTAACTTACGTTATACCACGACAACTCGAAAACACTTTCATTTAGAGTACTGACATTTTACACACTTGCCTTTTTAAAAATAAGTAAAGTAAAAAAGTAAAGTAAAGTAAGTTCGAAAAAATGGGACCAATCAGGCAACTCCTTTGTAGGGTTGGCATACAAAAATTTCGTTTTTCACTATATATTTGGGCACTGCCAGAGACGCGATGACGTAGAGAGCTGAAATTTGCTGCATACTATTTTCATAGCATAAGTAAATACTAACTCAAAAATCGACTAAATCGGGAAACCCCTTCTTGGTGTTCAATTCAATTCAATTCAATTCAATAATTTATTTAATGTATATGTTACAGTCAAAACACGAAATCTGTCAAAACCCGATTTTACTAGGAAATTCTAGTTCTAACAAAGCGCTCTCGGTAATTCTAGTTTTAACTAATATAACACAGTTAAAACTAGAATTAACGAGAGCGCTTTGTTAGAACTAGAATTTCCTAGTAAAATCGGGTTTTGACAGATTTCGTGTTTTGACTGTAACATATACAACAAGATATCTTTTGATTATGTATCCGAGATATAAAATGGAGAGAATTAAATAAAAAAGAAAAAAAATGTAAGTTATCTTACAACTATGTGCTTACAATTATCAAACTAATATAAAAATGAAGAATAAGAAAAAGAATAGAAAGATGAAGATATGATAAAAATCAACCTACACTTGTCTTAGGAGCGGACCCAGCTCATGCATTCGCGACCTCAAACCACTTCAGTGGATATTAAATGATGAATTAATTTCTCTCGAAAATCCTCGTCGAGCCAATCGTTCTAATATCATTGGGAAGTGAGTTCCATTTACGTACAATGTGGACAAAGTAAGATCGTTGCCCAAATAGAGTGCGGAATCGGGGTATAAGTAGGCTGAAGTGGCGGTGCGATTGCAAGAAACCCAGGTGTTCGAATAAGTACAATGGTGAACGTGTGCTTATTAGACCATGTAAGAAACTTAGGGCAGTGACATCACGATAAGCATTCAACGAACACCCTAGAAGTGAGAGAATATATTGTGATACATGAGCAAAACGACGTAGTCCATAAACAAAACGCACACAATCGTTGAATGCTACATTAAGCTTACGATTACAGGCTACATCGAGGGAAGAGAAGATAGAGCTGCAGTAAACAAAATGAGGGACAAGCAGAGCCTTGACCAGTTTGAGTCGCAGACTAACTGACAATAACCTCCCTGAGAGCCATAACCTGCGGAGGCCACCATAGATTTTTCGGACTATGCTACAAACTTGAGCGCAGCAGGTTAGTTTGCTGTTAAGGGCAACTCCAAGGCTAGTAAGCTTTTCGAAGAAAGGTATTATCTCATTATTCAGCAGTATGGGAGGCAATAACTCCGTGTCTAGTACCCCACTATAGAAGGCTATGCAGGTCGATTTCTTCGGATTGAGCAAGAGCCGGTTAGATTCAGCCCAAGCGGATATTGGATTTAGATCGCCATTAATGCGATCAACACAGTCCTCCTGCAATCCAGTAGGTCTAGACAGATAGAGCTGCACGTCGTCAGCATATATGTATATGCAAGTTCGCATCCATTACCACATGCGGAAGATCATTTATAAACAATGTAAAGAGTAGAGGACCTATAATGGATCCTTGTAGAACTCCAGAATCGATGGGAAGGAAGTTGGATTTAACTCCATCAACTAGGACTTGTTGGAAGCGATTGGATAAAAATTCATTCTAATTGCAGTTCGGTAGAAAAATAATTTATCATGTAACTTGTGGTCAACGCTGTCGAAAGCTTTAGTAAAATCAAGCAGAACTAATATAGATAGGTAATTATTGTCTAGCACGCCTCGAACATCTGTAGTGATTTTCAGTAAAACAGTCTCGCAGCTATGCCCATGGCGGAAACCAGACTGCCATCTGAAGAGCATGTCATTCCGATCGATAAAATTAATTATTTGCGTGGCCATTAACCTCTCCAATACTTTCCCTAGGAAGCATAGTATACATATAGGACGAAAGTCGCTCGGACCGTTAGGAGCAGAGTTCTTTGCCAGTGGTAATACTACAGAATTTTTCCACTTACGAGGAAATTGAGAATACGTGAGGCAAGAATTGAATATGTATAGCAGAGAGCTACATATAACTGGAAGGAGAAGCTTAATAAATCTAGTTGGGATACTATCATCACCAGTGGCATCAGATTTGATACCATCAATGGCCTCTAACATCTCAGAAACTGTTACACATCAGAAGCTGAAGTTTACTGATTGTTCTACAAAGTTTAAAGGAGCTGCATGAGCAAATATTGGAGGAGTGAGCGTAGACGTTGTGAAAAAATTATTAAGAGCGTTTGGATCTATGCAACACGTTGAGATATCACTTCCATGAATACCCCATTTACGCAGATTAGACCATAGTTTCTTTGGTGTTAGAGAAGGGTCGAGTATATACCACGGACAACCGACATCTTTTATGCGCTTGGTCCGCTCAGGTGCGAATTTATCATGCAAATAATTAACCAATGCATAAAATATTTCTAATTGATCATCTACAAAGTTATAATTTTTAATAAGCTCCCAGTGAAGCACTGAAGCCTCTTCGAGTAAACTCTCTGAAATGGAACTCGTAGGATAGGAAGATGAAGTCATGATCGAAAATACTAAGCGGACTTAGTTGATTGAAGATTAAGACTTTGTTTACGACAGAGCTGAAGAACATATCCAAGAGTGAAGGATTGTTGCAGTTAAAATAGGTAGCCACAGTAGAATTTACCACGTTAAAATGGAGTGACACGAAAAGGTGTAAAAATTAGTCCACGTTTTGATCTCTACGTAGTATACATATTTACATTAAAATCTCCACCCAAGATTACGTTAGGTGTTGCCATACGAAACTTTAGTTTTTCACTATATATGTATTTGGGTACTGGCCTGAGAACCCGCCGACGCAGAGAGCTGAAATTTTGTTCACACTGCATTTTCATAAAAGTTGCAAATACAAGTGCAATAATGAACCATCGAATCGGGCAACCCATTCTTGGTTTTATACGGCAACACCAAGAAGGGGTTGCCCGATTTATTTCATTTTTACAATTTTATTTACCATTTTTATGAAAACGCTGCGTACAAAATTTCAGCTCTCTGCGTCCGATGCGTTCTCATAGTGAAAAATTAAAGTTTCGTATCTTTTCCAACAACTAAATTGTCTGCCATTTTTACCATTGATCTTGAAATAATGGAAGTTGAACGATGATGAAGGAATGTTAATTCCAATTAATGTAATATCTGAACGTGACCGTTAACGTGACAACCTGATAGGCTTAGATTTAGTTCAGATAAATGATGTATGTAATGATTCTGGTAAATTCTTAGACTTGATTTTTTTTAAGCTGATATAATATATCGAATTGATGTAGTTGACTTTCCCCTCTCAACTTGTGATTTCCATCATAAAGCGATTAAAATAAATTTAACATTCTGCTAGACAGCTTGATGATCATTCTAGTTTTTCATTTAACTTTAATCTTTTCTTTTCTAATATTAACTGGTCTTTTTTATGTACGTACATTGATTTGCAGCAAGCCTACATGGAATTTATTGAAGTGGTTCATGACGGTTTATCTAAATTCGTCCCTTTCAAACGTAAGCGTTTAAATAAGCACCTGAAGTGGTTCAATAAAGGTCTTTCTAAATTGAAGAATGCTAAACTCAAGGCACATAAGCTATACAAATCTACTAATGATCCAAATAACTTAGAAAATTTTAAGCGATTGAGGAAAGAATATGAATTCTTACATAGATTCTTGTACAGACAATACGTGTGGTCAGTTGAGTCTAGCATAAAATACAACAGCAATGCATTTTGATCTTATATTAATAATATGCGTCAATCCTCAGGTTTCCACAAAGTTTTAGAGTATAATGGTATTAAATCCACGATTTACAAACTGGATGTGATCTATTTGCCGAGTATTTTCAGATCGTCTATGGTACCCATGTTGATTACTGCATCACTACTTGTTGTCAAATGTCAGATACCTCTCCGGTGGACATCAGCTTTTTATCGGTTGAATATGATGATTTCTATCAGGCATTATGTAATCTTAATTTAAGTACTAAACAAGATACTAATTACCTATGTCCTTCGTTTTTAAAACACTGCCCAACATCGCTATCATCTCCTTTAACTGAAATTTTTAATCTATCCCTTCGGTTAGGAGTTTTTTTTTTGGATGATTGGAAAATTTCTTTTATTACACCAATTTTTAAATCCGGGTTAAAACATGATATAAAAAATTATGGTGAAGTGTCTGTGATGAATAATGTTCCGAAATTATTAGATTCTATAGTGAATACTAATATTAGCTTTATTGTAAAGGAGTTAATAGTCTCCCAGCAGCATGGTTTTTGCTCTGGTAAGTCCTGTTCCACAAATTTGGCAATATTTTCCAATTTTGCGATTAGTTCTATTGAAGAAGGTGGCCAGGTAGATGTGGTCTATACTGATTTTGGTAAGGCATTCGATAGGGTTAATATTCCGCTTCTAGTTTTTAAATTACAATGTATTGGCTTTCATTCATCTATCTTGAATTGGGATGAATCTTATTTAAGCAACCGTAAGCAATATGTGAAAATTGGCAATCTTATTTCTAGAGTCATCTCTGGTACTTCTGATGTTCCTCAAGGCAGTCATTTAAGACCCTTACTTTTTTGCTCTTCATTAATGACATAGTTAGGAATTTTTACTTCGCGAATTATTTAATATTTGCTGATGATCTTAAACTTTATACAAAAATCGATATTCCTTGAACGATTGCTTCTCACTTCAAGCTGATCTTAATCGGTTATTTACATGGTGCTCCATGAATAAATTAGAAGTACATGTTTCCAAATGCAAAATTATGAGTTTCACTAGAAAAATTCGACATATTTAGCTTTAATTACACGATCAATGATATTCTCATTCCTAGAGTTTCAGAGGTCAAAGACCTAGGAGTAATATTTGATCCAAAACTATCTTTCGCTTCACATGTTGAACTTATTGTTTCTAAAGCATTCCGCAATCTAGGTTTCTTAAAGCGTAATTCCAAAGATTTTAACGATATATTCACACTTAAAAGTTCTGTATTATTCGCTTGTAAGATCTGTTCTTGAATACGCGTCTGTGTCATTTGGTGCCCCTTTTATGATGTTCACATTAATCGTATCGAATCTGTACAAAAGTCGTTTACTCGTTTTGCTTTATATAAATTAAATTATAATCGTGACAATATGCCACGTTACCGTGTAAAATGCTTGCTTTTGGGCTTATCAACTCTTCAGTTCAGACGTGAAGTGAACTGTGCTACTCTTGTAAGAGATATTTTATCTTATAGAATTAATTCTTCTGAACTTTTGTCTTTAATCTGCTTTTATGCATCGGAGAGACCAATTCGCTCACGAAATTTGCTGTATGCTCCACAACATAGAACAAACTATATGGCATGCATGAACCTATTTCAAATTGTATTTTACTATTTAATTCATTTTCTGCATTTATTGATTTTACAATGCCTAGGGAAATATTTAAATCAATTCTTTATGAGAATGCTAGCCGCTTAGTTTAATTTTTGAATTATTATCATCAAGCAAATGTTATTTAGAAATTATTGTTTTGCTTATAAATATGCTCATTAATAATTTTGTACTTTGTAAATTAAATGTGCTAGTATGTAAGATAATCTTATCGGTAGACATATGAATAAATAAATAAATAATTCTCCGTTGCCACGCCAAAAATCAGCCTTTATAAAGTCACGTAACTTAACTGGTTTTTTTAGTCCTTCGACGTTATCCCGCATCAACCAACACCATTAAAAGCCAGGCAGACTTCCGAATAAGTTATCAACGATGTCAAGAGAGTATATACGGTAGAAAATTTTATTTTTGAAATGACGTAAGTATTTTGGTCGCCAGCTCTAGGTTTATGACAAGTATAGACAAACATCAGAGCTTTATTATTTCTATGTGTTCTATATGCCCCCCCCTCCCCGCCCACTTAATTTAAAATACTTTTTTACTTACCCTCAAATGCTATCTATAGAATAGACTTCCAAGGTCCCATAATGCAGATGTGACGGTAGCTTAAAATAGTCCAAATTGAGCCCTAAAATTTTATAAAAAGGAGCCAGCTATCATCTTGTAGTGTGGTTTCCTTCATCAATGTCGTTAACGTGTTACCAAAATCCATCAGCTATTCGTATTTTTTGTTTCGAAATCCAATTTAATCCCGGTTAGTAACTGCCCACTTGAAAGGCACTTTCTAAATGGTATACCCACCAATGGTACCTACCGAAAAGCTCGGATCATTATAGCATCCAGAAATAGAAAAAAGAAGAAAAAAATTCAAATCCACTTTTGAAATGCTAATCTCTCCGGCCACCCTTACTACTCTTCTCGGTAGTCCTATTTGTAACGAACAATGAAAGTTTTTCTTGGGGTGTTTTCTTTTCTTTTTCCTAAACTTTTGTAATATTTTTTTACCGAATTCTAATGGCAGTCACTTGACAATGACTTTGTCAGTAAGTTCAATGATACATAGTAGGTACAAAAGCTTTAGACCTTGTTGTTAAAACAAAAATTCGATTAGGTAAATGAGGGAGGTGAATGGACCCATTATCAGGTCGAAATTTTCTATTGATAATTGAATTTTTTGAGACAAACAATAGGTTGTTATCGCTGATAATGGAATCTCTATAAATGTTGGCAGTCGTTGTATCGTCCTTGAATTTTTAATTAAAATGGGAAGATGTAAAAATTTTATTTAATTGCTGACGTCAACCTTTCAATTTACTCAATTATAAAACAATTGCAAAAATTCCAAAGCTTTTGCCAATGTTAAAAAAAAAAAACGATAGAATGGAAAATTTGTTGAAGTAAATTTTAAAGAAATTGCTAAACATGCAACTTCCGCTGGAATGATGATTAGAACGAGAAGGTTATTTTTTCAATGATTATCCATTCGTAGAAAATTGATTACTCTTTAAAAGGAAGCTTTTCTCCTTTTATGCATTCCAGATATTTCAAAAAGAAAATTATTTTCAAAGGTTTTATGTAATTCAAAGGAAAAAGACTCAACATTTATACGAGCGATCAAATGTAGGTGTATTTCAATAGGAGTATCTAGGTACTAAATGTATCAGATTGAGAAATTCTCGGTAGGCTAGCTCTTAAGATTAAGAATTATATTTCTTTGAAAAATATTTACCCGCTTGAATATAAAATTTTATTAATTTTCTAGGAAATGTTATCGGAACGATAAATGTCAGCACAGCTGGAAATGATAAAAGATGAGGTCTTCGTAGAATTTTCCAGCTTACGGCAATTTCTTATGTAGTGAATACACTTCAAATCCATAAACACAATCTTCGGCATATCGCAGGATGGAAAAAAGCAAAAGTAATGAAGGCATAACAGTCAACATTTTGGTGGGAGTGTCAATGCAATGATGCCCACCAGAAGTGATTGAGATGGGAAGGAGATCTTGGGTAACATCCGATATTTCTATCTTTACGGATGGATTCAAGATGATACGGGTACAGGAGTTTGAGTTTACTCCACCCTAGTAAAAGTGATGTGATGATTTCATCGATGAGTTCATCATGAGCCCTTAAATGAAAGTTATGATGAATTTTGTTCTGGACCCGGGACTGAACTCATTATATACTTTTCTTCAATATAATGTGGTTTTCCATGATCACTTAATGAGCAGTTCCATAAGTTGTTACATAATTTTCTTGTGGAAATAATGAAAATACTCACTGAAACATTCATCTGAAAATTCATATTGAAATAATGCAAATGCTCACTGCGTTTATCATAAATAAATTCTTAATGATGACATAGAATTAGTCCAATTATAATATCGCACGATCATTTCATTTTACATCTGCATGCTCTGATTTTGAGTACATTTCTGATTTTGATTTCAATATATTTTTCGTATTAAATAAAACGTACCAGAAAATAAATTCATAAAACACCTATTAATTAAAAATTCTTTCATGTTACATAATTCACTTCACAGCACTTTACACAACTTTCTTAAACGAATGCTATTTTCAACTACACACTATGCGTCAAAAGTAAAAACTTTACTGTTTTTTTAATAAATACAACATTCAACACATAAATTTTGAATATGAAAATGCTCATGGTATGCTCATCGAAAGACCATCGAAAGGCTCATCAGAACACATCAGAAAACTACAGCCGCATCCAAAGCAGAGAAATTTACACAATATATGCGCAACTTCCAGATGCAACAGTGCTAGTTTATGTACATATGTTTTCCCCTGAGCGGTGAAGAGTGATTTCGAAACCGATGAGCATTTTTTACTAGGGCAGAGACTTCCAGATAAATGTAGTATCTTTCAGTCAGATCTCGTATTGACATCTACAGATGTGCAGAGTCCCGCACGGCACAACTACATATACACTGATAGGCAGATAACCATTAAGGCGCTTGATGCTGTGCTAGTGAAAGCAATATTGGTGCAGTTATGCAAGACCAGCCTTGAGGAATTTACTACACGGCACAAGAACGCTGCAATTGTGGAACATTTTACCATCCGATCGGTATAAAATGCGTTTACGTGAGTATGAGTGAAGCTTTCTTCCTGCACTGAGCTTCCACACTAGAAAACTTAATCTCAACACAAACATGGAAAAGCTTCACTTAATTTGGCTTATACGAATTCCTGTTTCTAGTCTCGACTGTGAGGAAGGAGAGCCGGTGTAAAGGACAACTCAGTCTTTTTAATAATTCAAATATAAAATTTATTTCAATTTCAATTCAAATTGCTTACACTAATATCACACAAATTCAATATAATTCACAGTCTTAACCTACCTTAACTCTATGTAAGCAATTCAATTTGTCAACAAAAAAACCAAAGAAATACATTCAGCGTGTGCAGCAGTTCAATTTTTGATGCGGGTGACGCGACGGTCACAATAATGTAAGCGCTGATTTCAGTTCTGAAAAAAAATGAAAAGGACAGAATGAATTTCTCTAAACTTATTTTGAAGAGTGCTACTACGTGTAGACACGACCGTAGCAAAATGATGCACAGAAGTTTCTGTGAAATTCTTTGGGAGGTGCTGGCTGCTACTTGTGGGCAGGTGGACTAGGTGAATAAACGTGTAGCAGCATGCTGCAGCGTGTGGCACAAAACAAATGTAGTGCGTACGCTCGCAGACGATAAATATGCTCAGATTAGCTCTGATCAGAATTATTTTCTGTATAAAAGGATAGGAAGCTCAGGTTATCCCAGACCAGAATTATCTTCTATATGATAGGAAAGGAAGCACGATCCTTAAAACTCAGATCAGCTCTGATACAGATCAACTCTGCCAAAAGAATGGTGTCATCTACAAGTCAAGTCAAGTCAAGTGTGTTTTGCGCCGTTTTCTATTTGCGATGTCATTGTTTCCCTCGATGTTCTCGTTTTTGTCTTCTTTTGATCCTTGGGGCTCATCTTTAGCCCTCAGTCCGATTTGGTGACGTCATTTGTCTTCTTTTTGACAGTTGTCCTTAGTATTTCTTGAAACTTTGCGTTTCGTTGTCTTTTCTTTTACTTTACGGGCGATGCGCTAAATCAACCGTACTGTATGTAGTTCTCTCTTTGGAGTTAGTTGTTCATAGGAGGACGGGAGAAGGAGAAAGGGAAGGATAGGATGTGGATTATTGGGAGAGTTTAGAAATCGTTGGTTCCAAAAAAATTGGTGTATTTCAGAGACATTCTCTAAGAAGTAAAGGTGGCTGAATTGTGGTTAACCACGATAGTAATCACCTTTATGGTCGTAGAAACTTATTTTACCATCATGTAGACGGTAGATGTTTCTAGCCTCGAGCTTTATTAGGAGCAGGGGTGAATATAGCAGAAGTTTGGTCTTTGTTGAGAGTCCGTCCCTGACGTGGATTATTGGGCTGAGCAGGTTGTAAGCGATATTGACTTTGTTAATGGTCGCCTTCGCGTGATAATTGAACTTAAAGAGTTCCTGGAAGTTCACACCTAGGTACTTGGCCTTTTCTGTGGGTTTAATGATTCCAGAGTTGTAAATAGCCTCTATGGATTTGGTTGCTTGCCGGTTTCGTCCAATTGAAGGTTTCCGAATGCAAATTAGCTCAGGTTTTTGGACATTTATTTTTATCCCCCATTTTTTATGATAGGAGTCCAGCTTATTTAGGTGAAGGTTGACTTTGTTTATAGCCAAATGTGGGCAACGAGATTGAGCGTAAGTAAGGGAGTCGTCTGCATAGAGAAGTGTTGTCCAGTTTTCGTTTGGAGGTTGGTCTGAAGTGTACAGGTTGAAGGGTATCGAACCTAGGATAGAGCCCTGGGGGACGCCTGCTTCAATTAGCTTGAGTGGTGATTTGTGGCTTTCTAGTTCTACATAGAATTTCCTAGAAGTTAGGAAACTGTGGATAAACCTATTGAGGTGTGGAGGGAACCGAACTGGTTTATCTTGAAGATGAGTCCTGCTGTCCAAACCGAGTCGAAAGCTAAAAGGAACTTTGGTGTAATGGTGTCATCTACTGAATTTCGTCGGCTTTATATAGCCGCTGTAACCAGTTATACTTACCTGTTTCGCCTCTTGGTGTTGCCCTAACGACGTATGCTTGAATTTTCTTTGAGGCGAAAACAGCTGGCTGACGTAATGTCACTTTCTGTCATTATGAATTGGTAATATACAGAAGTGAGAAGTTAATGTGTTGTGGTATATTTTGTGGAGTTTTTTTTTTTTTTTTTATTTATTTAAACTTATTTTGATGGAATAAGTTATGAAGGAGGATAAACCACAGTCACAGCAAATGGGGGTGAACTCCTGAACTCCACTTCCAGCGGCAAATCATTGATTGGATTAACAGGAAGTTTTTAGATAAGTATTATCATAGATGGCTACTAGATGTCGCATGCAGTACCAAAAAAGTATACAAAATGGACCACAACATTTGAACTGATGTGTACGTCGAGTGATTCATATTTTTTCGTATCTGAAGTGTAGAGGAGGTCGATCAAACATTTGCTCTCGGCATACTCTAAACCGTGTTGTGGCCCATTCCAGAATGCACTACCCATTTCACGATTTGTATACTCTGCTCTAGTATGCCATGCGACATCTAGTTCTTGTGCCATCTATGGTATTATGCAGTTTAATTATTTAAAGTTTGATACTTTGTGGAGCTGCGCTGAATGATTGGGATTCTACCTGTTGAGTCAAATTCCTGTGGATGCATCAGACAGTGTAAGATTCGTCGTATTTAGATAGACGCACTCCTCCTGCCTTCTGTTCCCAATCCTCCTACTTATGTACATATATATATATATCTTTTCTATCATTCTCTGTAGGTTAGGTTATTTTCTGAGTTTGGCATAACAATTATAATAATAATAATAAAAAAAAACATTGTGCTCCTTTCATTTCACAATGACCTTTACCTACCACGGGTATCATGACCATGAACACAATTATCCTTTTTCTAAGCCCAATCGAGTTTATCTTGATTGATTTTATTTATTCAGTACCTTCTCCATCCATAGATCATCTTTATTCTCAATGGAAAAAAAAAAGCTGGCAACAAGTTGAATTTTTTTTCCAAGAGACTTTGAGGGCTAAATTTCATAAATACGCATTCACCACACACCGATGACCTTGAGAAAAGACTCATAAAAATCTATAACAAGAGAGAGTTTCTATGGAAGCAGAACTTGCGTGATTCTTGGACTTTTAGCAAAATATCACGAGTGTGCCTTAAAGCGAACGCAAAAATGATTTTATGGGCAATTAATAAGTAGAAGGGAATCCTATGTTGCTTGGTCTCATGAAAATACCATTTCATCGAGGACAAGCTGAGTAGATATGTAGAAGCTGATAGAAGATTCCATTCACAGCGGCTCTTATCCAAATGATTTATTATGGCTAATATCATGTTCTGAAAGTAGCCATTGTCAGAGAGAAGAATTACATTTCATTTTAGCTTTGATAAAGGTCTACCATACTGTTGTAGGGCTAACAATCCTCCCTGTCAGTAAATTCACATAAATTATATTATTTAATTTGTGGAGTTGAGATTGTGCGTGACTATAGCACCCATGTGATTATGATTGAGGGAAATATGTTCGAGCTCTATCATGAAAATTATTAATACAAAGACACACTTTTAGTTTTATTATTTTTATATAAAGATTAATTATTGCTTTGATTTTCAAATTAATTGGACTTAAGTCTGATTTTTAGCCACGAAAATATTTCACTATAGAAAACTTCAAGTCCATCAATTAGTACCTGTAATTTCTATAGTAGGCTTGAGGATGATGAGAATACAGAACGTCTCTGTACCAGCACGTAATTGTCGAAAATGTCGCTGAATTTCATAGAATAATTCATGAAAATCGACGAAAACTTTCTGATATACTTTGAATGTGTTATTACAGTTTAATCAATTAATCAAACGAATAATTTGAATATACATATCAGTTCCAAGTTGACCTCCATCGCGGTCGGACGTTTTTATTTAATCCGTTCGCTTCGGCTATTGGACCAGATCAGTGCTTTTTCCCTGAGACTGTTACGCTCCCCTTTGAGCACAACTTGGGATCCCGTCGATCCCTGTCCTAGCTCAGCGAGAAGGGTGGTTCGCTAAATCAAACTCATAAACCCCTGACTAAAAAACTTTGTGCCTGAGGGCTTGAGAGTGCCTTTCATGACGAAAGGATTTTAGGGTAGTAAACGTGGATGGATTTTCATGGAGTTTTTTTATTTAGAATGAGTGAATGGGGAGATTTCCGATTTCTAGTTTGCGCCGTGTATTATGTGAGTGGAAATTCGAGATTGCAGAGTCGATATTTGACAGGCGAGATTCGAGAGTCCAGATTCGAGAGTCGAGGGAGTGTATAGAATTTATGACAAAAAAGTAGAAAATAAAATATATTAAAAACATATATATATTTAAAATAAATAACTTTCGTAAATAAATTGCACTAAAAGGTAAAAAATAATCTCTTCTTTCTCAGTGATATAACCAAGAAAATTTTCTTTGCAAAATAAGAAATGCTACAACTCAGATTAAATCTTAACAGTTTGGGCATCCATAACTATAATCACAATTGTCTAACTGCAACCTATGCCCAACTCCCTAACTCCTAACTTGGAGTTCTCATACTCTTACTCGACTGGTTTTTTAGGAATCCCGTCGTCCATACATTACTGACTCATTTCCGAATGATTTAGAGTTCGAACCGCCTGCGAAAAGCCCTCTGCTTCTGTTCCATACCTCTACCTTCTCTAGAGCTCCTTTTGGCGTTATACATACCTCGTAAGGTCGAGCCAGGAAACAAGAAATTCAAACTCGTACAGTTTCCATTCTGAAACCAAGAGAAGAGGAAGAAGAATATCCACATCGCATTTCATCCGAATTTATTCCTCGATTACTGACGGTCGACTAGAAAATACATTAGATCTAAACATCTGCCAAGATCTTCATCAATAGGTTGGAAAAAAATTTACTTCTACAATACAGAATCGATCAGGTGATAAGATTTAAGTTTTAGGCAAGTGCCACACTGTGCTGATGTGCTGATTATCAGCAGCAATAATATCTTAATGAGGCATGCCACATTGCAAAAGGTAGTGATGTACTGATGTAATACTGATCTGCTGATAATCAGCAAGTGATATCAGTCGATATTTTATTTGCAACCTAATTAAGTCGTATTAGTTTAAAATATTAAAAATGAATGCAAAGTGTCGCTTGGAGAGAAATTTCGTTGTAAATTTGAAAAGATGGCATTTTTTTTTTATTTTTTATTTAATTAAACGCCGTACTGAAGAGTATGAGCGTTTCTGCCAGTACGAAGCGCTTCATCCAATTAATTTTTTAAGTTCAAGTTTGCAATTTATAATCGGTAGTAGCATGGCTTCTTTCCTCCTTACACGAAATACACTTCCAGGATCTTATCATTTATCATGAATGATAGTTAGTTCTTATTCAGCTGTAAATGCCATTAAAAAATCCCGACTATATTAATAAGTGTATATTAATATATAACTCACCACACACCCAATATTTGAGGTTATTTTGCCTTTTTCTTCCATTTTTTAATAATCTAATTTTAAGTACTTGCGTTTTTGACACAAAAAAATCAGATGACTTTAATTTGATGTAACATAACCTACTGATGTGATGCACTTGTAATACATCAGCTGCTGATTATTTTAAAATATCACCATCATCTCATCAGTCATCAGCACATCAGTAGTCTAGTGTGGCACTTGCCTTATGAGTATAACCCTTAAACCAAGCCAACAGAGTCGTCGCAATGGAAAAGTCAAAACTCACGACGCCTCAGGCATTTACATAGTCAGAAGCGCAACAAAGTCAATAGTGATTTTCGTGTGGGAATATCGTGAACTCATTCTATCTGGATAGATGATCTATACTTTTCTATTACAATTTCTGGAGGCGTTTTAAAGAGGTTGTTAATCAAATAAGCCCAGAATTGTGACACGATCAGGAAAACTGGCTTCTTCATCATGACAACGTATCACCACACAGCGGCGCGTAATCATTGATTAATGAAACTCGTTTATTTTTTTAATATCCACCACCGTGACTATATTTTCATATCCACCCTCCCTATACCTATGGCTGGGGTTTCCAAAGAATGCACCACGGTGCCCTAGGGACAGGATGATAATATTATCGTTGAAGACCCTCTGTTCTGCAAAAGTATCTTTGAAAGCGCAAGGGTGCAAGACTTGTTTGAGATGCTCTTGACAAGTTTATAACACAAAATGATTTAGATTGGAAAAGTGCATCGGTGTATGTACTGATGGTGCTCGATCAATGTCTGGCCGCTATGTTGGATTACAGGTGCTTTTTCGCACAAAGTACCCGCATGCTATGTGGACCCATTGCATCATCCACAGGGAAGCACTTGCATCAAAGTCGATGAGTTTTCAATTGAACTTGCTAATTAGAACGTTCCATAGATGTAGTAAACTACATAAAAACGAGTCCACTGAAAACCTAGGCATAGACGAAGAAGTTTAACACACAGCCTTGCTATACTACAAGCAGTTCACGATGGCTTTCACGTGGAAACGTATTATCCAGTGCATTCGCGTTACGTCAAGAAATCCACACTTTTCTGCTAGAGGAAGATCATGCAAGCTTGAGGTACTTCGGCAAGCCAGACTTTTTGTTAAAACTAGCATATTTGTGCGATATAAGTATTTGGCAAACTAAATGCTTTGAATTTATCTCTACAATGCAATAACATGCACATTGCATATCTTGAAACTTTTGGAGAATATTGCGGCATTTAGGAAAAAGCTGCAGTTGTGGATAAGAAAAATTAATGTGGATAGTCGTCAAGATTGTTTCTATGATTTTCACAAATACGAGGTCTCTAATGCGATAGTTATTTCACAATACATGTTGTTCCTGTTCACGGAACACCTTTCACACTGAATGGTTTGCAAAATACTTTGAGGAAGATAATGTCGAAAAATTTGCGGGAATCCAAGATCCTTTCCATGCTCAAGTTCCACCAGAATTCACTTTGCAAGAAGAAGAGATTCACATTTATTTATTTATTTTGTAAGTTAAAAAGATAGTAAACGGAAATTAGAGGGGGAACAAATTTTAATAAATATAAAAAAGAAGAAGATAAATAAAAAATAAACTAATAACGAAAGAAATAAAACTAAAAACATAATGTGAAAAAAGAGAGGAAGAAAAATAAAAAAGAAAAAATACAAAAAATAATTAAGCGTGAATGAAAAAACTAGAAGATAAAGAAAAGCAAATAGAAAAAGTAAGACTAAAATACAGTTGGAAAGCGGAAGCCAACAAATGCTAAGGAATTAGGAAATTAGAAAGGCAAGCAGTAAAAAGAGAGTAATGCAAAAAAGTAAAGATGTTAATAACCGATCCGCGGAGTATAAATTTTTTAAATGTCAGAGGACTAGTGTTAAATATATTTATATTGTTAAATCTTGTATTGAACGATTTAGTAATTCTGTAGATAGGTGATTTCTCCTAAATGTTAGTTCTGCAAGTATACTACCTATAGGTAGTCTGAAGAGGATCTGGAATCTTGAGTTGCGCGGAGGGACGCTCAAATCAATACTAGAGACTAGTGCGTGACAATATTCTCGACCATTTAAAATATTATATAGAAATGTACTATCCAAGTAGATTCTGAGACTTTCTAGTAAGATTAAGTTGTATTTTGCTAACTTTCATGATACTCTAGATTGGTATATATAATAAAACTCTGGTGAATTTACGCTGGACAGCCTCAATTTGTGAACTAAGCAACTAGCATACTCGAGAATACTCCTTACTAAAGAATAATAGAGATTCTTATAAGAGGATGCCGGCCTAAACGATTTGCAGATGCGAAAGTTAAATCCTAAGAAACGAAATGATCTGGTAGTAATAAAATTAATGTGAGGAATGAAGAGGAGCTTTCGGTCAAAAATCACACCCAAATCTTTTATCTCATTAACACGAGAGATAGTAGTATAGTGAATGGTGTAGTCAAAGAGTATGGGGTCTTTCTTACGATAAAATTAAATGCATTTACATTTGCTTACGTTGATTTCAATACAGTTCTCGTGGCACCAATTTTTCTAGTCGTAGTACATCCTATTGAAGATGGACACAATCCGTCATGTTATTAATTTTTCTAAAAATCTTCACATCATCAGCGTATAATAAACTATCAAACATAAAACAAGAAGGCATGTCTTTGATGTATATGAGAAAAAACAATGGTCCAAGTATTGTACCTTGGGGCACTCCAGAAATTTTCTTAAATTTGGGGGATTGTAGCCCATTAAATACAACGCTATTATCCCTGCTAGTTATAGATAGGAGTGGAACTCTATTGCGACAATAGTCTCAAAACAAAATTTGTTTGTTCCGATTTGGTGAAGTTTTGGATAACAGTCAAAAATGAGTATCCAACTTTAAGTGAAAAAGCTTCGAGATTTCTCATTCCTTTTGCAACATCATATTTATCCGAACGCGGATATTTCGCTGTAGCTGTAATAAATAGCAAATATAGCTCAAAAATCAATTTGGAGCAAGAAATGCAGTATGAAATCTTATCCTGAGATTTAAAAAAATTTGTGGAGATCAGCAAACTCACACGTCACATTTTAACTATTATTGAAAGTTTTTACATTTTATATTTCCAAATTTTTCTGTCAATTATATTATATTATTATTTTGAGAAAAAAAAATGTTTTAATTTCTATACCTTATTAGTGTCAATTTACACACATTTTGACAAGAGCGTCATGAACTGAAAAAGTTTGGAAACCCCTGAACGGATGATTTCTTCATCTTCACAAAAAAATCAAATTGATGGTTGAAGCTGAATCGAATGCTATGCTTGGCCGAACTGTTTGAAGAAAGAAGACTTTGTGAATTCTTTTGCAGGATGATAAAAACGCCGAATTTATTGTATTATTGGGAGGAGTGCAAATTAGTTCGGTCCGCTTTTAAAAGATGGCTCTGGCTGTTATGCCATATAAAAATTTAGGTTTTTTACGTTTACTATGAAAACGATCAATCCTAAACGTTTTTATTATACTGAAAAGCTCTTCAGAATATTAAATCCTATGACATTTGTTATAATCATTTTTGCTGTCCGACGAGCCGTTTTAGAAATATATATGCGAAAACCCACTTCAACGATCAAACTTCCTCAAATGGGTGACCATACGAAATTTCATACAGGCTTTCATCTAGTAGGGTATCATAAGAATTGATCTAAGACCAATTCTAGCCCTTTTACTTGTTTTTTACTGTGTTAAACATGTTAACAAGTTTTGTGTTATCTAAGCAGCATTTGCTGGAAATCTTAGTTGTCTGCTTTATTTGGAAGAAAACTGTAGCTGAGGCCCGTCGAATGCTTGTGGAAGTTTATGGTGACAATGATCGAACTAATAAATTATGTAATGAATGGTTTCGACGTTTTAACAAAGGTGATTTCAGCGTTGAGGTCAAGCCTCGCCCTGGACAGCCAAGAAAATTTGAAAACAAAAAATTCGAGGCATTACTCAATGAACATCCGTGTCAAACCAAAAGCCGAGCTTGCAGAATTATTGGGTATGAGTCATAACAAGCAATTTTCGAACAATTGAATAATTCCATAGGAATGATTCAAAAGCAAGCAAATCGGATGCGTTATGAACTAAAGCAATGCATGACACACGATAATGGTCGGCCTCATGTTGCAAAAATCGTAAAAAATTATTTAGAAACGCTCAAATGAGATGTTTTACCGCACCCGCTGTACTATCCGGACATTACGCCTTCTGATTACTGGTTGTTCCGACGCATGCAGCAAGATTTGGCTGACCACCGGATCATTTCTTTCGCAGAAATTGAAAATTTACTCCAAAGTTGGACTGCCACAAAAAACGAGACATTTTCCGAGATGGAATTCGAAAATTTCCTGAGAGGTGGAAAAAATTAGTAGCCAGCAATGGACAAAATTTTGATTAATCTTTTCATTCATTTTGTTCTAATATAAATGCCTTTTTGAAAGAAAAAAAAACAACGAACCATATTAATTTGCACTCCCAATAATATGCACAAGTGGATTCAGGTTTCTATGAGATCGTAAAGATCGTAAAAATTGCAGTTTGGTGTAAAGATATTCAGGGCATTTATTATTGATTAAGTTGTGAAGAAAATATAGGTCACGATGAGCGAGATGTATATCTAATGGGTGTCCCATAATTGAGTTACGATACATAAACACATGTTCATTGCGGGGCAAATGGGATATAAAACGAACTGACTCATTGAAAGCGACGTTGAGTTTTCGAGAGCAGCTTAAATCCATCTTCGGTAATAATATGGTTCCAAAGGTGAAGAGCGGTATGATATGCGTTCGTACCAATTTGAGGCGTATCTCAACCGATAACAAATATGTACTGCTTCGTAATAATCGAAGGCAGCTGTATACTTTGGCTATAATTGTAGTGTTATATGACTACAGCAGGTAAACTTGGAGTTCATTACAACCGCAAGGTTTTTCACGGAGCAAAGATAGGGTAAAATAGCATTGTTAAATAAAATAGCAGGCAATTCTGATGATTCAATGCTGCTTCTGTAAATAGGCATACAAATTGACTTCTTAGGATTTAGCATAAGCTTCCGATGACCATCCCTGTATTCACTGTAGATCTTCATTGATCCGAGATATACAGTCTTCTTGCAATCATACATATAGGTCTGCTCAGGTAAATCTGTACATCATCTGCATAAAGATGAATGGATGAATTAATTCTGAACAATAATAGAAAGATCATTGTACAGACTGAACAGAAAAGGTCCAAGAATCGAGCCTTGGGGTACACCACAAATCATATGTAAGAATGTGGATAGTAAATTTTGCGCCTTAACTGCTTGCTGTATCCTAGAAAAAAAAACTTTTGGAGAGATTAATAGCTGAAGAGGAAAAATTGAAGCTTGTTTGGAGCTTTATTAATAGACAACTAGGCTTAACTGAATCAAAAATTTTACTGAAATCAAGCAAAACGAAAACGGACAATTCATTATAGAGTCCAGAGACTCATTGATATCTGAGCAAACTTTTAAAAACGCGGTCTCGCAACTATGTCGTCGCCAAAAGTCCGACTGCCATGGTGATAAAAGATTATTTTGTATTATTTTGTTCGACAAAACTGTTCGCTTGGTTATATACATAATATAACCCTCTCGAAACCTATTTATCGATTAAACCCCAGAATATATACCTAATCTTCAGTTTATCCGATAAATCTGCATGGAAGAAACCCTAACAGAGTCGCTTATGCATAACATCTTTCATCACCATTTAGAATAACACAAAAACTATTGAGAGTTCAACAATCAAAATGTTTGTAAAATCCTTCAAATTCTTTTGGTAAAATCTTTCGATTTAGTTTGTTTAAAGTAAGAAAGATTTATTTATACCCCGCCGTCTACCTGACTGCAGCATGCAATGATGGCAATTTCCATAACAACAAAACTATACGAAAAATAAACTTACTTACAACATGCATTACCTGGTGAAGGTGAAGTTTAAAACTCAATTAAAATTCTGAAAATACACCTGGCTATAGGGGTTACATAAGTATGTAGTACACATGCGCACCTTAATTCATTTAAATTGAATTAATAAATTGTAAAAATTAACCACAACTGTGTGTGTGGGGGTGTCGGCATAAAGTTTAAGTATAAAAACAAAAATTCATAATGAAGGTGTAAATCTCATTTGAATATTCATAGAGCAATTTTCTGTGTTATTCATTCGTGAAGAGCTAAACGAAACTTTTATTACAAATTGGAGACATTAGTCGACTGCGATAATTATCTACATTTGTTTTTAAAACAAAAATTGCAAATTTCGAAAGGAAGAGTTGATTTTATTTTGATAATAACAACAAAATAGCTTGATGACAATTCTCATCATCAACACTGCGGTCGTCGTAACATAAAAGTTTTGTAGAACTTTCATAAATGTCCAATACTAAAAAATAATGCACAATTCAAGATAAAACTCTTGAGTACAATGTAAGCATGCCACAGACCTCAGTCAGTTTCATTTTGGGAAAGTTTATACAATTGCAGAAATTAAATTTTCAATATCGTCATAGAGAAGATCTAATAATAGCGCAATTTAGAAACATCCTCCTATTCTATCCTGTCTTATCTCTCTATATTCACCAACGTGTACAGGATGGAACTATGCAGATATTTTGTGTATACATAAAGTACGTCACCCTGTAAAACAAATAATTGCTAACTTCCAGTAATAAAATAAATCTACAACACGCATCCACTTGGAGCTAGAAGAGGGATATTTATTTATAAACGTCTTCAACTTTGACTCCTGGATATATCTTTTGGGATAAAACAATTACCATATTTATGTACTTAACCACTGTATGTCCTATGGACAGTTCGGATCTAACATAAAATACTAAAAACAAGAAAGGGAATGGTTTTCGGGAAATTTTTATTTTGTAATGCCCTAAAGTGCTCTACCCCCTATGGCTGCTGAACGCCATTAATGAAGGGAAGATTCTGTTTAAATTGTTGGCTTTAGGCTTTCCCAACAGAAGAAATTTAAGATCTGGAATTACTTCGGTATTGACGTCATTACATGAGACTGTAACAATAAACTTTTAGCACAAGCAGATATCTTTTCATCTCTCTTGACTACACTCTGTTGAATATATAAAACACAGCCAGAGTCTCTTCTGGTGCTGTAGAGTTTATTACACGTGGGTGTGGTGGAGGGGGAGGATGACTATGGTGCTGATGCTAGTAGAGCTACAAAACAATTTCTTCACTCTGTTCCCATGTTATTTAGGTGAGGCGTCGCCGAGTATTTATGTAGTTAGTAAGACGTCATCTCCAAGAAAATATAATGTGCACGCTATAAGATGAGATCGATATAGTCAAATTAAGAAACATCTGGAACTCGATGATATCAATTTGCCAGGTTCTTTCCAACAAAATACAAAACTATGAAAGCAGAGAGCTCCTGCAAAGTATAATCAAAATAGACCGAGTGGGTACAGAAGAAGATCAAAAATACAATTGCTCGCAGCATTGTAAAAAGGCTTGAAACCTTTTTTTTCTTCTTTTTTTTTTCTTTTTTTTCTTTTTTTTTTCTTTTTTTTTTGGGAAAACGGAAGGATAAGTTAGATATTTATTAACAGGGAGGAATATTAGCATCCTATAAAAAATACAATCAAATCCAACCAGATATAAGTTAGTATTCAAAATTCAGGAGATAACAGGCGGGCTGTGCTATACTGCGGCTGGTTCTTCTTAAAAGAGTTTTGTGGATTCACCAGAAAGGGCGTTTGCATTACCATTTAAATTTGAAAACTTCTTGGGAATTCCAATACGTCGTTATATAAAGAGTTCTTATAGATATTTTGCATTTCAGTCTTGAAATAGCAGAGAAACTTTGCTCTGTAATAATAGGAAAAAATACATACATGCATACACTTACACACATATATATTACAGGAACATTTGAAAGGTCTATCGATTTGAATTGAATTTTATTTGATGCAAATTCTTTTCTTGTATAAAATGTATTTCTTTTTTTTCACACCTACATATATTGAGACATAAGTAGGACTTTGGAAGACTCTATTTGACTCTGCTTTAAGTTGTCATTTCTAATGTCACAGACAATAATATTCTAGAGACAGCTACATATATCCCCATAATGACTTAATTTTTAATGTAATGGAGTCAAATTTGTGGTGTGAGGTCCATCAACGGCACTTTTGCCACATTTCCATTCAATTTCAAATAGAGACAATTTTTACTCCATTTTGCGTGTTTTCGTTTTTGCTTCAGGGTTAACTATTGCCCTTTGTAATACGTGTTCGACGAGTTTGCAGTGTCAGTGTCAGTGCCATGATTCCAGGCATGACATTTGATCAGTGTTGGGCAAAATGTAATCTGATTAATGATTAACAATTATAATTAACCATGTAATCTGTAATCAGATTACTTTGTAACAGATTACTAATGTAATCCATTTCCATAATTACATAATGTAATCGATTAACGTGTAATGTGATTACAAGTTAATCTGATTACAAATTAATCGATTACAAGTTAATCCCACTACATGTTAATCTAATTAATGTGATTACATTTAAGATATTTAAGATATTTGTATTCGAATTCTTCATAAAACTCCCTAAAACTAATTTCGTACGAGAACAATACTATTTTCTTTCAATTCATTTCATTATATTATTAATTACTTTTAAGTAATCTACAAAGTAATCTGTTACAATGTAATTAGATTACAAAATAATCTAATTATATTGTAACAGATTACACATTTGATAGATTACATATTCTCTCATAAGTAATCTGATTGATATGTAATCGAATTCAATTTAATTAGATTACTTTGTAATTTGACTAAACTGTAATGGAATTATTAATTAAATTACGCTGCAATCAGATTACGCCCAACACTGCCTTAGATCATAAAACGAAAGGATAGGCTACCTTGTATAAAATTCGTGTACGTGCGAGAAGCAATTTTTTTATGGACACGTGAGGGAAATGACAAGAGGGCTGGGTTTTTAGTTTTTGTCAGTTCGATATTTCTGACATTTCTCATTTGTCATTTCTTAGATCTTACAATTGAATTGTCATCGGGGGTCTTGTTTGATGTCAATCAAGCAAACGCAACGACAAGAAATATTATCAGCAAATAAATGGGGCACTAGGAAAACTCTTAAAAATGTAATAAGTTATAAAAGAATTATAAAATTATAAACTGAAAAAATGATACGAATCGCGGTGACAGGAAATTATAAAACTTGTTCAATATTTGATTAACTTTCAACCACTAAATTATGTGCCCGCTCAGAAAATATCGTAGTTTACGACTTCCATGACTAAACAAACACATCGATGCGATTCTACTACTTGAAGAAAAATGCTTAAGTTTTTCTTCCTCATAGCCTATCCTGTTCGTTATATGATCTAAGGGCATGACACATTTGACCCATAGTGCTAGCCCCTGAACTGATGACGGACAGCTGTAGCTATACACTAATACAATGTAATTATTGCCAATATATGTATCTCTGATTTGTCATTGAATTTTCATTTTGAAATTGTGTGCCGCATTTATTTTTACCTTACTCAAGTAGTAGCACACCCAGGATTTGGCTTGGAGAGGGGGGGAGACCACATGTGTCCCAAGTACAAAAGGAAAAGTCGGGCTCTAATGTCGCTTCTAGGGTTTCCAACCCGGATATCAAATTATCTGGATTATCCGACCCATTTTGACTATTCGGTAATCCGGATATTTTTCCTTAATTATCCGATAATCCGGATATTTTTTGACATTTTTTTTTTCAGGAAAATACTGTTTTCTTTCTAACTGTTCAGCTATTTTCAAAAGATTATACAATTACTTTCTCAAGTGGCAGTTTTATTTATTATTATATTATAATAAAACAAGTAAGAAAGCTAGAATTGGTCCAAGAGTAATTCTTATGATACCCTAGATGAATGCCCTCATGACCTCTTTAGATGGGTCAATAAGCTGCCTCTGCCCCACGAAAACTTCTCGATAATACGATGGTTGGGGGCAGGAATGAAGCATCACCGAACCTACAGATTTCGTGCAGCAGAGGCAGCATACTTAGACTGACCTGTCTAAACTGGCTCTATGTAATTTCGTATGGTCACTGATCTGTGTAAGTTTGATTTTCTAAGTGGCTTTTCGCATATAAGTATTTCTAGAACGGTTCGTCGGACAGTAGAAATTACTATAACTAGTTTCATAGCATTTCATATTCTGAAGAAGTTTTGAGTACACAAAAAACGTCTAGGACTGATTGTTTTCACAGAATACCTACATTTTTATATGGCCCAATTTAGCTCATTTATGAAATTATTTTTACTATTTTTATGAAAACGTCGCGTAGAAAATGCCAGCTCTTTACGCTGATGCCTTGTAAAGCAATGTCCAAAAATATGTAGTGAAAAATGAAAGTTTTGTATGGCAACTGCTTGAAGGAGTTACCCGATTTGTCCCATTTTCGAACTTGAATTTACTTTTTTTTTTTAAAAAGCATGTGCAAAATTTCAGTTCTCTATGCGTTCTCGAGTTATCGTGCGGACACTCAGACAGATAGATAGACGGACAGACGGACATGCAAAAATCAAAATAACTCTTAATATTATAAATGGGTGTTCAATCCATTTTGCTCTTCCATAATTATTTCTATGCGTTACAAACGGAAGGAAAAACTTAGTATACCCAATAGATTTCATCTACATAGGGTATAAAAAAACCTACTAAGCGTGATTATGTATATAAAATCGACGATAGCTCGACTTGTTGACGTAACCAATGGATAAGCCAGCAGTCAACGATGCGACATTTAACTTTTAACCATTTAAGGGCAATCAAGTTTAAAAGAATTGTTAGATGTCCTATTACCACTAGAGACTGCAGCAAAGGAATTAAATAAAAATTCAATGGATGAACGTCGAGATAAAATGCTTATGAATGTAAATCTTCTTTGAAGCAGGCAATATACCACATTCCATAAATATTTTGATTATAATTCAAAGATGCTCCCATTACATTGTTAGTCTGCAGCGATAACTGGAAGTGGCAATTTCTTCCGTTGATGAGCAGAGCAACACAAAAAAACATATTCAATGCATTTCTTACAATAAAGCCAGATTTACAGTTTCAATCGTAGCCCTGACTAAGACAAAATTTAGAACTCGTCTGAATTTTGAAATTTTCAATGCAGTAACTTTTCAAAATATTCTTTTTAAAAACAAAATAAATTTAAATCATATTATGTTTTTTTTACTATTTATTAATTATTAATGTACATAATTAAAATATTTGAAGAAAAAAAATTATAAAACACCATGAAATATTGGATTCAAGCTATTTACTTATTTTATTTTTTGCTATCCGGATATCCGGATTATCCAGATATTCTGTGTTTTCAGTATTCGATATCCGGATATTCATTAATGTCGGATAATGGGAAACACTCGCTTCCTGAGCCCATCTGAGCAGTTCAGAACTCTTTTTTTGAAAATATTGAATTTCACGTTTTTTTTTTTTGCTAAAACTCGACACTGTTTCCTTTATCATCAATACATTAATTATAATTTCATAAACAATGAAACACATTTATTTATTTATTTATTTACAATGCACGCAATTTGTGCGGTTTTTACAAAAATTTAAAACGAAACCTAAGGGCGGATGCACACATCAGTGTTTTGAACTTGAGGTTCGGCTACGGTGACAAAAATCAATTCACACAAATACATTTGAAATTATTCTGTTTCTATTCTATATACATATTCTTTGTGTTAATAGTACTCAGAGACTTGAATTACGGGCGTAGGAATCATCGGCAGAAAAAAGTGGACGCAATATGGTCGTCAGTGCACGCAATATAGAGGCGCAACGTCGCCGAAGTTATATGCGTCATGCGGCGTGTGCGCTACTAATTATTTTTGAAATTTTACATAGCTGGATGTGTTTTTGAACACAAAAATACAAATTAAACGCAATGTATAGAGATTGCGTACCTATTTCGCAGGTTACAGCATTTTAAAATTTCAAAAAAATACTGTCTTCTGGTCTTCTTTACAAATTTACATATTTTACTATTCATACTAAAATAAAGAAATATGGCTCAAGCGGAAAATGCCATCTCAAAATATATGCGAAAACAGATATCAGAGATAAGGTTTATATCCGTTATCCTTGAATATCCTGGAAGACATAATTTTAATTTTATTAATTTATTTATCCACTAAAACATATCAAAATTTCACAGGGACCGAAAATAACTGGCATTTTGAAAATTTTAAACAAAAAAAGCTGAGATAAATCATGATCGTGGAATTTAGTGGAATATGCCTAAAGATGTCTCGTGAAACCCGTTTCGATTCCTGTAAAGCTTTTGAAAACTTAACTTTTTATTAAAAACAGCTAAAAAAAACCAAGCTGGAAAGGCTTTTTATTTTATCTGGCAAAAATAAAAAGCGAGCTTGACTTTTTATTTTTTCGAGCTGGAAATAACACGTTTTGAAGCCGGAAGTATAAAAATCCAAGCTTGCTTCTTATTTTCAGAGACCGAATCAGTTATGAATTTTTACGAAAAAAGCTTAATTTACTTGTTATTCCTGGCCGTTAATAGTTTTGAAACTAGAAAAGCAAGCTCAACGGCTTGATACTTTTTTTCGGTTAAAATATAAAAATCGAGCCCAGCTTTTTATTTTTCTAGTCTAGCTGGCTTTTTATTTTTGCCAAATAAAATAAAAAGCCTTTCCAGCTTGGTTTTTTTAGCTTCAAATCATTATCGGTCAAGAATAACAAGTAAAGCTGGCTTTTTTTTGTAAAATGTCATAACTGATTCGGTCCCTGAAATTTCAACTTAAGATCTTAAAGGGATCAGGGAATCAAAACTCATAAAAGCCTCACCAATCATGCATTTGCTCAATAAAAAATTCTTAGTTTCTTGAAAATTTCATGAAAGTTAATAAATAATTATCTGAGCCGGTGATAATCAGAGTGGTGTAAGTCAAGTTTCCATAGTTTAGGGTAAGTTTATCTTTCGCATCTTGGTCCATAAAAAATTCAGCTTAACAGATATAAAGAAATCATTTCCTTATTCCAGTTCAAACAACATTTTTACTTTGTTTTTCAATCATAACAATCACTTTCAGCAAGACCTAACTTTACTTACTTCATCCTCAGTCAAGACCAGGTTTCATGAAATTCAAAGTCTTAATATCGCACAGTTTTTAAATTTTATTTCAAATATTGCTTAATAAAACATGAAAAATTTCATATACATAAGTACAATAATCAAATAAAATACACATGAGTTAGAAATAAAAAAAATGATTCCTATAAAAAAAGAAACCATCTACTAAATAAAATCAAAAAGAAAGGTGAATGACAATAATAATAAAATATAAAAAAAACCAGAAGACAGTTAGTAATAAAAATCTGTAAAATATTATTCTTCCTAAATGGCTGCAAAGATCCAATATCCTCCTGAACACTAGTAGTAACCAGGTTTTGGAAAATCCATGATTATTAGTGGGATAAACGGAAGAAAATCAATTATGTCCTGTTTCTTCAGCTCGCTTACAGGCCTTTTCCTTTGATATAATAATTCCCTAGAAATGTTTTGCAGAGCTACTGCCTACCTTTTATTCCTGCAGGTCTAATATTTAGAATCTTACAATTCGTAGACTCATGCAATGACTTCATGAAAAGAATTTTATATGGGCGGCATTATTCGTGACATAACCATTGTATTTGTCGCCACTGGATCTTTTTCCATAATTATTCTTCAGTTTTTTTCCAATTAAAAGCAGAGAAAAATCCTTATTCTAACAAAATATAAATTGATTTTGCACATATTTTTTTAAAAATGTGTGTGCCCGTTATGAAAATAATTTCTCTTTACAGATTCTCCTGGCATCTAGGGATACTTTTAAGAAGCTTTTAACTTCCTTAACTTTGGTGAGAAATTGAGCAAAAATTATCTTTATTTACCACTAGCGCCACCACTCTAGTTCGTACTAAGTCTGCTGGCGCCATCTAAGTTCGGGTGAGTTTCAATACTAAGTCCAGTGGCGCCCTCATTCGGACCAATTCCGGAAGTTTTCTTTTATTCAATCCTCAATCCATAACAATTTTGAAAAAGTTTACTCTAAAAGCTTTTCATTCATTAGATTCTCCTAGCGTTAAAATAGGTAACTAATTTAGTACGCTTGAATTTTCGTTTTTGTAGTTTACATGTCAAGCGCCGCGCAAGTAATAAAATTTAATTTTGTTAATTTTTAGAATAATTTCAGCAATTTTGTGTGTTTTTAATAGAATTACTTTCATTTATATCGTAAACAATGGCTACACCTCCTACTGCTATTAAATACTGCGAAGCAGTGCTGGATTTGCTGGTGAGTTTTTGAAAAGATGCCTATAAAAATAGTGAAATAGTGTTTCGATTCGTTAGAAAAAATGTAAAATTTAATGTTGATTTATGGATTTTATTATATTATTTGTTTATTGTGCGTTTTCACTAAATTGGTTTAGATTTTGTAAGATTTGTTTTTTTTTCGCAAGAATTTTGCGCGGAAATTTTGACATATGTGAGTATAATGGGGTACAAAAAGGATTGAAATTTTCTATAGGTGTTTAGTTTTAAATTCAAATATTTAAAAATCTTATGGGAAAATCTGTGCAAATCATTTAACGATGGATTTTTACCGTCTCCTTGGTCTACAATATAATTTTGTCAATTTTACGGTAATTTGCTTGATTATTAATTATAAAATTGTCCGAATAACCCATATCGGTTGTTGTACGGTTTTCAAGAATTTAAATTTTGTTCTAATATGAAAAGCTCTATGCGATTCAAATTCAAATTGTATTTATTTATGAAACCCCTGTTTAAAGCAACGTACAACTTTGTGCCCTACGATTATTATTATTATTATTTGATATAGCTGGAAGAATGGTGACCGGTCTCCATTTAGAAGTGTTCAATGGAGACGCGCTGTTTAAGAAATTGGCGTGATCAGTTTCATCTGTCTAGGAAGTCGGAGCTGATTAAAAGAATAAACTTTGAATTGAATTGAATTGAATTATTGATGAGATGAGAAATTGCTGGCAAGATAGGCAGTATTATTTTGTAAAATTTTATGGGAGCATCTTTGTACCCAACAGCATTAGATTTGATGAGACTCTCTAGAGAGTTTGGAAAATTTCAACACCGGTCGTATTTAAATTCGGTTCTCCATTGGCAAGTTCAGATGATCTTCTATTGTTACATTGACTGTCACGGTCACCTAGCCATACTCAACCTGTATAGCCTTTAAATTAGATCTCCTAACTTATTTATGGGATTGCAAACCTTCCAACCTTTTCATTTCTTACAGTAATTGTTTCAAGATAGATATGTAATTCAAGCAAAATGTTTATTATATTGCTGACAGGTATTTCATAGCAATTGAACGAACAAAATGAGGATTCCACAACCTAACTTTGTCTATTACTCCCATTGCCCGTTGATGTAAATGTTTTTTTTTTAAAGAAATTATGGCATGTTTGAATTTAGGTTACTAAATCCTTTGGAGTACGCTGATTCCTAGTCTCTGATCTTATGTTGAAGACTCTCTTTGACGTTAACCTTGGTAATTGAAGCAAGCTGAGCTCAGATCAATGATTACTACTCCTTTTCCTCTATTTGATAATTGTTATTGCAATTTTTAGAAGTTTAATAATCCATTCATAACGAAAGTCTTGTTACACCTATCTTGGAGTATGCCAGTCTGGTTTTGGTCTCATTTCTATGCGACCTCACTTAAGTTGTTTGGGATACAGATGGCATTAGATTTCTATCTCTTCTTGATGTTGTTAAGTGTCTTCAATCAGCAGCTATTTTCTCTGCCGTTATGCTGTTACAATTTCGTAGACTACATATTATATACACACGTCATACATACATACATAGCCTAAAATAATTAATTAATTAATTAAACTCAATTTCTTTAATTTCAGAAAGAAAGACAAAATTTAGAAATAAGTGGCAACGATAAATGTCTTCAAAATCTAACAGAAATCTTAAACAGCAATACGACGTTACAGATGGAAAATTTGGTGCTCCGTAATGAAAGTAAAGAAATGTTTTTTAAATGAAAATAGAAAATATTTATCAATAATTTCATCCGTACTAGCCATACAAGATTTGGAAAGGATCAAATTTCTTAACGATGAACTCGATACGAGTCACAATGCTGTCGAATCTGAAGAGAACACACAGAAAAACTTTACTGATAAATTATTAGAAGACGAAGAACGTGTGACAGCGTTTATTCAAGAAGAACTAGAAGAGTTTCACGAAAATTTTAATTTTCTTAACAAGGTAAGATTGTCTAGGTTCTGTTTAGTTCTGCACAGTTTATTTTATCAAACCTAATTTGTTTGTTTTTTTTAGGATATAGATGCTCTGCTAGATGAAGAAACGGAATTAGATGAACAGATCACTAAAGACAATAATCCTGAAATATTTGCAGATCTTGAAAAGGAAAACAAATTAAAATGTGACAAATATAAGGTTGCGAAAGAAGAAAATGATTTGTTTAACAAATTGATTAGAGAACAAGAGTAAGTTTTTTTTAATCATTCAAAGTGCATTGTTTAATTTTAACGAATTTCAAAGCAGCATTGATTGCCCTAAATCACTCTAATCTTACATATTAAACTTGTATGTCTGTCATTGAAACTGTAGTGTAGACCTGCTGAGAACATTTCTTTTGTGTCTGATTATCAGATCGGTTATGTCATCACATCATCATAATGTAATGCTAATTGCCAAGTTTTCCTAAAGATTCTACAATACCGAGATTTCCATTGGTTACGCTTTCCTGCAGAAGTGCTACACTTTTCTTGCAGTTGTACATTAAAATCGTTTCATTGCTAGAAAATGTGTCAAAATTACCCTGAAAAATCGGCGGAGGTAAACTGAAAAACACACACATCTGTATGAGAAATCTCATGGAGCATCACATATCCACCTTCTATTATTACTCCATCAAATTTATCCACAATCACGCCAAAATCTTCCAAATTATAATTTTTTATCATTTTTACGTTATTCGTGGTGTTATTTTCCTCAGAAAATGTCAATCTCAAAAATTACATGGATATGAGCTACTACCGCATTCTTATCGCTTTAAAAGTTGCTCCATTTATTGACGTACACTTTTCTTGAAATATCAATGGAAGTCTGTGAAAAGTAAATTTATAAAACTTTATACTCTAATCGATTTCAAGTTAACTCGTCGACTTGATTCAACATCATGGTCTGGGACCCTACAATGGAGAGGGAAGTAATCCAAATTAATAAAAAAGAAAAAACGGGGAAAGGATCATAAAGTTGTCTTTATTAATTTAAAAGTAATTTGGTTTTGGAGAAAATACTGGGTCTGTATTTCAAGCTTTTCATTAACTTTTCTGTGCAAAGTAGTTCTAAAATGATGTTCAGAAATTTTATGTTTATGATGATTTCGCTTGTATATCCACATTCCATCCTGTCCTCACTTATCCACCAATATTTTATTGACCTCCCACTAGCGTAACTTTGGAAGGAAAGTGAGTAAATGTGACTGGACGTTAAGTCCTGACTATCAGGCAGAGCTGATATCCGTGGTAGCGCTGATATGCAGGGCAACACGCTAGCATCTCGGAATATGTGCGGAGAGCAAAGTTAACTGAATGACAAGTCAAGACACAGAAGAGTTTTCCGATTGTTTTACAATTAAAATTCACACGGCAAGAAAAAAAAGAAAGAAGAAAAAAAAATAAAACTCTCTCTAAAACTTTTACGAATAAAGATAAAAAATGTGAAAGCTCAAATTGCATGCAACGAAATAGAATGGCAAATAATTCATTTTCGTAAATAAATGAGAAGTGGCCGAGTTTTCAGGTTTTACTCTCATGAAATGATCCCGCGCTTTTGTAAAAACCGATTTTTGCTGAAATATTGTGAGAATTATCCAATGTTTTTTGTAGCAAAACCAATGTTTGTTAGTGTAATTCCTATGATGTTTGAACAGCACGTGCTTCTGTTTACATTCTCCTTATTAGGTTATCTTTGGCGGAGAATGTGAGGTGGACTCACTCAAAGAAACCTGACGGCGTCCCGCACTATTAACAAAAGAAATCGCGCCTTACCAAAAACGAACGAGAAGAAACACACATCTAGTCCTGAAGGGAACTTTCACACCATTTACCTGAAGATGTTATCGAGGATCAAATCGTAATATCCTCTGTGCCTTTCCCCGGCCTTCCTGTGACGCCGCCGACAAGTATTTACGATGTCCCTAGAGAGCCTGTTAAGAGATGGAGGAGTAAACCTATGCGATCATTGCGTTAAGTGAAAGAGGACTCCGGGAGGGCGAAAGAAGAAATAAAAGATATCGCCGAGTCATTACTTTATAGACACTTTTCTAACATTAGTGCGGGTACAATAATTAAGAGGAATTTTCAACTCGCATTGATTATTTTCTTTCAAAATTCCTTTTTAGTTGACAGCGCTAACTTCAAATAAACTCTTTTTAAGTATAATTATTAATACTTTTTTCAATATCCAGACCTACTCTCCATAAATAAACGGCTATATAGCAGGTAGGTATATATGTAAACAGTGTTTAATATATACATACTCTCTCACTTTGTCGCAACCTTAAAAATGTGCGAGCTTTATCACATAAAACCTTGGAAGGCAACACAACTTGCGACTAATTATATGGAAGGATAACAATCAAAATATAAATTTAACTTCTACCACAGCATAGCGTAAGTAGACGTAATGACGTATTAAATTCTAGTTATGAAATATGTATATAAAATAGTGTATGGTCCACAATCTATTACGCGTACAAATTAATGATCTCAAAATCCTGTATTAAATAACATGCTAATAATGAAATATATATATGCAAAATACGTATGCTCCCTATGCGTCCCCCGCATGGTGGCCAAAAACTAATCAAAAGAAAACCGAGGCTCTGCTTCAATAAACCCAGCGGCAAAGAATAACTAAATAAAAGAAAGGACACAGAAGAGTGTTCCGATTGTTTTCCATTTAAATGTACACGGCGAGAAAAAGAAGGAAGGAAGAGAAAAAAATAAAAATAAAACCACACTCTTTGAACTTTTTACGAATAAGACAAAAAATGTGAATGCGAAGATTACATGCAACGAAATGGAATGGCAAATGATTTATTTTCGTAAATAAGAGAGAATGGGCGGAGTTTTCTGATTTTACGCTCATAAAATGCTCCCGCTCTTTTATGAAAACACGAATTTCAGGAATTGTCCCAATGTTGTTCGCAGAATTCCAATGTTTGTTAGCGTAATCCTATGATATGTGAACAGCACTTTTTCTGTTTTCATTTGTTTTGCTCAATTGGGGGAATCTCATGCTGGATTCGGGGAATTTTATTTGACTGAAATTTCACACCTCCTTTTAGTGCGTTGTTTATTGCGAAATTTATCTTTTTCTTGCCAAATGGAGGTAGGGTTACCCAATGTACATTATTATGAATAGTTTGATATAGTTTTGAAGGTATTCAAGAAGATTTTATCATTCGGGTAATCCTACGTTTTCTCAATTTTTGTTTTTAACTCGTTGTCTCAGTCGCACTACAATAATGCATAGCCAAGTTCTTTTCCCCCATTCATGCAAAAGACAAAAGTATATGAGATTACCTCTTTCGGTCTAAAAAACACGGAAAATTTCCTAATTTGTTCGCCTCCGTCTCTACTTATCTTTATTTATACTTTGCCAGCGGCTTGCCTGTCTAGGAATAACTTTTGCCATAACGACTTGTCCTGCAGCAGCCATGGAAGCCTTATTAAACCTTCCACCCCTGTATTTGTGGGTGAAAAATGAAGCGATCTCCAGTGCTATCAGATTGCAAAAGGAGAAACAGTTGATCTGGTTAGTCATTTAAGTATTTTAAAACAGATATGATTCGAGCAAATGACAATATCTGATATAATCAGACCCATGGTGGATTTTGCAAGACCATTCGATGTGGTTTTGGGAGACCGACAACAATGGCGTTCCACTAAACCATCCTTCCAACAAGGATCGATGGTATGTTATGCCGATGGTTTCAAAACGGCCAGTGGAGTCGGACTGGGTGTATACGGCCCCAGACGCCGTATATCAAGGAGAAACAAAGTTATCCTTTTGTGGGTGCCTGGACATGAGGGCCATAAAGGCAATGAAATTGCTGACGGCCTAACCAAAAGAGGAGCGGAAACCCCCTTTATCGGGCCAGAGCTATTTTGTGGGAGAATAATCAAAAATTCATTTATTGGGTAAGGCTACAGGGACTTCGTCAAGCAAAAAGTTTATCGACACCTCAGACGGAAAAATAAAAGAACTCCTACTTAGGAGAACAGAGCTCAAAATAATTACAGAGCTCTTCTCAGGCCATTGCTCATAGAGGTATCATCTATACAAAATGGGCCTGGCTACGAGTTCATCTTGCCGCCTCTGTCAGGATGCTCACAAAACCTCGGAGCACTTGCTCTGCATCTTCGAAGCATTGGTCAGGTGCAGATTGCTCCACCTCGTACATGCTTTTCCCCCACCAAACTACGTGCGGAGCCTAAGTTCCAGAATGGTTTTAGCTTCATTAACAGTCTATACCTAGAAACGGGGCCTCACAATATATCTTTCAGGTTGCAGTGAATGCGGGGCTAACGCCTGAATACCCCTCTACAAATCTAAATCTACGTATGCTCTATCTTAATCAGCTTTCATGTATATAATTTTAATGATCGGCTTTATGTATTAAGTAACATTTCTAGTAACGAAAGATGTGTATGCAACATACGTAAGGTCTGACTTGGAACACTACAAAGATAAGTGCTAGTTGCTTGCTGCAAGTTGACGAATTTATCTTGATGACGCTCCCGTGAATTATGACGGATCTTCGTTTTTAGCTTTTGCAGGTTAATTGTATCCATTTACCTCACTGGGACACGATTTCAGCAACTGTAGAAAGATTTCTGCAGGATTTTATTGATTGTTCTCGCTAGAACACTTTTTCAGCAAATATTAAGAAACAATTTTTGTGCAGCTTTCTCTTAAAAGTGCCGTGATTTTATCCTTACTATATTTGTTTTTATAAAAACTTCCATCCTAGTTGCTGCCACAAATTTTCGATTTTTTTGTTTTCGACTATCCTTAAAACTTATCACTCCGACAGTCAGCAAAGTAAGAGAGATCTTCTCAGCTGTGTGAAAACTTAAAGCTGCTACCATAACAATCTAAATCTTACGCAGGCTGTTTTAAGTGATAAATCACACTTAGCATAAATAACACATCAAAAAATATTTGCAAAGCATTTAGCATCGCATAATTAAGTTAAAATGGAAAACGTTTTAGGCAAAATGTTTACTTTTTTCCGTTTCTTTTAGAAAACGAAATAATATGTGTGAGAAGATGATTGAAGATAAGCTGAGAGAAATTAAAATTATAAAGAACATGGATATTCAAGATGATGAAATCGATAAGCTAAAAAAACACCGAGATGCAATACTACAACAAATACAAGAGCGAGAATTGGATGAAGCATCAACGAAAGGAAGAGACCTCTTAAATTTTAATTAAGAAAATAATATATAACATCATTCTTAAATCTAAAATAATCTTAAGGTGATGTATAATTCAAAACTTAATTCATTCAGACAAAAAACAAATAAAATACGTATGTACATTTTAGTGAATTCAGATTAAAAAGTGATATATGTATATGAAAGTTCATTGCACATTACTGACTACAGAATTAAGAATTTTTCAGAGAATTAAAAGACAAGTACCGAGGTACTGTCCATTTGTTGGCTTAAAGCCGAAAGTAAAATTTTCATGAAGAAATTTTGAGAATATACTGTGTGTTTCTATCAGCAGTACAAGGCGATCTCATCAGGATAGCAATGAAACCCTGATCGGGGCTGCTCTCTACACTACAGTGAAGTCTGATGGTGGAATATATAAAAAATATTTTCAAAATCTAAATATGAATCACTATAAGGAAAATGGATTTTCTTCACAATTAAAATGATTAACTGTATCCATAGAACTGTGATTGAGCTTTTTACTCTTTCAAAACCCATAAGAGTCTATGCATCGAATTTCTAAAAGTGTATTAGGTGGGAAATATATTTATTTATTTATTATTACTGTCTACAGAGGAATCTATCTTACAGACTAGGTAGAACAAAATTTAAATCTTATTGACAATTCAGATTAAAAAAGGTACAAAGAATAATTATAACGCATGAATTAAACTTAAAAGTTCCTTTAGTTTTGATTTAGAAATAACCCTATTGTTATTCAGATCTAAGGACTCGTAGTACTGGTTGAATTTAATCATTGACCTGGTAAACGGCTCTCTAAAGCCATAATTGATTCTATGTTGTGGGATATAAAGCAGATGCCGAGAACGGATATTTCTTTCCCGTGCATATACATTAATCAAATACAGCAAATCCATGCAATCCACCTCATTGCACAAAAGTTCCCTAATGAATCAAATTTCAGGTATTTCTCTTCTTGCTTGGAGAGATTCGAGACTCATAAATAAGCATCTAGCTTGATAATGCGGACAAAGTCCTTGCCAACGGATTTTGTGAACTTTCTTTGAATAGACTCCCACCTGCAGTCATAAGATTGCATGGAATTCCAGACTGGGGATGCATATTCTAACACAGAACGCACCAAAGCAATATCTGAGGCTATCTAAATCCTGAGCGATTTCTTCTAAATTATGTTGTTGTTATTATTAAAATCTTTATATTCTTTTGACCTAAACATCCAAAATATCACTTTTTCGTATTTTTTCTATGAGAAGTAGGCTCTTTTCTTTTGACCACAATGATGTGATTTTTAATTTAAGCAATCAAGCGCAAAATCCACATGTACAAAAAGTATGAGCATTTGTGTAAGGCACAACAAAATGTATGAGCAGTTGTATCGCAATTGTCAGAATTTACTTGTGCCTCCTCATACAAATCCCGATACAAGTATCTATATGTAAACTAAACTTTTACTAAGTGCTTATACAAGCATTCCGGTAACATTTTCTTTTTAATTTTAAAACAAAAAACTATTGAGTTTACACACAACCTTTGCTTCACATTTAACCAGCTTAGAATTTCCAAATTATCTTTCACAAGGGTGCACAAATTACAAATAGACCGCATGGATTTCTTCTTCAGCCTGCCCTTTATCTCCTCAGATGTCGTATGGAAAAACAAGCCCTTATTGCACTGCTTGTATTTAACATGTTCCTGACTCTTCTCAAAAATCCTTTTTTTTTTTTTTTTTTTTGCAGTTTTGTTTTACATATGTAATTCGCAAGATCTCTGAGTTTTAGAGATATTCAATGCAATTTACGCATTCAATTACTATACCATCTATCATCTCCTTATAGGAATATTACTTTGGTATTGAATGTCATATACTTTGTTTTGGTCGCATTTACTGTCAATTTATTACCTTTTATCCATCCCTTCAGTAAAACCAGGTGTTCGTTCATTTCATGTACCATTTTGTCAATATCCCTTCCACTAATATATTTAAGAGTATCAGCTGCGAATAAAGCAATTATGCACGATTTCATAAAGAACAAGGTTACTTCTAAAACAGACCCCTGAAGCACACCCATTGGAACATTCAAAGATTCTGATAACAGGCCATTTATCTTTGCTCTTTTGAGTCCATGCGGACAAATATGAATGAAACCAATTCAATTCCACATCTCTAATCCCATATATTCATAGCTTTAACAATGCTTTTTGGTGAAGTGTTTCAAATGCACATTTTAAATCTAAAAACACAGCTATCATAGTATTTCCATTGTCCATCTCGCTTATCCATTCAAATATAAGCCAATTTAAAGACGTTTCACATGAGTGTTTATTTCTGAACTACGACTCTCCGCCATAATCAATTTCTTTCTTTCATATTTTCGTCTTATTTAATAGTATTATCTACTTTCGCTACTGATACTATAATCGATCCCATCGAGGTAGTAAGAAATAGATCAATTTCAATTGACAAATTAAATATTTTCATTAACACTGCACCCAAAATTTCGATTGAATCATAGATTATATCCGATGTGAGACCACTGGGAGCTTTCTGTTTTTCTTCATCTTCAAAGCTACTGACAGGCGTAGTATTATTTATTACATTTTAAATTTGTGTGGTACTCGTAAACAGTTAATTGTGCACTGCATCTTAGGAATAGATCTGTTAATCTCCTTAATAATTTCTACAATAAGTAAGGAATCGTCAATGTACTCTTGACCAAATTGCATTGCTGCTTTCTCATCCGACTTAGTCCCAAGATTAGCCTTTTAATAGTTTTCCACAGAGTTTTCTGATCTCCTATATTAGACTCAACTTAATTCTCAACCAATTTTGTTTTTTTGTTTATTAACTTCCTTCTTAAAACCATTCTTCAACACTGTCTCTTTCCCACTGTACTGCATCACCGCTGTAGACTGGTATTATGTATGCTTCTGTTTTTTGTCTTGTTTAAATTTATATTTTCTCTTATTGTTTTATTCATTTGTTCTAATGCAAATTTTAACTTGCGGTCAAATAACGTTTAACAATTCCTCAAATTTTTCACTAGTATATTTTACAAAACTTCGTGTTTTCTTCAAAATTTTCTTTGCTATTAACGTCCACAACTATTCTTAAGGTCACTTTTTGGCCAACTGTTTTTCACGTATCTTCATTCGTGCATATTCATTACTATTTGCTCTATCTGATATATTTGTGGTTCTACGATTCGCGGAGAAGTTTTGAACGTGAAACTAAAAGGCAAATCGTCTTTTTCTGTTACGATCTTCCCATCCATCACTTTTACTTTGAGTCCTCCATTTGTTCAAAATGTTCTTCGTCATCATCTTCACTATTCTCTGCGTGACTGTCATTTCTTAGTACATTCCTTTTCTTACAAAGAACTATGTAATCGTGACTACTGTCACTTTCATTATGTACTTGAAATTCCAATTATCATCACTACTCTCATTATCTTGAAAATCATTCCAAAACCCCTCCATTTTTGGGAATTTCACTGTTTTTTTCTTAAATTTTGAACACAAATTTTATGATAAATCTTTTTGATCGTAAAATAACGTGTGCGACATGCAGGCGGCTAACTTTTTACTGTTCCGAATGGTTCTCGAGAGCTAATAATACGAAATTGATTGTCCAGAAACCTCTCCTCTTCGAAGAGACATCATGCCACCAACCTGGCGGCATCGATTTCTACAATGACCTACAATGACTTGCGAATGTTGCCCTTGTGGCCGCATCGAGCGCAATAGATTAACACGTTACTATAATTTTCTAAGTGCTGATCACTCCGATCCAAAAAATACAATAGTAATTCCCTAATCGAGTAGCTCGGAGTTCTGAACACAACAACTCAATTACCCATTTTTGTCTATCTAGCCACACATAGGTCTTTATAATCAATACAAAACTGGCAATTTTGCTCACCTTTACCACTTTATATACAAGCCTTCTTTTGATCTTTTAATACACGTACACGACCGGTATGTCTTGAGTTCGATAAATAAATTATATTATTTTACCCAGCAAACATTTGGACGACAGATCCTCCAGACGAAAAGTTAGCAATCTCTTCCGTACGAGAAATTTATCGTAGTTTTGTTGTATTTTTATTGCTTCAGAAATATTGCAAGGATGATAAAAATTCGCGGTGTCGAAGTCGATATCATTTTGTTGCGAGTATATCAGAAAGATGATAAGTATATACCTGTTAAATCCTCCTTCACATAAAGCCGCAATAAATATATCTTCTTATTTACCTCAAGACAATAAATTTGCAATAACATAGCGTCACTTGAAAATGGGTTGCCAATCGCCAGAAATTCCAACTTACAATTATGGCCCATTTTATTCAATGTCGTCTGTTCAACATAAGTTCTTTTAATTGGTGCGTATATAGGAAGGATATTCTAAACCACCCTCATGCAACCAGTATTTGGAGTCCTTTATACCTGAATTTCAAGATGCCGAGAAGAACGGACGCAGTTTTGAAAAGAATATGAAGTTTGCGAGTAATAAGATTATGAAATCAATAAGAATGCGAAATCGCGGGTGAGATAAGATAGCGAATTTATAAACTATCGCGAAGAAGTATCTATTTTGTACTATGAACGCGTCACAAAATTATTCTCACCGCGATTCCTATTCTTATTACTCACAAGAATCTAATTCTTATTTGCTTGCCGTCACTCCAAAATCTCTCCTGGCCCTATTTCATAAAACATTAGTCTAATACTAATTATTTCCAAGTTATTAGCTCTAATAAATTATGGACTAACATTATAGTGTTCATAAAAATCTCCTCCAATACTTAATAATTCCCTTGCTATTGTCATGGGAATTATTATTGCAACTTGAAATTATTAGTGTAGATTTTCTGGCTAATAACTATCAATCTACGGCTGCGATTATAATTATTAGTTACTATCCCGCTGACAATTATTTGTTTTCAAATATGTACAGCAAAACTGTGAACAGAAAATTAAACATTTGCATTAATTTTTTACCGGTTTTGAATTCAAATTCTGCAGTTTTGAATTGTTAAGTGATAAGGCTCAAAGATGAAAATGTTTTGACTTAATTTTCATACAAAAATCTCTTGTCTAATTCGATTGAAAACCTGTTCAAAAGAAATGAAACTTGATGGTGTTGTTATTTCGTCGTCTGTAGCTTCCTCTTCATTTGAGTGTTTGCTAACTGTCGAAGTTTGAAAGATCATTTGTGCATCACTTAAATGATTAAAGCAAGAAACGTAATATTTAAAATGTCCATGCTATTTTCAAACATTGTGTACGTTTATTTAGCTTATTGAAAATATGCACAGCAGGATCTCATCTAGATCATTATATTTAAGGGTAATCAACAATTCTTTAAGCGGGTACCAGGAATCGCTAAAAGTATTAACCGTGGTTGTCGGCGCCTAAAATTTTCCATTTTTCTATATAGTCTACTATTCATTCCATTTAGCACTGCAATAATAAATTTGTAGGTCAGGTCCACAAATTAACATACAGTTAACGGAAGGATTTCCGTGTCGAACAATAAAACGGTATCCTTGGTGCATCAATATCAGTGAGGGTGCCATCAGTGCAGCCAATAACGCTAGGCATGTGCTAAAATAAATAAAATTTTCTAACAACATCGTTGATAGCGTTCGGCCATTTTACTACTAGTGGAAAAACTTTGTCGTTAATCACACTAACGCTTTTGAGATACCGTGCATATCTGGTATTCCATGGTACTAATCAGTGAAGAACTGTTAGTCGCCTCTGCTTTGATGATAGAGCACAGTTTCGATTTGTTGGAATTTGAAAATAGGGTCCAATTCGTCACAACTACTTTCACTACCAACACGACATTTTTCATTAAATTCGTAGCTTGTAATTAGTCCATAAATTAATCCTCTACGTCGACATATCCCCACAAGCCCATCATCCTCAAACTCGTCGAACATTTTCAAACTATTGAAAATAAATAAAAACAAGTGAAAAAGCTAGAATTGGTCTAAGACCAATTCTTATGATACCCTAGATGAATGCACGTATGAAATTTCGTATGGTCACCCATTTGAGCAATTTTGATTTTTTGCGTTGGTTTCTCGCATATATGTCTAGAACGGCTCGTCCGACAGAAAAAAATGATTATAACCAGTTTTATAGGATTTCTTATTCTAAAGAAGTTTTTAGTACAATAAAAATTTCTAGGACTGATCGTTTTCAAAGTATATCTAAAAAACCAAAATTATTATATGGCAACACCAAGAAGGGGTTGCCCGATTTAGCCCATTTTTGAAATTTTATTTGCTATTAGTATGAAAACACAGTGTATTAAATTTCAGCTTTCTATGTCGACGTGCTCTCAGGTAGTGTCCAAATATATCGTGGAAAACGAAATTTTTGTATGGCAACCCCACGAAGGAGTTGCCCGATTTGTATCATTTTCGAACTTAATTTTACTTTTTTTTTTAATGTCCGTGTACACAATTTCAGCTCTCTAAGTATACGCGTTCTCGAGTTATCGTGCGCACAGACGGACGGACGGACATGCAAAAATCAAAATAACTTTTAATATTATGCGTGGGTGTCCAATTCCTTTTGCTCTACCATTATTATTTCGAGGTGTTACAAACGGAATGACAAACTTAGTATACCCCTATAGATTTCATCTAGGGTATAATTATTGCAAAAATGTCAGTTAATTTTTAATCCTTCGCGAATGAGCAACTTTGTCTGACTAAACACAGTTTTCTTATTAGCCTCCTTTTACCCACGTAATTTGATTAATAAAAAAAAATTTATTTGTTATTAGTGCAGCGCTAATAATTATTAGTAAAAGAGCAGAATCTTCGTGCATAATTTCCCACTAACGGTGGAGTCATAACTTATTACTGTACGAAGAATATTTATGAAACTCAATGGACTAATAATTTGAAAAATATTGGTAAATTTTGCTAATAATTATTAAACTATTAGTTTTATGAAATAGGCCCCTGGAGTATCGCATATGAGGACCATTTTCTACTGAAAATGGTATTTTCCTCAATAGGAAGGAATACGATATCGTTGAAGATGGAGATATCTTCAAAAGCGAAACATGTTCCATATTCCGGAAGATAAATATTGTTTGCTGGATAACCACTTGCTTTAACTATTAAATTCACGAGATTTCTCAGGAACTATTTGCCAGATTCAGGTCAAAACGTTACACATCCATTTTCGAAAAATTTTCAGGAAATGGATAAATATGTTATGATTAACGTACGTTTTGATGTGAATGCTCAACTTTTTCAGGGATAACTAAGGATTTGTTGCAATGTAGTGCAACTTAGGATCACATTTATATCAATTTTAGCAGCTATGACACGATCCAATTGATAACACTTTTTTTTTTTTTTTTAAATGTAAATGTTGCTTTTAGGGTGGACTTTCTCATATGAAGTAAATGATTCATCAATTCATCTCTATGCTGTTGACGTCTGAATTTATCTCTGCAAGTAAATTAAGTAAATTATAAACATTTGAAAAAATAATTGTATTGAAACTATTCATACTCCCGGCACCTAGCAACTTAACAATTACGAATCCACGATAATTCCACATATCTAGCAATTTATAGTAATAAAATTTAGAAAAAATACCTCTCATCCACATTTACGTTGAATGTAGATTTGGCCAAAGATCTGGGTGTAACTAAGATTGCACACATTAATTTGTTTGTCCATATTTATTTGTTAAAAATTGCTTAATCACTGCATACTGCACTACACCTTTTGAAATTTAGACCGTAATACACATGAAAACATCGGACTAAACTGCGATGCTGTGCAGTTTTTTGGCCAGGACAGCTCTGGTAAATATTCTATGACTAAAAATTCACAGATAATATGTATATGATTAGCAGTAAAAAGACGTATGTAATACAATTTCTTTTGTCGGTTTCATCGCTGAATAATTTTAATTTTCTATTCTTTCCTGCTAAAGCTTGCATTAGATCGAAGAGAGTATTCCTAACTTAATATAGTTAACTCATATATAATCGTAAATACCGCTCCAATCAATCTACTATTGACTCAGACTGACATAGTTTTTAATTTTATTCATGGATAATTAATCTGCTTGGTGGTTTTCTAAGCGTTAGCGTAACACTTTTATATAACCCCATCTACATAAGCGCTTAAGTGTATAAGTAATCAATAAAAGTCATCACATTGAACCCTGTGGTACACCATATAGAAACAGTGATTTGAGCGGTTAGGGGGAAAGTGAACATATCACTGTTTCTATTTGGTATACCACAGGGATCAATTCAACTCCTTTCATTGATTACGTTGCTATAATGCGTATATATAAATGAAGCGTGACGGACAGGGATTTTATGTTACCCATTACCGCCATGCTTTAATAAACTGTCTACATTCTACATAATATATAATGCCGCAATACATCAGAAGTCCTTTCATTTTTTGTATGCAAAAGAATCAGTCACGTGAAATAAATTAATCCGTTTAAGAGTTAGAAGAAGGCAGAATTAATCAAATAACAAATCACTTCTAATCAGATTTAGAAAATCTGTTTTTATGTGTTTAATAAAAAAAAAAAAAAACGAAGAGACAACAAAAACGTAAAATCAGGAATTTATCAATAACGAAAAGCCACAGTCTACAGCAATACTTACCCAATTTGTAAAATCCGCTTCTATAGCCACAATTTATTGTTTAGGTCAAGTAAGTAGCTTTCTACTGGACGACATCCGATTATATGTGCGTCCTTGTAGCTTTCATGTGAACAAGTTACTAATGGTGTTGTATACCTATCAATATACATATACCTACCAACCGTACCTATTATATGACTTGTGCCTTCCTATAGTAGAAGGTGCAAAATAAATCCAATATCTAGTCTCCGTCAATTTTAAATCGTTTTTCTTTATGACACTCCCTTTGGAATTTGTGTGCAACTAAAATGATTAAAGGATTAATACTACTTTCTTAATCAGTTGGCTTTGAGGTAATCTGTTCAGCAATGGCAACGGAATCAAATGATATAAAAGCGACTGAGACTTTCATCGGAATGGCATTTTTCCTTCAGTGAAGGGTGACTCCTGCTCGTTGTAATGTTTTGAATTGAATTCAGAGTGAATTTAACACGGATTCTATATAGTTAATAGTGGAAATCTTTGCAAAATGTATATTAATAGTGATTTCGATAATTACACGAATACCGAAAGGTATATACGACCAGCTGCATTTGAGAAGTTGACCGGGTGAATAGCAATTTCAGAGATTGATTGATTGTACAAATTTTGACTGAGTTTGGTTTCTTTTTTTTTAAGCGAGGAAATACGTATTCTTGGATGGAATTTACCAATGGAAGCAATGCATTTGGTACATCCACATTGGCGAGGATATCCAGCTCCAGCATTCCATTTTCATCTGTTACTTTTTTTAATATATTTTATTTTGATGGTATCCTCGGCTCTTGGAAATGGAATGGTTATTTGGATTTTTTCAACGTAAGTAGTCTTTATATTATTATGAATCAGTGATTTTAGGGACATATATTCGAAAGATAACTAGCTACTGGGCGCCTAAAACTTAAATCTATTACTCGGGTGAATTCTATATAAAATCATAGTGTTGATTGATTTCATGCGTGTATTGTGTTCTGAAACTTGAAAGGATCATTATGTGTTCCGTGGGCCTAATGCATGTATATATATCTAATTTAGTATTTTATGAATGTGATTTGATCAAAAGTGTATTAATTCAAAATTAATAGATATGAAAATTGCGACGAAAATTGAAACGATGTAATAAATTTACATTTGTCACTCGCCAATTCGAGTCAATCAATTCAAATTCAGTAATAAATGCCTCAGAGGGCATTGTATCAGGGAATATGCTACAAAATTCAGTGCTCATCTTACAGGAATATTTTTGATATAACTTCCCCTCCTTATGCCTAGTACTGAAGTCCGGGCTAAACTAAATTTTCATATAAAATTGAGCTATTGGTGAAAATTTACCCTGTCGAGACCAGTACTAAGGTCAACACGCTTAATTTTGCTTGTTGTTCTTGATTAGAGGTGGCACCACCAGTACGTTTCATCGCCTCCGACCAATTTAGCTTGAATTTATCGACCAGGGCCGTTTATTAGCACACTAAGAACGGTCTGGTAATGGATATTAGCTCATAGAAAATTGTCTAGTATCTTTTCCAAGTGCTACTAATGTATTAACACTCTACTCGATAGTTCGCCCAAAAACTAGAATGACAAAACCAGAAGCTTAATGTGGTTGCTTATCCTCAAACAAACGAGCCGAGTTAAAATACTTCTAATGATAACTATTTTGTTTTTAGACTAAACAACTTATTTCTTGTCTTATTAAGTTGCTCTGTCGTTTTTCAGATCTAAATCGTTAAGGACACCATCAAATGTTTTTGTTGTAAATATGGCAGTTTTCGACTTCATAATGTTACTAGAAATTCCAATGTTCTTAGTAAATTCATGCGCCGAGCGTATAGTTGGTGATGAATTGGGCTGTAACATTTATGCTGCATTAGGAAGTGTATCAGGTATTGGTGGAGCTATATCAAATGCGGTCATTGCCTTCGATAGATTCAAGTAAGTAAGAATGACATTACCCGAAACAAAATCCATTTCCTATCAATAGAACGTAGTTGAATTAGTGGAGCTAAATTTATGGAATCACGAGAATGGCAACTAATAAAATATGTACATTAGATTGTTTTTGTGTTTTTGAGTTCTCTGCTTATATAGTTGTGGTAATATAGCTACTGATCCCACGGCAGCTAATTCCTACAGAGTAATAACAAAACAATCATTTGAATTTCAGAACAATTTCAAGTCCACTCGATGGCAGGCTTAATTTTGTTCAGGCTGGAATACTTGTATTCTTAACATGGATGTGGACGATGCCATTTACAGTGTTTCCATATTTTAAGATTTGGGGAAAATACGCTGCAGGTTAGTTTTGAATTGAGGATCATTGGTAAATTATATATTGAACAATAATTTTTTCACAGAGGGATACCTTACGACATGCTCCTTCGATTACTTAACAGACGATCACGATACTAAAGTTTTCGTGGGTAGCATATTTGCTTGGGTTTATGCTATTCCCATGTGTTTGATTTGCTTTTTCTACTTTCGTCTATTTCTACATGTAAGACTATTATTAATGTTTGGTTTTTACCATTCCTTTTTTTTTATTTATCTATTTATGTGATTCCAAAAGGTTCGGGCACATGAGGCCATGCTTCGAGAGCAAGCAAAGAAAATGAACGTGAAATCTCTTTCAGCCAATCAAACTAACAGTACAAGTGTTGAATTGAGAATAGCGAAGGCAGCTTTTACAATATTTTTCCTGTTTGTTTGCGCATGGACCCCGTATGCGTTAGTCACATTGATTGGAGCTTTTGGAAATAAGTAATACATTTTAGTTTTGTTTAAAATTGTATAATTTTGCTTTTATTATTTTTCTCAGAGAAATTCTAACACCAACTACAACAATGATTCCTGCTATTGCTTCTAAAATAGTGTCCTGTATTGATCCTTGGGTCTATGCTATTAGCCATCCAAAATATAGAATGGAACTCGAAAAAAGGCTACCATGGCTTGGAATTTCTGAAAAAGCTGAAAACAATTCTGGAGACGCCAAATCGACAGGCACCGAAGTGGAAAAAGCTACCGGCTAGGCTAAAATTATAGAATACGACGATACGACAATGAATAATTTATATGCATTTTCATATAAATATGTAATAAACATATTAGTTGTTAACTGCAAGCAAAGAGTATCTCCGGGTGTTTTTTTTATTATGTTTCTTTTTTTAACGCCTGAAAAATATTATTTTTAAGCAAACATTTGGTTTCGTTGCTTTAACGTTTCTAATGATGATTCTAACATAAACCGAGCTCTGATTTCTGTATTTTTTGCTTATGAATAAGTAAGAATTTCTCTAGTCTAATCCTTATCAAAATCAAGAACAACAAATTCAAAATTGAATTTATTGTTCTTCTTTCCCAAAAGATTAGATTTTAGAAGTCCGTATGAAAACACAACAAAAAATTTATTTCAAAGCAGTTGGCAAACATTTTTAAGTTTGCCACATAGTTTATGCACACGAGTGTAACTAAACTATATATTGAGTATGTAGGGTTCAGTATGAAAATCTATGGTTGAATTTAGCTGACACTGGACTCAAATGTCATGTATACAAAGTTCGAGAAGTTCAGTTTAGCATTTTGCAGGTCTTTTCTATTTGAATGTGGTTCGTTTCTTGTAAAAACTTAATTCACATCACAAATTTTAGATTTCAGATCCTTGCTCCGATCTTACTTCGTGTCACACTATAATCAGTGACGTGGCGTAGATTTCTGCCTCGGTGCGAACCCTAAATTTACCGCTTCCCCCTCCCCCTACTATTCTCTATTAATCTGAAAAATCTGTGATACTCTATATTCAAAATATAACGTCTGCGTGATTTTTACAACGCAAACTCTCAATACAATACATTCGTCAATGTTAGTTTATACCTCTTGTTCGATTGCCAAAATAGTTAAATTTATTAATATCAAATATCAGTTTCAATTTAGAGATATTCTCTCAAAACTGCCATTATTTATGGCAGCTGTGAGGAATATTTTCAACATTATAATTGTATTAGGTAACCCTCCTTCAAATTTGAGCTCAAAAATAAACTTTAATAAACCCAGTGGGCAGGAATCAATAAGTTCTTTAATATGTTTTAGCTACGAAAGACCGCAGATGGAGGCACTCAAGCTTAAACTCTTCTCTGTCCTATACATTCGACGAATCGTATAAAACATTTAACTTCACATACATGTAAGCAAATTTGTTTAGATCAAATCTTACAACTTTTGAACCACTTCCACTTGTCCAATTGAAATTCTGCATAAGTACCTACCTATGTAGTTCCGATGACAATACAGTTATCATGACCTGATGCTGCAGATAGGATTAGCCAGCTCGGAAACGCCCTGCTGCCCCGAATTCTGTGCCGCTTAACGCCAAAGCCCCCTCTGGGACCCTAACACTACGCCACTAACTATAATTTTATGTAACGGAATGGTTTTTGTTGCATACAGCCGGTACAGCCCTACCGGGGAATTTGATTTGATCGTAGAGTTAATATGGATTGAACGTTTCCCTGAGCATTAATTCGGATTCAATCCGGATTGAACTCAGCATGGAAACAGTAGACTTGAGTTGGGTTTTGTGTGAACAACTGGATGAAAAAAAATTATTTACAGCTTGTAACGTGTAATGTGTAGCATGTAGTGTGTTTCACCGGTATGCAGATAGCAGTATATGATGTGATAAAAAATTTCCATTTAAGACTTGTCGTTGTATGTACCAAGAAATACGGTATACATGGCATCATATACTCTCGCAACGGTAGTGTAGCAAGTAGCAAGGCAAGAAATTCGGTTCACCTTATGCAGATCAGTATATGATGTCATAAAAAAATTTCCATTTACTACGTAGCAGCTAGCAGCAGCATGTGCTGACGCTGAGAACTTCACTTCCTTCACCGCCGGTACAAGTATTCATAAAAATTGCTGATACCTGTGACGTCAGACGTGACGTAAGTTTATTAAAGTTTTTCTGGAGAATTATCTTTTAAATGCTTGAGAGAAATTCGTAAATTTATACCATTTACCAATACCTTCCTCGTAATTAAGTTAATTTTGTTAGTCGCACAATGTGAAACCGTAATAATTATTGTTGTTTAAGCAATTTGAAATGAAAAGCATTAAAAAAATAATTTTCTTATTTGTTATTGGTATATAATAACCACTAACACTCAACAAAATAAAATTTATTTTTATTTTCCATTTTAATTGAGAAAAATTTGGACATGCTCTCATAGCAGGACCTGAAGGATCCAGTTAAGGAGGAAACAGAATGTTTCCAGACCAGAGTAAAATTTTAACAGAAGTACAGGCTAGTGATAAAGGTTTCTTCCAGAACCAGCGAACCATTTTATAAGATCTTATTAAATTTAATAAAGGATAATGTAAAAGAAGAAGTTGTAATTATTTCTTATTTCTGATTTTAGCAGGGTATATAAACGAAATTTATTTGAAAGAATTTGATTTGAAATCGCAATATTTTCGCAATCTCAAGAGACTTGAGATTGATTTGAAACATTTTCCAAAGGGCTTCTCGTGTTACATCAATTCCAATTATTATCTCTTTACACCAGTTTGGTTTGTTTATCTTGCAACATTCGTTTAAGAAGTGTAAGTCTGGTTTTCAATATTCAGCTGCAGCTGGGTGAATTATTTTTCTCTGCTGTTTACTGAGCTCGAGCTGCCTGAATCACGTCCTGTCGTAAGTTTTATTAGGTCTTTTTTTGTACACATATCTGTATTTATAAAAATGTTCGATAAGTAAACAATCAAAAGCAAAGCTTGCAACTGCGTCATACTATTGTACACAGTCGAAAGTTACATCCACCAGTGGAACTCTGCTTACTGCTTAGCTAATTCAAGGTTAAAGTTATCTCTCCAGAGTTTTAATGCTGCTTCAAATAGTTTGTTGGCATCTTAATTCTTAATCATTGTAATTTCGACAGTGGTGAAAACTTTGGTTGAGATTAGGCATGCAGTCATTTTTAAAGAATGATTACTGTTATTATCTAAGATAAGAGTTGACGATGGATTGCTGATCTGAGCAGAACCACTCATCGATCCAAGTATTTGCCTGAGATGACGATGTCCTAAGAGCAATACTTCTCGAATGGCTTTCTGAATGTAGTCCTCTACACGAGTTTGGAATCCAAAAAAACTTTAAAGGACGCATTTACTACCTAATAGGAAAACATAACCGTAACCGGCTTGTCTGTAACGTGCCATCCTTTTATCAGAGGCCCTCTTTCTGTAAATAATTAGTATTTATTTTTTAGCCTTAAAAGAAAATAAATTTATTCAAACCCCCTTTCAATTGAATTTTTTTGGATCCTCCTCTTGTTTGTAATGTTTCGGACTAGAAAGATCATTCAATGCTCCTTGTAGCACCGTGGACGAATGAGCACTGAAAAACAATAAATTTTGGTAACTTAAAGGAGGAATAAACACAAAAAATTGACTAAAAGTAGAAAATTTAAAAAAAAAACTATCTATCGAGTACAGAAGGAAGACATTTGTAGGAAAAACTAACCAATGCGGATTCTTTTAATTTTTTACACAAAAAATTATAACAAAAAATTTTCAATTTTAAGATTGAATGACAAATGACAGCTGATTAACGGAAAAAAGAGAGCTACTAAGTCTGCTGGCGCCATCTAAGTTCGGCTGAGTTTCAATACTAAGTCCAGTGGCGCCCTCATTAGGACCAATTCCGGAAGTTGTCTTTTATTCAATCCTCAATCCTCTAGTACCACGGCTAAACCTTTACTTTTTTTCTTATCGTCTACTACTGCAATCAATTTTTATTCTATTCCTTAACTTAATCTTTTCATTTCTATAATGGTTTTGATTTGTGTGTGGTTTTTTTCGGGAAGCTAGAATCTGCCGGGCTTTATTATAAATAAAAATTGAAAACGGGCAGGATATATGTTCCCGTTTTGTCTATATATATATTTTTTTGCTGAAATACAAGGAATAAATCCTACCCGTGTTGCTAAAGTGTTGTGCTTGGACGGAGCATTTATTTGATTGGGTGTTGTCGTCAAATTTTTAGCAAGGGGAAGATGGTTGTGTTGTATAACTTTACAGCTATGTATAATGTAAATGCTTCAATTCTTCATTTTTGGTCACAATTTTTCTTTTCATTGGTTTTACTTATTTAAAGAAAGGATTAATTTAATGGAGTGCAACGAGGACTGCAAACTTCCAGATAATGTAAAAATTTAATGGTAAATTGTGACATGTAAAGGTAAATTTAGAACTAAAATTAATGCTTTACTTTCAGAAATTGGAATGCTCGGTCTGTAGTGGAGGTAAAGTTGCGATACACCTCCTTACAATTCACTCAACTTCTAATTATCTTTCAATTGATATAAATTCAAGACTTTATAGTGTAAACATAGGGGATGATTTCTAAAGGAAGCCGAATATTTTAATTGTATTGGCTAATGTACAAGTCATTCTTAATATCTGGCACAAAATAATAAGCTAGCCATTGATTACAATGTTAACCAACATTTGTATATTAGTCAGATAAAACGACAGGCAAATCATCCAACTCTATATTCTGATTATATTTAGGAATCTAATATAAACATTCCTTTATTTGAGCACCCGTGCCAAAGGCACGCAGAGCTTTGGGCACATCATAGACAGTTCATAGTAGATACACATTATACAAAAATAAATCATAAGAGAACTAGAAACATAACAATAGCTTGAATCAGCAATTAAAATACAAAAGTTGCATTACAGAAAAACACAAAAAACAAGAATACATAATTCGTTAAGCAAACAATAAAAATGATAGAGGAGAACACTTAGTACCTATATACAGGATTGAGATACTTAATGATAAAATTACATTAAGCAAACAAGTAATAGATATAATAGAAGAGCTTAATAGCTACTAGGCGTAATGTAGCCAAGTAAGATAGACATTACATTACAGTATAATGAGAATGAGAACTTAAAATACGAGAGCCTAAGAAAAATATTTACATAGAATATATCCAAGTGAGCTAGAATAAAAAACACTAGCGTTAAGCAAACAATAAAAATGATAGAGAACACTTAGTATATACAGGATATGATAAAAGCAGCATAGAAAGCAACAAAGCATTAATAAAGTAAGTATATGCATAGGATTTATCCTAGTTAGCTAGAATAAAAAACACTAACATTAAGTAAAATCTTCGGCTACAGATTAATTCTGGGTTTATATGATAGATGATGATGCCTTCAAATCTGCTCTTGAGTGTATTTTGATCTTTATTCCTTTTATGAGGCACAATTTCTATATTTGAGAAAATCGTCAATATTAATTAAGCACTTAATTTATACGAAGTCATTTGTTAAACTATAAGGTATATAGTTTTGTAGTGGTTTGAGATGAGAGGTTTCTTTGTAAATAATTTATTTTACCACACAATTTTTTACAAACGGTGTACAGCACATTAAAATTATTTTCTGTGTGGACAGCTGCTGATTTTCTGTGTCCACTTCCACTTTTTCATCGATATCTATTAGGTATATCGCAAACCCTGTAATTTGTAAATTCCAATATTTAAAGGAATCTGCTCACATTATCAAGTCACCTCATACAGGACTTTGCATGTCCTGGAGGCTGGATTCTACAGTTGTTCAGACGTGCTCAAGCTATCTAAGTTCGCCTACTTTTAGGAAGTTGTTATATTGTGGGGTAAGGACTATTTGAAAGGATGCGGATAATCAAAGTACCAATCATATCAGTTCCATAATCTATCTGATTACAAGTCTAGTTGCAATTGGAGCTGATTGTGGCTTTAAAATTAATTATGAGTCAAAGACGGAAACTCGTATACATCACTGCACCATAGATTCGTACAAGCTAGTAAAAAAATAGGTGTGTGTAGTAGAATTTTTTTATTTTTTTCAAAATTTTTCCATTAGAATATGCTTGAACATGTGTGGTGCAGAAAAACATTAATATGTAGGATCCTTAGTCGTATTAGTATTTCTTATACCTACTACGGGGAATGGAATACCATTATTTTTGACTTATTAGTATTTTTATGTGAAATAATTTTTGTTTCAGTGCATCCCAGAAGTTCTCAATTAAATTGAGACATAGGAAAACTAATAACACTGGCAAGTAGAACAAAAACCGGTAACGCCTCTCTCGAATACATATAATATCGATGATGCCTCGACTTGATGACGTAACCAAAGGGTAAGCCAGCAATGCCTCGCTCCAAGAAAATCAACGATGCCTCGACCTGGAGTAGAGATCTAAATTTTTTTTAGAAATTTACTGGAAATTTTTCATTAGAATTTTTATGCAATTTTGGAGACCACTAACAATTTTTATGAGCGTTGACTCGTGATCGTTTATTTTTTTTATATGTACAGAAAATGTTTCGGGAGGATTTTTATTCACTGGAGTTATTTTCAGATACAATACTGTTGTTGACCTCTGATAATGTATAAAAATTCTAAAGAAAAAATGGCCAGTAAATTAAAAAAAAAAATTGAAGGCTTCGGGCTTCTACATCATCATTACTGTCGTACCCTTTGGTTACGTAATCAAGTCGAGGCATCATTGATATTATATTCGAGAGAAGCGTTATGCTCCTGCTTGCCCAGTTTTTGTATGTTATTTGTTTGTCTACGATTGAGATCTTAGATTGACTGAACCACGAGATTACAGAAACTTTTTGATTACGAACACAACTTTTTATCAGACTTGACGTGTGCTGAGATCCTCTAAGATTATTTTATTTGGAAGAAAATTACTAAAGAAACGGATCACACATATTTCTTTGACTAGTTGTGTATCTTTACATAATGCTTTTATATACAATTTTAGAAAGCTATATGCATCCAGCCTAAACGGCTAGGACAACAAGATTTAATTGAATGTATAGGTATACAAGAATTATATGACCAGCCGTGACCTATGTGTGCTTGCAAGACATGAACCCTAAAAATTGCAGATATATTTTATGAGGAAGATTCTGAAACAAATCTATCGCCCAAATCAAAATTAATAGCAAATCTTTCCATCAACTAAATCAATGGTATTCTATTCAAAACTACATATGAATCGTAGAGAGTTTTTAATAATTAATTTTGCTGTTTACAAATTCCTTTATAAAGCAATTAAAATAATTTTTACATGTGCTACGAAAAAAAAAGAACAAAACAAACATCTTTGGCCCAAATTCAGTCCTGAAAAAATAATTTTTGCGACAATGTTATTATTACATTTTTTTTCTTGTCCCTTTGAAGGCTCTTCTATATGCCGGCTAGTAAATTTTTTTACGATTCCTTGATTCAACATGGCCAATCCTTATCAAACAAGGCTAGTTTCATCAGCAACATGGCTATTTTGGCTAATCTCTTCAATCAACATGGCTAATTACATCAACCACATGGCTCATCTCTTCAATCAACATAGCTAATCTCTTCAATCAACATGGCTAACCTCATCAATCAACATGGCTAATCTCTCTTCACTCAACATGACTGATCTCTCTTCAATCAACACAAGCAATCAATCAGGCTCAAGCTAATCACTAATTCCTTTAGAACGTCATTCTGTTAAAATCACAATTCTTGCTTGAAATTGTAATTCTAACGAATCGCATTCAATGGAATTACGATTAGCAGCAGTTTGATTTATTGCTGGCAGGCGTCCACGTCCTAACATAAATAAAGCTCTCATTTATTTAATTAATTTTGACCACTAAGGTTCGATGCTTAACTTAACTTTGATAATTCTGAGAGCTAAGTAATTGAAATTTGTCTTAATTTTAATTTTAGTAGCCTTACAAAGGCTCTTGATTTATAAAATAATCCAAATTCGCTTAAAAATGAACGGGATCACAACATTTATTATTGTTTTTTGATATATTGATTTGACGGAACAACACTCCAAAGGCCGAATCGATGTCTACTCAAAGAAGCTTATTGTTGCGACAAGTAGGTTAATAAACAGTTGAAATAATTATTAGGTACGAATTTTGGTCAAAAGGGTTTGTCTTTTGTTTAAATTTTTGTTTTATGATATATATCAGGGCATTCATTGACTATTATTAATTAACTCTTCACGATGAAAAGTTGGTTGAAATATTTAAAATTTTTGTCCATCCCTTCACCAGGCTTTAAATGTTTCTTCTTCCAAAAATTCATGCGACACAAATTACTTCCGCCCTTATCGTTTTCTATGTGTGAGAAAATCTTTTAGTATGTTGCTGTGGTTTCCCTTTTCTCTACTCATTGCTGTCTTTTGCTTGATTTTTGTTTTTAATTTATTGTCGAACATTGAATTTGGTCTAAACGACTCATTTCTCAGATTGAAAACAAAAGAATTATTCACATTTACTCTGCTGGTATTTAATTCAACACGTTGCAGACTGCAGTTGATGGATGAATGGTAGAATGATTAAATTCAAGCTACTTCATCAGTAATTGTAGCTATTTGTTCCACCAGATTATGACAACCTTATAGGGGACAATAACAGATCTTCTACGGTAGGGTTCATATTGCACGTTATACTTTCCAGCTTCATATTTTATTATTTTGTTGGGGCTTTGATCTTTTCAAGTTCTTTTTCCTACAATTTTTGTTGTCGAATAGACGATATGACTTTACAATGGCTGTATTCAATGTCCCAAAGTCGCAAGTCCTCATATTTTCTAGTCTTCTCTTCCAGAGCTTCGTTCCTGAAGCGGAAGTGTTCATTGGTGGTATATACCTTGATGGATTGATTTTTTTAATAGATGACATTTAAAAAAAAAATTTCATTTCTATTTCACAGGTCGATCCCATACTCCCAGCAGGATAGCAAATTCCAAGATAGACTGTTGCAGACAAATATAAACGCGGGCATCTGAAAAATCTTGGAACCAAACAGGTAAGCAATAAATTTTGCAATGGAAATTTTAGAAATTATTTTTTGAAAATGCTACTGCCATTTCTGATAAATCGACACATAAGGTCGCAATTATGACACTGTGAAAAAGTAATAATTAAATTTGATACATCTCACATACATGTCCACTTCATGCACATGAAATATTAAATAAAATAATAAAATAAGTTATTACAGTCAAACTACCATAACATTTATTTTTATATTGTCCCATACGGGACTAAACTCACAATTTTTAGAATCGGTCACAGATGGATTAGATAAATTTTAGAAAACTTTTCATTTTTACAATTCTAAATTAAATTAATAAATATAAGAGAAGAAACAACTGCTTCGTCCGGTTTTTGAAGCCGAGACCTTCTGCTGCCTTCGGGGCGATTGCTCTTACCACTGAACTAACAGATGTCTTTACCTATTGTATTTTATTAATTTGTCTAGCTTATAAAATCACATTTGCTTTCAGCTGGCATTAACCAGTAAGTATGAAGCCCTTTTTTTTGCAGTTTTTATTTATTTTTATCTTGTTCCATACTGGAGTCGAATTCACAAGTTTTAGAATCGGTCAGGAAACTTCAAAAATGAATCGTTTTCAGGCTAAAGTTATAGCAAGTTCATACTAAAAAAAATCTCAATTTTGTATGCGGCTGATATACACATTGATGGAAAAATAATTATGCATTAATCCGTATACATACACTGCGAGCAATTGATTAGATACTCAATTATAAATGCCGAAATATGGGGATTACAAACACTTGCAGACCAGTTTAATTGATTGAACCAGAGGTTTGGGACCCCGAGGCATCCCCCGAACGTAGGCCAAATCAAGGCCCATTTTTCACCCTCCAGACCCATGAATAATTGCTCATAAGTCCCAACCGGACGCTCCTATAAATTTCAATATTGGCTCCAGCCCTCCATGTGTAACTCGTGTAACTCGTCCAGGAGGTGTGAGCCAAGGAATCTGTAACGTATTCCTGTGAGTGCAGGATAGTGACAAAAAAAGTGGATCACTGTTTCAGACTCCTCTCCGCAACCCATGCATGTAGGATCATCAACAAGTCTCATCCTGTGAAGGTGACCCCTGAGAGAGGACACCAGAGCTCTCACTGCACTATCACCCTGTTATTCCGAGAAAGGGAGTTCAGGGACTCCATTAATAGTTTGGAGGTTATAAAGGGTTTAGACAAAGCTTTGACAGCTGCTTGGCTAGCTATCTCTTTGTTCTCAGTGTCTGAGTTAAGGAGGTGCCTTCCACCACCGAACCGTAGGTTAACATGGGTCGAATGACGCTAGTGTATATCCATAGGATCATCCGCGGTTTGAGTGCCCACTTCTTCCCTACCGCTCTGCGTCACATTGCGAAAACTGAGAGCTTGCTCGCTCTGTCTTCGCGGTCTGGTTTTCAGTCTAACTTTTTGTCTAATATAATACATAGGTATTTCACCCTGTCCTTTAACTCCAAGCGTGTACAGCCAATCAAGGGCAGGTTTAAACTGGGGATATTCCTTTATATGGTGAAAAGGCATAAATCAGTTTTCCGTGGATTGATGCTCAGTCCGCAGTCCGTAGCCCAGCGCATGACTAGTCGGATCGCGCTTTGCACCAATCCACAGGTACAGGTTCTTAGCTCCCGGTGACTAAGATTGTCACGTCGTCCGCGTAACATACTGCTGTGTACCCTATCCGGGTGAGTGTTAGCAAGAGATCTTCCATAATGAGCACCCATAAAAGAGGTGATGAGATACAACCTTGAAGGGGGCCCCTCTGAACCCTTTTATATTTACCCTTTTCATATTTATAATGGCGCAAAGCGTTTAGGCAGAATAATCATCCGTTTGCGCCATTTGATCTTTTGGCTTTATTGTATAGCCTGTGAACAATTTTGCGTTGATTTCGCGTCAACCAAGGGGGAGCAGAGTTCGCATCTGCCTTCTAATCGGACACGAATCCTCAAAGGATTGGATTAGGGCGGTGGTAATTTCTTCGGCTCTCCGCTCTGTTTGTTAGTTGAGCGGCAATATATTGGTGAGCTTTTCAGTTAGCACCTGATTGAAAGCCTCCCAGTTGGTTCTGGTAGCGTTTCTATAGGTCACTAGGTTTTCAACCGGCATATCTAACTCGAAGCGTATGTAACGGTGGTCGGAGAGTAAGGCCTCTTCCGAAACCCTCCAGTTGAGAGCATACGACGTTAGATGACAAGTCGCGAGACTTAGATCTAAGACCTCCCTTCGACTGTGTGTTCAAATGGTTGGTTCATCACCATACATGTTAGTGGTAACAAGAAATTCAAGAAGTGACTCACCTCTGGTATTACAGTCGGTGCTACCCCAAATCATGTGATGAGAGTTAGCATCGCACCCGATTAACATCTCCAGGTTGCTGTTGTTCGCGAAGCCCACGATGCAGGCTAGTTTGGTACTATGTGCTTATTTTCCTAATGATTTAAGATAAATATCGCCACTTCCCTAGGAACTAGGAGTTCTAAGAAAAAAATAATAGAATTTATGAAAAAAGCATAATATAAAAAGGGTGCAGTTAAATAGGTACACACTTATTCGGTCGTAAAAATTATTATATTTATTTACATACTTTACTTTTTCCTACTAATATAATTTTTTTAGTCCGAATCTATAAGTGTTATTATTACTACTTTTAATAAAAGAGTTAGTGGTATTTCATTCAAGGCACCTTTCTTCAATGATTCAAAGTTTTCTTATTGCTTGTTGTTTTCATACACTTTACGCGTGAGCCATCCCTGAAAATTTTCGATAACATTCAGATCTGGATAAAGGGCTGGCCATTCCAAGATAGCGATGTCTTTGGTCCGAGACCTCTTGGGTTACTTGACGAGTAGGGTGGATTGGTGTGTTGTCCTGTAGAAAGTTTATGTAGTTCCTATGATCTTGTTTTCCTGTTAGAATTTGAAGTTCAAAGGGCCCGTTCTCCCCACACTATAAGTGATCCTTGTCGACTATGGTGACGGGCTAGGAAAAGTTATTCTTTCCATAGATCTTGAAAATAGTGAGTGGTGTTATACAAGGGCGAGGTTTTTCTTCAAACGCAGATGTCTGAAGTTCGGATTTGACTTAATAATTCGCCGAACACTTAATACGATGACTTTGGTTTCTGCTTGTAATGCAATTTGCCGTGCTGACTCTGAAGAGTTTGAGGCAGCTCTCAAAATTTTCCACCATTCTCGTTCTGTAGTAGGTAACTACCCATTCTTTACATTCTTACTAATAATTCCCTTGCTATTGTCATGGGTATTATTGGTGCAGCTTGAAATTATTAGTGTAGATTTTCTGACTAATAACTATCAATCTACGGCTGCGATAATAATTATTAGTAACTATCTCGCTGGCAATTATTTGTTTTCAAGCACAGCATAACTGACAATTAAACATTTGCATTAATTTTTTACCGGGTTTAATTTCAAATTCTGCAGTTTTAAATTATTAAGTGATCTCAGAGAAGAAAATGTTTTGACTTAATTTTCATATAAAAATTTCTTGTCTCATTCGAAAATTCGATTGAAAACGTGTTCAAAAGAAATGAAACTGATGGTGTTGTTATTTCGTCGTCTGTAGCTTCCTCTTCATTTGAGTGTTTGCTAACTGTCGAAGTTTGCAAGATCATTTGCGCAACTCTTAAATGATTAAGAAAAAGAAACTTCTTCTTTAAAATACCCATGCTTTTTTCAAACACCGTATATATGTTTATATGCCGTATTGAAGAAGAAGAAGCAGAATCTTCTAGATCATAATTTTTAGGGGTAATCAACCATTCTTTAAGCGGATACCAGGAATCGCCCAAAAGTATTGACCGTGGGTGTGGGCGCCTGCCATTTGCCATTGTTCTATATACTAGTGTACTATTCCATAATATACAAGAATCGTGCACTTTACCTGGCCATTTAGCATTGCAATAATAAACTTGTAGGTCAGGTCCACAAACTAATATACACTTAATGGAATTATTACCGTGGCGATCAATGAAATGGTCTTCATTCGTCCATGTCGCATCAATGCCGATAAGGGTACCATCAATACAGCCAATATGGCCAGGCATTCGCTAAAATAAATAAAATTTTCTAACAACATCTTCGATAACGTCCGGCCGTCGTTAATCACACTAACCCCATCCTTTATTACGCAGCAAACGGTCGCTTTTGAGATACCGTGCATATCTGGTATTCCATGGTACTGGCTTCCACTTCCTAATCAGTGATGAACTGTTAGGCCTAATCTAGAATGCATGGTAAAACCTTAGAATATATAGCAAACAGGAATGGTTGAATCGTGTATAATTCGTGTACATGAGCGTAATTTGTCAAGAGCAGGAGACTATACATAGGAGTAAGTGAGATGCTGGAATGATAATTTGTCAAAGCTGCGTGCATGATTGTCAATTGTGATTTTGTTTTGTGAACAGGTTTATGCAATCTTAAATTCTTTTGCGAAATTCAACAAAAGTACGGAATCAGTTTTTTTCAAAACTATTTAATTTGGAAGTTTATTTTGTGTAAAGTTTTATAGTGACACTAGTTAAAACCTTCATAACAATTAAAAAAACAGAAATGAAGTGTTCAGTCAGTGCTTGCAAATATAAATTGGATTATAAACTAGGTAATCCTGTTTGAGGGAACTGCACTACCTAAATTATCTTTTTTGTTAATAGAAGCAAAGATTTATATAAATTAATTATGTGAGTTGTTTAAAATAATGTAGAAAAAAACCATTTTTTAACACAGATGCTCTGTTTAAAACCTTTGTTTACTTTTTGCAAATTGACAAGTTAATTGGAATAGGGATGGCGTGTAAATACATGTAAAAATGAACACAACCAGAAATTCATTACGCAAAATTTGGCTTATCACCATTCCTGTTTGCTATATGTTTTAAGGGTAAAACGACATTGATCTTTGTGTTTGCTTCTCACTCATGCATTTGAAAATTCATGCTTGCAAAAATGTCTCCTCTCTTTCATTCATTTGACGACATGAACACGAGTTTATGCGTAGTATAGTTAATAAGCAAAAACGATGTAGTAATACCTCAGGTGTATTCAGCATAATTTAGAACGATGTAGGGGAATTTAGAACAAAACAGCTGTAAACTAGAACTTGTACTTTCAGTCTTGAAAGCAATATTTTATATTATTCGACTTGTCCCAAGCAATTTCATAGTTTACTAAGTTTACTATATTATAGTATAAATTATTGAGATCAAATACTTGCTTTGATGTAACTCTGCAATGAAATCGTGGAAGCAATTACATTTATTATAATTGACAGGTCAACTGCTGTTTAATTTGGCAGCTTACCACTGCTTACATATTTCGTATATTTATATGCATTCTTCAGCAAACGATATCGTTTTGACGACTTTGTTTTACCATGCATTGTAGATTAGGCATTAGTCGCCTCTGCTTTGATGATAGAGCACAGTTTCGATTTTTTGTAGATTCAAGATAGGGTGGAATCGTCGCAACCAGTAATGTAATACTTTTATTGTACCAAAACAGAAATTTTCATTAAATTCGTAGCTTAACTCGTCATCACTTTCCGAAAGCATTTTCAAACGATTGAAAATAAACAAAAATTATTGCGAAAATGTCACAGCTACGACTAAAAATATAATCTTTAATCCTACGCCAATGAGCAACTTCGTCTGACTAAAACAGAATCTTCGTGCACTAATAATAATTTCCCACTAATACTTATTTGCGGGGAGTCATAACTTATTACTGTACGAAGAATATTTATGAAACTCAATGGACTAATAATTTGGAAACTGTTGATAGATTTGCTAATAATTATTAGACTATAAGTTTTTGATATAGGCCCAAGCTTAAGCCAGTATTCTACCGAGTTCTTCTTCTGTGAGCTTTTGTTTGTGTTCTATTTTATTTCTACGCGTTTCCTACTAGTTCAACTTCAGTATCTACTAGACGAATACCTTATATTTTCTGTCTAAACTCAGCGACAGCACGAAAACGAAGATATATGAAGATTTTTCCTTAAATCCTGGTATTTAGTTTCTCAGATTTCCATGTTCATGGGAAACTGGTTGCTAAATATTGAGAAGAGTAAACATATTATACGAAATTGGCCTGCATGTGTTCGCAATTCCCATTCTAACATATATAACCGTGTACCTAGTTAATTGCTCCGCACTGTACATCATACTTAAAACTCGGTATTATAAACAAAACATCAGTATTTCAGTCATTGTATATAAAAACAATATACATACATATGTACATAAATTGTATATTGAAGAAACTTTAGATTCAAATAACGCATATATTATGCATATTTTAAGCGCTGACGTAAATGTAATTTTTTTTATTTGTTTGCTTTCCTTTGTTTCGTAAGAAATTGATCCAACTCTTAAGCACGGTATGCAAATAATTTGAGGCAGCTTCCTCTGATTCTAATGCAACGCGACGTCCAGTACAGTAAGCGCACCTACAATATCGTTTTCATTCTCATCACTAGAGTCCGGCTCTTCAACATTACAGGAAATACTGTCCAAAATCTTGTATAGTCTGTTATTTCAATTTCTTCATCCACGTCAATACAGTAGCAAGTAATTCATCACGTAGTCATTTTTGGTCAATTGAATTTGTTCTGGCTGATTATTTTCCTTTGGTGTATCACGTCGATAGATTGTTTTAAAAATATTCCACTTTTTATTATAAAAATTGTTTTGACCATCGAACCGTGCCAACTATGTTATCTGAAAAGAAAAAAATATATAACTTTTACTATAGAGAATCGTGTTCTAAAAATGTTGAACTCATCTAATTATTGTCTTGCAGGTGATGCTGTCAGGATTTGTATGTATCCCACAAAATATCTTCAGCTTGTTTTTCTTGTTAGTGGAAAGAGCTCATAAAATTGCCGGTCCATGCTGGTCTTGCACTCAAGCAGCATTGTGATGTCTGAAATGAGAGACGAAGTTTTAATATCTGAAATATTGTGGCTAACATCACATAGAAGCGGCGAACAACACCAACGACACCCATACAAAAAAGAACATCTAATCAATCATCAGGAAACAATTCCTGGATAGTGGATGCACTACATTACATGAACCATCACCGGAAATTTGTATATTAAGAAAGATATTCACGATTAAGATATGAAAGTAGGTGTACAGAGTAAATACAGAGTGACATTCAATAACAAAAAAAAACTTCTTTGATGATTACTGCCTCTTTCACTTGGATATAAAATTCTTACCCACAACTGGCAACTTTAAGATTAACTTTAAGATTTCAACTATATATTTTCCGACTTTAGACCTCATTTTGTATTCATATACGAACGGGATATTCAATTTCCCATTATTAAACTCGACAATATGAAAATGCAGATGTACTTGCTACGTTGAATCGGATGCATCTTAAATATTCCGGGATCCACAAAGGACTATTAAGTTACGTGACCTGACTAACCGGGTTCTTAGGAATAAAGGCAGAGATCAACCACGTGCCATGATGAAGGTATTATTATCCACCCCGAAGTTCATAAATCTCATCACATAGGAACGATTTTTCAGCAGTTTCGCAATTAATTGTTATCAACAAGAAAAATGACTGCGATACATTTTATAGGTTTTTCTTAATTACTTACTTCCTTTAGTAAGAGTGCAACCATTCCGTGCTCGCATATTTTCTTATAAGCTTCATCTGTAAATTACCTGACCGCAATGTGAGTATGTACAAAAAAGGACCCGGAATTAGAGGATTTATAGGATTCAGAACTTATCATGTTCGCTTATTCTGTGGATGCATGCATATATGCACATGTATGTGTGTGGCTCTAGAGATAATTTCACCGTTAAAGAAAGTCCTTTTTAAGTGAAGCAATAAAGTTTTGGCTTAAATCGTGTTCAAGTTCAAGGTAAGTGTGATTTTTATTGCAGAATCTCAAGTTACTTTATTTTATAGAAAAAAGTTTTTAAGAAACATTTCGAAAGAAGCAAAGTGGAAACAATTTCAATGAACACTTGTCGAAATCGGTGAGGTTAAATTTTCATCCAAAATTTAATGTGTGTTGCCTAAGATTTTGTCTATGAAAAAATAAAATATCACCGATCTTGATGGATAATTCGACGAGGAATAAGAAACGAATACAATGTGTAAAGGAATTTCTTAAAAATATGCACTAGGTCAAAAATTAGACCAATAAAACGTATCACAACGAACTGGTACACAGGGTGCTGGTTTTTTGGACGTATCGCGAAAACCAGCTAGTATTTCTCAGCGAAATTTCGTAAATGTATTCCTCTCGTCATTGCGCGTCCAACGAGTGCTCTTTGGTCGAAATCGGAGACATGAAGTTTTTACCCAAAATTTCCCAAAAAAACATGGGCTATAGCCTACAGATTTTTTCGATGAAAAATATGAAATGTCACCGATCTTGACCGCGGATGGCTCATTCGACGAGGAATAAGAACCGAATACAATGTGTAAAGGAATTTCTTAAAAATATTCACTGGATCAAAAATTAGACCAATAAAACGAATCACAACGAACTGGTACACAGGGGTGCTGGTTTTTTGGACGTATCGCGAAAACCAGCTGGTATTTCTCGGCGAAATTTCGTAAATGTACTCCTCTCTTCATTGCCCGTCCAACGAGTGCTCTTTGGTCGAAATCGGAGACATGAAGTTTTACCCAAAATTTCCCAAAAAAACATGGGCTAGCCTATAGATTTTTTCGATGAAAAATATGAAATGTCACCGATCTTGACCGCGGATGGCTCATTCGACGAGGAATAAGAAACGAATACAATGTGTAAAGGAATTTCTTAAAAATATGCACTAGGTCAAAAATTAGACCAATAAAACGTATCACAACGAACTGGTACACAGGGTGCTGGTTTTTTGGACGTATCGCGAAAACCAGCTAGTATTTCTCAGCGAAATTTCGTAAATGTTCTCCTCTCTTCATTGCGCGTCCAACGAGTGCTCTTTGGTCGAAATCGGAGACATGAAGTTTTTACCCAAAATTTCCCAAAAAAACATTTTTTCGATGAAAAATATGAAATGTCACCGATCTTGACCGCGGATGGCTCATTCGACGAGGAATAATAAACGAATACAATGTGTAAAGGAATTTCTTAAAAATATTCACTGGGTCAAAAATTAGACCAATAAAACGAATCACAACGAACTGGTACACGGGGTGCTGGTTTTTTGGACGTATCGCGAAAACCAGCCAGTATTTCTCAGCGAAATTTCGTAAATGTATTCCTCTCTTCATTTTGCGTCCAACGAGTGCTCTTTGGTCGAAATCGGAGACATGAAGTTTTTACCCAAAATTTCCCAAAAAAACATGGGCTATAGCCTACAGATTTTTTCGATGAAAAATATGAAATGTCACCGATCTTGACCGCGGCTGGCTCATTCGACGAGGAATAAGAAACGAATACAATGTGTAAAGGAATTTCTTAAAAATATTCACTGGGTCAAAAATTAGACCAATAAAACGAATCACAACGAACTGGTACACGGGGTGCTGGTTTTTGGACGTATCGCGAAAACCAGCTAGTATTTCTCAGCGAAATTTCGTAAATGTTCTCCTCTCTTCATTGCGCGTCCAACGAGTGCTCTTTGGTCGAAATCGGAGACATGAAGTTTTTACCCAAAATTTCCCAAAAAAACATTTTTTCGATGAAAAATATGAAATGTCACCGATCTTGACCGCGGCTGGCTCATTCGACGAGGAATAAGAAACGAATACAATGTGTAAAGGAATTTCTTAAAAATATGCACTAGGTCAAAAATTAGACCAATAAAACAAATCACAACGAACTGGTACACGGGGTGCTGGTTTTTTGGACGTATCGCGAAAACCAGCTAGTATTTCTCAGCGAAATTTCGTAAATGTTCTCCTCTCTTCATTGCGCGTCCAACGAGTGCTCTTTGGTCGAAATCGGAGACATGAAGTTTTTACCCAAAATTTCCCAAAAAAACATTTTTTCGATGGAAAATATGAAATGTCACCGATCTTGACCGCCGATGGCTCATTCGACGAGGAATAAGAAACGAATACAATGTGTAAAGGAATTTCTTAAAAATATGCACTAGGTCAAAAATTAGACCAATAAAACGTATCACAACGAACTGGTACACGGGGTGCTGGTTTTTTGGACGTATCGCGAAAACCAGCTAGTATTTCTCAGCGAAATTTCGTAAATGTATTCCTCTCGTCATTGCGCGTCCAACGACTGCTCTTTGGTCGAAATCGGAGACATGAAGTTTTTACCCAAAATTTCCCAAAAAAACATGGGCTATAGCCTACAGATTTTTTCGATGAAAAATATGAAATGTCACCGATCTTGACCGCGGCTGGCTCATTCGACGAGGAATAAGAAACGAATACAATGTGTAAAGGAATTTCTTAAAAATATTCACTGGGTCAAAAATTAGACCAATAAAACGAATCACAACGAACTGGTACACGGGGTGCTGGTTTTTGGAAGTATCGCGAAAACCAGCTAGTATTTCTCAGCGAAATTTCGTAAATGTTCTCCTCTCTTCATTGCGCGTCCAACGAGTGCTCTTTGGTCGAAATCGGAGACATGAAGTTTTTACCCAAAATTTCCCAAAAAAACATTTTTTCGATGAAAAATATGAAATGTCACCGATCTTGACCGCGGCTGGCTCATTCGACGAGGAATAAGAAACGAATACAATGTGTAAAGGAATTTCTTAAAAATATGCACTAGGTCAAAAATTAGACCAATAAAACAAATCACAACGAACTGGTACACGGGGTGCTGGTTTTTTGGACGTATCGCGAAAACCAGCTAGTATTTCTCAGCGAAATTTCGTAAATGTATTCCTCTCTTCATTGCGCGTCCAACGACTGCTCTTTGGTCGAAATCTGAGACATGAAGTTTTTACCCAAAATTTCCCAAAAAAACATTTTTTCGATGAAAAATATGAAATGTCACCGATCTTGACCGCGGATGGCTCATTCGACGAGGAATAATAAACGAATACAATGTGTAAAGGAATTTCTTAAAAATATTCACTGGGTCAAAAATTAGACCAATAAAACGAATCACAACGAACTGGTACACGGGGTGCTGGTTTTTTGGACGTATCGCGAAAACCAGCTAGTATTTCTCAGCGAAATTTCGTAAATGTTCTCCTCTCTTCATTGCGCGTCCAACGAGTGCTCTTTGGTCGAAATCGGAGACATGAAGTTTTTACCCAAAATTTCCCAAAAAAACATTTTTTCGATGAAAAATATGAAATGTCACCGATCTTGACCGCGGATGGCTCATTCGACGAGGAATAAGAAACGATACAATGTGTAAAGGAATTTCTTAAAAATATGCACTAGGTCAAAAATTAGACCAATAAAACGAATCACAACGAACTGGTACACGGGGTGCTGGTTTTTTGGACGTATCGCGAAAACCAGCTAGTATTTCTCAGCGAAATTTCGTAAATGTACTCCTCTCTTCATTGCGCGTCCAACGAGTGCTCTTTGGTCGAAATCGGAGACATGAAGTTTTTACCCAAAATTTCCCAAAAAAACATGGGCTATAGATTTTTTCGATGAAAAATATGAAATGTCACCGATCTTGACCGCCGATGGCTCATTCGACGAGGAATAAGAAACGAATACAATGTGTAAAGGAATTTCTTAAAAATATGCACTAGGTCAAAAATTAGACCAATAAAACGTATCACAACTAACTGGTACACAAGGTGCTGGTTTTTTGGACGTATCGCGAAAACCAGCTAGTATTTCTCAGCGAAATTTCGTAAATGTATTCCTCTCTTCATTGCGCGTCCAACGACTGCTCTTTGGTCGAAATCGGAGACATGAAGTTTTTACCCAAAATTTCCCAAAAACACATGGGCTATATAGCCTACAGATTTTTTCGATGAAAAGTATGAAATGTCACCGATCTTGACCGCGGATGGCTCATTCGACGAGGAATAAGAAACGATACAATGTGTAAAGGAATTTCTTAAAAATATGCACTAGGTCAAAAATTAGACCAATAAAACGAATCACAACGAACTGGTACACGGGGTGCTGGTTTTTTGGACGTATCGCGAAAACCAGCTAGTATTTCTCAGCGAAATTTCGTAAATGTATTCCTCTCTTCATTGCGCGTCCAACGAGTGCTCTTTGGTCGAAATCGAAGACATGAAGTTTTTACCCAAAATTTCCCAAAAAAACATGGGCTATATATAGCCTATAGATTTTTTCGATGAAAAATATGAAATGTCACCGATCTTGACCGCGGCTGGCTCATTCGGCGAGGAATAAGAAACGAATACAATGTGTAAAGGAATTTCTTAAAAATATTCACTGGGTCAAAAATTAGACCAATAAAACGAATCACAACGAACTGGTACACGGGGTGCTGGTTTTTTGGACGTATCGCGAAAACCAGCTAGTATTTCTCAGCGAAATTTCGTAAATGTATTCCTCTCTTCATTGCGCGTCCAACGAGTGCTCTTTGGTCGAAATCGGAGACATGAAGTTTTTACCCAAAATTTCCCAAAAAAACATGGGCTATATATAGCCTATAGATTTTTTCGATGAAAAATATGAAATGTCACCGATCTTGACCGCGGCTGGCTCATTCGACGAGGAATAAGAAACGAATACAATGTGTAAAGGAATTTCTTAAAAATATTCACTGGGTCAAAAATTAGACCAATAGAACGAATCACAACGAACTGGTACACGGGGTGCTGGTTTTTGGACGTATCGCGAAAACCAGCTATTATTTCTCAGCGAAATTTCGTAAATGTATTCCTCTCGTCATTGCGCGTCCAACGACTGTTCTTTGGTCGAAATCGGAGACATGAAGTTTTTACCCAAAATTTCCCAAAAAAACATGGGCTATAGCCTACAGATTTTTTCGATGAAAAATATGAAATGTCACCGATCTTGACCGCGGATGGCTCATTCGACGAGGAATAAGAAACGAATACAATGTGTAAAGGAATTTCTTAAAAATATTCACTGGGTCAAAAATTAGACCAATAAAACGAATCACAACGAACTGGTACACGGGGTGCTGGTTTTTTGGACGTATCGCGAAAACCAACTAGTATTTCTCAGCGAAATTTCGTAAATGTATTTCTCTCTTCATTGCGCGTCCAACGAGTGCTCTTTGGTCGAAATCGGAGACATGAAGTTTTTACCCAAAATTTCCCAAAAAAACATTTTTTCGATGAAAAATATGAAATGTCACCGATCTTGACCGCCGATGGCTCATTCGACGAGGAATAAGAAACGAATACAATGTGTAAAGGAATTTCTTAAAAATATTCACTGGGTCAAAAATTAGACCAATAAAACGAATCACAACGAACTGGTACACGGGGTGCTGGTTTTTTGGACGTATCGCGAAAACCAACTAGTATTTCTCAGCGAAATTTCGTAAATGTATTTCTCTCTTCATTGCGCGTCCAACGAGTGCTCTTTGGTCGAAATCGGAGACATGAAGTTTTTACCCAAAATTTCCCAAAAAAACATTTTTTCGATGGAAAATATGAAATGTCACCGATCTTGACCGCCGATGGCTCATTCGACGAGGAATAAGAAACGAATACAATGTGTAAAGGAATTTCTTAAAAATATGCACTAGGTCAAAAATTAGGCCAATAAAACGTATCACAACGAACTGGTACACGGGGTGCTGGTTTTTTGGACGTATCGCGAAAACCAGCTAGTATTTCTCAGCGAAATTTCGTAAATGTATTCCTCTCGTCATTGCGCGTCCAACGACTGCTCTTTGGTCGAAATCGGAGACATGAAGTTTTTACCCAAAATTTCCCAAAAAAACATTTTTTCGATGAAAAATATGAAATGTCACCGATCTTGACCGCGGCTGGCTCATTCGACGAGGAATAAGAAACGAATACAATGTGTAAAGGAATTTCTTAAAAATATTCACTGGGTCAAAAATTAGACCAATAAAACGAATCACAACGAACTGGTACACGGGGTGCTGGTTTTTGGAAGTATCGCGAAAACCAGCTAGTATTTCTCAGCGAAATTTCGTAAATGTTCTCCTCTCTTCATTGCGCGTCCAACGAGTGCTCTTTGGTCGAAATCGGAGACATGAAGTTTTTACCCAAAATTTCCCAAAAAAACATTTTTTCGATGAAAAATATGAAATGTCACCGATCTTGACCGCGGCTGGCTCATTCGACGAGGAATAAGAAACGAATACAATGTGTAAAGGAATTTCTTAAAAATATGCACTAGGTCAAAAATTAGACCAATAAAACAAATCACAACGAACTGGTACACGGGGTGCTGGTTTTTTGGACGTATCGCGAAAACCAGCTAGTATTTCTCAGCGAAATTTCGTAAATGTATTCCTCTCTTCATTGCGCGTCCAACGACTGCTCTTTGGTCGAAATCTGAGACATGAAGTTTTTACCCAAAATTTCCCAAAAAAACATTTTTTCGATGAAAAATATGAAATGTCACCGATCTTGACCGCGGATGGCTCATTCGACGAGGAATAATAAACGAATACAATGTGTAAAGGAATTTCTTAAAAATATTCACTGGGTCAAAAATTAGACCAATAAAACGAATCACAACGAACTGGTACACGGGGTGCTGGTTTTTTGGACGTATCGCGAAAACCAGCTAGTATTTCTCAGCGAAATTTCGTAAATGTTCTCCTCTCTTCATTGCGCGTCCAACGAGTGCTCTTTGGTCGAAATCGGAGACATGAAGTTTTTACCCAAAATTTCCCAAAAAAACATTTTTTCGATGAAAAATATGAAATGTCACCGATCTTGACCGCGGATGGCTCATTCGACGAGGAATAAGAAACGATACAATGTGTAAAGGAATTTCTTAAAAATATGCACTAGGTCAAAAATTAGACCAATAAAACGAATCACAACGAACTGGTACACGGGGTGCTGGTTTTTTGGACGTATCGCGAAAACCAGCTAGTATTTCTCAGCGAAATTTCGTAAATGTACTCCTCTCTTCATTGCGCGTCCAACGAGTGCTCTTTGGTCGAAATCGGAGACATGAAGTTTTTACCCAAAATTTCCCAAAAAAACATGGGCTATAGATTTTTTCGATGAAAAATATGAAATGTCACCGATCTTGACCGCCGATGGCTCATTCGACGAGGAATAAGAAACGAATACAATGTGTAAAGGAATTTCTTAAAAATATGCACTAGGTCAAAAATTAGACCAATAAAACGTATCACAACTAACTGGTACACAAGGTGCTGGTTTTTTGGACGTATCGCGAAAACCAGCTAGTATTTCTCAGCGAAATTTCGTAAATGTATTCCTCTCTTCATTGCGCGTCCAACGACTGCTCTTTGGTCGAAATCGGAGACAGGAAGTTTTTACCCAAAATTTCCCAAAAACACATGGGCTATATAGCCTACAGATTTTTTCGATGAAAAGTATGAAATGTCACCGATCTTGACCGCGGATGGCTCATTCGACGAGGAATAAGAAACGATACAATGTGTAAAGGAATTTCTTAAAAATATGCACTAGGTCAAAAATTAGACCAATAAAACGAATCACAACGAACTGGTACACGGGGTGCTGGTTTTTTGGACGTATCGCGAAAACCAGCTAGTATTTCTCAGCGAAATTTCGTAAATGTATTCCTCTCTTCATTGCGCGTCCAACGAGTGCTCTTTGGTCGAAATCGAAGACATGAAGTTTTTACCCAAAATTTCCCAAAAAAACATGGGCTATATATAGCCTATAGATTTTTTCGATGAAAAATATGAAATGTCACCGATCTTGACCGCGGCTGGCTCATTCGGCGAGGAATAAGAAACGAATACAATGTGTAAAGGAATTTCTTAAAAATATTCACTGGGTCAAAAATTAGACCAATAAAACGAATCACAACGAACTGGTACACGGGGTGCTGGTTTTTTGGACGTATCGCGAAAACCAGCTAGTATTTCTCAGCGAAATTTCGTAAATGTATTCCTCTCTTCATTGCGCGTCCAACGAGTGCTCTTTGGTCGAAATCGGAGACATGAAGTTTTTACCCAAAATTTCCCAAAAAAACATGGGCTATATATAGCCTATAGATTTTTTCGATGAAAAATATGAAATGTCACCGATCTTGACCGCGGCTGGCTCATTCGACGAGGAATAAGAAACGAATACAATGTGTAAAGGAATTTCTTAAAAATATTCACTGGGTCAAAAATTAGACCAATAGAACGAATCACAACGAACTGGTACACGGGGTGCTGGTTTTTGGACGTATCGCGAAAACCAGCTATTATTTCTCAGCGAAATTTCGTAAATGTATTCCTCTCGTCATTGCGCGTCCAACGACTGTTCTTTGGTCGAAATCGGAGACATGAAGTTTTTACCCAAAATTTCCCAAAAAAACATGGGCTATAGCCTACAGATTTTTTCGATGAAAAATATGAAATGTCACCGATCTTGACCGCGGATGGCTCATTCGACGAGGAATAAGAAACGAATACAATGTGTAAAGGAATTTCTTAAAAATATTCACTGGGTCAAAAATTAGACCAATAAAACGAATCACAACGAACTGGTACACGGGGTGCTGGTTTTTTGGACGTATCGCGAAAACCAACTAGTATTTCTCAGCGAAATTTCGTAAATGTATTTCTCTCTTCATTGCGCGTCCAACGAGTGCTCTTTGGTCGAAATCGGAGACATGAAGTTTTTACCCAAAATTTCCCAAAAAAACATTTTTTCGATGAAAAATATGAAATGTCACCGATCTTGACCGCCGATGGCTCATTCGACGAGGAATAAGAAACGAATACAATGTGTAAAGGAATTTCTTAAAAATATGCACTAGGTCAAAAATTAGACCAATAAAACGTATCACAACGAACTGGTACACAGGGTGCTGGTTTTTTGGACGTATCGCGAAAACCAGCTAGTATTTCTCAGCTAAATTTCGTAAATGTATTCCTCTCTTCATTGCGCGTCCAACGACTGCTCTTTGGTCGAAATCGGAGACATGAAGTTTTTACCCAAAATTTCCCAAAAAAACATGGGCTATAGCCTATAGATTTTTTCGATGAAAAATCTGAAATGTCACCGATCTCGACCGCGGATGGCTCATTCGACGAGGAATAAGAAACGAATACAATGTGTAAAGGAATTTCTTAAAAATATGCACTAGGTCAAAAATTAGACCAATAAAACGAATCACAACGAACTGGTAAACAGGGTGCTGGTTTTTTGGACGTATCGCGAAAACCAGCTAGTATTTCTCAGCGAAATTTCGTAAATGTATTCCTCTCGTCATTGCGCGTCCAACGACTGCTCTTTGGTCGAAATCGGAGACATGAAGTTTTTACCCAAAATTTCCCAAAAAAACATGGGCTATAGCCTATAGATTTTTTCGATGAAAAATATGAAATGTCACCGATCTTGACCGCGGATGGCTCATTCGACGAGGAATAAGAGACGAATACAATGTGTAAAGGAATTTCTTAAAAATATTCACTGGGTCAAAAATTAGACCAATAAAACGAATCACAACGAACTGGTACACGGGGTGCTGGTTTTCGGACGTATCGCGAAAACCAGCTAGTATTTCTCAGCGAAATTTCGTAAATGTATTCCTCTCTTCATTGCGCGTCCAACGACTGCTCTTTGGTCGAAATCGGAGACATGAAGTTTTTACCCAAAATTTCCCAAAAACACATGGGCTATAGCCTACAGATTTTTTCGATGAAAAATATGAAATGTCACCGATCTTGACCGCGGATGGCTCATTCGACGAGGAATAAGAAACGAATACAATGTGTAAAGGAATTTCTTAAAAATATTCACTGGGTCAAAAATTAGACCAATAAAACGAATCACAACGAACTGGTACACGGGGTGCTGGTTTTCGGACGTATCGCGAAAACCAGCTAGTATTTCTCAGCGAAATTTCGTAAATGTTCTCCTCTCTTCATTGCGCGTCCAACGAGTGATCTTTGGTCGAAATCGGAGACATGAAGTTTTTACCCAAAATTTCCCAAAAAAACATGGGCTATAGCCTACAGATTTTTTCGATGAAAAATATGAAATGTCACCGATCTTGACCGCGGATGGCTCATTCGACGAGGAATAAGAAACGAATACAATGTGTAAAGGAATTTCTTAAAAATATTCACTGGGTCAAAAATTAGACCAATAAAACGAATAACAACGAACTGGTACACGGGGTGCTGTTTTTTTGGACGTATCGCGAAAACCAGCTAGTATTTCTCAGCGAAATTTCGTAAATGTACTCCTCTCTTCATTGCGCGTCCAACGCTCTTTTGTCGAAATCGGAGACATGAAGTTTTTACCCAAAATTTCCCAAAAAATCATGGGCTATAGCCTATAGATTTTTTCGATGAAAAATATGAAATGTCACCGATCTTGACCGCGGATGGCTCATTCGACGAGGAATAAGAAACGAATACAATGCGTAAAGGAATTTCTTAAAAATATTCACTGGGTCAAAAATTAGACCAATAAAACGAATCACAACGAACTGGTACACAGGGTGCTGGTTTTTTGGACGTATCGCGAAAACCAGCTAGTATTTCTCAGCGAAATTTCGTAAATGTATTCCTCTCTTCTTTGCGCGTCCAACGAGTGCTCTTTGGTCGAAATCGGAGACATGAAGTTTTTACCCAAAATTTCCCAAAAAAACATGGGCCTACAGATTTTTTCGATGAAAAAAAATGAAATGTCACCGATCTTGACCGCGGATGGCTCATTCGACGAGGAATAAGAAACGAATACAATGTGTAAAGGAATTTCTTAAAAATATTCACTGGGTCAAAAATTAGACCAATAAAACGAATCACAACGAACTGGTACATGGGGTGCTGGTTTTTGGACGTATCGCGAAAACCAGCTAGTATTTCTCAGCGAAATTTCGTAAATGTTCTCCTCTCTTCATTGCGCGTCCAACGAGTGCTCTTTGGTCGAAATCGGAGACATGAAGTTTTTACCCAAAATTTCCCAAAAAAACATGGGCCTACAGATTTTTTCGATGAAAAATATGAAATGTCACCGATCTTGACCGCGGATGGCTCATTCCACGAGGAATAAGAAACGAATACAATGTGTAAAGGAATTTCTTAAAAATATTCACTGGGTCAAAAATTAGACCAATAAAACGAATCACAACGAACTGGTACACGGGGTGCTGGTTTTTTGGACGTATCGCGAAAACCAGCTAGTATTTCTCAGCGAAATTTCGTAAATGTATTCCTCTCTTCATTGCGCGTCCAACGAGTGCTCTTTGGTCGAAATCGGAGACATGAAGATTTTACCCAAAATTTCCCAAAAAAACATGGGCTATATATAGCCTAGAGATTTTTTCGATGGAAAATATGAAATGTCACCGATCTTGACCGCCGATGGCTCATTCGACGAGGAATAAGAAACGAATACAATGTGTAAAGGAATTTCTTAAAAATATGCACTAGGTCAAAAATTAGACCAATAAAACGAATCACAAAGAACTGGTACACGGGGTGCTGGTTTTTTGGACGTATCGCGAAAACCAACTAGTATTTCTCAGCGAAATTTCGTAAATGTATTCCTCTCTTCATTGCGCGTCCAACGAGTGCTCTTTGGTCGAAATCGGAGACATGAAGTTTTTACCCAAAATTTACCAAAATACATTTTTTCGATGAAAAATATGAAATGTCACCGATTTTGACCGCGGATGGCTCATTCGACGAGGAATAAGAAACGAATACAATGTGTAAAGGAATTTCTTAAAAATATACACTGGGTCAAAAATTAGACCAATAAAACGAATCACAACGAACTGGTACACAGGGTGCTGGTTTTTGGACGTATCGCGAAAACCAGCTAGTATTTCTCAGCGAAATTTCGTAAATGTATTCCTCTCTTCTTTGCGCGTCCAACGAGTGCTCTTTGGTCGAAATCGGAGACATGAAGTTTTTACCCAAAATTTCCCAAAAAAACATGAGCCTACAGATTTTTTCGATGAAAAATATGAAATGTCACCGATCTTGACCGCGGATGGCTCATTCCACGAGGAATAAGAAACGAATACAATGTGTAAAGGAATTTCTTAAAAATATACACTGGGTCAAAAATTAGACCAATAAAACGAATCACAACGAACTGGTACACGGGGTGCTGGTTTTTTGGACGTATCGCGAAAACCAGCTAGTATTTCTCAGCGAAATTTCGTAAATGTATTCCTCTCTTCATTGCGCGTCCAACGAGTGCTCTTTGGTCGAAATCGGAGACATGAAGATTTTACCCAAAATTTCCCAAAAAAACATGGGCTATATATAGCCTACAGATTTTTTCGATGGAAAATATGAAATGTCACCGATCTTGACCGCCGATGGCTCATTCGACGAGGAATAAGAAACGAATACAATTTGTAAAGGAATTTCTTAAAAATATGCACTAGGTCAAAAATTAGACCAATAAAACGAATCACAAAGAACTGGTACACGGGGTGCTGGTTTTTTGGACGTATCGCGAAAACCAACTAGTATTTCTCAGCGAAATTTCGTAAATGTATTCCTCTCTTCATTGCGCGTCCAACGAGTGCTCTTTGGTCGAAATCGGAGACATGAAGTTTTTACCCAAAATTTCCCAAAAAAACAGATTTTTTCGATGAAAAATATGAAATGTCACCGATCTTGACCGCGGATGGCTCATTCGACGAGGAATAAGAAACGAATACAATGTGTAAAGGAATTTCTTAAAAATATTCACTGGGTCAAAAATTAGACCAATGAAACGAATCACAACGAACTGGTACACGGGGTGCTGGTTTTTTGACGTATCGCGAAAACCAGCTGGTATTTCTCAGCTAAATTTCGTAAATGTATTCCTCTCTTCATTGCGCGTCCAACGACTGCTCTTTGGTCGAAATCGGAGACATGAAGTTTTTACCCAAAATTTCCCAAAAAAACATGGGCTATAGCCTATAGATTTTTTCGATGAAAAATATGAAATGTCACCGATCTTGACCGCGGATGGCTCATTCGACGAGGAATAAGAAACGAATACAATGTGTAAAGAAATTTTTTAAAAATATTAACTGGGTCAAAAATTAGACCAATAAAACGAATCACAACTAACACGGGGTACTGGAGATACCGCAAAATGGTTCCGGTCCGATGAGAAGCGTTGGATGCTCTCTTTTTGGCCAGAGTGTTTCCTTTGTCATTCCCATCAATTGCAGGTAGTTCTTTGTTCCAAGGTTTCGTTTCGACCTCAGATGATGGAGATTGCCTTTCAGCGTTGCTTGGCTACCTATGTAGATACCAGATATGTTTTTTTTAGTGCAGGAGCGGCTGAGGTTTTAGTATGCACATCTGTTGATGGCATATACTTCTTTCTGGAAAAAGTGAGCCGCATATTTTCCTAGGCTTTGGTAAATGTTACCTCTTGGCTTTACTCTATATATCCGGTCTTAGAACCGTCGGTGTACCAGATTCGGGCTTCGTTTTCTAGATTTCTATCTATTTCCTCCCTGTTTGGTATCTTTACTTTAAAAGGCAGACGGAGGCTAACTACCATTCTGTGTGCTATTCCCGTCCAGTACTGGATAAGTTATAAGTGCGTAGACTTTTTGAGCCTCGTTTACTATATCGATCAGAGGCGTATCTACGTTTAAACATTTCGGAGAGCGAGCATATTAAAGAAAGGCGCCCATAAAAATAAATTTTATTTCATATTTTGAAAATCAAAAAGACGTCCAGCAGTAGTACAAACATAAGTATATTCATATATGTTATTAAATTGAAACATAACAAAAATCTACTATTTCAAAATAAAATTAATATAAGTACATATGAATTATTAAGAAATGAGGTAACGACAACAGTTTCCTCCGTCTACGTTTCATTCCTGCAAAATCATCTATAGCCAATTATAATCCAGTTCAGTAACCAACTGTTTTTCAATGGAGAGTAAAACTTACCCAGACAAAATCTGTCTTCACCCATTGTAGATCGTTAGCAGGACTTAATGAGTTTCAGTCTGCTAAGGGATCGCTCCGCACCTGCATTCCTTATTGGTAAATTAAAAAAAAAGATTATATAAAAAACGAGAGGTTAGGGTAAATAGAGCACATGTCAATGACAATTATGAATTTTAATACATTGTTTATCGACAGTTCCTCGATATTTGAATTATTTTTAATACCTGTGCCTATTATGTCTCTGTACATATCCTAAAAAGAATCGTACTCTTGAGCATATCTGCCAAAAACTCTAATTCATTATTTGCGTTTTTGTAATACTTCGGATCTAAGCAACTAAATTTAGCAGCCACATTTTTAAAATGCTAGAATCTTTTATTGCGCCCGCGCCTCATTTCATGCAACATATTTGTAGACTTTTATGGTCGCAGGTATAAACGAAACACTAGGCATGAAATACAATTATTTATTCTAAAGCTGACTGAAAAAGCCGAATTGAACACAACTGGCGTTTTTGACATTTTCGACTTTAACTTGTTTATGTTGAGAACTTTTGTTAAGGAACGACAGTTAATGCATCCGATTTGCCAAAATTACGATAAATTCATGCTTTTTTTTTTGGATAGTTTCGAGATGTACCAATTATATGTAAAAATCATACTGAGATTTTTTTTATGTCCACAGGAACTGCTTAATTTTTTACTCACTATATAAGTTTTCTTCCATTTTAATATTTTTGGTGGCTGTTTACTTCTTAAATGTGTCAACAGATGTCATTCTCATCTGATATTCGACATTCGCACAGTTGACAACATTAAAAATTCCCTCAAGTTGGCAGGGATAAGGCGGCCAATAAAATCCAATTAAATCCAGAGGTTAAAGCGTAATCTGGCAAAGAAATAATAACGAAAGTCGACCCAGAAAGGAAAGGAAGAAAAACTAGATCGAGAAGTAGCAAAAACAAGTTTATTTGGGAAATATATTTTTTCATACAACAAATGGCAACAAGATAATTATTTTTGCGTTCAAATTGTTGTAATTTTCGTGAGCGTAATCCAATCCTCGGAGCGCCTGTAAAAATAAAGAAAAATAAACAATTATAATCCTTTCGTCTAGAAATTATATTGAGAAATGTGGAATATTAAAGATATTATAATTAATAAGGAACTTTGGACAGTAAAATATTCAAACTACTAAATTATCATCCACGGAGCGTCTGGACATGTAGAAAATTGAATTTCGCGTCAATTATTGTTACAAAGCCATGAAAATTCACCGAATATGACTAGCACATATCTCTTAGATGATTTCATCAGCGTAATCTGATCGCAGAAGCACCTGAACTCCTATAGACATACTCCGTTTGGTATTATATCGAAATATATCTAATGAACTTTTCTAGAGCACCTCGGTCACAGAAGTACCTAAAGTCTCATAAACATTTACAGCTATCGCATATCATTTTTTTTAAATCGTCACACATATTCAAATTATGTACCTAGTGTTTTAGAAAAATATATATATATATATATATATATATATATGAGGTGCACCAGAATTACTGGAAAGATAGTTAACACCATCACTTATTATTTTGGTCAATGATGTCAATCCAGGACGCAGTTCCTTAGAATACGTAAACATAAATTCTCAAGAAGGCCTTCTTCCGAAATCTGGTAAAATTTCGATTGAATTCGTCATGAAGTATTAATCTAAGAGGAAGTCCCACTGAGTCGACACCACTGTAGCTACCATTTATGAAAATTTCATTAGACTTGTAGAGCTTCGGGGGTGAATTTAAGAAAAAAAAAACATTTAAGATTTTTTTGTATCCGGTTATCTATAAACAATAAATAATGTTTAACATGAATTTGTAAGTGAAAAGTTATTCTCGTTTTTGCTCCCACGCGATTACTCTTATTCACAGAGGTGGAAATAAAAAGGGACATCGCAAATACGTGCCAGATGATGTCACAGGAGGACGGGCACTGCAATCGGGGAATATGTATTGTCATCTACTCCTCAGCATCGATATCATCTTAGGTGAATGAAGCAAGGTCCCTTCAGGACATGATGTGAGTACTTAGTTCCAGTTTTTTCAGTAGTTTGGTCAGGTCATTGGTGTCTTTATGTTCCAGGCCGTGACATAAAATTCTTTGATTGTATTAGAGTAGTATACGATTTCATGTAATCTTGCAAGAGCAAAATTGCTCTTTGAATGTATTAGAGTAGTACGATTTCGTACTTTTGCAAGTAAAAAACAAATAAAAAAGCTGGAATTGGTCTAAGACCAATTCTTATGATACCCTAGATAAATGCCCTTATGAAATTTCGTATTGTCACCCTTCTGCCCATATTTCATATATTTCTAGAACGGTTTGTCGCATAGAAAAAATGATTATTACCAATTTTATATCATTTCGTATTCTGAAGAAGTTTTTAGTGCAATAAAAATGTCTTGGACTGATCGTTTTCAAAGTATACGTAAAAAACATAAATTTTTGTATGGCAACCCCAAAATGGAATTGCCCGATTTAGTTCATTTTTGAAATTTGATTTGCTAAATATTACTATGAGAGCACCATGTACCAAATATCAGCTCTCTATGTCAACGCGTTCTTAGGCAGTGTCCAAATATATAGTGGAAAACGAAATTTTTGTATGGCAACCCCACGAAAGAATTACCCGATTTGTCTCGTTTTCGAACTAAATTTTTCGTTTTTTTTAAAGTCTGTGTACATAATTTCAGCTCTCTAAGTATACGCGTTCTCGAGTTATCGTGCGCACGGACGGACAGACGGACGGACATGCAAAAATCAAAATAACTTTTAATTTCATTCGTGGGTGTCCAATCCATTTTGCTCTACCATCATTATTTCTAGGTGTTACAAACGGAATGACAAACTTTGTAGTATACCCTATAGATTTCGCATTTTCACATTATTTACATACCAACTCCTAATGAACTAAGCTCTGACGACTTAGATTTAACTCAACGATCCCATTTATCAATTTAGGGGTAGCAGACACACACGAATATGAGGATATAGAAATATCTGCATTTTAAGGAAAATACGTCATTTTATGACATGCTATAAAATGAAGTGGACACAAATTGGGTAGTGGACGCGAATTGGTTTTTAAAATAACTTTTTCGGAACTTGTTTATTTCAGAGATTAAAATTATTTAACAAACCTCGGCTGCAAATATTATTAACTAAATTGTAGGTCTGATGACACAAAATGACATCTATATAGATGCATAAAAAGAAATCATGTCAATGTAGGCATAGTTAACTAACTAGTTACAATACTTTAGTAAAAGCAGATTTCTTCAAATTCATGTTAGACATAAATCCGTAAATTTATTGTGTGAATATCTAGAATTTATCACACGACAACAAAATCCAATTGATTGATATCAATCAAACTTTAATAAAAATAAAAAGAAAGAAAACCCTCGATTTGATAAAAGGAGCAATCATCGGAGAAGGTTGACAAATAGTTGTTTATCATTTTCGAGCATTTTTGGTCCTCTTCACAGGACAGGGAGAGCAAGCACAAAAGAAAAACCCTATAGGGTCTGACCCAGAAGATTCAATGTTTTTCATGTCAAATAGGATGAGACACATTCTTTCCATGTCCCCCCCCCCACCAATTGAAACATTTGTTATTATTAGTAATAAGATTAGCACCATAAATTCTATGAATATGACAGAAATAGAAATGGGTTGTAAGCCTGAAAGAATTTTTTGTACATTTTTATGGAAACAGTCAATTTTCATTAGCCTCCCGTAGTTCCTCTTGTAAGAATAGGATAAATTCAAGTCTCCTTTAATTCTGTCTCCTGTTTTTTTTAAGTATTGAGTTTTTCTACTGCGGCGGTAGTTTAATTAATAAATTTTGATTTTAACTATTTTAGTGAGCACTCTATTAATTGGTTAAAATTATTTTTCTCTCATAAATGGAACGTTAACCAATAAAAATGTACGGTTACACATTAGCTTAATAATTATAAAAAAAAAACAACGCAAATTACATTACAATTAAATGCATTGACAGAAGGAGCACCCTGTGCATTGTATAAGAAGAAGAGAATTCCAAAGGCGTGCCAAAAACGCGATGAAATGCTTAAACTTCTTGCAAAGATGCAAAAAATATTTTACTCCATCGCCTAGTCTATCTACAAATCTCATATCAACCGTAGATTAGAATATAATTTTTATATTTGGGGGTGGGATGGACGGCACTGCATTGTCCGCTTTAGACAAAGACCAAAAGAACACCTTCCGGCTTAGTAGCGATGACATATGAATAGCAACTATTGATTCCCTAGAGCACCGACGTAATGACGGATGTATGTCTCTCTTTGAAGCCAGCCCGTCCCTTTAACTCGTACACGAATTTGTCTAGATATTTCTTTTTTACTATTTTCGACACTCTCGTAGACCCACTTTTTGTCATCACAGCGAGCTGAAATTTGGCACACAGGTTCATGTCGGGTGACAATTGAATCTATCAAAATTGAACCGGAAATTTTAATGGAAAACCCGGAAAATCGGGAAAAATCATTTGAAAATTTGGTACAAATTTGATTAGTGATAAATCCGATTTTTCGAAAAAAATTTAAGGAATTTTTCGATTTTTCCGGAAAATTTTCTGGTAAAAAAGTTTTCTAAATTATGCAGGATCAAGTTCCCTATCAACTGGCATCATTACTTTCTCTCCGATAATGGTGAAAACTTGCAGAAAAAATCGAGGAAAATTCATGTAAAACGCTTTTCCGGAGTTTTTCCAACCAAGGAAGCGTTTGAGCGTTTCGCAACCTAAGACACAGTTGTAGAGCGAAACGAGTTGCATAAAGTTGCTTTTGTGGAAAACTCCATGGAAAGCCGGAAAAGCGGGAAAATCATCGGAAAAATTTTCATCGATATGATTAGTGATAAATCTGTTTCAGGAAAAATGCAGAATTTTCCACTTTTTCTGGAAAATTTTCCGAAAATTTCAGGAATTTTCCAACTTTTCCGGAAAATTTTCCGACAAAAAAGTTTTATAAGCTATGCGGAATCATTTTTTCCGTCTTACTGGCATCAATACTACTTCAGCAATCATGAAAACTTGCATGAAAAATCGAAGAAAATTCATGAAAATTTTTAAAAAAATTTCATAGTAATAGGAAAAGTCTGTGGAAAACATGGAAAATCGGGAAAATTCATGTTATATGGGATCAAATTGGAATACAGCTAAAAAGCGCTGTTTAAAACATAATTTGAATTTCAGAAAACCGTTGCAGTACTTCAAAGATTTGATACTCGAAAAATTTTTGTTTTCGGATCGGCACCAAACATGACTTAAAAATTGTTTTAAAATATCTCCATGCAGCACGTAATAACAATTTAGTTAACGTGAAAAAGGCAGAAAATAAAATAAGTAAAAAACGAGTTTTCAAACAAAACTGAGGCTAAGCCGCATGAAAAAGTAGAAAATAAACTTTTCTTCACACACAGAGGTGGACTCAGATTTTACTCGCTGACAATCACCGATATATTTCAGTATGATCAATCAGAGGTAGTAAGTGATTTGATTCATGAAGAGAAAGAATATTCAAGAGAAATGTCCCAATCAAAAAATCTGAGTCCACCTCTGTGTGTGAAAAAAAGTTTATTTTCTACTTTTTCATGCGGATTGGCCTCAGTTTTGTTTGAAAACTGGTTTTTTACTTATTTTATTTCTCGCTACTTCTCTTATGTAGCCCGATCCTTTATAGAATTAGTCTAATGCGCACTGCACGAGCTGCAACCCGAGCTCATCCTCATACCCTTGAAGTCAAATTCGGCCGTACCTTGAAATTTCGTGACTTCTTCATATGCAGAACAGTACGAATGTCGAAAAGCTTGCTACCCTCTGTTTTCTCTCGAGCCACAAACATTCAAGCGTAATGCACACCGTCACTTACTTCTCTCAACCCCATAATCCTAAATTCCTCAATTCCCTACCTTTTCTTCTTTTCCTGCCAAGGCTGTGCTACGCATCATAGGGTATCCCCTGAGCTTTGGCAGCCTCATAAAAAAAAAAAAAAATAAAACATGAACAAAGTGGTCCTTCAACAAATCTAGTGTCCTTCAGGTAGAGCTTGCAGCGATTTACTAAGCGGCAGAGAGTCCGCACGGCAAATTTGCATTATACACAGTCGCTGTATGCTGTGCTGGTATAGTGGTAGAATCAAAATTGGTGCAGTTATGCAAGACCTTCCTTGAGGAATTAACTACACGATACAAGGTGAGATGGCTAGTGAGTTGGCCAAAAAGGGCTCTGAAATGGATATCTGCGCAGCGAGGAGGATCTCGATCGTAGCTTTAAAATTGGAGATAATCAGGGGCGCCTATCAAAAGGCAAGCCTCCTATGGATCAAAACGGAAATACGGTAGGCAATTGTGGCCTGCATATGACAGGAACAGGAAAAGAACAAAAGTACTGCTTAATGGCACTAGAACAAATACTAGGGATCTAGTAGGAGTTATTACAGGTCACTGGGTCATAGGAGACCATGCCAGAAGACTTGGAATAGCGGCGAATGATTTTTGCAGGAGCCGTAAAGATTCGGAGGAAATCGAGTCCGTCCAACACGTATACTTTGCGAGCACCCCCTCTGATGAATAAAAGAGGAAGGCTATTAGGTAGCTTCTTCTTTTTAAGTTCAGGGGGAACTGCAAAGCGAAGAACTTAGATATATCCTGAGATTCCTAAAGTAGGATAGTAGGCTAATCTAGAGCGGTCTTTTAGGTTATTCCATGAGATTAAAGGGGCACAATAGACCCACTGGACGAAAGGAAGCAGGCTAGGCACTTCTAGCAGCACCCGTCTTACCTAACCTATCCTAATCTAAGATCCTTCAAAGATGGATGAATTGATACGTAAAATTAGAAGTTTACGTGGTCTCAGGGACTGTTACAAAATAGATACTCTGCCTTACCTGCATGAATAAGATTATGAAGGAAAATCTTAGGCTTTACTCTTTAAGTACGATAAAATGTAAGGTTTTATGTGAGTAGAACGATACAAAACGAAAACAAACCGTATGCAGTCGTTGAATGCAACCTCAAGATTTCATTTGGAGACCGAGCCAATTTACAATGTAGATTAAACTACAAAAATGAGACACCAACAGTGTTCCAACTAGTCTCAAATGCAAATCGGCAGGAAGTACGTTGGCAGATAGCAACAGTCTCCTTAGTCCACTTAGTCCATTTTACCTACCGCAGATTTTATATGATCACAGCACTTCAAAAGATTATTAATTTTCACCCCAAGTTTACACAAGGTAGTTTCACTTTATGAAGCATAATTGGGGGAAGATCCTCAATAATATGATCAGAATTAGAGGGGGCTATGGATTGAGATTAATTGCGAGTTCAGAATCAATGGATTTTCAATGGATTACCTATAAATTTTTGTAAGATCACCATTTATGCTGGAGATACAGTTCTCGATCGGTCCATGGGGTTTACATAAGTGCAGCTGTACGTCATGCAGGTGCAATTGGACATCATGTAGGTACGTACCTTTAGTGTATTTTGATATGCAAAAAGAATTCCATACTGATTCAAAATTGTAAAATTCTTAAAAGACTCTGCATTTACTTCTATTTGATAATCACTATAATTAATTATATATATATATATATATATATATATAATTATACACCTATATCTTCGAAGACAATCAAATACGTCAATTTTTTCTACATAACAATAACCCGCTACCCTCTACCGCACAAACATACTTCATACATAAAATTTCCCTCTAATAAAATTTGAACATTATGAGAAGGAATCCATCCTTTTTGTCTGAAATACACGCAGGCACTCAGTGATGTCGGAAATAATAATTTTCCAGATGGTTAACTCTTTGCAGAGACATCAGTTCAAGCTCTTTTCTGTTCCAGACTTCCACATCCTATCAATGTGATTAAGGGCAATATATTCCTCTGAAAGTCCTCGCAATACATGGAACCCGAATCGACAAGAGAAAACATATTTTTTATTCCTCCTACTTCGGCCTGGCTGCAAAATATATCGATTAATTTGAGGCGTCAATCAAAAGTTGTTTTAATTTTGTGCATTTAACTGGCAGACACGTAAACCCCCCCCCCTCCCAAAAATGGGACAGATTGATTGACTAAGGATTTTTATGAAATCAGAATGAGCGCTAGTAGTACATGTAACTACATATTAGAGTTAGTATATAATTTGTGGACCATTGTAGATTTTTGAGTACCAGGGGTGTGGGCAGGGTTCAATTATTTTTTTGAAATACGTTATGGTATGGAATGTACACGATTTCGAACTATCGAGACTTTGGGTGGTATAAAGAGGTGTTTGGAAAAGCATTAAGGCAAACATTTACCTACTTCCTTTCTGCTTTTCTTTCCTTTCTCCGCTCTTGCGGTCGATTGTAATTGATGATCTCCTAGTGAAATTTAACAACTCGGGATTTAATGTTAGAGGATACTCCAATGACCTAGTGGTCAATATACGGATCAAGCATGATCATCTATGACTTCACGTAAGAAGCTCATTCCAAAGTTCGCAGGCGGTGTTTGAACAAACGACTTAGCATAAACTTCAGTAAAATGGTTATCGTTCAGTTCACGAGAAGAACGAAGCTTTCACCAACGGCTCCAATTCTTCCTAATACCAAATTGATATTTTCTGATGAGGTAAAATTTCTGGGAGTCACTCCCGATAAAACACTTACATGCAATTCGCATATGTCCAGAGTTAAAACCCTCGAGAATACTTCACAAGCCATAAAACAGACTCCCTCCCTACCACATGCGAGGCCCAACGTAGTCCTTACATTTTAAAATATTTGCAGTGTTCTAATGTAAAAGTGACAAAAGGTTGATTTGAATAGCTTCTCCACCCTAAACTACTATTCATACAGAAAAATGGCGTTGTGTTAATCTTAAGCTTGCTTTCTAATCTTCCGAACCGTAATAAAATTTTCATACCTTTCCTAACAAAATTATTTAAAAAAACTATCTAAACCAAATGACTACGATTCCTCAAACAAAAATTCTCAGCTGAGTAGTCATTGTAATGCCGCTGTGCCGTCATGAGATGCCGTGGCCTGAAGATATCGAATGTAGCTGCCTACAGATTCGGACTCCGGCTGCACATACACACATGCAATTATCACTCAGATGAGATGTATGGTAAATGGTAAGGTTACTTTGTAATCAAAACTATTTAATTATTTTGTTAAGTAAGGTATATAGTAAGTGTAGCCTTTGGTAAGGTAAGGAATCAAGCTTTATATTACTACATGACTAATTTCCTGTAAGGATAGTAGTTTAGGGTCTATGGCATATATAAAGTCAATGTTTGGCACTTTTCCATAAGTATCAATATAGAACATTTTAGAAAACGGACTAAGCACGCACACATATAGATTTCTGTTTCATGGCTTGGGAAGTATTCTCGAGGGTTTTGCCAGAGTGATAGGACCTCTCTACATGTGTCGTCGCTTCATTGGCAGAACATAGTGTCTGAGGCCAAGATAGATGTATTGGCTATAACACCACGGTTATTAGATCCATGGTAACCTATGCGCTCCTTGCATGGTGACCAAAAACTTATCAGAAAAAATCCAGGCTCTTCTTAAAAAAAAACCCAGCGGCTTGCTTGTCTTTTATAGCCCTATAACAGCCATGAAAGCCATATTAAACCTTCCACCTCTACATTTACAAGTGAAAAAGGAAGCTATCTCCAGAATGACAGTTCAATCCAGGTAATCTGGTTGCTCATTTAAGTATCTTAAAACATATATGCTTCGAGCGAGCAAATGACAATATCTAATATAATCAAACTCAAGGTGTATTTTTTTGTAAGTGGTTTTGGAAGACTATCAACAATGGCGTTCCACTAAACCGTCCCTTCAACAAGGACCGATGGTGTGGTATACAGACGATTCGAAAACGAACAGTGGCGGAAGACTGGGCGTATACGGCCTCAGATGCCATATCTCTAAAGCCCTGGGATCTACCCCTACCGTATTTCAAGCTGTGGTATTAGCATAGAAGAATGTGCCAAAGGAGCGTATCTAGGAAGGAAGCAGGGAGAGCGATCGCTCTCCCTGGATCACATTATCAAAATGTGGCGCGTTCCTAACAATTAACATATTGAGTCTCTGATTTTCGTGTGATGCAGCTTATTTCTAATAAATTATATATATATTGTCACAATATTCCTAAAATGGTTCGGAATACATTGAAAAAAAAAACGAGATATAAAATCAAGAAAACAACACAACAAAACCCAAAGAAGACCCAACACCAATCTGGACTTACCTAGCAAATATATCAGATAGCACCAATATACAATCCCACGACGATCATTTGTTTTGAAGCTGATTCCATCCGCCCGCCGGCCAGGACAAATCTACAACCAGAAGATGAGAAAAAATTAGTAAATGTGAGAAATTCGTAATTTAAATCTGTTAAGTAAATAACCACCGCATTCCTTGGAAAGTAGTTTCGGATTTTTTGGAAAAAATGAGAAGTCCCGCACTTGCAGTTTTGGCAAAAATCTAGAGACAAGTGAATTTCAGTTTGGAGATTTTTGTTTCTTTAAAGAGAAATTTTATTTTGAAACCGTTAACTGTTGTAATAAATAAAGTTTATTGTTAAAAGAAATCGCGGAATTTAATTACGTTAAATCCTGTCCGCCTGTCTTTAATTGGCTTTAGGTCTTCAGGACGGACGAATTTGAGTAAGACTCTAAAATTAAGTGCAAGGACTTTTGAAAGAAAATAAAGGGAAGATATTCCACCAGCCAGCACGCGCCAAAATTTAAGGAAAACTCATTTAAGCTAAATAAAGGCTTTATTCTAATTAAGGCTGGGTCGTTGTCCTAAATTGGACAGCTCGGTGCACAATTTGCAAGATTGGGCGGGGTGTTAATATTTTTGAATAAATCGCAAATTGATTAATGGAATATTTTTAATATTTTTGAATAAATCGCAAATTGATTAATGGAATATTTATTTAAACACCTAAGGCAACAAAATAACCTTTTCTAATTTTTAAATTTGTTCCCCAATTTTTATTGAAAATGATTTAAAAATGAAAATTCAATGATTTTTTTTTAATTTCTCTGAGTTTTAGCATTTCTTATTTGGCAACGAAACTTTTAAACTGTGAAATTTTTTTTTTTTTTACTTTTTAGTGCAATTTATATACGAAAGTTATTTATTTAAATTTTTTTTTTTTAATATAGGTACCCAATACCTCGCTTTGCATCGTTTCGTTTTGCGTTTTTTCGAAGTTGCGTCGCTGCTGAATTCGTACTAATTTTCACTGTGCGTCGTTAGGTTTTCGAAGTTGCGATGTTTTGGGTTCGAGTCTTTAATTTTTTTTAATTTTCTTTTTTTTTCTAAAAGATGGCACGACTTTTGTTTCTAATTGCGCCATGCCATCAAAACTCGGGGATTCCCTTTCTAACTGAAAATCAACGCAATTTTATTTTCACTTTGTTTTGCTAATTTTAGAGTTCAGTTTCACTTAGTGTGTTGTGCTTTTTGTAACGTGTCAATTAGTGTGTTGTGCTTTGTTTTAAAAGAGAATAATAAATTTTTATAAATTTTTACGGGTTGTTTCTGGTTACAAAAAAGGTAAATATTTTTCCAATTTATTTATTGACAGAGTTATATTATTTTTTTTACATACACTTGTAATTTTTTTAGCCAAATGCTGGTAGAATTACCAAAAATAAAAAAAAACTATCAGCTTGGAGACAAAATTAGATATTCTGCGACGATTTGAAAATGGAGAGAAGGCTGTGGAGATAGAAAAGGCTGTTGGTGTGTCAGAACTATTAGAGATCGAGATGGGGATAAGAGAGGCTGCAAAATCTGCAACATCATTAGATGCTAAAACGATGACCCGTACAAGGAGTGCTTTGAGGATCAAAATGGATTCCTTGCTTTCTATTTGGATTGAAAATCAAGTTTCGCAGAGAATACCATTAAGTAAAATGATAATTCAGACGAAAGCAAAAAGCTTATTTGATGACATAAAAAGTAAAGCAGTGTCCAACGGTAATGCTAGTGGTAGTAATACAGACAAGAATGAAACATTTGAAGCTAGTCAGGGCTGGTTTGAGAGATTCAGGTTTGGAGCAAATCTGCACAGCATTGCTCTTAAAGGCGAAGCAGCTAGCGCTGATATAACTGCTGCAGAACGCTACCCGACAGAGTTAAAAGCGTTAATTCATGAAGGTGGCTATGATCCGAAACAAGTCTTTAATTCGTCAACATTATTGGGTTATTTTTGAAACGTCTACCTAACAGAAATTTCATATCTAAAACAGAAAAATCTGCGCCAGGATTTAAAGCTAGCAAGGATAGACTGACTCTTCTTCCTGGTGGTAATGCAAATGGTGATTTCAAATTTAAACCATTTCTCATTTATCAATCAGAAAATCCAAGAGCTATGAAAGGTTGTTCAAAGAATCTGCTTCCTGTTCACTGGCGACCAAACAAAAAAGCATGGATGACAGCATCATTATTTCAAAACTGGGTTTCTACTTGTGCTATTCCAGAAATTAAAGCTTATTGCAACAAGGAAAACTTAAACTTCAAGGCTTTGGTCCTAGTAGACAATGTGAGACTGATGGACAAGATAAGCCTACAATGCTAGAGTTTTGGAAAAAGTTCAACATTATGAAAGCCATAGAAACTATTTCCGATTCGTGAGAGGAGGTTAAACCATCTTGCATGAATGGTGTTTGGCGCAAAATATGGCCTGAATGTGTTCACAGAATGTGCGCTGCAAAAGTTGATGGTACACCAGCTGTTCGTCATGAAATTTCTAATTTAGCTAGAGAGTTCAATTTTGAAGGTATGGAGGAGACTGACATAAATGGATTGCTAACCTCGCACAACCAAGAATTGTCTAATGAAGAACTATTGCAACTGGAATTGCAATTTGCTAATGAAGAAGATGACAGTGACCGTTCAATAGAAAGCTCCGAAGAACAAAATTTAATCTCCAAACATATTTCCAAAGCGATGTGTTTGATTGACGAAGCTATGGAGATTTTTTTAAAAAACGATCGTGACAGCGGAAGGAGTTTTAAAGTGTCCCAGGCGGTAGCTACGAATATCAATTGCTACAAGGAAATTTATTTTACGTTGAAAAAAAAAGCTGTTCAGCAAACATTGGACCAATTTTTTGTGAAGGAAAGCCGACTTACGACAACAGCCACTATGGACTCATCAGACAGTGATTAATTTTTATTTTGTTTTTTATAAATTTATTGAATATGTTTTTTTTTTGTTTTTTGTATGTATGTAATAAAATTTTATATTATTTTTGTTTTTTAAATGTTTACTTTGCTCAATTTTCTTTTTAAAAAGTAGTATTTTCGTAACCCTGGAACCTATCTTCGATCTTTACATGGTTTGCTATAGAAAATCATAATTCACTTTGCGTCGTTTCAATTTGCGTCGCGTTTTTTTGGAACGTAGCCACGACGCAAAGTGAAATATTGGGTATTTTATTTTCTACTTTTTAGTCATAAATTCTATACACTCTCTCTCTCCACTCTCTCATCACACAAAACCATGTAAATCCATCCATGTTTACTACCCAAAATCACACATTTTAACGATATTCGGGTGAGAAAAGTCGTTTCTTACAGAAGAAAAGCAAAATGCCATTTAATAGACTTCAGCAAGAGTTGATATTTGATATCACACACGGCCCAAGTTGGACATCTCCAAGGGGTATAGTTACCAACACCCTCTCCATTCACTCATTTTAAATCGAAAAAACCCATGTAAATCCATCCACGTTTCCTGAAACTCTTCTTTCATCACGAACGACACTCTCAGGTGCTCAGGTACAAAGTTTTTTAGTCAAGGGTTAGTAAGTAGATAAAAGTTATTTAAAAATGTGGCTGCTAAATTTAGTTGCTTAGATCCAGAGAATTACAAAAACGCAGATAATAATGTGAGGAAATTATAATTTTTGGGAGACATGAAGGTACTGAGACGTCATCGACAGCAAAGCCGAACTTGCCAAGAGTTTGATTCTTTTAAGGATATGCAGAGAGACATAATAGGCACAGGTATTAAAAATAATTCAAATATCGAGGAACTGTCGATAAACAATGTATTAAAATTCATAATTGTCATTGAAATGTGCTCAATTTACCCTAAACTCTCGATTGTAATCTTTTTTTTTAATTTCCTTATTGGTAAATGCAGGTGCGGAGCGATCTCATAGCAGACTGAAACTCATTAAGTCCTACCTACGATCGATCTACAATAGATGAGACATATTGTCTGGGTAAGCTTTAGTCTCCGTTGAAAAACAGTTGGCTGAACTGGATTATAATTGGCTATAGATGATTTTGCAGGAATGAAACGTAGACGGAGGAAACTGTTGTCGTTACCTCATTTCTTAATAATTCATATGTACTTATATTAATTTTATTTTGAAATAGTAGATTTTTGTTATGTTTCAATTTAATAAAATATGAATATACTTAAGTTTGAACTACTGCTGGACGTCGTTTTGTTTTTCAAAATATGAAATAAAATTTATTTTGATGGACGCCTTTCTTTAATATGCTTGCTCCCTCAAATGTTTAAACCTAAATATACCCCTCTGAATGCGTCAATACCTGTATTAAAAGAGTCATAAATGGCTCATCCAGATCCATTATTATTTTCTCAGATAGTCAAGCTACTATCAAAGCTTCAAAGTTCTTTACTTTAAGTCAAGAATAGTCTGGGAGTGTCTGCAAACACTTATCTGTCTGCAAATAGTTATCCTAATGTGGGTACCATGACATAAGGGTCATAAAAGCAAGCAACTAAATTGCTGACGGCTCAGTCAAAAGAGGATCAGAAACTACCTTTGTCGCATCAGATCCACTTTGTGGCACTTCTAAATGTTACCTCAAAGCTACCCTAAATAGCTGTGACAATAAACAACAATTCTTTATTGGGAAAGGCTACAAGGACTTTATCGACACCTCTGGCAGAAAAATAAAAAAGAATTCCTACTTCTTAGGAAAACAGAGTTTAAAGCAATCACAGAGACAATGCTTCTTGCGGTATGGAGTTGGCTGAAACTTCATCCTTCCGCTTCTGCCAGGATTCTCATGAAACTTCAGAGCAGTTAATCTGTAATTGCGAACCATTAGCGAGGAGGTGCATAATACGTCTAACATATTCAATCTCAATACCAGAAAGGTTCTAGATATTATTAATAATCTTAACCTAGAAAGGAAATAATTTGAATGGGGACTCACAATACATCTTTTCAGTGAATACCAGGCTATCGCCTGAATCTAAATCTAATCTACATATACTTCTGGGATTCAATAGTTGCATCATAATACTGTCAAAATTATCTCATTGTATGTCACTGTCAAGAAACAGATGAATCTCTACCCAAGAGACTTTATCGGATGTACATTGTACATATATATGTGATAGGAAGAGTATGAAGTTGTCGATCTATAGATGAGTGTATATATAGGTTATGTCGGATACAGAACCTAGGAAATATATCTATCAATCCCTTTTGCTGTAATTATACAAAGAATGTTCCAGAGAATCTGATTTTGGTTAGTTCATTGTCCAACTGCAAAATATTTATGACTCTCTCTCTCTCTCTCAATATAAAATCGTAGATTGATTCCTTTATTTTCATAAAAAATGAACTGCACCTAAAACCATACTACGCCACGAAAGATTAAAATTTAATGTTTGTCTGTCTGTATTCAAATATTTTTTCTAATCCCGTTAAAATATTGTTTGACAATTTCAAAGAGCATACAACTACAAGTGGAGATTACACCTGTTGACTTCCTTCTGCCTCTTGAAACATTTTTATGAAACATTTTATGACTGCATTCAGACGGCATCTGTTGTAGACGTAAACTTTTCAAATCTGTTATTTATGTGTACTCTACATATATAGAACAGAAAACCATTTTCAAAAGTAAAAATAAAAAAAAATGGCTACTCTACCCACCAAAATTGATACTTTTTAAATGAAAAATATAAAAAAAAATGTTAAAAATGCAATTCACTAGCGAATTACTAGTAAAACTAATTTCGGTGCAAAAGTCGACATTTCTGTATCCTCATCTTACTGCAGTTCCAATTTTTTGAAAGGATTCAAGAAATATAAAGTCCTCGCTAATTAATAACATTAGCGAAAGGTATATACATTCATAAATATGTATACAAAGGTGTACGCAACAGATGTTTACCTTAGCAACTTTGAATTGTCCATCCCCATCTACGGTACATATATATGTATGTCCTACTTTACCACTCGTACAGGTGGTAATTCAAAAGATGTAAACAAAACATTGCGCAATCGCGAGGAAAAAAAAAGAAAAATTCTCTGGAATGAAGCTTTTGTATAGTATGAGGAAGGAAATTGTTGCTTGTAATGCTAAGAATGTTTAGAAACATTCCAGTGATGGGCTGATGTATAGTACATAAGCGAACATCTTGAATGATATTTCTTTAATAACGAGAAGGACGACATGCAAGGATGCAAGAGTTTTTATCATTTTGAGGGAAGTTTTATATATTTTGTCGTATTGAATTTTATGTGCACCATAAACGGTTTCAGCGGATAAATATGAATTATTTATTTTTTATGTTTTATTTAATTTACATTCATTTCAAAATAAATAACTGCGAGGGTTGATTCGTGGTTAGTTTAGTTGGTGGGTTTTAATTATTCTTTAAGTTGAAACCAATAAGGTTACGGATGGACAAAAATAAGTAGCTAAATCGAGGGTCATTTTGAATCCAGAGTTTTTGTACTATCAAAGGGGAATGCCCACTGTTTTGTGATACTCTGAACATATTTTATTAACAATGTTTATTTCAATTGCGCGGGAAGCTTTGGCGATCAGATGTAGCTTGAGCGATTTTCTTGGGTGAAAAAAAAGGATTTTCCTACTTCTCGTGACTGTGCGGAATTGGTGCATCATGAAAAATGACTTCCTATGAGAAAAAAGCTCACAACAATGGCTATGGAAGAAAGAGCTGCAAGAACATATGTGAAATGTAGTAACTGGGGTGTATATGACCCAAGTGCATGAAAATGGGATTTCCGACAGCAAAAACGTCCGGAGAAAGTTTTCTGAATCGGAAAAAAGCACGGCATCCTATAGTATTCGGCGAAACCTTTAAGTTGATATGCAACATGCTGTATTGAAATCACACCCCCCTCCCCGCCGAGGGTTGTTACCCCCATCCTAAAGGTACGAAGAGAAAAATTTTCTTCTACGAATTATAACTGGTAATAAGCTGAGTTTAACAGCGAAACCCGTTTTCAGATCGACCATAACCCTATCGAGTTAGAGCCGACCTAAAGTGCGAAGAATCTAGTACCTCAGTTCGAATAAAAATGAGGGAAATATTAGTAAAGTGAGTATAGGGCTATTTAATCCTCCGAGTATAGGAATGTGGGTACTCAAACTTCTTCGCAGGACTTAAGAAATTCGATTCTGTACTAGATTTTCCAAAATGTACTAGATCAAATATTTAGCCCATCACAAGTATTCCACCGTTTATTTGAAATAAACATTGTTAATAAAATATGTTCGGAATATCATAATACATCGTTTAAGACATCTCTCAATCATGTCTGAAGGTGTCAAGCTTAAAATGGGTATTCCCTTTTAGGAAATTCTATATTATATTATGAAATTGTTTTATTATTCAGGCAAAAAATATAAAATTTTCTTAAATCAAGTATGCTTTGAGCGTATGCGAAGCCGAAATACAAAAAAAAAAAAACTTAAGGAGTAATTTTTTATTGTTATTGTGTGAGTTATCCATAATGAAATTTACCTACCCTTACCCTTGGACATAGACTGCCCGGTATATTTCAAGACTTCGTAGTTCAATCAAAATCATGCGTCTATTTCCGTTTAATACTTTTGTATGCCTGGCAACTTTATTTGAGAATATCAAGAATTTATGTTCGTAGTAAAATTTCTAAGATATTTTTTCTTCTTTGAATCTGCACGAAATCGAGATAGGTTCGGCATTAAAAAGGTTTTGAAATAGAATTTTAAAAAGGTATAAAAAGGTGAAAATAAAAACTAAATATATTATTTACCTATGTGTATTTATTCCATTTTTATTTATGTTATTAATAATTCGGGCCGGTAAAGAGTTTTTAAACAATATTTCCGTCCACCACGTGCAATTAATTTACGTTTTTAATATACCCATCCAAGTCAAGTCAACTGGTCTATTATATAAGATATTCCTGCCCATATCATTATATGGACCAGACATGGCTGTGTCTTTTTGAAAGAAACTTTGGTTCTTTTCTAATATCATGAAAATAATATAAAAATGAAAACTTATCTGGTTTATCTAAACAAAACGTTTTGTCAGCGGGAAGCACTAGACTTTCTTCTAGTTTGCATTCCATTTCAGATCATGTGGTTCCTGTTCCTTGTGAATTGAAGCCGACCATGCTTATGCTACCGCCTGCTCATGTAAGTTTTTTCTTAAATCACAGTCATTTTAAAGGAGGGCAACGTGTTATTAGGCGTTAGACCGTCCAAATGCTTCCTGATGTTTCCAAATAAATTTATTTATTCTCCAACAGGTGTTGGACTGAGGTTTATTTACGAATGATTGACATTTTTTTGCCTTAAATACACATCACATTCCGTACGGAATTTTTTCAATTTTAAAAGAAATTAAGAAATGGAAGTTGATTTAATTGAAGGTTTGTGCCTTTTATAGATAGATATATAAAATATATAACAGTAATCTTAAGAAAAGTCGGCAGCACTTCCAGAAGCAAAATATAGCTTTCTTAGATCCTTGCCAAACTTTTTTCTTAGAAGGTATCAACCCTTTTCGCATTCTTTTTGTACAATAAAATAAAATAATAAGAGTGTTACCGATTTCATAAAATTTCAGACGCGTCAGTACGTAACGAGCGACGCTTACCGCACTTTACGTATGGCAAACATTTAAACTTTACAAAAGTTCCTTATCCTTCCATTGTGGTTCAGTCTTTTGACCGTAATTTTTCGTTTCTTCTGTAATTTTCGCAAACTCTTACATAATTGCTCACAACGTATTATCATTCCTTCCAAACAGTTCTACGAGCGATTCCCTTTATTTGCAAAGTTCTCCTCTTCTAAAGCATAAACGTTCCCTATTTTTTGAAACCATTCCCTCGTACACGAATTTGTCTATATATATCTTTTTTACTATTTTCGACACTCTCATAGACCCACTTTTCGTCATCACAGCGAGCTGAAATTTAGCACACAAGCTCATATCGCGTGACAATTGAATCTGTCAAAATTTGAACCGGAAATTTGCGAGAGTAAAAAATTATTTTTTGAAAAATTTACTATAGAAAAGTCAATCCTCGGCGTATTTAAAATTTGCGACAGCAAAAAATTATTTTTTGAATGGAAAACCCAGAAAATCGGGAAAAATCATTTGAAAATTGGGTACAAATTTGATTAGTGATAAATCCGTTTCAGGAAAAATGCAGAGTTTTCCGATTTTTCCGAAAAAAATTTCAGGAATATTCCGACTTTTCCGGAAAATTTTCCGGTAAAAAAGTTTTCTAAATCATGCAGGATCAAGTTACCTATCAACTGGCATCATTACTTTCTCTCCGACAATGGTGAAAACTTGCAGAAAAAATCGAGGAAAATTCATGTAAAACGCTTTTCCGGAGTTTTTCAGACCAAGGAAGCGTTTGAGCGTTTTGCAACCTAAGACAAAGTTCTAGAGCGAAATGAGATGCATAAAGTTGCTTTGGTGGAAAACTCCGTGGAAAACCCGGAAAAGCGGGAAAATCATCGGACAAATTTTGATCGATATGGTTAGTGATAAATCTGTTTCCGGAAAAATGTAGAATTTTTCAATTTTCCTGGAAAATTTTCCGAAAATTTCCGGAATTTTCCGACTTTTCCGGAAAATTTTCCGACAAAAAAGAGTTGTAAGCTATGCGGAATCATTTTTTTCCATCCTACTGGCATCAATACCTTCTCTTCAACAATCATGAAAACCTGCATGAAAAATCGAGGAAAATCATGTAAATTTAAAAAAAAAATTCATAGTAATAGGAAAAGTCTGTGGAAAACATGGAAAATCGGGAAAATTCAGTAAATCAGCGTTTTTTCAGCCGTCATAAAAGTGTTTTAAAATATCTCCATGCAGCACGTAATAACAATTTAGTTAACGTGAAAAAGGCAGAAAATAAAATAAGTAAAAAACGAGATTTCAAACAAAACTTAGGCCAAAGCCGCATGAAAAAGTAGAAAATAAAGTTTTCTTCACACACAGAGGTGGACTCAGATTTTATTCGCTGACAATCACCGATATATTTCAGAGATAATAAGTAATTTGATTCATGAAGAGAAAGAATATTCAAGAGAAATGTCCTAATATCAAAAAATCTGAGTCCACCTCTGTGTGTGAAGAAAAGTTTATTTTCTACTTTTTCATGCAGCTTGGCCTCAGTTTTATTTGAAAACTCGTTTTTTACTTATTTTATTTTTCTATTCAGTGCTTTTCCAAGCACAATTACCAGTGTCGAGATATCTTTCTTAAATAGGCACACAATTATAGAAAAAAATCCTAGAAATTTTACTACGAACATAAATTCGTGGTGGGTACAACATGGAGTTGCCAGACATAGACAAATAGTAAACGCATAAATATGGTCTAAGGAATCTTAAATTATACCAAACGCTTGTCGGGCAGTTTACATAATAGGTTATGTTCATACGTTGTGGTTGAATTTAAGGCTAAGGTTTATATTGACACGAAAAAATGAAAAAAAAACACTGCAAACATTACCTCCATTTCCAATGGGTTCTAAAGTACAACAAGAGGTAAGGTGGGAAAAATTTATATAAACTCATCCGATTTTTTGAAAATTCTCGATCGGGTTTAAGTCAGGTTTCTTTTTTTTCACCACACGAAACTAAGCTATTATCCAGAGAGTTTTTGCACGAGAAGTACCTACCTATGCGAGCAGACCTCTTAATATACTAAAATGAAAGGCAAAACTTCGTAAGTAATTGCAAATACTCAATTACTACTCTTGCTACTTGCCCGAAATATATTATATTATAATTCTTTTATTCTTTTCGCCAAGAAGTGCGGGAGGGGGGGGGGAGGTTGTAGAACCCCATGGATCCTATCTCTCTTATATACGACCTTATTAGAATTCATTCTTCGGGAAACCCATGACATATCCGAAAAAATTTATCATGCCTCCAGCACTTCCAGAGAAGTTCATTTCATGTTGACTTCATCTTCAAGCCTTTCATTATTATACCAATAGTGATGAAAACTAGTAGAACTGTCTACAGATTGATTTACTTTTTCGTTTCGTCACTAAAATGAATGTTCTGCCATTTGGATCCCAAAGTGGGGATATACTTTTGAGGCTTTTTACTGACCAATTTTATGAAAACTAGATTTCGATTTGGAACAACAGTTTGGTTTCAATTTGATTGTGGAGAAGAATATAGGAGTCATTTCGAGTCGACCAATCTGTATCTCAGTAGAATCATATTTTCAGCAAAATTCGTTCAATCAAACTTAAATAACATAAAAATTAAGAAATAACAACAAAAATTCGCTAGATTTTAACTTTATTTACAGTAAAAAAAAAAGTCAAAATTTCTCTCTGCTATAGGCATTTACAATATGTTCCTCCATATATGGGGTCTACATCCAAGGAGCAAGTTTAAAAATTTTGAAATCTGAGAAATAAATACAAGTCTCTAATAAATTCTTGATTTATGACATCAAACTTCATATAAAAATTCAACGTAGTACATTGTGTAGCTGCAAGGTTAACAACAACGGACGACACGGTGGTAAATATTGATTAAATCAATTAATAAATACAAATTTTTAAAGTACTCATACGAATTCCATGTACAACTTAACCTCCAGAGAAGGAAGAAAAAACCCATTTAACAGATTTACATACAATCTAGAAAAATGTATCTCTTTAGCAGCAGTTGTAACCACTAAAACCCCCAATAAAAAATTGAATCACCATCTGCACACGTTATCGATGCAACAGTTTACAACCGTTGAAAATCCCCCTTTTCAGAGTGACTAATGGCAGCAATATGTTGTAACCACAAAATGTGAAGAGTTGCATTGTAAAGTTGGTTTTTATTGTGTCTTGTCTAGTAGCAGCGCATCTACAGAAAATCTACAGCATTTTCCATTTTAGATAAATTACATACCTTCTCCAAGTCCTGCAGTTTAAGGATATTTCCCAATGGAAATTTCTATGTTTTATGCATATCTCGCCGAGTGAAGTAATTTTTCTCTGTACCTATTTACTTAGGGTAACAAATCTTTCATACTTAAAGCTTGAGGCTATACTTGTTCGTGAACAGATAATGCTTGCAGTAATTTTTCTTATATTTTTTCCCATTGATTCTATAAAATGTTATTTATTTATTCAGTCTACCCATTTAACCAATCTTACTGTAAGGAAATATTATATTACATTTTTACATGTATATGTGACAAGCATTAGAAGAAATGATAGACATCATTATACTTGTAAATCATTAATTATAGAAATTATTATAGAATCATTAATTAATAGCTAATTACTTTCTTAGAAATATACATAAACACATGTCATCGAATATATCCTTAGAAAACACAATTAAGTGTCAATTGAAGAATTAATTAATTAGTAGGAAGGGTTAAGGAATAATGCAGCAAATGGATGGAAATTAGGTGAAAGTAGAAGCATAGGACCAAGTCGAGATGGAAATCGAACCCACGACCCCAGGGATGGTAGCCAGCGAGATTACCAACTGAGCTACCGAGGCCACTGAGTTATTGCCCACAAGACCAACAACAAAGAGCAACTGGAGGATTTATTTTGGTTTAAATTTCGCGTTTGTTGTAAATAGCGAATTTATTGCAGAACGAACCAAACAAATACATATATACTCGAAAAAAGTTCCACACTTCACAGCTTCCGTTCTTGTGCATAACTCGAGGTTTTTAGCTGATACCAAGATCGCATTTGTCAAACTTGTTATAAAACAGCTGTTTCATTTCTTTCTGAAAGTTTTGTTTGTTTGTTTTTAAATCTTATTTAAAATGTTGGGTGGTAAATAGTGGAGTTTAAATCACAGTAAATATTCTTCTGAGTCGCTTACAAGAGTGCAATCACGTAAATAAAATCATAAAAAAGAGATTGTTTTGTGTAAGTCCTTGTTGATTTTTTAGATCAAGAATATTTTTACATTTTTCTTCTTATCGTTTTTAACGAAGTATTTCTCATACTTTTTCATACTTTTTAACTATTTCCCACTTTAGTAAGCTTTTACCCAGAATAGAGACAATTAAATTCCCAAAATTTAATATTAATTCCAAAATTTTTTACATTTTGATGGAGTGTTGGTAAAATAATAACAAATTTAATTTTGCAACCATAACCGAGGTATTAAATTTTTGATGCAGTTGTCGATCATTTTAAATATTCTCTTAAATAATTTGGTGGTGGTAGCGATTGACGGAGCGAGTGTAATGGCAAGAGAAAAAATGTCTTGCGGGCGTGACTTAAGCAGATTAATCCAGATCTATTTTTTTTTTTACAAATTGTACCTACTATATGTCATTCACACGTCACCTGTGCGCAAGCTAAGTGTAGTTTGCCATGTAGGCGCAACAAAATAGAAGTTTGTATATGTGCTGCATGTGTAAACACGGCAGTAGTAGCAGAAGTAAATTTCTGCAGTAAGAGTAAATTCCTATTTAGGTGAAGGCTAAATTGGATTTTTTTCAGAAAAGATTACGATTTACGAAACGAATTATGACGAAATTTTAAACCGAACCGATATTCCGCGATATTTAAAATATTTACGTACAGGCTTTTATTTTGGCCTAGGTTTCACTTATGTATGTCTTTGATACACTTTAAGGTCGCTGCACACTTACCGGCACAGCACGAACCGGCACAGACAGACAAAATATTTTTATATGAAAACCAAATTAGCTAATTCACATCAACCGGCACCCGCAGATACCGGCATGTAACGGAAACTTCATTGCCCGTCGCTATCGGTGGTTTGAAATCAGACCGGCATTTGTCGGTTGCTGGTCTAGTTTCGAAGCTAACATGGGATCACTTTTCTATAGTTTTCTCTCGATACTTGCCTTCATTTAAAAGTTTCCTTTCTGTTTTATGCCGTTATATGTGCACGAGAAATGCCGGTGCCGGTCGATGTATGTCTGTGCTGGTTCCGGCTGTGCCGGTAAGTGTGCATCGACCTTTACACTTTAATTGTCCGAATAATACAAAAACTCTAGGTTTCGCGATGACGATGATTATCTCAGTTTGTTGCACGATGCAAGCTGTATTCTTGTTTGTTGATTCTTCTGAGGCTCGTCTCCTTTTTATAGGCGCCGTGAACCGCAACATTTTTGCTTCATGATGGGTTGCCCTGGCAACGCTTGATTTCAAAGTTGCATTCCATTGAACTCTGAACGCGGCGAAGGCGACTGATGTGATTGTATTGTCACTTGATTACATTGAAAAATGCCAATATACGGAGATAAGTTCCCTTAGGGTATATTTGTTAATTTAGTGTTTTATTTGTTTATTATTAATTATTTTGGGACCTTTTTAAGGAATTTGGAAAGAACTTCCAATGAAATATCATCCTGTTCAATACTTTTATTCTGAACTCGAAACTTTGTGTTCCCTTTTTTTTGTCTTTTAGGAGCATTGAGGATGAATTGCATCAAGGGATCATCAAGGAACATTGGTGTAGCCTAAAACAGAGATTATTAGACCCAAAAGTATGTTTGAAACAGTCAGATTCAAGTGTGTTGTTACTTTTCAATGATTTTTCGAATATGATGCCCCAACGTAAAAAGGAGTTAATCAATATAGAGCACAGGGCACTTAAATACAGCACAAAGACATTTTAGATCATATGAATAAGGAGAAGTCAGAAGAATTTTAGTCGGTAGTGTCAAAGCTTAAAATACTCTGATGGAACATACGTTTCATAATATTTCCAGTTTCATGATGGACCGAATGATTTTTTCTCACAGCTCAGCGACTACAAAAAGAACATTTTCTAATTTAAATCTAATTAAAAACAAAAAACAAAATAAGTTCAATATGAACATAATTAAGACTAAAATATTTGCCAAGGAGTTACTTCCGCACACTAATGAATTATGGATTCCGCCTGTAGGGTTTTTGTAGCATAACTTTTTTGAATTAATAACACACTAACAGAATAGTAATTATCACAAATAATGAAAATGTGATCGTTAAATTTAAGTTTTTTTCTTTTAATTCATAATTTTTTAATATAATTTTTAGTGGATACTATTTGAATCCTTTTTTTTTGTCACATGCATGTGGGGAAGAGGCCGCGCGAAACTAAGTACGTGACTGGCGGAAAGCTGCCTAGAAGCTCTCTTAGATGTGTATCTCTTGTCACAAACAATTTTGCTCGAATGACAGGGAAATTATAGATCAAGTTCTATCAGATAGCGACAATGAAGAATTAGCAAACCTAATGGGATAATTTTTTACTAAAAAACAATAGATTTGGATCGCCATTAGAAACGTACTTCGATAGACTAGGTAGACTCAGGAGAAATTTTAGAAATGATGCGTAATGATTGCGTAATTATTATAATATTATGTTGTACAATATGATGGTATTGTATATTTAGATAAAATTAAACAAGTCACATTTAGTTTATTTAATAACTTTTTGTCTTTATATGGATTAACCCAATTTTTTTTTCAAGCGTGATTACAAGAAAATTTTAAAGTTCTGCCAGTTACTATAGGAATACGAAAGCAAGGACTCGATGACAATTGTGAGAAACTGGATTAGAGGATTTAAGGAAAATCAACAAAACATCGTTATTAATAGACAATTGAGGAGTTTTGTTTTGAAAAGTCGATATAGAAAAATAACAAATTATCTAGGAGAAGATTTAAAGTACTTCACTAAAAGATATACGATATACTGAAAAATTCAATAATTTTTAATTATTCAAGAAAATATAAAAAGAGAAGAGTGAGCGTTTTTCAATGTTGCCATAAGTGTCTAAACTTACTTACTTTAATAATTAATGGTTTTGAAAAATATTCAGATCACGTTTTTATCTCAAAATACAAAACTATTCTATTTTACAGCCAATGGATCAGAAGATAATTAAGTCCCTCAAAGTAAATTATTAAACATTTATCTTAAATATTGTTGCATTTGTGGTTTTAGGTTAGTTAATCAAAATACAATATTTCCGATATAATTCACAAATTCTTTTTATTTTACTCTATTCGTTTACTATTTTCTTTTACAAACTCAAAAAAAAAAAAAAATTCTCAGTTCTAATCCAATTAACATTAACTTAGCTACTTCAAATTATCGCAATTCAATTAGAACACTTCGCTTATTTATCAATTTCACTTGTTTTCGCTTCACTGTTTAAGGCAGGACTCGCACCTGGTTCAAGATTATTTATTTAGCTACTATTATATATAATTATTTCTTAAATATGTACTTAACTATTAAAGTTTTAACGCTAACGATAAATTATTATTCTTTATTGGACTGGAAAAAGATTTCACAATCTTTTTATTACAAAAAGTTTCGAAACTATAATATTTAGGTACATTTTATAAAAATTAATGAAAATATAGAAAATATGCAAAATCTAAAATAAAACTAAAAATTGAAAATTAAAAATAAAAACCTACTAAAATTAAGCAAAAATTGGAAATAACTATAAAAACTAACAGAAAAAGTATACTGCTAAAAAAAAAGAGGCAGAAAGATTTAAAAATTAAATAAATAGAATATTAAATTCAATAAATAATTAAAAAGGGAGACTAAAATTAAGAAATTATAGTTAAAATACACGAAATAAAACAAAATATTAAACATAATTGAAAATTATAAGACTGCAAAGGATTATGGAAGTTATGGAAATTATGAAAGTCATGAAAGTGGTGAGCTACGCTAAGGGAAGATTAATTAAAAACGTATTCCAGAGATCCGGACAAGATAAGAGACTTCCATAACTAATTTATGAAAATGAGGAATTATCATATTCTGATTACGTTCCGAAGTCGTGTACTGGAAAAATTCACACAGATAAGACGGTTTGTTTGTACGTAATAGTTTATAAAAGTGAATCAGCAGTCCCCTCTCTGGTTGAGATAATCTCGTATTGAGCAATCTAGCAATTTTGAGCGATAAGATGAAACATGGTCGAACCTACGAAATCCATAAATGAAACGGATTCATAATCATTAAAGGTAACTTCCGTCTTTCGGAGACAAACGCTATCGAGTCTAGGGTAAATCAAACAGCTGAAAGTAAAATAAGTTAGAATTAGAGTTTTAATAAGTTTTGAGCGGATTTTGAAAGATAATGAGTCAGCCGAGAGCCAGAGCCTAAGAAGTACAACATAAAATTTACTGATAATTAACTTTGTATTGTCGCAGAATTTCATATATTAGTTCTAAATTTTTAACTTTTGGTACCAAATCTAAAATTGTACTACCAAGACCATAAGAGGTGAATCATGCTGATCAAAAGTGTCATTATGGAACACAATTCATTGGGACTTGTCAGAGATTAGGCGGTTACTTTGGACCAGATATTGATTCTCTTCAAATGGTCATTAATGCGAGCAATATACATTCCTCAAACAAACCAACAGGTTCGGCTTATGTGGACCTGCATATCATCAGCATACATATGCACGCTAACATCCCGAACGATTTCAGGGAGATGCTTTTAAAGTAAATAACAAATGGCGCAGTATAAATGCTATTAATTACGAGCTAGTAGAAAATGATACGATGATTGAACTGTAGTTCTTTATCTATTCTCCATGAAATATTTATTATTTATTTTTAATAACTCCGTTTTATATATTTAGCCCTGTACTAAAGCTACCTATGACTAATCAAGCTATAATTTTCATATTGTACTTGCTCTCCTAATATTGCACATTGCACATTGCAACTTCCGAGAATGCGGCAGCACGAAAAAGCTGCAACCAATCGAACTGCGGGTGCAACTTTTTGGGTATCACAGGTGTTTACACAATGCAACTCTCTAGTATCGCAGGTATTTGTGCTGCGTTGCAGTAAAAGTTGGAATATGTAACCGTACCTTAACAGAAAGCGTCAAGTCGTACTACGCCAGGTACGCGTAGAAAATATTCAATCTGACACCGGCTTTAAAAAGTACTTTCTAATTTTTACCATCAAGCAGCGTATATTTATGTGGTCATCGGCAATTCCAAGTCTACGGCCCTCGAATTTTCTTTTTTCACTGATTAAAGTTAAAAATGTCAACGTCGACGACCGCTGTCTGGGGTCAGCACGCATTTTTGTTAAATTCGATACTGGTTGCAATCATAGATTCTATTGTGTATTTTTAATTTTATATAATTTAGATAGAAATATAAAAGAAATCCCACACAAAATATATGCCGCCCGATGTGGACTGTCCCCCCCCCCCTCCCCCGCCGGTACGCTACTGGTATACAGAAGCTTTGATTTATGATTTCTTTGAATTTTATATAATATAATTTAGATAGAAATATAAAGGATATTCCCCCACAAAATAAAAGCCGCCCGAGGTGGACTGCACCCCCCCACCGCCCCGCAGGTGCGCTACTGGTACACGGGAGCTTTGATTTAATCTCAAAATGACCAACACAAAATTGTAAAATATTTACTCTTTTTGATATTTTTATTTATTTTTTTTAATTGATACAGAACAAAGAACAACACATCTGCCCTTTGTCATAGAATCATACAAAAGTATATTTTTGAGTTCACTTAATGGTTAAGTAAGCACGAACAAGATGTCGAAATAAGAAACTTCTTCAGAAAATACATATACGACGTAAGGACATATCCATAAAAAAATATTAAATAAATATAAAACATCAAGGATCCAACAAGTAGTCTGTGCAGCAATCCAAACAAATGAACAAGTTTCCATTCCGAGACTATTGTAGAAAAGAACGCTTTGAAATATCCTGTTCCTCTCGAATGTGTAAGTATAATGAAGAGGTGGGCGAAAGGCGGTTGGGGTCACATATATATAATTCAATTTTTCTCTTGACATTCCTGGAGATGCTAGCTAGCTACTACTATTGTACCAACATAAACATTATTATCATCATCATCAATAACAACATCCATCATGCATATGAAGATGATGATTCAAACCGAAATTTTTCTGTTATTTTTACAGATTCGTCCAAATTTTTCTCATGGATTTCATCTGTTCCGTAAATGCTGTTTTCTGAGTTGCGACTTAATCAAACACTCTAAAAAGGAAATCTCAAGGAGTTTCCCAATTATCCCTTAGGTCTAAAATATTTCCCAAAAGGTTTCATCTGTTTTTTTTTCTTCTATTACGTATGTATATATCTCTGGAGATATCTAAGTGTTACAAACCTACCAACCTTATCAAAATGAAGGGAATATTTATGATGGACAGGGAAAAGTCACAGATATAGTATCCATACAGGCGCATAGGATCCCGCGAATAAAATCCTCAATGGCCATTGGAAGGACTCACGTGCGTAGGCTTTCGCCAAGATATGTAAGTGAAAAACAACAACAGACTTCCAATGTACCAAAAAATTCTGTAGAGATGTTGATAAAGATGATGATGATGATGACGATGAAGGCAGGCAACAGCATGTGCTTTCCCTTGTATAGTCTGTGGATCTTTCTAGTAGCGGCATAGCTTTTCTATTATATACACATATACCTACCTACCTACATCTTTTTGTGGGGGAATACCGGGAAGAACGTGGTATAGCAATAGATACGGCTGGCTTGGCTACCGTACTGTGGAACATGTATTTTAACAGAACCCGCTGCATTTAGTGAGTCAGTTGTTTCGTGCAAGCCATCGAGCTTAGATCTAAATTTCTTTCCGGGAGAATATAGTCATTGCATCACTACTAGTACATTCCTCTAGTAGTGAATTTAAAAAAAAAAAAGTTTAATTTAAATTTAACAACAAAAAAAAAGTGTTGAAAATAATTTTTCTTATAAATTTAGATACGGAAAAAAAAATTATTTAAACAACATCCTAAAAAATTATTTCATATATTTTTTAAAGAGTTTTAAAAGTATAAAAACTCATTTTTATTTATTTATCGTCAACTGTTAAATGTAAAAATTACTTTCATTTTTTTTTTTTAAAGTATATCGTGATTGCAAGAATTTCCTTTGATACATTTTCACCGTATCCTAGCTAGTTAAAAGTAAAAGTATAAAAGGCGCGTAAAAAGTGGGTTAATTATGCTCTTATAAGGCAGGTGAGAGAAGCTTTTAGAATATTGTTTTTGTCGTTTTTTTTTGAAAAAAGAAAAAAAATTCATTACAAAGAATACAAAAAGAAGAAAGTGTTGCCATATTTTTGAGTGTGCTTGTTAAGAAGAATTTTTTGTTTGTTTAAAGTGGAAGTGTTATCTATAAAAATTGTGATAATTTTTGTGTACTATTTTTACCTATCTAAATAATTTTTTATATAGTAGTGAGTGAACTTTGAGTCGAGAGTTAAACAACCCCAGTATACAAAAGGAACAAAAAGGGTAATTTAGTTTTTATTTTATTTTTTTTTTTTTGCATAAATTCTAGATTTAAAGGTATTTTTTAAGGAAATTATTGAATTAAATTTATGAAAAATGGTGCAGTTTAATATGTGCAAAAAAAAACATCTACTATTCAATGAACCCTAAATTATATGTTGAAAGCAGTCATTACAATGTCATTAGTAAATCTTATTATGAATTAACCCTAATGGACATATGATTTTAGTTAAAGGATCTAATTTGAATTCAATTATAACTTTGGAATTTGGACTGTTGAAGACTTACATAAGGGGACTGCACATGTTATGGTTTATTATCTCTACTCAATCAAGATATTTACTTTAGTGTCGAAATTATTATTGGTTTCATTATATTATACAGGGTAGTTTTGATCAATTAGTTTTTTTTTAAATAACCTGCATTTATGTGGGGGAAAAGCTTTATACTGTGAATTTTTTGCAATTGCAAAATATATAAACTAGAGACAAGTGCTATAGTAGTAATTTATAGAAAGAAATAAAAAAAAATGGATTACAGACTTTAATGGTGGTTTTTGGATGTTTTAAAGAGGTTTTGGAAATTTTTATACTTTTATTTATTATTTTGATTAATTCAAATTTTACACGCAAAAAAAAACAAAAAATAAAGTTAAACAGAGAATTGGACAAGGTGTTAGTGGCTGGGTAAGGCATAGAATTACAAGTTTCCAATGCATTCAGTATAATAAAAAATAAAAAATACACTTCAGCAAAGCTTAAACTAAATAACATGGACATAATCGATTACACTGTGGAGCAGTGATTCTCCGGCACGGGGTTCGAGAGCCGATTTAGAGTAATTTTAGTCCGCTAAATACGAAAGTAATATCCGATTTGCTAAATTGGCTCTAGTTTCTGAGATAACAACAACGTACGTATAATAACATAAAGATGTGAAAAATATATTAAATATATATTGAGACTTATATTTTCAAATAAAAATTGTGTTATAAATGGTATTTTATATAGCACAAATTACAAGAAAATAGAAAATATTTAAAAATAAAATAAATAAAAAACGAGTTTTCAAACAAAACTGAGGCCAATCCGCATGAAAAAGTAGAAAATAAACTTTTCTTCACACACAGAGTATCAAATCTTTGAAGTACTGCAACGGTTTTCTGGAATTAAAATTATGTTTTAAACAGCGCTTTTTAGTTTCCAACTTAATCCCATATAACATGAATTTTCCCGATTTTCCATGTTTTCCACAGACCTTTCCTATTACTATGAATTTTTTTTAAAAATTTACATGAATTTTCCTCGATTTTTCATGCAAGTTTTCATTATTGTTGAAAAGAAAGTTTTGATGCCAGTAGGACGCAAAAAAACATGATTTTGCATAGCTTATAAAACATTTTTGTCGGAAAATTTTCCGGAAAAGTCGTAAAATTCCGGAAATTTTCGGAAAATTTTCCAGAAAAATTGGAAAATTCTGCATTTTTCCTGAAACAGATTTATCACTAATCATATCGATGAAAATTTGTCCGATGATTTTCCCGCTTTTCCGAGTTTTCCACGGAGTTTTCCACAAACGCAACTTTATGCAACTCATTTCGCTGTACAACTTTGTCTTGGTCTGAAAAACTCCGGAAAAGCGTTTTACATGAATTTTCCTCGATTTTTTCTGCACGTTTTCACCATTGTCAGAGAGAAAGTAATGATGCCAGTTGATAGGTAACTTGATCCTGCATAATTTAGAAAACTTTTTTACCGGAAAATTTTCCGGAAAAGTCGGAAAATTCCGGAAATTTTTTTCGGAAATATCGGAAAACTCTGCATTTTTCCTGAAACGGTTTATCACTAATCAAATTTGTACAAAATTTTCAAATGATTTTTCTCGATTTTCCGGGCTTTCCATGGAAATTTCCGGTTCAAATTTTGATAGATTCAATTGTAACGCGACAATTGTGTGCCAAATTTCAGCTCACACTGTGATGACAAAAAGTGGGTCTACGAGAGTGTTGAAAATAGTAAAAAAGAAGAGACAGACAAATTCGTGTACGAGTTAAAGGGAATGGCCTCAAAAATTGAGAAGAAGAGAAAAAAATGTTATTAAAATTTTTTTTTTAAAAAACCAGATTCATTCGAAAGGAATCGAAACTGTATACGTGCGGAGTGTGCTGAAAAAAGAAATAAGAAAAAGGATGAAGAACGAATTAAAAACATTTTTTAGCTATTGCTATATTCCGGAGAATCCAAATAAATTCCTTCTTGAACAAATAAAAATAATTAAGAAAAACGTTTTCTATATGGCAATCTACTGTATTTTTGGCGAGGACAGTCCTTTTGTAAGGTCCAGCATCCGCCATCATATGGCCGTTCCATCGTCCTTAGTATCTTTCCTCCATTATCCTCATTTCCTGGTGGAACCGCTGTCCTTGATTTTCACTGTAATTGCCAAGGTTGTCAGGGAATTCGTCCAAATGGATATTTTTAAAAATGTAGTTTGACACTCATATTAACTCCCAAATTTTCAAAATTTTCAAGTATTCTGGCGACTATTTCGGAATATCCCGCTTTTTGGTTTCGCAAAAATTTTTTTGATAACTAATACCAAAATTTTAAAATTACAATCCTTTATAAGGGTATGGATTTGTTGACTATCAAAGATGCCTTCTGCTTTTAAGGCCAGAAGATGTACGACAAATATATTTAAAACTATCGCCATTCTTATTTAAGACTTTGATGAACTGTTTCAAGCTCAAGCTTAATATGAAGTGGTGGAAGAAGGATTTTTTCGCGTTCAATTAATGGTTCATGAATGATGTTATATTTTCCCACAGTCATACTTTCTCTCAACGGTCATACCGTTTTTTTCCAGCGTTCTTCTTTTATACGACTGTCCCCCAAAGACAGAGGAAACAAGGGTATTCTTTATTTTTTTTAGCTGTCTATGAAGAGTTGTCACTCCTCTGGCCGATATTCCGGAAGACCCATAAATTTTGAAAGTGCAGGAACATTGTCACAATACACCAGATCGTCTTCTTCACTGAAGTTATGATGAATTTATTCCTCTCTAATTCGGTGAAGGTGATGGTGAAGACAATGTTTTCCTCAAGTCTGGAGGCAAGAAGTTCAGCTGATTTCTTGGATAAAGTCATTGAGCTCACCTTGAGAAAATTCCTGATGTGTAGGACTGCATCCTTCAAATTCGTTTTCACTGTTGCTTTTATTTTGAGTGACTAACATTTCAATATCATCAGAGGAATCCGTTGGTAATATAATAAATATTGGTACTGGCAAATCTTTACTGTATTTTATTGGTGCTTTACCCGATTGTATATTAGGATAAATCCACGTGCTCTTTTTGTACTCGTTCATACCTTTCACATTTACTGCACAAAAGTAGCAATCATCAAGATGATTCCTTGGCTCATTCTACGTCATCGGCACTCCAAATTTAAGTCTTTTGCGTCCTCCATGTATCCAGTAGCGGAGAGAGTCCACTCAAGCTTTACATACTTTATGCAGCACACAATGTTTATCCTGCTGCCTAAGCTGTATCAATTTTCACTGGACACTCTCTTCTCAGGAGTCACCAGCATAGGATGGGGCTTGTTGAAGATCTGGTATGCAGAGGATGCGGAGTGGAAACTTAAACGGTGACATATTCATTGTCACTATTCGGCCCCCTCAGGAAAATGTTACAGATTCCTTGACTCACACCTCCTGAAAGAACTGCATTAACACGGAAGGAAGGGTTGGGGGCCAATTTTAAATTTTATAAGAGCGTCCGAGCAATAAGCTCATAAGTCTGGAGGGTGAACAATGGTCCTTATTGTAGCCTACGTTCCAGGGATCCTTTTCGGATTCCAACCTCGTTTCAATCCAATCCCAATCCATTCCTATTTAATACAGTAATACACGCTCCGTAAAACGTTCCTGGAAAAAATTGTTCCAATTGCTGCAAAACTCTGCCGTCTGCCATAGGAACTGTGTTTAGCCCTTAATTCCCATCCTATTTCTTGTTACATTCTGTTCTGTTGCATTACGGGTCTTGTTCTCCTCTTTTGAAAGCTCAGAGCTCAAGCATAAATATTTTCAAGCTCACATTCAAATGAAAGCATGAACGCACAAACAACCCCATAATATTTCATTGTAATGCATCCTATTCGAACTGAGCAGGCGAGATAACTGTGTACTACAAAGAAGTTTTTTTAGATTTTGAATTCTAAATTTGCGCGATTGTTTTGTTGTTTTTTTCCAAATACATATTATTAGCTAGATAGAAAATTGAATAAAATATGGCAAACGTTTCGAGAATTACTTTATTCATATGACTAATTAGATATGTCACGATTAAAGATTATCTGTGTATGAGAAATGGCTACATCTATCCGACACATCACTGCACACCATCACGATTTGTAATAGAAATAAGAAAAAAAAAACATTAACTAATGGGAACATGTGTTAGGGGACAAAGCATAAAATTCACACAAATATTCTTTATACAAATAAATCATCCTAGACCATATGCGATTCATGGTCACCCGGAGTAAAACAGAGTCACTAGGTCTAATATTTCACTATCTAGGTCACCAGGTAATCCAATTAAGCTACTCATCTATATAGACCAGTTAGAATTACCTAGACCTTTCTCAATAGAACTCCAACTTCACTCCTTTTCCATTAGTCACATAATTCACTTTCTTTGAGGATACTGAACAGACTACAATCTACCTCTGGCATTCACACTTTTACACTACCTATAGACCATGCAAATTCTATGCAGCAATATCATGCACTTCCTAGGCATCTAATTTTCGACAGAACTACGTACAAATCCTTCTGCATTCTTATGTTACACTCTCGCTTCAATTTAGAATTTAAGAAAATTCTTTTATTGCTCGAGGTTCTTCTTTCCAAGTACTCTACGCAGTAGTTAAGTATTTTTCTACCCTTTATATTTTTTTTTATTATTTTTTTATTCCTACACAGTCTTACCTTTGGATCCTGATGACAGCGCATATTGTGAAAGAGCATGTTTTTATTGCTAACAAAATTTTATGTATATTCAATATTATATGATTGTCGAGAGACTGGAATGTGATATTTCAGTAGGGATGAAAATAAATACATAGTAATTACATATGATTGAAGGGAACATACACCCCGCGACAACTGAATAGCACACCCCTTCAAAATCGCGATTAAAGGTAATTAGGAATTTTCTATCTATCCTACCCCGCTCACATTTTGAGAAATCCCAATTATCTGAAATTAGAGTGCGACAAGGGGATAGCACAAGATATAAAAACGCATTATTTTTAGCCGTCATAATCCTAAGTTGAAGTTTGTAGTGAAATCATTAGTGGAGTGCATTAAGAGACATTTTATAAAAAAAAAAAAAAAAAAGGAAAATTTTGGAAAAAGGGACGTGGAAAATTTTTAACATTACCGAAATTCAGTATATTGGACGAATGCGCGGTGAAAGGTTTTCCATAAGCCAAATAGGTAAACACTTACTCCGGAGCCCGAAAGTTGTTCAAAATAATTCCGAAAACTACGGCCGGAGTTACAAACCCTAAAAAAATATGTACTTCCTGTTATAGATGAGATGGCGGCTTTGTTACGAGAAGCGTCGAATTCAGCGTCAGCAACAAGGGAAATTGCGACAACAGCTCTGGGCAAAACGTGCAAAAGAAGCTAAGGACCCGTCAATGCAGAAGAAGAACATCTTCAGAGGAAAATGCTGAAGAGAAAACAAACTCGACTCGCTTTCGCAAAGAGCCATATGGGTTGGAAAAAACGCTGGAGAAAGGTCATCTTTCTGATAAAAAGAGGTTTTGCCTTGATGATCCTGACAAATTTCGACATTATTTTCATGACCTAAGAAAGGACGAATTATTATTTTCAACAAGGCGGAGGTGGCATTGTGGTCTGGGGATGGGTGGCTATACATATTATTAAAATAAAATAATAATATTTCCCGTAAATAATTTGTGTTTACTTTTAAAATTCTTTCCTCTGTGCTATCCACTTGTCGCACTATAATTTCAGGTAATTCATGGGAATTCCCCGCATGTAAGCCCTTCCCAGCTTAGAGAGAAAATTCCTAATTACGTTTAAGCAATGGTGGAAATGCCTACCTGTAAAAAGTTGTATGCCCATCTACCAGATGTACAAGTATGAAATGCGGATTTCAGACAACAGATGGCGCACCAATGCAATTTGTGCTATAAAAATTTGACACTGCGCCATTTTGTTGTATCATCAACAAGCGTCAGACGCGCACGTGTTATAAATTGGTAAAGTGTGTGCATACTGTCTTGTTGTTGTGTTCAATATGTCGAAATATATACCGAACAAAGTGCATTCGCGGACAGTATTAACTTTTTGATTTCATTTGAAGAAAACTGCTGCTGAATCATTCCGATTACTTCGAAAAGCTTCTGGTGAACATGCTCCATCGCAAGATATGTGTGAGCGAAGGTTTCGGCGTTTCAAAAGTGGTGACTTCGATGTTGCAGACAAGAAACGTGGAAAACCGTCAAAAAAATACGAAGATGTGGAATTGTAAGCATTGTTGCCCGAAGATGATTCGCAAACACAAAAAAAATTTACCGAGCAATTTAACTTTAGTCAAAAAGCTGTTTTCAATCGGCTACGAGAGATAGGAAAGATTCAGAAGACCGGTACTAGATAAATACCACATGCGTTGAACTACAGGCAAATGCAAAAGCGCAAAAAACTCATGTGAAAGTTTCCTCGCTCGGTACAAAAGGAAGTCGTTTTTGCATCGTAAGTTACAGGAGATGAAAAATTGATGTTTTTTTTAGAAATACCTCTAAATCGTGTTTTATAAGGGGTTTGCTATCCAGTTGTCGCGACATGTACATATGACTAAGATAACTACTAGAACTAGTCTAAAAATGTTCAAATTATTCCAAGAAAATAAATTGTTAATATGAATTATTCGCAGGACACTTTTTTTCTTCCAGTTAGATGAGATAACATTATTTATCATGACTGGTCAACTGCGGCATATTTAGTCGGTTTCTGAAGAGTGTAGAAAACTTTGTTGCTTATCATTCTTTAAATCTGTCGATGAAAAGAAAGTTTTCTGCTGTATGGTGAAAGTGCTTCTTAACGCTGTATGACAATGTACTTGGCAGGTAGGAGCTATGAAGTTCTCTGATGGACAAGCGGCTATTCCTAGAGCTGACTATTAGGTTAGAGAGTTTTGCTATGAAATCGAATTTAGTCAATATTGAATTGACCGAGTTTCCTGTCCGCAGCTCGAGAATTAACTGGACAAAATACTTAAAAAATCTTGCTAGGCACTCAAGTAAATAGGTAGTATCTCACCTCGTATATAATTCACACTTAAAAATTATTTTAAGTGCATATATGAGGTCAGCTTGTCTGTGCACTTAGGCGTATACAGCAGGCAGGAACCAAGCCATACTGATGAGTAATACGGTTCCTGCTATTACGAAACGCCTACTTTTACATAGATTTTTTTTTTTTTTTTAAATTTTCGTTTGTAGAAGTATTTTTCCACACTATTAGGTTAGCCAGGAAAAATTACCAGAGCCACAAAGAGCTCTATTAGGTAATAAAAGGGGCAAGAGCTGAGGAGCTCAATCACCTTATAGTGTAGCTATGTCGAAGATAAGGAAACTCTCAGTATGGTTCGGAATGAAAAACACTTGTACGAGTTCAAAATTAACTTTGATTTCTTTATTCCAGTTGCTCTGTATTTATACATTTTGATTTAAGCTGATCTCACTCATTTTCTATATTTCTGATCTATGAAATGCATTCGGACATTGATCCCTGGATTCTTTATAATCATAATTTCTATGCTTGCAAATTTTTGCATAGCGTGCATTAGGCAAACTTGCAGCCAGGTAGAAGTAAACAAAATCGTTTACTTTTTAGTACCATGTGCTCTTGGATTTGCTTTTATTACCGTAAAGCATAAACAGCATAAAGCTTTATAGTCGTGTATTCATTGATACATAACACTTATATACGTGCATAGTGCTTTCGCTGGTCCATAGCTAAGTGGACAGAACTTATGTTTCTTTATTTTTAGTATACCGTTCTTTCTGCATATAACATGTAATGCAGTGAATCACTTTATGGGTGGTTCCCCAGCAAATATTGTGATTCGAGATCGAATCGAAAGCGATTCATTTTAGTTTGACTTTGACTGATAACGAATCGTAATAACGGTTCGGAAACGATTCGATAACGGTTCGTAATAATGATTCGAGACTGATTCGTTTTCTCAAATAAAAATTAACGAATATTCAGAGGGGATTTAAAACATTTCAATAAATTCACAATTAAATGAAATCATATTGGTCAAACAAGGAATAGAAGTAAATGGAAACTCTGCAGAAATTTCTTTTCAAATCCGATAAATTTAATACTTTTCTGTTGGGTGGGAAATAAATATTATCTAACAAATTTGTCAAATTTGGATGGAATTTTCTGCAATATATTGAAAATATTATAACTAAATACGTAACTAAATTAAAGCCCCTTCAGAAAACAATTAAGAGAAGAAAAAAATGGAAAAGAATTTACACTAAGGCTTGGTTGGGAAGGCCATGCAATGATGCAATGAATGCAATGAATGAGCAATTATAAATGCAATCTATTAGTGCATTGTGTATGCCGAACTGCACTTTTAGACCACAAATGACATTTTTCAACAAATATCCAATAAAATTACAAGAAATCTAATTTAATTGCTTTTCAGAATTGAGTAAGGGTGAAAAAAAATTGAAATGAAGAACTCTCAAAAAAATCTTGAATTTCGTAATTCGGGAATATTTCCCATAGATACACATCGCTAAACGAACAAAGAAATCTCGAGTTTCAGAATTCTGGAATATTTCGCTGAAAACGAAATTTGCTAAAAGGTTCGCTCGATCAATGTTCTATCCTTATCAATTTTTGCATGTCGATTTATAATGGGATGTATACAGGGTGTTTCAGATAAGGATGTCATCCTTGCAGGCGGTGATAGGGGAGCTCGAGAAACGAAAAAATTGTATGGACATTTTTCTTGTAACGGTTTTCGAGGAATTCGACTTAAAAGGATATTCCAAAATCAAAGTGCAGAGTTTTGCATTTTTGCTTATAACTTTGAAACTACGCAACGTTGCTTAGAGATCTAAAGCACACAAATAATTCTTGAATTGATGTAGTTTTGAAGGCTTTACATAAGATAGTTGTCGAGATATCAAAACTTAAATTCAGAATTTTTGCACGAAATATCACTTTTTTGTACTAAAAGTCCAATAACTCGGAAATTTCTCTTAAAATTTTTTTAATTTTATTACCATAAATAGCCAAATTTTATCTTCTTTTAGCTGGTTTTTGTTTGTCTACTCAAAAGTTACCGAACCTAACACGCGACCCTTACGTTCCATGTTTATCTAAAATTTTATGTATTCACAAAAATTAATTGTTGTATATGTTGTACGTGTTATTTAGTAGGTAGGTTGCAACAATTTTAAAATGCATTGCATTAATAATCCTTATTAACTATCTTAGAACTAACTACTGAACAATCAGGTAGAGAGTTGAATTTGCAAGACATTGCGCTACTCTTACTCTGCATCTTTACCTAAATTTTATGACTGTTGATGAAAATGGTTTTAAAGATATCATCTAGGTACGTATTATTTAAAGCTAGGTAGGAAGACTGCTGGAACCTCAAAATATATTAATATTCTGAATTTACCAATCACTTAACAATTAGATAGTTCATTGAACCTGAGTACCTGTATCGGCAATTGTTTATGTTATAAGTATCCTTTTTTGTGTAAATAACAAACAATTGCCGATGCAGGTACCACATTTTGTACAGATCTGTTGATGAAATCTTTTTTAAATACTCCCGTTAAAATTTCATCTGTCATTCTTCAGTATACATTACCGGTAAAATAAACTATTCCAAACGTTTTTATGTTTTAAAATAGCGAGTATACAATACAACTGAAAGTTTTTATATACTAGAACGAACAGGTATGTTTTTGCTATTATTACTTTAGGAGTTGGATCTCGAACTCCTAGTTCTATTTAAGCGAAAAATTAACTAATGTTTTTAATATCTACAGGTACTTTTATTCAAAGATGGCTTCATTTTTCAATGAGGAATATGCAGATATTTTATACCTTTATGGTTTGTCTGATGGAAATGCCATAGCAGCGCAGCGTGTTTATCAGGAAAGATTTCCCTTGAGAAGATTACCTGATCGCAGAGTTTTCGCTGCAGCATATCGAAGAGCAAGAGAAGAAACTGTCTTTGAACATCGAAGAGATCGGTCCGGAACCAGCTTTGTTCAAGATATGAGAGACCGGGTAATGGAACTTGTAACAGAAAATCCTGAAACAAGTATCAGCCGGTTTGCTCTTAGCACCGGTATTTCAACAACGTCTGTATGGAGGTTATTAAGGGATGAAAATCAACGACCATATGATTTTACTATTGTTCAAGAACTACTTCCGCCTGATTTTGAAAAGCGGCGGGAATTTTGCAACTGGACTCTTGAACGGAACTTCAATGATTATACGTTTCTTGAAAAGATAATCTGGACAGATGAGAGCCCGTTTTCAAAAACTGGATGTCTTAATTTTCACAATCTCCATATATGGGCTGAAGGGAACCCTCGAAAGGTAAGAACCTCTTCAACAGCAAAGATGTTCTGTCAATGTATGGGCAGGAATAATCGGGAAGAGACTCATCGGTCCTTGTATTTTCCCTGATAGGATAATAGCGAAAGTTATTTAAGTTTTCTGGAAATCACAATTTCCGATGAACTCGAAAATATTCCCTTATCAATATGGAGTAATATGTGGTACCAACATGACGGTGCTCCAAGTCACTGTGGACAAGGCGTTAGACTGTGGTTAAACCGCAACTTTCCCAATAAATGGATCGGCAGATTGGGTCCTATTAATTGGCCTCCCAGATCACCAGATCTTACACCTCTGGATTTTTACTTATGGGGACAAATGAAAGAAACTGTCTACGGAAAGGAAGTGAGAACCAAAGAGGAGTTGGTATATCGCATTGAGGAAGCAGGATATAATATAAGAGAGCAGTTGGAAACGACTGACATAGTGAAGTGCATATAGAAAAAGGTCTTGGTTATGTAGTCCATAAGAAAAATGTCTTTGTTATGTCTGCAGTCAGACGGGGCCATTTTGAAAACTTGCTAAATTAGTCTAAGTTAGGCTAGTTATTTTTCCTAGTTTGTATGTAGAAATATAGTTAGGATGTAAGCAATATGAGAAAAGTAATAATAAATTGTATATCATGCTAAATTTAAATGTTTTTTTTTAATTTTTGCGTTTGCTTTGAAACTTTGGATTAAGCATTAGAAACAAAGCAAACATGTTAGGTTCGGTAAGTTTTGAGTAGACAAAGATAATGGGATGAAACAAAAAGCAGCTAAAAGAAGACAAAATTAGGCTTTATTTAATGTAATAAAATAAAAAAAAAAATTTAAGAGAAATCTCCGAGTTATTGGACTTTTAGTACAAAAAAGTGATATTTCGTGCAAAAATTCTGAATTTAAGTTTTGATATCTCGACAACTATCTTATGTAAAGCCTTCAAAACTACATCAATTCAAGAATTATTTGTGTGCTTTAGATCTCTAAGCAACGTTGCGTTGTTTCAAAGTTATAAGCAAAAATGCAAAACTCTGCACTTTGATTTTGGAATATCCTTTTAAGTCGAATTCCTCGAAAACCGTTAGGAGAATTGAAAATTGTCCATACAATTTTTTCGTTTCTCGAGCTCCCCTATCACCTCCTGCAAGGATGACATCCTTATCTGAAACACCCTAGATGTGCTCTACAAGAGTTTAAAAAAGAAAATCCCTAAAAAATAATTTACACTAATAAGTAATTAACTTAAATTTATTAATTTCAAATTAAACTATTCATAATAATCATAGTATTTCGAATCTGAACAATAATTGTTAATTTTTATAATTTTTATATTTTCCTATATCTATTTACTGCATATGAGCGCAATTTGAACTTAAATTTACGCCTATCCCTCATTGAATAATAAATGGAATCAAGCATGCGTTGGAAAGTGATAGGTAGGGAATTTAATCCTAGAGGCGCTAATATTGCTTAATGAATACCTACAGCCCTAAAACGTGGCAAATAAAAGATTTGATTTGATTTGAAAACTAGCCAGCAATCAGAGACCACCACCATCCATTGTGGAAAACTGTAATAATATTTATTGTCAAAATTTATATTATTTTGTAAACAAACAATGAACATAAAACACAAATTCATCACCTGAAATTTGGCACACATTTTCTATAAATTTCTGGCTTTTCTTCGGATTTATGGTGTTTACCCATGTTGTAATGATTTCGTGGAACCGCGGATTAATATCGCTAATTTAAATTGTCTTCATCTTTTCTTTTTACTTTTATTTCCACTATTATTCATTCCAAGTGAGAATAAAGTAATTTCAGTAATTGATGCAAATTAAACGATTAAAAAATAAAATATTTATGAATATTTAGCTGTTCTCACCCGTTGCAATTTATTGAATTGCTTGCGTTTATCAATGATAAAATCTCTGACAATCTTGAAGGCAATAATGATGCAGTTTTAAGTATATCTCATTACGATATATCTTCATTTCAAAATTTCTATTACAAAACCACAAGAAATAAATTTTATTCTTTGGAACCAAAATAAATGTGGGTGGTTGATATATTTTTGAAATCTTTATATAGCGTGGCTTTTTTTTCACGATCACATACCCAAAATATACAATTTGTTCGGTTACGTAAAGCTCAGACTTGTTTCATTCAATTTTAATGTTTACATAATTTGTTGTAATTATATTTTAGTCTTTTTAGACATATTTTTCCTGCAAATATTTTCTATTTATATCTGTATACATTATTCTGCTAGATGAAATCTTAGAGTAAAATGGTTTAGTAAAATTTAACTTGACATCCAAGCTATCGTTTCGTTTTTTTATGAAATGTTTTTTAAAAGCCTGAAGCAATACATACATGAACACATAGTTAACAGCTTGAATATAATTCTGTACTTTAATATTATTATTGTTAACAAATTTTTAACGCTTTTCAAAAATTTTTGCTGAGTTTTCTTAAAAGCCATCGAATTGTGCTGTGAGATTACTAAGACGTGGGGACTTATTTGTAAAATTTGTAACCTCTGCAGAAGAAACTGACAATCTATTTGGTATTACTGATAACGTCGTCAAGCACTCATATAATGATAAAATTAGAAAACATAATTCGAAATTCCAAAGCATCAAAGCTGGACAACTATTGGAATAATAACCTCCATTCGGAACTGATATAAAATTGCTAGGAAACTTAAACAGGAACCTTTTAATGAAATACTGCATATAAATATAAATCCTATCGAGCTGCAAGGTCTTCATACTACGAACAAGAGCTACAGAGCTCCTGCGATAGTCCAAAAAAGATATGGAAAAAAAATAAGTGATATAATAACATTTAAAAATAAGAGGGACAAATCTATAAAGAAAATCCTTAGCAAAAATAACACAATAGGTACGTACTGAACCGTTCGAAATTGCAACTGAACTAAATGATTAATATTGGGGAAACGACCTCTAATTCTGTAGTATCTCCTACTCTTGATGGACACCTGATAAAGTTCTTCAGCAAAAATAAATGTTAAAAAATAATAAAACCTCTGGTGTAGATGGATCCTCGATCAAGGTATTTTTCCTAATAAGCTTAAATGTGTTATTGTCACTCCTGTCTACAAAAGTAACAATAAAAAGATCCCTAGAAATTGTAGATCACTCTCGCTATTACCTAACATAGTTAAGATATTTGGAAAATGTATTAAAAATAGGCTAATTAAATATACTGAAGTTAATAATATTATTTCAAGAAATCAGTTCAAAAGTGGATATAGCACTTCAGATGCACTTTATGATGTGACTGAGTCCATAAATTCTGCAATTGATACTGTTGACCACAAACTCCTTCCTGGGGGCGGATTCTGAAACTCGGAGAGTTTGGGAGTTTGGGAGATGAGAATTTTCGTTTTCCCCGATTTTCCCCTAAGTCTCCATCGAAATATTGAAAGACGGCCAACTCTGCTTGGGAGGGTCGTAGACCATTGGTCCTACGGATTTAGGGTCTAGAGTACAAAAATATAGGTGAACAATTTCTGGGGGAGGGGCTTTTGCGGATGTGGCGTCGTACCCTCCCCCCCCATTTCGGGTTGTCCAAAATACATCATGATTAGTATCAAATTAAAGAGGGAGAAGCCGGTAATCGAGTGGTGATGTGTTTTTTTTTGATCATTTTAACTTCATAACTGACTTTTTACCGCCGAAAGATGGATTTTTTGCACTTAGGTTATATACACCCCAGTTCCTCTAATTTCCATATATTTCTTCCGTTATTTGTTTCACATCCGTTAGTACTCTCTTGCGAACATTTTTCTCATGAAAAGTGAGTTTCCACGACTTACTTACCAGTTCTTCAAAATAATGAGTTGACAATATGTCCATTTTTGTACCAAAAAAACGACAATTTTTTCATCTTGAGAAGGACTGATTCATTTCTTTTGCAGTTATCTCCAAAACTATTTACTGAACTTAAAAACTAATTACATATCTAATTAGGGAACAAAATGTAGATGCGATTTCATCCTACATATAAGCTTTAACGTGCATATTTAAAAATTTTGTATACCATTTCTTCTGTACTGGAAGACGACCAAATTGACCATTTTCGCGTGAATTACAAATTTAAGCAGGTACCTTGAGACAGCAAAATCTTTATTTCTCTGTAAGTATTGCAAGGATTTCCATAATTTGTTTTTGTAAATATAGCCAGGATATGCAGTGAAACCATAATTCAATTTGAAAATCCTAGGGACATTGGTACCATCACAAAGGACAATAAAAGCAGACAATACTGTCAGTTGAGAAATATTTTTCTTACTTTTCCACAACTAACACAGCCGAGAGTTTTGCCGAGTGCAATAGAGAGTTTTTGATAAATCTCAATATAAATTCCCCGAGTTACAGAATTCCGAGTGGAGAGTTAAGTGACAAAAGAACTCTCATCTCCACAACTCCACAGCTCTCCGAGTTAGTGATTCCGGCCCCTGGTAAAACTTGATAACATTGGTATTAAGAATAATGTTTTCTATCACTATTTCGGTCCTATCTCTCTAATAGGATAGAGACTGTGAAAAGTGATCATACATTGAACATTAAATTGATCGTAAGATGTGGAGTCCCACAAGGAACCGAATTAGGTCCTACCCTTTTATGTAAAAATGATCTCTGCAGATTTAATGAATTTAGCGTAAGGGGAGAGGTGGTAACCTTTGCTGATGATACAGTTCTAATATTTAAAAGTAATGCCTGGTCAACTGTATCTGTAAATGTAAATAGGGGATTAAATTTATTTTATACTTGGTTATGTAGACATACGTTAGCACTAAATCTTTAGAAGACAAACTATATGTTATTTGGAGTCACCACTAATATGAATGAGAACGTCTTCTTACTAGTCGATAACTTTATAAACTAAACGAACTAAAGTACTAGGGAGTAATAATAGACTGGCAGTTAAAATGGGACAAGCATATACGTTTGGCTCTAAGAGGTAGAGCAGAATTATTTACAAAATCGTAATGCTCCGTGGTATTCTCGACTTTAGCTCTATAAGGATGGTTTACTTTGCTATAGTTCAGTCTATTTTACAATATGTAGTATAGCTTGGGGTGTGACCTTCACACCAACAATTATGCCACTTCATAATTTGTAAACTAAAATCATAAAATTATGTTTAAGAAAGCCAAATTACTTTTCAACCAGGCAAGCTTTCAGAGATTTCGATGTAATGACTATTCGACAGATCTAATGCTTTACATTACTAAAGTTTATTTTTTTGAATCTATCAAACTTCCCAGTATAACATACAAATTACGTAGGCAAACCACATTACCTTTGACAATTAAGCGATGTTCAAAAGCCTTAACACAAAGACATGCCTGTATAATAGGACCAAAACTTTATAATAAATTACTACCTGAGGTCAAAGAAAATTTGAATGTAGCTAACTACAAAAATTTAAAAATCATTCAAATGTCTTTCATGTAAATACTTACTTTATGTCAACATAGACACTTTATTTATACAAGCATACTTTCAGTATTTATAAACTATCTTATGCGAGTCATTAAATATCAAATTTTCAGGAGCCAACCCGATCTTATGCGTAGTTATACATATTACTACAGATGAGATATGGGTTCTTAAACGAAGGGAAAACGGGTGGGTTACTGCAACTGGAAAGATCATGTCGTCAGTGTGCCAGAACTTATAATTATGATCGTGTTCGTCACTCATATCGAAGAGCAACCACGGAAATTTGAAGGACGATATTCGGTTGGTGGTCTGACCGACCCTATAATGGTTGATTACTTGGATGCAAATATTACACTTTCGGTCGATCGGTCTGATTGATCACATCACGAGTTTTCTGATCTATGTATACTCAGCAGAGAAACAGTTTCCAAAAATAGATTTTCTGGATTTGAGATAATTGTATTTATTCTAACTTCTAATATAAAATAAACTAAGCCTATATCAATCTATATCTCAAGATGCCATAGATCGGCTCCTAGAATCAGTCAAAAGGCTTTTAGACATACAGGCCTGTTGGATTTACCACATCGCGATTTCAAGACAGCTGTGGCTCGAGGTTTGTCCTAAGAGGACTGAATCTCTGCTAAGGAGGAACCGTAATGATGTGCGTAATCTAATCGCAGTTACTATAGGTCACTGCCTTTTTGGTAAACATGCAGAGCGCATGCAAGCTCCATGCAATGACTTCTGCAAAAGCTATATCAATGAAGAAGAGGTTGAGAGCGTTCTGCACCTGCTGCGTGAATGTCCTAATTTTGCCAAGTGTACAAGAAATGCGCTCGGCAGCTTCTTTTTCGGCGAATTGGTGGAGCCAGCAGACTTTTTTTGGGGGACTTTCTAAGGTTCTTGTTCTGGTTCTTGTGGCTGGTTTCAGCGCACCTTCTAAGTCTGAGGTAACTTTCCCAGGTAGGGTCCCAAAAATGTAGTATCACAATGGACCACAAATGGTCTAAGTAAGGCTGATCGCGCAGTGGCTACCACTCTAACATAACCTAACTGTTTCGGCAGTTATACGAAACACCTGCTCAGGAGGTTAGCCATTGTGTCAACGCTTGTGGTCGTCACTAACCTCCCGAATCAGTTATAGGGCTGATTCAAAGAATACAAAAATGATTAATAATTAATAAATGCCGATGCTTTTAATGTTCAACTTTATTTTATTTTTACTATTCAATTCTTCCTCCACCAACAGAATCACAAATGGTAAAATATTCAACTCTAATTCAATAAACTATGAAATGCTTATGCTCCGCTAATTAGTCAACTAGATTTAATGGTACCTTTACTGAACAAAGGTGATAAAACAAAACAAAAACTTTATGTGGGCGTTGAAGTAGATGATTTCTATACATAGAATTCGTGAGGATGCTTCTTATTGTTGATGCTGACGTCCAAGTCGATATTCATGCACAGCCTCTTCACTGGCATCACTGGCACTCAACAAAAATAAGCTAAACTAAAGGCCTCTGGTAAATCCCATTGGCCAAACTAACCCTATGAGGATGGTAAATCGCAACCTCTAATTAAACTTGAAATATGTTATGAATTACCAAGGATATGAATTTTTAAGTACCGATGTATTTCACTATCGACGCGGCTCTATACTCCACTGTAGTTCATATTAACAGTGATATACCACAGGGATCATTATTGGATCCTGTATTTTTTCATGATTGTTTGCTTGTTTCCCGTTCTTATACGAGAACTATTCAAGAAAATTCTATTAAATTATTTTTTTTTAACTCTATAGAACAAGCAGTGCAGATGGACGCATGCTTTGGAAAATGATGAAGTTGCATATGTCTACATCCAAATTTTCAGGAATTTCAATATGCAGTTGTTGGATTACATTTATTTTAGAGACAGGAGTATAACATCTACTACTCAACCAAAATAATGACTTATATTTGAAACTCAAGGCTCTCTTAAGAAAGAAGATAAAAAAATAAGTAAAAAACGAGTTTTCAAACAAAACTGAGGCCAAGCCGCATGAAAAACTAGAAAATAAACTTTTCTTCACACAAAGAGGTGGACTCAGATTTTTTGATTGGGGCATTTCTCTTGAATATTCTTTCTCTTCATGAATCAAATCACTTATTACCTCTGATTGATCATACTGAAATATATCGGTGATTGTCAGCGAATAAAATCTGAGTCCACCTCTGTGTTTGAAGAAAAGTTTATTTTCTACTTTTTCATGCGGCTGGCCTCAGTTTTGTTTGAAAACTCGTTTTTTACTTTGTTTTATTTTCTGCTTTTTCACGTCAACTAAATTGTTATTACGTGCTGCATGGAGATATTTTAAAACAATTTTTAAGTCATGTTTGGTGCCGATCCGAAAACAAAAATTTTTCGAGTATCAAATCGTTGAAGTACTGCCACGGTTTTCTGAAATTCAAATTATGTTTTAAACAGCCCTTTTTAGCTGTATTCCAACTTGATCCCATATAACATGAATTTTCCCGATTTTCCATGTTTTCCGCAAACTTTTCCTATTACTATGAAATTTTTTTTAAAAATTTACATGAATTTTCCTCGATTTTTCATGCGAGTTTTCATGATTGTTGAAGAGAAAGTATTGATGCCAGTAGGACGGAAAAAAATGATTCCGCATAGCTTATAAAACTTTTTTGTCGGAAAATTGTCCGGAAATTTTCGAAATTGGAAAATTCTGCATTTTTCCTGAAACAGATTTATCACTAATCATATGGATGAAAATTTGTCTGATGATTTTCCCGCTTTTCCGGGTTTTCCACGGAGTTTTCCACAAAAGCAACTTTATGCAACTCTCTTCGCTCTACAACTTTGTCTTAGGTTGCGAAACGCTCAAACGCTTCCTTGGTCTGAAAAACCCCGGAAAAGCGTTTTACATGAATTTTCCTCGATTTTTTCTGCAAGTTTTCAAAATTGTCGGAGAGAAAGTAATGATGCCAGTTGATAGGGAACTTGATCCTGCATAATTTAGAAAAAAATTTTACCGGAAAATTTTTCGGAAAAGTCAGAATATTCCGGAATTTTTTTCGGAAAAATCGGAAAACTGCATTTTTCCTGAAACGGATTTATAACTAATCAAATTTGTACCAAATTTTCAAATGTCTTTTCCCGATTTTCCGGGTTTTCCATGGAAATTTCCGGCTGAAATGAACCTGTGTGCCAAATTTCAGCTCAATGTGATGACGAAAAGTGGGTCTACGAGAGTGTCGAAAATAGTAAAAAAGAAATATATAAATAAATAGACAGACAAATTCGTGTACGAGTTAAAGGGACACTTTTTTTGCTATCTTTGTGTTGTAAACAGATCTACGAACGGAAGTAGGGTGAAATAGAAAGCTTTTTAATATATTCTGAGCTTAGACACAGATGAAATTTGTACAAAAAAACCCCTATTTTAACAAGGCTTGTCTTCCGGTAAATTTAAATACTTCTTCTACCGTAAACAATCGCCACATTTCAAAATGTTTATAATTCTTCACACCGAACATTTGCAATTCCTGAAGTTTTCAGACAGCAGCAAAGCTTAATTGGAAAAACTCCTGACCATAGCATCCTGGCACTTTATACAATTTATATATAGCCACCTCCTTCAGGTTCTGCTTTTTTAATTCCGCCGTCATCGTAGATGTTCATTGTTAGAAAACTCTGCCCTTTTTTCATATTTTCTATGTCTCTGGCATATTTTCATTTACATACCTTTCAACTTTTTACCAGGTTGCGCTCTAGCATTACAATCGAGGAGTTTTTCCATCGCTGTTTTTAAACAGAAAACAATGTGCCCGGAAAGCTATAGTTTGGTGACCCTAATTTACTTTGTGTAGATAGTTTTAAGGGATAAACAGACAGAAAAAGGAGCGAACAGGTAAATTTGTATTTTGTAGGGTAATGATTAAGGTTTCATTTGGTTTGTTTTTTTTAATTTTCTAAATTGTGAAGTGAAACATTTTTTTTTACTTTAATAAGGAGAGGCTTTTATTTGATTATATAACAGTTACTTTTGAAAGGATCAAGCTGACATATAATGTTTGATACATTTCGGTTCGTTTCGATCAGAGCTGGTATCTTACCAATCAAATAACACCAGTAGTGCATCAACGAACTGCATGTTCCAATGGAAACATTGACATCCGCCGTTCTTTATAGTGTTCGCGAGAGTCTATCCTTATAAATTTTTGTCAATCAAAAGAAGTGGGTCTTTTATCGTTAATGCTTCTTCCATAAAAAATTGTTTTAAATCAAGAACTGATACCCACCGGATCATAGTTTGTGCCGTATATTCGATGACTCGAATTTGATCCATTCCATTTTGCAGAAAAATTCTGTTCAGTCCTGAGGAACATTTTTGGGTGATTGGTTTTTTTAAATAAACAAAACTGTTGCTTTTGGGGGGGGATGAGAAATAAGAATCCCATCAAGTCTCAATTACGCTCACTTTAACCCCAAAAAGTTAGAGTTTAGTGTGGATTTTGGATCAGCGGATTCATCGGCTCTTATTTATTTCAAGATAAACAAGGAGAGGCTGTGACTGTCAATAGTCTTTATAGAATTCAGTTCTTGGGTCAATTGAACTTTGTAGGGATTTACGTGGAGATTTCGCTATGCAGAAAACAATATAGTCTTGTTTGCGAAATGTTCATAATTACTGAAAATGGAATTACTTGGAATAAACAAACCTGGATCTACCGCAACACTTTACGCAACAGCTGCAATATTTTTTTTATTGGTGAGATTTGTAATTGCTGACAACCAAAATCAGTCGTATTATCTCTGCGAAATTTTCATAATTTTTTGTATACTGCTAAAACATGTACCTGTGGCGACGCTTCTGTGTCGGTTCGACTATTTCCGAACTCTTATCCAACACCGTGTAACTGGGTCATGCACATTCTAAAATTCACCGCTAGTGATACCTTGTCGAACGTAGAAAGCTGTAGCCACTGACTTTTATAACGAATGTAAAAAAAAAAACAAAATAATTTCTTAGTCTACTGATAGCGTACATTACCACATCAGGACAGCATATAAAGAAGAAAATATATTAAGGACTATTAGAACCAAATACCCAGAGATCTTTTAATTCTTTTTGTACACCCCATATGCCTCTTATTATTTCAGCAGTGTCTTAAGATAGTATTAGACAAGCACGCAGCGTGGAGCTCGCAGGATACCCCTTACAATCAAGAATCACAGGTGGTACAGCACTCAGGAGGTGCAAGCACACCTCGTCTTTGAGACTACTGCTGAACTGTCGTAGTGACGGTACAGATTCATCTTTGGCCACTTTCAGGTTAGCTACACTCCGGTTGATTGGAGTTCGATACCCGAGTTATTGCTGCTCCACATTCTAGTCGCTGAAGGTGGTTACAGGCGGCAGCACCCACAGGTCTATCGCAGGCTTAATGGATTTTTTTCTGACGGTCATAGCGACTACACCACACTACTCATTGCCTAGTTTAAACCGTCATCTCTCGCTAGTCACAGGCGAGATCTGAACCTATTAGTAATTTTTTTGTCTCATTTCAAGTCGCGAAGATCTATGAACTGAAAGGTATTAATACTTATAACTGTATTCAGGACCTATTGCCGTAAGGAACATAAGACCTTATCATATCATACTACACTAGTTCTAAGGGTTCCAACTGGGCAGAATTAGCAAGAACCAGGTCATATTGTCATATAAGACCCCATCAGAGTATTCTAAATCAACTAAGAATAAGTCAACCAAATATTTACCCCCGCTCGCAGACAACTCCTTCCAGATGTCACAAAGACAGTCCGACGCATCCACTGGCTACAGGAAACGAAACGTTCACCATCTCCGCTAACTGTCATAGTGACAGTCAAGCCAAACCAATGTACTTACGTGGATGAAGCAGTTACACTACTTCCAGCAAGTGAGGAAACAACAACGAACTGTCTCGCACTCAAGATTCGCTATTCTGTCTACAAACTGACAGTCCCATCTTCTACGGGTAAAAAAATATAGGAAAATTTAAAATGATACCTCTTAATGGAAAACTGCACTTTCTTTAACGTGAAAAATTATCACTCACGTTTCTAAAAAAAAACTACACCACTCCCAGTGACAAAAATTGTACCTGTAACATCGCACCCTGTTTAAGTTCTAAAATATTACTCGTAGTACCTTAATTAGCACCCTGTTTAAAATTAAAATGGTGTCTAAATTAAGGCTGCCACACACGTTCCGTTTTATCACAAATTTTGCTTGTGAAGTTTTTACTAAGTCGTAATGCAAGATGGAACTCAACGATTGAGTTTTCGTCCGTAATATTCTTTCAGATTCGTATTTAGCTTTTTGTAACAATAAAATTGAATGAAAATAATCGAAATCCTGCAGACGCTACGTTTTATCAAAGCGTCTTGCTTGTATACGAAAAAAATAATTCAAACACAATGTGAGATTTCATTGAAGCCAAGCAATTGACGGAACACACTAAATAAGACTGTGGAGCCTTACATTACTCTGTTTATGACTGGGCAAGTAAAATGTATGACGTGCGTATAGTTAGTACCGCAACTTCGCCTGATGTAGTTCGGAACTATCTCATAATTTGTCGTGAAAACCATAAATTGGTCGCGTCATTTTTTCTAAAGGAAACTGGATGTGGTGATAAGTTGACATCAAGTTAGCACCACATCTAGTTTCCTATAGAAAAAAGAACATGACAAATTCATGGTTTTCAACTTAGCACCACATCTAGTTTCCTTTAGGAAAAAGGACATGACAAATTTATCGTTTTCACGAAAAATTAAAGGCAAATAAGCGACAAATTCCGAGATGTATAATTTTCCAATCCGATAAGTTTTGGCCGAGTTCCAGTGAGTTGCGGTTCTAACTTGACGTCAACTTAGCACCACATCCAGTTTCCTTTCGAAAAAAGGACCCGAAAAATTTATGGTTTTCACGAAAAATTAACGGCAAATAAGCGACAAATTCCGAGATGTATAATTTTCCAATCCGATAAGTTTTGGCCGAGTTCCAGTGAGTTGCGGTTCTAACTTGACGTCAACTTAGCACCACATCCAGTTTCCTTTCGAAAAAAGGACCCGAAAAATTTATGGTTTTCACGAAAAATTAACGGCAAATAAGCGACAAATTCCAAGATGTATAATTTACCAATCCGATAAGTTTTGGTCGAGTTCTAGTGAGCTGCGGTGCTAACTTGACGTCAACTTAGCACCACATCCAGTTTTCTTTAGAAAAAAGGACACGACAAATTCATGGTTTTCACGACAAATTATTAGATAGTTCCGAACTACATCAGACGAAGTTACGATGCTAACTTTGCGCACGTAAATGTATGATAAAACGGAATGTATGTGGCAGTTGCACTTTCCAAAAATTTCGCATAGATCATTTGTGCCCTATTTCAAATGCATAGTTATAACTCGTACTTGCATAAGTTGTACTTATGAGGTATTTTGATAATTGCAATTTATGGGTCATTGTATTTAAAAATTGTACTTAAAAAACAGGTTTCCTTTGGGATCTCTAAAGGATATTTTGAAATATTTCCTTCTGGAGAGCAACAAGTTTGTGAAAACATTAAATTTTGGTACGAATTTTCCCCGATTGGGTAGAAATTTGCACCCAGAGTGATTTAGAATTTTCTATACTTTATGTGTATTTTAAGCTTAAAAGAGTTGTGGTGTGATGATGTTTTTGCGGATATAAATTTCAATTTTGTTGGGCAGGAAAATGATATGAGGTTGCCATTTTGGATAAAATCGCAACAAATGGGGCCTTTTCACAACGTTTGGCAACAGGGGTATCCGTCAAATATTTTGGTTATACTAGAGAATTTTTCGAATACGTGACTAAAATATTTCCAATATTTTTTTTGCATTACTTTGCATTTTCAAAGGCGTCTATTAAAAAAAAAGTACACTTCCCTACATAAATGTGGACCTGATCTTAACAATTACCTTGATTTATTCGAATTACACGATAAAGATTTCAACAAGAATCGATAGAACTAAAAATTCAGATCAAATTCAAAATTTCAAGAGATCCACAAGACTGTCGCCCATATTTGTTGTCAATTTTGTTTCACAAATCCTGTTTGGAATCAGCTTCTCGGTAAATTTCTTTGAAAAATCGATGGGATTTAGTTGGAGTGTTGCTGGCCATGAAATTGTTCCAATGCGATCAATTCATTTCTGTAGAAAGATGCAAGTCAAATGTTGTCGTACACTCGCCATTGATTGCGTATTAATCGTCGGATCCTGGTCCGTACTCGATCCTGCATGAAATATAGCGTTGACTTACGCCGCTTTATTGAGTGATCCTCGTCCGTATTCGATCACTGATATTGCTGATAGTTCCTGGACCGTACTCGAGCTCACAAGACATGATTTTAATTAGACGATAGTATTGTATCATGCCGCTATTGTCTAATGATGTACCTGGTCCGTACTCGTTCTCCGTTCGACTTTTGATCCAAGGCCGAAAGAAGTGATGAGAGAGATTAAGGAAAACAAAACGAGAAAGAGAGTACCTAAGGGGAAAATGAGAATCAGACTCGTCCCAACCAACGAGAGGAAAGGAGAGAAAAGGTGCGCGATTAAGGCTAGAAGAGAAAGAAAATCCAAAATAGAAAGAGAGAGAGGGAGAGAGGTTAATAGAAATGAGAGAGATACGAATAGATTATTCTACACCACAGAGTATACATTTAGGCTTGCTTAGAAGAGCGTTTTCTCAAGAAACGTGAAGTCCACATGAACTTATAGCTGGCGCTACAGGTTTAAAAGGAATGGCTTACAGTAAGGGTAACATGTCGTATACCAAAGTACTCTTCGTCACCGTTCGGCTGAAGCAATTTCGAAACGCGAAAAATGGTGGTTTTTTCGTGTACTCTGAAGTCATATAAACTCACTGGATTACGAGCTACTGCTAACCAAAAAAAAAACCCTGAAGAGGTAGCCAATTTAAACTTATCTTGACTAGCGCATAGCGCCAACCTACAAAACATAGGCAGCTACCAGATATCTATGCCAACTTTTTATAAGAGGAGCTCGAAGAGGGACAGGGGTTGGGGCGATGATTTTTTTTCTTAATGTTATCAAGCCAAGCTCATGGGATACCCTATGATATAAAGCACATTATGGCAGGAATGAGATCAGGAAAGTATAAGGGAACATAAGGAGAAGGTGGTGGAGGTGTTTCTTCTCTTAAATCTTCACAGACTGTAAGACGGAGGAAAAACAGATGATGGTAGACTGTTCCATATTTGCACAGTTCAGGATAAAAACTCATCGCGGAAAATTTGAAGGGTAAAAGGATAAGTGGACTTACAGCGTTCCTATCACCTCTGGTAAAATCTACGAATATCCATGAGACCCTGTATAACTTACTCCAAGGAATTCATATGGATTTTTCTGTTCCACCATTTAGTTTGATAAATCTATGTTAGGCTCTTTATGTCCTTTATAAGGATGATTTTCCTTTTTTTTGCAGCGGAATCAGTTATAATAAAATAAGTAAAAAACGAGTTTTCGAACAAAACTGAGGTCAAGCCGCATGAAATAGTAGAAAATAAACTTTTCTTCACACACAGAGGTGGACTCAGATTTTTTATTGGGACATTTCTCTTGAATATTCTTTCTCTTCATGAATCAAATCACTTATTATCTCTGATTGATCATACTGAAATATATCGGTGATTGTCAGCGAATAAAATCTGAGTCCACCTCTGTGTATGAAGAAAAGCTTATTTTCTACTTTTTCATGGGGCTTGGCCTCAGTTTTGTTTGAAAACTCGTTTTTTACTTATTTTATTTTCTGCCTGTTTCACGTTAACTAAATTGTTATTACGTGCTGCATGGAGATTTTTAAGTCATGTTTGGTGCCGTTCCAAAAACAAAAATTTTTCGAGTATCAAATCGTTGAAGAACTGCAACCGTTTTCTGAAATTTAAATTATGTTTTAAACAGTGCATTTTAGCTGTATTCCAACTTGATCCGATATAACATGAATTTTCCTGATTTTCGTTGTTTTCCACAGACTTTTCCTATTACTATGAATTTTTTTTTAAAAATTTACATGAATTTTCCTCGATTTTTCATGCAAGTTTTCATGATTGTTGAAGAGAAAGTATTGGTGCCAGTAGGACGAAAAAAAATGATTCCGCATAGCTTATAAAACTTTTATGTCGGAAAATTTTCCGGAAAAGTTGGAAAATTCCAGAAATTTTCGGAAAATTTTCCAGAAAAATTGGAAAATTCTGTATTTTTCCTGAAACAGATTTATCACTAATCATATCGATGAAAATGTGTCCGATGATTTTCCCGCTTTTCCGGGTTTTCCACAAAAGCAACTTTATGCAACTCATTTTGCTCTACAACTTTGTCTTAGGTTACAAAACGCTCAAACGCTTCCTTGGTCGGAAAAACTCCGGAAAAGCGTTTTACATGAATTTTCCTCGATTTTTTCTGCAAGTTTTCACCATTGTCGGAGAGAAAGTAATGATGCCAGTTGATAGGGAACTTGATCCTGCATAATTTACAAAACTTTTTTTACCAGAAAATTTTCCGGAAAAATCGGAAAATTCCTTAAATTTTTTTCGGAAAAATCGGAAAACTCTGCATTTTTCATGAAACGGATTTATCACTAATCAAATTTGTACCAAATTTTCAAATGATTTTTCCCGATTTTCCGGGTTTTCCATGGAAATTTCAAATTTTGATAGATTCAATTTTCACGCGACATGAGCCTGTGTGCCAAATTTCAGCTCGCTGTGATGACGAAAAGTGGGTCTACGAGAGTGTCGAAAATAGTAAAAAAGAAATAAATAAATAGACAGACAAATTCGTGTACGAGTTAAAGGGAATGGCCTCAAAAAAAAACATCTTTCCATTTTCGAACCCTTTTCTCAAGTACACTAAGCTACAGACTATAACTCATTTTCCGTAATCTTTAAGTAAATGTTTAAAGCTATTTTATTTTATATTTCATCAATTTTTTTTTGCAAAAAGTGGGTATTTTCTTTTGTAAAACTTTCGTGTATTCTTGTCGGTTATGAATAGGTTGAACAAGGTATACACGAACACATATTCGTATCGAATTTAAATTAAATAGCGTGAATTTCCTCCGGAATGGATTTAAGGGCTTTCATAAGATTAATCAATGGCAAGTATAATGCAGGAATTTTTTAGTAATCAAAAGATCAGTTATTTAGGGAAGTCATGGGAACAAAGTTGGCTAACTGAAACCTATCCTAGTAGACATATAGCCGAAATGTCTGTCACTGCAGTAGTGGTTCTAATAAATCTCTATCAACTTCGGTGACACCTATAGGCGACATGTTAATATGATTCAAATCTCTCTCACATTATAGATTTTAGGTATAAGATTATTTAACAGTTCAGTTAAGATCTAATAAGCACTTAACCTTTATTTTTAAGCACGTATAAAAGTGGAGGAAAATTTCTATAAATTTCTTGAAATTCCAAAGAAAAATGCATCTAAGTTGAGTACTCTATCCGAGTTCATGTTCCGTAAATAAGTAATCCATTAGTTCCGCCACTTTGTTTTAACTGAAAAAATCCTGTATATGTACGATACGTATTTGAAACATTTTACTATTTGTAGCTATTCTCCACTCCTTTGTCCATTTAAATAAATAGTAAAAAACAGCTTTAAAAAAAATAGGAACACAATAATTAAAGAGCTAAGGAAAACATTTTACCAGCATAACGTGAGTACACCACAGGCTTCAGGGAAATAATAATTTTCTCTCAAAAATTAATTTCCATCCAACATCTGCCCACAAATTGTAGGTATAATTTCAACCCATAAATTGTTTTCTCTTTTTACCTTTTAAAACTTTCTTTGATTGATGGATTCTGTCATGTTCTACAAAATCTTAAAGAATCTTCAAGAATCTTTTATATGACGCGACGTCCCTGGCTTGTTTTATATCCAACCAGGAAAATACTTTCCAATCGATTTGATTTTAAAGCTTAAACGAAATGAATTATGGACGATATCAAAATTTTCTTATTACGCTTTTTCATCCCTTGCCTTAATTCGTTTGAAATTTTGAGTTTTCGTGAAAATAAGTGGAGCTCTATAAATTTCAAGCAAGATTTTGGCGGATTTTATTTCTATCAATATTTCTGCTTACATGACCCACCCTATTCTTTTCATTATTAATTGCATTTTTATTTTTAACTAAAGACGATGAAATTTAAGAAAAAATTTCTAAAAAAACTTCAAAAGATCAATTGCACTTTTTTGTAATGAAAACATTTGTATGGAACAGATCTTGATGCGTGCGGACTCAAAAAACTCAGATAGGTTGAAAGATTACCTTGTCCTGACAACATACCTATATATAAAATGTGATCCATATCTAAGCAAAATGTAGCCACTTTTAGAGGACTAGTGGTTCCACTTTTATAGGGCCAACGGTTTCACAATTTCTTCATATTTATCGTGGGTGGTCAGTGTCCTAATATTATCTGACCGTTCGACAAAACATTTTTTTTCGCATCCAGAGAGGATTGTAGTCTATGAAAATTTTAAGAATTTGTTGCGAAAATTTTTGTAATGGTTGTTGATGCGGAAGAACGAAACAACGCAGACAGCTTCAAGGATCATATGTAAATATGAAATATTTTTTGAAAAAGGATCCACTTATTCCTCATATCCTTTATATAGGATATACGATAGTTCTTAATGTTCATTCCCATCTGGATGCGCCAAGTGATTCATTCGATCTTTTCATACAGGGTGTTGGGTAAATACGTATTGGATGGATTGTGCTAATGGATTTCTTGGAGTGTCCTGAACAACCTTTAGCTCTAGAACTTGCCCCCCCCCCCCCTAAAATAACTCCTTCCCACTCAAAATTATGTTTGAAAGTTTTTCGTTTTTCAAAGAACCTGTAGTAACTTAAAAGCCTCATAAGCCCTTCTAAAGATATCACAGGATCAAGCTTGGGCTCTTGTTCTGAAGTTGACCATTCATCCTTTATAAGGATATCCAACATTTTAGAATTTATGGTCACGTGCATCAGTTGTCGAGCCTTTTCTTCCGTGGCAGGGGGACGAAAGATCCCAAGCACGGAGGCCAAGGTGGTGTATTGTGCTAATCTGCTAAATACGAGAAGCTAGAAAGCTATATAAATAAGTAGACAGAAAACTAGTTTTGAGGAAATAGTGCAGGACCAACTGAGCTACCAAGGCCACACTATCGAGTCTTAAAATTGAATTCCTGAAAAAAAAAATCGTACAAATCTGTTCCAGTAAAGTACACCAAGAACATAATATTTTTATACCCTAGATGAAATCTAAGGGGTATACTAAGTTTGTCATGCCGTTTGTAACGCATAGAAATAATGCTAGTAGACAAAAATGGATTAGACACCCACGCATAAAATTAAAATTTATTTTGACTTTTGCATGTCCGTCCGTCCGTCCGACTGTACGCACGATAACTCGAGAACGCGTATACTTAGAGAGCTGAAATTTTGTACACGGACTTTAAAAAAAGTAAAATTTAGAAAATTAGACAAATCGAGCAACTCCTTCGTGGGGTTGCCATACAAAAATTTCGTTTTCCACTATATATTTGGACACTGCCTGAGAACGCGTTGACACAGAGAGCTGAAATTTGGTGCATGGTGTTTTCATAGCAATAGTAAATAAAATTAAAAAAATGAAATAAATCGGGAAACCCATTCTTGGTGTTGCCATATAAAAATCTAGGTTATTTACGGATACTGTGAAAACGATCAGTCCTAGACATTTCTATTGTACTAAAAGCTTCTTCAGAATATGAAGTCCTATAAAATTGGTTATAACCATTTTTTCTGTCCGGCAAACCGTTCTAGAAATGTATGCGAAAAACAATTGCAAAAATCAAAATTGCTCAAATGGGTGACCATACGAAAAATTTTATACGGGTATTCATCTCTAGGGTATCATAAGAATTGGTCTAACAAGGAGGGGGCCCTACTCGTCATCACAAATTTCATCCAAATTCACAGTATATGTTGGGCTTGACTAGAAATGAAAGTGACGCAAGTGGGAACTCCAACCGATTTTCAAAATTCTTTTTGCTAAATTAATTGCGAGTTTTTATGATTTTTTGAAACTATTACGAGATTCGCACGGCAGCGGGTTGCAAAGTGGTAACCCGTGGTGGGTTACTTATGTATTATTACAAAAAAAAAATTAATAAATTATTTTCCCAGCGGTTGGGGTATTTATTTTATATTCTACCATCTGTGTACAATATTCGTACAAAATCTCATCAAAATCGAATGATAAATTCAATTTCGAAAGGTCATTCACATACACCAATGGGAAAAAGTTTCTCATTTCCCAAGTTCGGGTATTCTGAGGGAGGTGGGGTTATATATTATCTGATTCGCAAAATTCCTTTTGCTAGTTTTTTTGTAATTTTTTTTTCTGATTTTTTTTAACAGACTTTCCCTCCCGTTCTGATTAAGTTGCAAAAATTAATTTTGAAATGTTTTTCTACAACTTATCGATTAATGCATTTTTTCGTTTTAATGGATACTCTTTTACTGAGAGATTATCTGTACAAAATTGCAAAGAAGATCCGATGTCATTTACCTATTGAAAAAAATTAAATCTATTAAAATTTTGAATTCCCACTTTTCGCCATCTTCCGGCGATCTTTGAAAACGCACGGAAATCTAGATACCTCCTCTGTAGTTGGCATTTCAGCCGACTGATTCACCACGATAACTCCCGCGAAAATTTGCAAATTTGAGCATTTTCCAAGGGGTAGGCCTACAAAAATCCGGGCTCCTCTACATTATACATTATTTCGGTTTCTTTTCGTCATCTGTAGCTTCCACTTGTGTCACTTTCATTTCTAGTCAAGCCCAACATATACTGTGAATTTGGACGAATTCGATGATGACGAGTACGGACCCTCTCCTGTAAGACCAATTTTACATTTTTTACTTGTTCTCTTATAAAATGTGACCCGTTAATAGTCCTTTAAAACAAAATAATAATTACCTCAATATTAGCTTTTGTAAAGTTATAAATATGGTTAATGTAATGCGAAAAGTGAATACGTTTCATTATGTTGTTCCAAAGCTACTGAGGCTGCCTCTAAGTTTGTATGTGAGTATTAATTTTCAGCACAGAAATGTGCATCTTGAGAGCAGGACAGGGTACGTCGAAAACTTATTGTGCTCTGGAAAGTAAAAATTTTTACTTTCCACATAACAAATAAATATTTTTCGGAATATTTTATTCTAAGGGGACTTTTTAGTCCGGCAATATTTGAAAAAAATCAGGGATATGGAACTATGATTTAGCCCTACGTGGTTTCGACTATCCCATACGGTTTGGGTACAGAAAGTCAGAATATAAAATCATGCATACAAAATCCTGGTTTTTAGAATCATCATCTCCTATCTGCTTTTTAGAATCATCATCTCCTATAAAAAATTCGGGATTTCAGAATCTCGGAAATGCAATGTTTTGAATGAATGAATTTCATGAAGGCTTCGTTATGAAATCTCGATATTTCACTCTTCGCGTTATTTTTTGCCTCGAGTACCTAATTTTATAAAACATTGTATTCAGCAGACTATGAAGAAGAAAAAGAAACAAAAGATTTTCCATTTTACTTTCGAAAAATCAAGTTTTTATAAGTCCTTCAGCAAAGCTTAATTGTGCGGGATTTCCTTAGAATTCTGTAATTCAAAACTTTTGTAATTTTAGGCTTCCGAAATGAGAGTTTGTAGTTACTTCAGATATTTTCGTTTTATTTTGGAATTTTGTGTTTGTTGGAAGTTTTTTTTTTAATTTTGTAATTTTTTTTTAATTTTACCCATAATAATTAATTGTAAAAATAAATTGTCAAACAAAACTTAACTTTTTCATCACCTACTGGATTCTCTGCTTTGTTCTTTATTATCGCCTGAAAGTAGGCAATAGAAAAGATATTAATGACTGTACAGGTCTATTAAAAAAAACATTATTTATCAGTCATTAGGTAAATATAAAATTTTGCAACGACTTGGAAACTGGGTACAGATCAGTGGAAAGTTAAATTCCTGACATTTAAAAATTAGACATGAGTTTCAAAACGTGTTCATAGTTCTGGCGGGAAGATCTTGCATATTATCATTCACCGTATAAACTTTGTCCCTAGAGGGCACACACATCTTTATACTTTCAGTAAGTTGTAGAAAATTAGTTTAGTGCATGATCTAGAGACATGCTTCTGAGCAAGTCGATTAGATATTTCTCAAATATTTTTACGGTAGTATTAATGGGGGGAAATGTTTACATTTGATTTAGGACACGTTGTAACGCTTCAGTGAAAGAATTAAGACATTCGACTGGATTCTATACATACATGATTGCCGGTTTCACAGTACAGGCTTAGGCCACAACGATGGCTTAAGCCAAGGCTTAAAAAAATTCCAGTTTTACAGTCAATGCTGAAGTAACATCACTGGCTTAAGCCAAGCTTAACTCAAGCCCGACAATTTCAAAAGTTATATTTTAAAACTAAATTGAAATTTTCCAACCGAAAAATAGTTACCAGTGCTTTTAGGTATAGCCAGTGTCAGCATTCCATTTGACATTTTTAGGAAGAAACCAAACAGTTTCAGACAAAAATGAATTATTTATCTGATGCAGAGGATATAAGCGATGAGGAAATGAATAATATAATATCGAAATGTGTGATCCATGAAAAAAATGATAACAAGGCGCCCGTAACATTTCGAGAAATGGGATGACGTTGTTGATTTTTAATCTCGGTTCCGACTGTCGAAACGTTCGGCTATGATGATTTTGGATCTGACAGGAGGATGTATTGATGTCTTCCTCTTCTTCTTCTTCATTGTAATTCACAATGGCAATTTTTCTTTCAAAATTTCACAATTACACAATTCTAACAACTTAACATTTCTCTTAACTAAGCCTCAACTTACAGAGTACCGTGAAACAGAGTAGGCTTAAGTTTTGTGCTTAAGCCACACCCGTGGCTTAGCTAAGCTCTGGTTTAAGCCTAGACTGTGAAAAACTGGCTATAAGAAATTCATTGAATAGGAGAATATAGAGCTAAACTGACATAATATGGGGCAACTATTAGTTGGAGTCAAGTGCAGGATTTTAAACAAACGACCGTCCAGTGTAGATTTATAGTTTGGAAGCTAAGTCCCATAAGAGATTAATAAGACTTACGAAAATTCATCGACGTTATTTCTATGGCTAATTACATATTTTTTAATTTCTCTTTATAGCAATTTCTTCCGATAGCTACGTATGCCTATCGAGGTACACACACTCCCATACACGAAATATACAAGAACAATTATGAAGAGGTTAAATGAGCTTACCAAAATCTGTTCAAATCTCATTCAAATTTACTTTTAATTACTCAGCAGCGCATCGCATAATTAAGAGCAACTTTAAATTGATCCCGGGTATATTGTGGGCTCGCCATATTACATATAAAACTACTCCAACTCACAGTCAGCACCAAAACCATCATCCTTGGAGCATTTGGATGCTGGCATCATGCCACAATGGGGTGCTCCCTCTCTATCTATCTCTATCCGCACATATTTAGCTAGCTAACTATAACCATACAACTTTTGTCGTGTTATTTGCACATTTAAAGGCTTTGTGAATGGAAAGGACACAATCGCAAAACTCCTTCGGAGTGTAGGAGCACTTTAATTTCTGCCTCACTTTCACTCTAGCAATTCGCCGACTTTAAGGTGTTTGCGTTCTGAATTTGTGGCAATTAACATGATGCAGACTCGTGTATACGTTTCTCGTCCTGTACCAATTATGTCCTTGCTCGGATGGCAGAGAATATATGCTTTTCGAAAGATTACGTCATGTTTAGTGTCACTGATTGTCTTCGGGATCGTTGTAATTCAACATAAATCCCTTAAGAAGATTATGTAGGTGGCCGTGGTGGTGTTGGTGGTGATGGTGGTGATGGTGGTGGGGATGATGGGAATTATAAATGTTGGCCCGCATTTGGTTGAAATTTTGATGAATTTGTAAACAGGTTCTCATTTATCTTTGGATGACATTTTGGTTTTTCGGGGGTATTAATGTGGTTTGTCCATTAAATCTAAAGGAAAAAAATTGAATTACAGACGTACTCGTACTTGGACATAATATGATCCTTTTGACATCACCATAACTAAATGCTTGTTTTGTGCTTATTCTGTGGATGTTAAAAATGTTCAACAGTAAAGGAGTTTTGACGGTAAGCATAAAATTCAATTTCATATGCGATAGATTCCAATTATTTATTTTATGAGGAGGTGGGCAAGTGATTTTCAACAATTCTTCTATAGACATGCTATAGAGCTTTAAATGCAAGAATTTTTTATTGCACTAAAAATAATAATAATAATAAAACCTATAGTAACTCTGATAATAATTATTTATCTAAACCTTATATTTGATTATAAATCCTCCTATACTCGGAGACTTAACCCGATATTCCCTTTTTAAGTATTGCCCTCTTTTTTATTCACTTTCACGTTTCACCTCAGCTAGTTACCAGCTGCAATTTGTAGAAGAAAAGTTGTCTCTGCATACTTTTAGGGTGGGGTTATGAGCACCCGGCAGGGTGGGGGTAGGAAACTGCGGCGAGGCTGGGGTGGTTCCAATACCGCATGTTGCATATCAAATTAAAGGTCTCGCCGAGTACTATCGTATGGTGTACTTTTTTCCAGATTCAGAAAACTTTCTCGAGACGGTTTTGCTGCCGAAAAACCCATTTTCATGCACTTGGGTTACATACACCCCAGTTACTACATTTCACATAGATTTTTGCAGTTCTTTTCTCAAACGAAGTCAGTTTCAACGACGCACCAATTCCGGACAATCACGAGCGACAAACCCAGGATCGCCAAAGCTTTCTTCCGAAAAGTGGCCATTGCTCTTTGACTTACTCTCTAAACTACGGCTAGCGCTACCTAGTTATATACAGGGTGTTTAATAATTGTTGCACCTAGCTCAAGGGTTTGATAGCTGAGGTGGAGACAAGCAAAAAATTATATGGTGAAGGGGAGGTACGACGCGTCGCTCCGACGGTAAGGGGCTTTAACATTTTTAGTACCTTTTACACTTTACACCCTGTAGCTTACTTTATATTAACCCTATCAAGGTGGAATTCATCTCAGATGATAGAAATCCGTCTCAGCTTTCCAATGAATGCCCAATCAGCCTTTCTGTCACCTTCTGTCAGTTTTTGTAGGACGTCAGAGTAAAAAAATCGGAGAATAAACTCCTAATTTTTTCAAATTTTAACGATTTGCCCGCCAAAATGCATTATAACTATACAGTTTTATTACAAGATTTAGAAACCCCGGAATATTACCTTTAATTTGACTATGAGCATGTACCTACCTAAATGTAATCGTTTTTCAGATATTCCCGTTTCTATGATTCATAATTTCATTAATTTTGCTACTGACGATGGTAATTGCGCCTACTATTATGCAATTCCGTGCTAAATTCCAAAAATAATGAAATTATGAATCATAGAAACGGGAATATCTAAAAACGCTTTCATTTCGGCAGGTACATCTGCTTAGTCAAATTAAAGGTAACATTCCGGGATTTCTAGATCTTGTAAAAAAAACTGTATAGTTATCATACATTTTGGCGGTTAAATGGTTAAAATTTGAAAAAATTAGGAACTTTTTTCCAATTTTTTTGATTTGAGGTCCGACGGAAGGTGACAGGAAGGCTAATCAGGCATTCATTGGAAAGCAGAGACGGTTTGCTACCATTTGAGATAAATCCCCCTTGATAAGGCTTATATCAAGAAAGTTACAGGATGGAAAGTGGAAGAATAACTAAAACTCTTTAACCTCCCCTACCGTTGAAAAGACGCGTCTTACCACCCATGCACTATATAATTTTTTGCTTGTCTCCAACTCAGCTATCAAACCTTTGCGGTCAATTATGAAACACCCTGTATAGTTAACTAACTTAAGTATATCTTAGGATAGAGGTGAGACTTGCATGGATATTTATGTATGCAAGTAAAAATCTATAATTCATTACAAAGCAACATTTTTTATATATAAACATTTTTCTTAATTAAATGAATATGAGTTAACTTTCTACTGCTTTATAGGAATGGGCAAAAGTATTTAGGTTCGTTATATTTTGATTTCTTTAGTTATGTTACAGATTTTTCATGGATCATTTTCAAAATTCAAAATTCCCTAACATACGTACACTTGAGATTTAAAAATAGTCCCAAGAAGTTGGGAATGTAAAAAGTACTTTTCCAGTCGTGTGCTTTTTTATCACTTCTAAAACTCATATCGAAGGCACTTGAGGGCTGATGATCAAGATGATATTAGGAAAGACTATCCTTGTAGTATTCCAGTTGCGAATCACAGCTGATAAGTAATTTAACTGTATCGTGTTAAATAAATTTATCAGAACTCAGAGATATCACGGGGGGATTAAAGCGATTAGATTAGACCTAGCTAGACTCAACAGAACCCAAGCCAGTCTTCCTTCTCACGATCACCGGAAATTGTGATCTCACCTCGCAAGTACATATTATACACAATTAAGCTGATTTATTTATTTTAATATAATGAGGGAGGAAGTTTCTACTGTGTATGGTGAGGGATGCAATTTGTAGCAACTAATATCAAATTATTTTCCCATTTATGAAAAATCTACAAGAAAAAATATCCTAAATCATACTTGGCTTAGTATCATAAAAAACTCGTCGCTTTACCACGAACTAGAAAGTTAAAAATGTCTCAACTACTATTTATTAAGATAACTTTACTTGAAGATTTAAGCTCCATATACACAAGAGAACATTCCTATTGCGGCGCAAATACTTTCTCGTATGAAAGGACCATAAACACAGACATTTGGTACGTGAGATATTTCATCCGTAGCGAGTGCAATTTTCCTAGACGTACGTGAGAGGATTTCAGTATCATATTTTGTGTGGAATGTTAAAGGAATTTCCACCTGCTTAACGTGACTTTACAGAGCTGTTTACAAATCAGCTATAGGTAAGCTTAGTCGGGTGAATATACATAGATAAAGTCCTATACCTATACTCATGAATAAACAACTTAACTTAGTTCTGTCGATTCTATTAAATAAAATATTTTCCGCCAATGTCGATGGTAAGTAAAAATTTTGTAAATAATATCGAGAGGAAAATTGGAAGTAAGGTTCGCTTGGAATTTAAAATTTTTTTTTCATTTCTCATAAAACACAAACATATAAATGCTGCTGCGTCTTTTGTAGATGCATTTTGTCATATCGTTTCTATGTGTAGGTATTTTTGGTACCTACGGAGAAATTTAAAGAATTCTTTTAAATTACTGAAAATGTTGAATAAAATAAGTAAAAAACGAGTTTTCAAACAGTACTGAGGCCAAGCCGCATGAAAAAGTAGAAAATAAACTTTTCTTCACACACAGAGGTGGACTCAGATTTTTTGATTGGGACATTTCTCTTGAATATTCTTTCTCTTCATGAATCAAATCACTTATTACCTCTGATTGATCATACTGAAATATATCGGTGATTGTCGCGAATAAAATCTGAGTCCACCTCTGTGTGTGAAGAAAAGTTTATTTTCTACTTTTTCATGCGACTTGGCCTCAGTTTTGTTTGAAAACTCGTTTTTTACTTATTTTATTTTCTGCCTTTTTCACGTTAACTAAATTGTTATTACGTGCTGCATGGAGATATTTTAAAACAATTTTTAAGTCATGTTTGGTGCCGATCCGAAAACAAAAATTTTTCGAGTATCAAATCGTTGAAGTACTGCAACGGTTTCTGAGATTCAAATTATGTTTTAACTAGCGCTTTTTAGCTGTATTCCAACTTGATCCCATATAACATGAATTTCCCCGATTTTCCATGTTTTCCACAGACTTTTCCTATTACTAGATTTTTTTTTAAAAATTTACATGAATTTTCCTCGATTTTTCATGTAAGTTTTCATGATTGTTAAAGAGAAAGTATTGATGCCAGTAGGACGGAAAAAAATGATTCCGTATAGCTTATAAAACTTTTTTGTCGGAAAATTTTCGAGAAAAATTGGAAAATTCTCCATTTTTCTTGAAAAAAAATTATCACTAATCATATCGAAGAAAATTTGTCCGATAATTTTCCCGCTTTTCCGGGTTTTCCATGGAATTTTCCACAAAAGCAACTTTATGCAACTTATTTCGCTCTTCAACTTTGTCTTAGGTTGCAAAACACTCAAACGCTTCCTTGGTCGGAAAAACTAAGGAAAAGCGTTTTACATGAATTTTCCTCGATTTTTTCAGCAAGTTTTCACCATTTTCGGAGAGAAAGTAATGATGCCAGTTGATAGGGAACTTGATCCTGCATAATTTACAAAACTTTTTTACCGGAAAATTTTCCGGAAAATTCGGAAAATTCTGGAAAATTTGTTCGGAAAAATCGGAAACTCTGCGGTTTTCCTGAAACGGATTTATCACTAATCAAATTTGTACCAACATTTTCAAATGATTTTTCCCGATTTTCCGGGTTTTCCATGGAAATTTCCGGTTCAAATATTGATAGATTCAATTGTCACGCGACATGAACTTGTGTGCCAAATTTTAGCTCGCTGTGATGAGGAAAAGTGGGTCTACGAGAATGTCGAAAATAGTAAAAAAGAAATATACAGACAGACAAATTCGTGTACGAGTTAAAGGGACAGGCTGGCCTCAAAAAAGCAATCATCTCATTCGGTTTTAGAAACCGAGACCTTCCGCTTTCCGGGCAACTGCTCTTACCATTGAGCTAACATATACCTTTTCCAAGGTATTACAAGGCTATTAAAGGCAGAAATAATTGCAGCAAGGAATAAAATCAGCAAGAATATGAAATCAAATAGAAAGGAAGAGATTTAAAATTTCACTCTTATGTTGCTTGTATTGTCTTTTTCTAACCCTTGATCGAAAAGTTTGTTCTACAATTTCTACAACACGTAAAAGAGAAATGTTACTTACTGGCTTAAACTTGGATGGATCTGAACCTGATCAAACGAACATAATTTTCTTTTGATTTGCTTTATATGGCCACACTAAGTTCTTAGTACGACATTAAGCCATTCGATTCACTATCCATACACTTATGTACATTTCTTATTCCCTGCACGACCCCAACAACTATGTTCCTTCAAAACTATAGATGTAAATTTCGCGTATTCGTTAGCCTCCATAGACCACTTCTTGCTATCCTGAAATTCAAATCAATTACCTAGAAAGAAAGTTGATATCATTCTTAAAGCCGGAAAACTTTTGGATTTTATATCTTATTCATGATAGCAACCACGATAGTCTCCACAGCAGTATCCTTCTTCAAATTAACATCGATGCCCCTACAAGATTTGGATTATTCTTCTCACGAATTAATGTCGACTTCTTCGTCAATATTACATTAAGGAATACATCATTGATTATAAAGAAGAAGGGTAGCGAAATATCGACATTTTTAATGTTAATCAAGGGAATCAATCGGGTTATATTTACGAGTATTTAACAAGCCCAACAAGCTATCAATAAGTACAAACGCCTGCAATAAGCGCCAATTTTCTATTTGCGGTGCAGGGATTCAATATGGTAGCCACGTGCGATGTAAAGAAATCGAAATTGGATTGAGACTAATTCGACTTTTGGAAAATTTTCCAAAGTAATACTTAAGATGTTTTGGAAGATTTTGCTCTGCTTTTATTTGTCAGGATTTTAGTGAAATAATGCGATGAGACTCAATTGGGACAACTTTTCTATAGACTTTCGAATCATAACAGCTTGATTGGTGTATAACCCATAAAAGTCTATGAGAAAACTTTAGTACTTTTGGCAAGGCTTGGGGTTATTGGTGAAATTAATTGTTTTGAAAAGATATGATTATGGTTCCTCGGGAGTAATTTATTGCTCTTAAAAATTCTCTGTTCTGTTTTGTTTTAAAAATAAGAGGGAAATTAAAATACTTTTTTTTTGTTTTTTATTTTGTAAACAGTGCATCTAGTCATAAACAAGAATATGGGAAAATTGAGAAGTTTTATTTTTGTTGACTTTGTTCAACCCTGCAAAAAAATCGTTGTACGAACATTTGTTGCGCCTATGCGCTTAGTTTGACTTTTAAAGAATACCAGAATTGAAAAGGAGAATTTGAGATGATTTATCTTTCAGTGTCAAGGTACGTAAGGCTGGAGTTTATAGTGATTCGGTGAAGAAGTGAGTCATTGACCCCTCGATTTTCAATGACTCAATTAACCTAAGGTCCAATTTATAATTTGAATTTAGACCTAAACACAGTTGGACGTTAGCCCTACTAAAGATATCTGATGATATTCGCTTCTCTATGAATTCTGATATCATAGCTATTCTCTCTCTCTCTCTTAGATCTCTCCAAGGCTTTTGATAAAGTTGATCACTCACTACTCAGCTTAAAAGATTGTTTAATTTTTCTAGTGATGCTTGCAAGCTTATTTCGTCATGTTCCGCAGAGGTCAATCCTCGGGCCTTTGCTATTTTCTGTATTCATAAATGATATTTCTTCAGTAATTTTGAATTGTAAATTTCACAAGTATGCTGATGATTGCCAGCTATATATCTCAAGACAACGTGGATTGATGATGGTTGCGGTATGTAGACTGAATGAAGACCTTGGATCAATATCTTTGTAGATACAACAGATTAAGCTTAAACTAAATCCGTTAAAATCTAAGGCAATTCAAAGACTTTTCCGAAGTGTATGTTAGATGATACTGCTATTCCATACAGTAGGTTGGCTAAGAATCTTGGCATCATTTTTATGTGGTTTGACCTTGCAACATTATTGTGTATAAGATTTATTCAACGCTTCGTAAGCTTTCCGTTGCTTCTTTCGTTACTCCTCGAAATACAAGGCTCATATTAATGAAACAACTGATTGCTCCTTTGATAACCTACGGATGTAAATTTTTGTGTCAACTGGATTCTTTGTCGCAGAGAAAATTCACTATCGCTGGTTTATTTCTTTTGTATTATTTTTTGTATGTAGATAGAGTTTTAGCGTTTTTACTCTATTTTATTTTATTAATATAATTTTTCTTGTTATTTCTTTTGTTTACTGTAGCTTACAGTGCAGCAGATTATTTTTGTTAATTTTACCTACACATAAGTAGAAAGCCAGGCTTTAATTGTGTAGATGTTGTAAATAAATAAATGAATTTGAAATTGGCTTTGGCACATAACCGATAATTATCAATTAGCACAGAGCTCTAATGACCATATAACGTGGGGATTTTCTTAATATAAATAAAACTTTGCCGCCACATCGAACATGTTTTAAAAAAAAAACCAAAAAACATAAAATAACTTTTGCAGAGCTTTAAAATTGAGCACATTTTTGTTGTTGGCGTTGTTGTAGAAAGAACCGTTTTGTGTCATTAAATTTACAAAAAGCATAATCTCGTTCCGGGTAATAAACAACTGTGCAAAATTTATCTATTGCATAAAATATTTATTGTAAATAGCCAATTTTTATTTGGTTCATCCGTTCTCAAAGTGAATTTATTTACGGCATTTTTGGATTCATTCCATAATTTAGAAATTTTAAAAATATGCTACCGAAAAGTTAGTTAAACTTAGACCCATCCATTAAGATCCACGACGACGTTATAATTGGATCCAATTTCCTCTTTTACATTTGCATTTAAAATTTAGTAAAGAGTCAGATTTTATCTGAAAGTGCCCCCATCTATTATTTGGGTGGCATTAAACGAAGACGAAAATATTCTGTTAGGGAAATCATTTTTTTTATGGTTGGTTGAGTAATCCACTTATATACACGTGTTTAGTAGTAGTTAGTAGTAGTATGTGTAAAGAGCAAATATTTTTTCTGTTTGAAAATTTCCTCGAATACAAGTGGCTTTAATGCTATAAATTAAATTCTTCGGGTTTCACGTTGAGCGCGACATAACAGAAAATATTTAAGTGAGTGAGTATATCCTAAAAAACAAAAGTTGCAAAAAATCCAAGGGTGTGTTTGCAGGATATGCAAAAATGTTAGGTTAAAGGATGGTATTTATACCGCATAGCAAGGGCAACCACATGTTTTTGTTGTTTTTTTAAAGGACTACTATAGAACTGGTGTATAATAGTAGTCTATGCAGTAAGTATGCAGTCATTAAAGCTTTCGTCCGATTTATGAGAACAAATTCTGTCCAATTTAGAATAGAATACAATTTGAAGCATGCCGCGTAAATGTGCTAAGGATCATAATGACATTGCAATAGGAATTTATTTTTCGGTTTAATACAAGTATACACGGTTTTGCACCTGAGCAACCAAAAGCTGTTTATAAGGTAAATTTGGGAGCTGAGTCCAAATCAGCATCCCGTTTTTTAAAATTGGTTCTAGTTATCGAAATATTCAATAAATTCATTATTTCACTATTTTTGACCATTAACGGCCATTTATTGAATTGAAAAGTATAAATCAGAAATGAACAGAGGTTGAACTGAGTCTTTTATACTGTTTGGGATCTGTTTCACGCATTAGGGTCCAACAGTAGTCGCTCATTATGCCTTCGTGACAAAATCATTGGTATCGCCTTTCTTTTCGCTATATCTTGATGTAGCCGCTCTCCTTGCTCGTATTGCCCAAGTTTTGTGGTGGGAAAACATCAATATGTGAATTCAGAAAATGTATCTTGAGAGACATTCGAGCTCCAATCTTGTGGTAATTTTGCAAAAAATTGTCGATTACTTCATTGCAATCCGGTGATTTGTCGTTACCGAGAAAGTTGTGAACAACACTTTTAAATGATGCCCATGCTGCTGCTTCATCAGGCGCTAAACATTTTGTGAAGTTTGCATCATTCGAATATCAGGTCCGACAAATATTCCTTCTTTGATTTTTGCGTATGACATTTTTGGAAATAACTTGATTAAGTACTGGAAAGCCGGTCCTTCGCGATTCAGCGCTTTGACAAAGTTCTTAATAAGGCCATGTCATGATTTTTCCACGTTTTCCGAGCGTATAACATCCACAAACGTAACAAAAACACTTTGAATCGACTTCGCAACGTTATCTCTGCATTTCCACACGTTCCGAAGTACAATCACAGTACAAAAACAAGTTCCAAAAGATGTTCGATGCAACGTGGTCAGCTGATAGCCGTTGTAAGAGGGCAGTACTGCCACCTAGCGCGAACTCGAAAACTAGAACCAATCTTGACACACTGATTGAAGATCTAAGTTCAGGGCATGAAATAACGTTAAAAATCGTTCTCATCTGCTCGGGTCTCGGGTCCAAAAGTTGACCCGAATTTGTAAACTTATTCCAAGTATTCTGACTTCGATTGGCATAGGTACGGATTGCGTTACTATATTAAAATTAATATATGTGAGATTTTATGAGAATTAAGCTTAACATGTTTTATTTGACCAAAATCGTCGTTAAAATGGGTGACACCAGTTTCAACACATCCTATTACCCAGTTGATAAAACACCTGAATATTGTCAGTATATACCTACATAAATCTTACACCATGCTCAATAGTTCATTAATATAGATATTAAATAGTAATGGGACTAGTAGGGATCCCTGAGGTACTTCAAATGAGACACTCAACAAGTTAGAGTCTGTGCTATTAACCTACACGTGTTAATTGTGCCTAGATAATAATATACAAATCCTAGAGGTGGTGGCACTACTGAACTTAAAGTTGTAAGTTTTTGCTATAGGATTGAAGGTTTTGCTTTATAATAAAAAAAAAAAGTTAAGAAGTACTATCACAGAGAATTAGTGAGATAAGCAGTCGACCTCTCATTGATAGAGACACATATTTTTTAAATAAATAAGAATTGAGTATAGGTTTGAGAGTGGGAATTGATAACTTGTAGTTATAGTGATAAATGTTTTCAATCGCAGAAATTCTAGTATAGTACTGAGTACCCCCCCCCCCCCCCCCCCCCCCCCGGTAATACGACATGTGGCTTATTTTTGTCTATTTTAATTTTTTTGTAAAGCCTAGTATCGAGTTTGAGTAAAATTTTACATTTCCATAAAAATTTTAACGCTGGTACAATCACATGCAAAAATTTTACTGATGATTTTACTAGTGCAGTACGGACTTCGCCGGTAAATGCTGAAAATTCCATCTCTCTACAAAAAAGGTGGCACTATGAATTCTCCACACATTTTACTAGGCATTTTAATGATGCACGAAGCATTAAATTACTGGTAAAATTTCATATTTCTATGAAAATTGATTGTTAAAAACGTTCCATCTCATTATCTTGAGTTGGAGTTTCTGTTTCATCTCCCAATAAAATATTACCCCAAGTGTTTTTTAGGACGTCAGTAGTAACATCATCCCATGCATTAAAGAGACACCAAATTGCATTTTTTTAAAATAAATAATTTTTGAAAGGAGCATAGATCTAGTAAATTATTTAGTTTCGTTATTTATAAATTTTTTCTTGACGTGTTTGCGACAATGACACTTCAAACTTAATTTATTATTCCTTGATCCTGAGGCTGAATCAATGTAGTGCAATTCGGTGGTAAAAACTTCACGATAACATTGTCTCGTTGAAAATCAGATTCTCCTGGGTGAGCGGGACAGTTATCTAACAATAGTAAAATTTTACTGTCAACAGCCAGGCCAACTTCTTTTAAATGATTCTTTGCTTCAGGTACAAAATTATTATTAAACCACTGTAAGAAAATTTCCTTTGTGACCCACGATCTTCGGTTTGATTTATAAACATATCACTGGGAGATTTTTAGTATTATTCTTAAAAGCTCTTGGTCGAGCACTTTTTCCGATTACAAGCATCTTGCATTTGTGGGTTCCAGCAGTATTTGAGCAGGTCAAAACAGTGATACGCTCTTTACTTTCTTTTAATCCTGCGGCTGAACGCTCGTCATTATACAGACCAATGTTCTTTTTGGCAATAGCTTCCAAAAAAGTCCCGTCTAGCCAGCATTATAAATTTGCTCTGAACTTAAGTCTTGTTTTTCAATAAAATTGGACAGTTCATCAATAAACATTGTTGCACACGGCTCTTAAATTTTCCGAGCCATCCTTGGGAGTATTCACAAGCTGATCGTATATTAAGTTTTTCGTGAAACTCTTTTGCATTTTCAATTATTATATCTCCAGATATAGGAATGCCTTGGAAACGTTCTTGTCTCGGAACCATTCATAAGTCGCCTAGTCTACCTGTGGATTTTCAGAGGTTTTCAATACTTTGCGGTTTTCCAGGCCCTTAACGACGTCACTTTCTGTATAAAATTTTAGGATTTTGTCCTGATTTTTTTTTAAAATCATACAACGTTTGTTGTCCCACGCCGTATTTTTTTGCTAATGTCTTTACGGTATTACCAACTATCAAAGAATGAATTATTTGCACCTTTTCTTTAATTGATAAAACTTTTCTCGCTCGTTTTGTCTCCGACAATGTAAATGTATGCAGAAATATCTACGTATAAATTTATTTTAGGAAAACAAGCTTAATAATTTTATTAAATTAACTTACCACAAAAACTAATTAAAAAGAGAGTAACTGGAAACGCTCAGAACTTCAAGAAATGTGTGGAACAACTATACACACTTTTACTGAAATTCAACCTTTACAAAAATTAGTTTGTTTTCCACAAACGCGATTAACCCCAGAGATGTTTTCCTTTTCTACTGTAGGATGATATGCACTTTAAAACTGTAATATGACACAGGATGCTTCTACCACAGGCAAATTTTTCTACAAAAAAATAGAAGGAAAACCAATAAAACAGGACAAGCAAAAACAAATTTTCTACGAAAGAGAGAAAAACAAGCATTAAAACAGATTACTGCCACCATATTAATTAAGACCTTAAATGGGCAAAAGTGTGCCAACTGCATATGGGAACGAACTTCGAAATTATGTAGAAATACCAACCAAATTTTCTCATTTCTCGATACTAACGGATTGTTCAACCCGGATAATAGAGTCTTTCCCGGACAATGGAGAGAACTCAAAATAGTATCGAAAATATGATCCATCCCGGATAATAGAGTCTTTCCCGGATAATGGAGAGAACTCAAAATAGTATCGAAAATATGATCCATCCCGGATAATAGAGTCTTTCCCGGATAATGGAAGAACTCAAAATAGTATCAGAAATATGATCCATCCCGGATAATAGAGTTTCCGGTTAATCGAATTACGGATAATCGAGTTTCGAATGTATTTTGTTTTCTCCAAAATAACAGACGTCAAAATTTTATCAGCGATTTTAATGTGAATTATTTGGAGACCACGATAAATTTTACTTTGCCCGAACTCGATACTAGGCTTAATCTATTATTTGAGTTTAAGTTTATTTTGAATTGCTATACCCAATTAAAAATCGAAACTAGCTTCCTTTATGCCTTGTACTATATCAAAATAAATCCCAAACATTATCAAAGTTAAGATCCGGCTAAACAAAAGTTTAAACATTTTGCAAAACTTAAACCGCTTTTATTTTTAAAACCCATGCCCCAATCTCTAATTTAATATGAAACTTTCATGTGTGTATGCTAAATATATGCACAACAATTTGTTTTTTTTTTTTAATATGGTCGATGTCGATAAAAACGTCCGAACAATGTCCTTGAAGTCAATAACTTTTAAAATAATGTTAACAAAAATATCTAGATTGTGACGTAGTCACCGGCATGAGAGTCTAAGACTAATATACACACATACAAACATTAATCACGTTCGTTGCCCCAGTAAAGCATACAATTTGCATGAAACCCACTTTAGCCAAGCTGCTCCTTATCACCACTCACTGATCAAACATCGTGTTTTTGCCCTAAAGAAATCCTTGTGGGGGAGGTTTGGTAACTGAGCAAATTTTTTTTGTTACCTGAGCTTTAAGATAACCTGGAATAAATCTCTTAAGATGGCCATTCCATTGAGTTTTCATGTTTTATGTTTTTGAACTGACGTATGCTGATTACAGGGTGTATTCCAGTATAATCTCATGGTGCTTATCTCTAATCTTCCAATTTTTTACTTATTCCTTTACTTTCCTCATACTTAGACCCAAGCCAGCCACCACGACGTGTGATAATATCACGAAGCTTTTCTTCTATTTTGAAGGATTTATCGAAGTTTTACTGAATTTTTCCTGTGTTGTACGTGGTAAACTTTGTTAATAAGAGGAGAAAAAATCAATATTTCTTGATACATGTGTGTGTGTGTGTGTGTGTGTGTGTCTGTTTGTGTGCGTGTACTTTCGAAGGAAATGTACCAGTTATCTATTATTAAATCGTTTTTCCCGTTTGTTGCCGGTAACAACGGAAAATGAAATGGAATACAATATGGAATAGTCTGTCTATAGGATACAAGATGCAGTTTTTTTCAGTAAACTACTAACAAAAGAACAAAAAAAAAAATATATGCAATAAAAATATCTCAGGTAACTCACACCTATTTTAAGATCGAATATGGCTTAGCAGTTATCAATTCTGTAATACAAAAGATCCTGATCTTGAGTTCACTTCTTGGTAGATTGCTTTACTTGGACATGAGGAACGCTCTTTCAGGTTCTGAAGTTGATATTCTCTTCTTTTCATGATTTCCCTTGAATCTTCGATAGTATTGGTAGTATTGGTCATGTAATAAGTAGACTGACTTCTATCAGTTCTACGCGCTAACATAGTTAAACGTTCCAAAACTATTTTGTTTTTATTTGTTTGTCAATTATTTTATATCGAAAGTTTCTAAAGTAAAATATGGAGTACCTCAGAGGTCTGGTTTAGGTTCTACCTTGTTTTACCCTATGCATTAATAGTATTGCTGAGATTGTCGAGACCTACCATCTCCTAAATAGACTTATTGAGAAAAAGGTTGTGAGACTTATTGAGGACTTGGGTCGTATGTTTTAATTGATCAATACTACAAAGTTTGAAGTTAAATGGATTATAATCGAATAGATCTAGTTTAGTTTTGTCAACAGGGATGCATTTAAAATTGGTGCAATCATCCTGCACACGATTCCATGTATGTAGAGAAAAACCGTAACTTATTAATTCCTTTCCAGTCCGATGTTCGTAAATCTCGTAGTTGTGAGACAGCCTTTCTGAATGTCACGAATGATATACGCAGCTCGCCTTGACAGGGACCATCTAAGCGTTCTTGCCGTACTTGATTTCTCCAAAGCATTCGACATGGTCATTCATTCTACTTTACTTGAAAAGTTTGCCTCTGATTTCCAATTTCATCCTTCCGCTGCATCCTTAATCTGCAGCTTTCTCGAAATGATGCTGTATTCAGGGGACAATGAATTTGCAGGGTTTACTTGAAATCAAAACCAGCCAAATATGGGCTTAAAAAAATATGTTTATGTGATGCCAAAACGCATTACCTTTATAATGCGTTCATATATTCTGTGAAATCAAATGAGCCGAGTACCCCAAACTTGTCTATTCCAAGGGGAAGTGTACTGAAACTAGCAGAACCTCTTTTCAATTCTTATAGAAATATCACAGCCGATAATTGGTGTCGAATTAATTAACGAGCTCAAGGCAAAAGGCTTGAGATATCTTGTGACTCTAAGAAAAAACAAAAGAGAGCTGGCTAAAGAGTTTGTTCACGGCCCACGGGAAAGATAGACAGGATGGTTCTTCAGTTTATGGCTTTACTTCAGACAAAATCATTGTAAAGGGTTTTCCAATAAGAGGTTATATTTTGATATTCAAAGAAAAATGCCATTTTTTGAGATAAATGATCGGATCTTTATTTCATTATAAAGAGGAAGGTATGCCGTTAATAATGGAAAATAACATGAGCCAAATGACCACCACGGCCACGCCTACAGGACCATATCCTTTTCATGAAATTTTCCATAACCTAATCGCAAAGTGGCTGCCCTATGTCCTCGATAGCCTCACGAATTCCATCTTTGAGGTCTTGAATCGACGCTGGGTTGTTGGCGTAGACCTTCTCTTTCACGTGGCCCCAAAGCAAGAAGTCGCAAGGTGTTAAGTCACAAGATCTCGGTGGCCAATTGTGATCACCTCTTCGAGAGATAACACGGTCTGGAAACTTTTCCCGTAAAAGATCAATGGTTTCGTTGCTTGTATGGCACGTAGCGCCGTCTTGTTGAAAGTAAACGTTGTCCAGATCAATACCATCTAATTCCGGTCATAAAAAATTATTAATCATCTGTCGATAGCGCAATCCATTCACCGTAACTGTTGCTCCAGCCTCATTTTCGAAAAGTAAGGTCCAATGACCCCGAGGGACCATAAACCGCACCAAACAGTCACACGTTGAGGATAGAGAGGCTTTTCAACAATAACTCTTGGGTTTTCCGAGCCCCAGATGCGACAATTTTGCTTGTTGACGAAGCCATCGGGGTGGAAATGGGCCTCATCACTCAAGATGAGTTTTCGATGGAATTCCGGATCATTTTCATGCATTTCAAGGACCCAATCAGCAAAGACTCGACGTTGTTGATGATCGGCCGGCTTGAGTTCTTGTGTTAACTGAACTTTATAAGCCTTAAGACCCAAATCTTTATGCAAAATACGGTGTAATGACGTTTGTGGAATGCCTAATTCTAAAGAACGACGAGGAATGGACAAACCTGGGTTTTCTTCAACACTTTCGGCTACAGCAGGAATATTCTCGGCTGTTCTTGAGCGACGTGCACGGGTTTTATTCTTCACATCACTAACTTGTCCCGACAGCTCGAATTTTTCTACCAATTTCTGTATTGTGGTCCGACAAGGTGCTTCACGACGACCCAATAATGTTCGAGATTTACGAACCGTCTCTGCCACATGTTCACCATTTTTATAGTGAATTTTAATAATTTCAATGCGCTGTTGAATCGTGTATCGTTGCATTTTTATTAATGGCGTAGTTTCTACTTGTCAAATGTCAAAAAATGACAGCTCCAAAAGTGACGTCTATCGAATCTATCCAAAAAGCTCTGAATAATATTCGCCGGTGATCGTTTTACCGTTTTCTAGGTAATCGATGGCATTCACCACCGTATGCATCCCAAAATACTGTGGCCATGACCTTGTTGGCCGACAGACCCACCTGGGCCTTCTTTGCTGGACGATCATCCGATAAAACCCACTGTCTGTTCTTTGGTCTCTGGTGTGTTGTGATGGATCCATGTTTCGTCCAATGGTTACAAAACGTTGCAAAAACTCGTTCGAATTGCGGCTGAACATCGCCAGCCCACCTATGAAGTGGTCACACAGTTACGCTTATGATTGAGTGGGGGCAATCGTGACAGCCATCGAGCGGATAGCTTTTTCATATGCAAATATTCATGTAAAATGTGATGTACATACTCAGTTGAGATGCTAGCCAGCTCACACACTTTCATTCTCCGATCGTCCAATATCATTCCATGGATTTTATCGACTATATCTGGCGTGATCACCTCATTTGGGCGATCTGAACGTTTCTTGCTGGTACGACTACAACGGAACTCAGTAAACCACTTCTTTATCATTGAAATTGATGGTGCGGAATCCTCATAGTATTTATCAAGCATTTCCTTGGTTTCGGTAGTGGTTTTTTTAAGCAAAAAATAATAGATAAAATAGGCACACGAAATTAACTTTTTTCCATTTTCGTTCAAATTCACGAGGTTGCCTGCTTTCAATAACTGTCAAACACAAACAAAATGACGCAGCTTGCTCAAAATTTGACAGTAGTCTATTAGCATTTGGCGGGAGAAGTGTTGCATTTTAAAAAACTGCGCTGGAAACTTAAAAACTCACTGACTTATCAAACTGCCCTTACCTTGGAATCTCATTCTCCAAAATTTTTATATAAATATACTCATCAATACTTTTCCACATTACCTTTTTAACTTTTTTTTAAATTAATGGGATTTTTCTTCAAGAAGGTACCGATCCGATGGAACTCTTAGAATCATACAAGGAATCATTTGAATTTAAACATCCTGCTAAAAACAAAGAGATAAATAGACAGAATAAAAGTGGACCTAATATAGATCCTTGAGGCACGCCCGAGCTAATTGGTAGAGAGAACCAGAAATAGAATCACCAAATTTAAATACCTGACTGCGACTGCTTAGAAAGTTGCTACGTCTATTTTTAGGACCTATTTAGAAGAAAATACAACAATGAGTTTCTATACGTTTCTGTTAAAGCTCTTTTATTTAGAGTTTTATATAAAGATCCTAATGCTGTCTTAAAATTTCTGTAAATCAAGGTTCCTTGGTGAACTATAAAAGTCAGCTATGCCAGTAACTTAATCATAACACTAGTTGAAATAGTCTTAAGACCCTCCTCCTAGTTTCTTGAATGAAGAATATCTTCCTAAAAGTATACCCAACCTGAATAATTCTGAAAGATGTCTTGACAACCAAAGAGGGCTTCGAGCTAAGTCCCGCTAAAGAATAGAGAAACTTCAATGTGATATCATACTTATGTCGAAAACTCTGCTGAGGTAGTGTATGCTTATCTTCTAAGAAATTAAGTTAGTAACACAGTAATTATTGGTTACATCAAATGCCCCAAAAACTTTAATGGTATCGGCTATATCTCGGCAGATGGGTTTTGATGATCAGAAATTCTTCACCACACAAGCACCTTCTATGGATTAAAATTCAAACATTCCCAGAATGACCTTGCTTACGGTAATAATTTACAAAAAAAAAACATCCTTATTTATAAGAAAGGAGAGATAAAACCATTGAAGTGCAGTTGAGAGAAAGTGTAGTACCTACTTCACAATGTTTTTCACCACCTCAAACAAAAGCTGTGTATGAAAACAGGAAAACTTCATTATGCTTTTTTTTTGTAGGGGAGATCGGAGACTTTTTTAGTAATGTCAAAAGCGATGCAACATGTGAATAATAGTTTTCAGCAGCACTAATTACTTTTTGGGTCCTACCTACACATAAAACACAGAAAGGACAGAAACAGCTGTAAAAATAATCACATCTCTATTGTTTTCAGACTGCAACAAAAACCATCTTTGAAAACACGCACACACACACACAATGATTTGAACCCACTACCTTTTGTGGGATGAAATTTCAATAGACGCTGAGGATACTTTCGGTCTTTTCAAGTGAACCCCATTCCCATGATTAAGTGAAACCTTTTGTAAAGATGGTTATAACGTTGCTGGTATTCCTTTTACTCTTTCATGTAATATAATATAAGTTCGGTTTTTTACCTTTCCTTTTTAAAATCAGTTCCTTTTTCTAATTAAGTGGTTCCAGGCTTATTGCTCTTTTAATGTGGAATGTACACCGAAACTCTTAAAATAATCGATTTGAACAATTCGCTTAGAGCAGAATGTGATTTTCGTTATTTTTTTTTTATTTACTTCTATCAAATGTCTTGGGTACCAAAAAAAATACCCATGACATTTTTTCTTAGCTACCAGAAGTTGATTGAAGGGGAAAAACAAAATTAAATCAAAGAAAGTTAAATGTGGCATGAGGAATAATAACAATAGTTTTGTTCTAACTACAGCGGACAAAAATTATAGAAAAGTCTTATATTATATAAGTACTCAAGTCTATCATAAACTCTGAGTATAAACGCAGAAATAAAGCCGCCCAACATCTAAATTCATTACTTTAGACACATAAACCAATGGAGAATAATTTAGAACAACTGAAGGAAAATTCTTAAATTACATGTACACTCTAGAGATAAGGAAGGGATTTCTTAGATTTTAGAATAAAGTCTAGACTAATGTTAACCATATTAAAGTTTATGGGGCTGAACAATTTTCCTCGTGAAAGACTGCCTTAAGGAAGTCGTTGTTAAAGAACACAAATAATAGAGGTCCTAAGATATAGTCTTGAGGGACACCACATTTAATCCAAAGTAAAGAGGACAGCCTAAAATAAGTTCCCACTCTTTTTCGATGGTCAGTGAGAAAACCCTGCAAAAGTGGTAGGTTAGACACCGAGACCTCATAATTGATGGCCAGTTTATAAATAAACAGACCATGTGTACTATGTACTGTGAAATACCTTTGAAAAGTCAAGCAAAACTGGGATGTAGAAATTATTCTCATCAAGGCATTTACGGTTAAGTCCCAAAAAGCATTTATTTTAGGTATAGGCACCACAACTTTTCATGATGGAAAGACACCTCTGGTAGTCAAGTAGCTATAACAATAATTATTTATTTAAGTACAAAGATTACAAAATCTTATTTTGTACTAAGTGAATTGGGGAAAAAAGAGAATAAAACGAAAAGTATAAAATGAAGAATAAAAATAAGATTAAAAATAAAAAGCAAAAGCAAAACGAAATCAGCAAAGAAAAAAAAGTTAAAATAAATTAGAACAAAAATAAAATAAATTATACTAAACTAATACAATAAGAAAAATAAGAGAGAGTAAAATATTGTACAGAGAGGAGATAGAAGAGAAATAAAAGAGTTGTGTACTAAAATCTGGGAAACACTCAAATGTAAATGATTTTATAAGCCCTGCAAAAGTTCTGGCGATAGCCGTGTATTGAACATTATATGACAAAATATTCCATTTGCGAAAAGTAAGAACGCTGTCCATACCGCGATCTCCAACGAGGTATCGCCGAAATTTCTCAAATTAATCTTGCCAATAATTATAAGGTCCCTTCAGCATGTCCGTAATGCGTGTCTAACATCGTCCTCTTTTCCAACGGCTTGAAAAATAGCCAACGTTTTACCTATTCCTAAACGCGCTACACCTGCATCCCCAACCGTCTTTAGACCGATTAGTCTATTATGTTTCCTTTCTAAGATCCTGGAGAAATTAATGTACTGGCAAATTCAGGAATACTTGTGACTGCAAACAATTTAATCAACTCGTATCAGTCAGGCTTTTGCTCGCATCACAGCTGCGAAACAGCTCTACTCAAGGTAACTACTGACATTCGCACCTCTCTTGATACCGATATGATATCCATCTTGCTTTTATTAGATTTATCTAAAGTATTTGATAGTGTTTGTCACAAGAAGCTCTTGATGAAACTGTCTTTGCGATTTGGTTTCTCCCATTCTGCCATTCTTTTAATTAAACATTTTCTGTTCGGTAGATCCCAACGTGTCATATTGAATAATGGTCATTCCTCGGATATTTTGCCTCTTTCTTGTGGTGTGCCCCAGGGGTCTATTCTTGGTCCCTTATTATTCAGTTTATGCATAAATGACCTCCCAGAGGTGACACATGACTTGAAAGTTCACCTATATGCAGATGATGTCCAGCTTTATTTGAGTCGTCCCATAGGTATTATCGAAGATTGTGTAAGCCGTGTTAACTGTGACCTTCAACGAATTTACTGCTGGTCAATCGACAATGTTCTTAGTCTTAACCCTAGTAAATCCCAGTGCATTGAATTCTATCCACGACAAATTGATCTGTCTGCATTGCCAGAAATTCTACTTAATGGCATCAATATCCCATACGTTAGTAGGACTCGAAATCTTGGAGTGTACCTTAATTGCCGGATGAGCTGCTGTGATCACATAAGTGGCATACTATTTAAAATCTATGCTGGCCTTCGTCGTCTTTGGGTATATGCTAGTATCATGCCACTAAGCTTACGTATGACTTTGGTCAAACTACTCTTGCTCCCTCATTTCACTAATGGATGCCTTATTTTCCCAGCCTTAGATTCTGTGTGCTCTAGAAAACTTAAAGTGGCATTCAATGATTGTATTAGGTTTATTTACGGGTTGCGCAGATATGATCATGTATCCTATTACAGTCTCTCATTGCTGGGCTGTTCTTTAGAGACATATTTAAAACGTAGGAATCTGGTTTTTATTTATAGGATATTGCAATTGCGCCAGCCTCATTATCTAGCTGATTTTCTGCAACCGTTACATTCCACCAGGGGTCGCAAATTACTGCTGGAGCGTTGTCGGATTACTAATCTCACTGGTTTTTATTTTGTTTAGGTTATTCGCCTCTGGAATAGTTTACCCTCCCGGGTTCAATGCGCGGGCTCGGTCGACACTCTCAGGCGACTTCTTCTCAATTGTGCGATTTAACTGCTCTCCATTTAAGCCCGAGATCTGTATTCATTCATTTGCATGTAATTTTTCTTAATTTTTCTTACTTTCTTGTAATTCACATATTCTTTTAATATCTTTTTCTTCCTTTTTTAGGTTTTCTTTGTTCCTATTAGGCATATATTTTGTTTATTTTTTTCAACTTTTCTTAATGTTATTAAATTTAATTTTGCAATTTTCATATATACACATATTTTTTTTCTCTTAATTTAGTTCTAATTTGTTTAAGGTAGTCTATAAGCAGGGGCGGATTTCCCTATAGGCCGAGTAGGCCCGGGCCTAGGGCGGCAGATTTAGGGGGCAGCAAAATGTTTGAATGATTTTTGAGTTTTTCTTGTAGTTGTGGGTATTTCATTACATTTTTATACTTTTTCGTTTTTTTAAATAAAATAATTGGTTGGAAAGTGTTATTTTTAAGTCTACTCCATTTTTTTCAAATCTACTCCGATTTATGAGGCAGCCCTACTCCGCTAATTCTAGCCTGGGGTCCCTTCACTGGATATAGATCATTCAATTTTTCGTGTTTTACAGGGAGTAGGGGGGCGGCAATCTTCCATAGGCCTAGGGCGGCCAAGTGATCAAATCCGCCCCTGTCTATAAGTATTCTAGTTCCGTTATTATACCTTATTTTTTTATATAGTATACTAATAAAAGATTTTAATCTTATTGTATCTGGGCCGTAATAAAGAATAATTGAATTGAATTGAATTGAATCAAGAGTTTCTTATGTCTAGTCAACCGCAGGAAGTTCAGTTTCTCGAAATGATACGATGGCTTCCGATTGTATATCAGTTTACATTGGGTTAAGGCTGCTTGAATACACAGCAAAACGCATCATTGTATGCAACCAAGAGTCTTCTACGACAAATTGAGTCCAGAGGTAAAATGAAGTATTACCAGGGCTTTAACCAGATTTTTGGCTTAGGAAGCGAAAGTAAGCTAGAACTCAGTCACACCTCAATATTTTTCCAATTGAAGCACTGATATGATTGCAATAGGAGAACTTCGAATTAAACTCAAAGCCCAGGCTCTTTGCAGAATTCATATAAGAAAATCTGGTGTTATTTATAAATACCGGCCGTGAATTATCAGCTTCAATACCTTTTCTATAAATCGCCAGAAAATTTGATTTGAGAGGATTTCGTTCTAACCTATTTTGTACAGACCAACCATAAACACGCTGGGGACTTTCATTCAGTCGGCATACGCAATCCTCTGTTAAGCCATTTGGCCTGCTGAGATACATCCGCACGTCGGTCGTCAGCATATAGATGAATTATAGCATCATGGATTACGTCGGTCAGGTCATTTATATAAAGACTGAATAGAAGGGGACCAAGTATTGATCCCTGAGGGACACCACAATATAGAATCGCTAAGTCAGAGAGTGTGCTCCGTACTTTTAGAAGTTGGCTACGTCCGCTTATGAAACTCTTGAAAAGCTGAACAACAAATGAAGAGAAAAAGAACACTTGAGATTGCTTTTTCAGCAGCTTATGGTGATCAATAGAATCAAAGGTTTTGCTGAAATCGAGCAATGCGAGATTTGTAGGATGGCCCATATCCAAAGCTTCGTGAACATCCGACGAGACTTTAAGCATTTCAGTATCACAGCGATGATTTGGATGAAATCCAGACTGCTAGGTAGTCAGATAGCCGTTTTTATTTACGTAGTCTATAGTCTGCATATACATAATCTTCTTCAATACCTTAGGAAATAAGCCAAATTACTAATTGGGCGATAATTGCTTGGAGCATAAGCAGAAGATTTTTTCGGAATAGGTATTACAAGCGCTTGTTTCCATTTGCTCGGAAACTTCGATGTCGTTAAGCAGCGCTTATATATATATGGGTTAAAACTTTTATTATTCCCGGTGCAATAGCTCGAATGAAACAAGAAAAGAGCTCATCTGGCCCTGTTGCATCAAATTTAATTGAACACATAACAAGCAATACCCCTCCCTTTCGTTAACATTCCGCAGTAGATGTTAAAAATAAGGTCTTATGAATAATTTCAAGAAAAATATATATATGTTTTTTATTTTTAAATTTTACTGGGAAATTGTCAGCATCAACTGAATCAAATTTAATAATCAAAACACCAATGAGCTTTGATATACAAAAATGTAAAGCCTGTAAAGCTGTATACCATGTAGAAAAAACCTTCAAAACTTCCAAAAAGTCAGTGGACATGAAGCTGAAATTGAATTTGTCGCGAGGAATTTGACTTCAATGGACTATGGTTTGTGAGTATATTTAATGCCTTATACATATGCAGAGAGAATGCATTTGACTTGTCAGGATCAATGTCACATTGGCTTCAGTTTAGATCAAATGGTTTGAAATAAATTAAAAATCGAATCGTCACAACATACATATTTGGTCTGACACGAAAAGCAAAAAAACATGGAATTTCTCTACGGATATCTGATTGAAAATTCCTGGTAAATAGGAATTATTACAAATCTTTCATGAATATAAATTCGATTCCATTATCTGGAAAAGACGTCAATTTAAACTTTTTTCTCTTTATCTTAAATCAGACGCAATTATTTCGGCTGTTTAAACTAATTATTCGGTCTAAGGCAGTACTATTTGGTGATTTTGATTTACCTCAAACTTTAACTTAAAAAAAAACAAAAACACAAATTTGTTAATAATGAAATCAAAAATTATTCTATGACTCAAGAGGTGCTTTCGGCAAGCACATTCTCAGTGAGACAAGTGAGATATTCTCAGTTGGCTCACTGAGACTGCATTTTCGGTGGACTGTCTTAGTTACATATTGAGCTACAAAATTCGAACGCAACCACTGAGCAACTGAGACAAGTGAAACTGAATTTACTTGTCTCAGTTGACTCAGTTTCGTTATTTTGTGATTTTAATTGCTAATTAAAGTTTAGTGAGCTATTTGAATAAACTAACAACACTTTTCTCAATTTATTACTATCCATTTTCTGTGATCAAAATTATTTAAATGTCAAAATTGGCAAATCAGCTGATTGGTTTGAACTGATACAACTGAGACTGTTGCTCAAAGTTTTGTCTCAGTTGTCTCACTGAGACAGTGCTTGCCGAAAGCCCCTAAGATTTGAACCTCGACAAAACCCAAGTAGCATTCAGCTGGGAGCATATTACTTATTAGTCACTCGAAGCCATGCTGGATGTTGTAAGGTGTATTCAGATGTTAACAGTAATACCTAAAATCTTAAATCCTGTTACTTGTCAACAAACAAGTGAATTTAGCTATTTGTCTTATATCTTACGAGATTTTATGCAAAAAAAAATCAAATCTCAAAATCCTTACAATGCTATCTAAATGTGGTCCAAAGTTGGTTGCTTGGGGTTTAAGATCGACTTGTATTTCAGATTAAAAAAATTAATAAAAATTACTAAATAAGCTCAACTAATAGAGGACCGAGAATGGATCCCTACGACATTCCACTAGATATGTATAGGTGATCATATAAAAATACAAAATAAGTATTTTTTCAATGAACTACTTTATCCTAATTTGTACTGCTTGAAACAAGAATTTATGAAAAAATATTGAAGAAATAAGTATAAATGAAAATTATGTAATAGAGTAATTCGAAATTCTTAAAAGTGACCCAAAATTTCTAGTTCAAATTCTTCGGTTTAATAACTCTACATGGCTCATGTTTTATTACTTCATTCCGAATATACTAATGACGTTCTATTTTTTAATTGTTCTTGTGTCACCCTTAAAATATTTCAGGTATCTTCTTGATTCTCTTTTCCTAATACTCCTGAAAATGTTCTTTAAGTTGAAAGTTGTTGAATATCATATTCGTCTATTTGATGTAAAAAAAAAAAACTAATCTGTATGAAAATCTTCTGTAAAAATATAATAAAAGTTGCTTTGAAAAGTTCGTTAAAGCTAATTTCCAATTAACCTTCCAATAAAAAACAAAAATAAAATTTTGAATTCATAAAAACAGAACTTGGTGGCTTTTGGACTTTGTTTTTTATTATTTTCATGTTTCGTAGGAAAACCCTTAAAATAAATTATTTTTTTAATGGAACCTTTTCTACCTATCCAAGTGTCAAGAGGATGACTATTTGCATGAATTTTATGCTTTATTAAAAATTATATTTTCCATCTGTCTCTGTTGTCATTTATTTATATGCGCACATTGTTTTATGACAATTAAATTAAGTTTTTTATAGTTATTTTATGGAATTATTTTAGACTTTGTTTTACAGGGAACTTAAACAAGTTGATGGTTTCATAATTGCAATTTTTCATGTGTTCCATTATGGCAATAGTAGAGGCAATAAAATATTAATGAAACAGCTATAAACTTGCAGGGACTAATTTTAAACTAACTTTCCATGTTAGAGATTTTATGTAGGTTGTGTAGCATAGAGAAGCAATAACAGAATTGAAAAATATATGGCAGCAATATTCCCTCGATTTTAAAAACTCTCTTTAAAAGAGCTTTCGAATTGAAGCCAACTCTAAGCTCTTCGATGTGTTGCTTTCAGACTAGCCCTGTGTTATTATATGATATTATAAAAAAAAAACAACATAAGTAACATTAAAATTAAAGCAAAAATAAAATAATAATAAAAATAAGTAAATAAATGAATAAATAGAGAAAGAAAAAAAACAAAAAAAAGGATATCCAAAGATGAAAAAGAAAAAGAGAACTTAAAGATGAAGGGCAAACAAAAGAACAAAAATAAAAAAATAATAAATAAATAAAATTAAGAATTAATTAAAAAATTCAACAAGAATTTTAAGATCAGAGAATAAATACCAATCTACTATCTAATAACTAGTTAAGGTAATCTTTGACTAGTTTAGCAAAGGTCAGGCCGGAACCTGTGCGCTGAATTACATTTGGAAGAGAGTTCCATTTTCGGGTAGCTTGGACGAAATAAGAGCGCTCACCGTACCCAGATGTACATCTCGGGATAAGAAGCTGAAGACCTCTATTCGAGTGCAAGAACTGTAGGCTTTCGGATAGATATGCAGGGGATTTAGTGTAAACTAGCCTGTGAAGGAAGATAAGCCTCCGACGAATCAAATAGGCCTCTACAGAGTTACAGTGTAGGGATGTAGCAAGAGCAGATACACGAGCGCTCCGAGGAACGGATGACGTCGTTAAAGGCTACAGTAACTCTTCTTTGACAAATTGAGTCTAGTCTGCTAAAAATAAGGCTCCCATAGTTAAAATGGGGGTAGAATAAGAGTCAACGCCAATTTCCTGCGAAAATCCACAGACAGGAAACTGGAGGAAATAGAAAGTTGACGAAAATTGTTATAAGTTTTCCCCATCAAAACGCTTATGTAGTCGCAACAACTAAATTTCGAATTGAGTTGAATGCCCAAATTCTTAACAGACTCAACATATTCCAGCGTGAAATTATTCAACCGAACTGAAGGCAAATCAGATATAGGGAAAACGGTTCTATATACCGGCAGACAGTAAGACTTGTGTGGGTTAATGGCAAGCTCATTACCCATTGCCCATTCGTGTACGTACTGTAGGTCATCATTGATTGATTTGAGTAATACTGTCTTCAACCAGGCCTATGGGTCTGCTAAGGTACAACTGAACGTCATCGGCATACAAATGCACAGAAGCGCTATTGACAGCAGAGGGGAGGTCATTTATATAGAGGGAGAAGAGAATAGGGCCTAGAACCGAACCTTGAGGAACACCAGCGTAAAGGGACAATGGAGCGGAGATAGAATTCTGCAGCTTAAGTTCCAAAATCGAAGTTGTTTTTCAATTCCGTAAGAATCTGCGAATGAATCACACTATCAAAAGTTATCGTAAAATTAAAAAAAAAATCATGAGTCTTTAAAGTCGACAGGGGAGAGATTTTTAGCAATTAAAATTCCTTAAGATAAATAGTATCTTTCCTATTACAATGAAGTCTGAAGCCTTACACTCATCAAGATCTATCAATTCACGTGCAGTCCTTATGATTTTAAAATTTTCTTTTGTTGCACTATTAGTCTTATCAAATTATTATCAGTCTTAGAGCATTTCGAATGTTTAATTTCTTCCCATGGATCAATTTAACAAAATATAAATAAAAAGCAATCGTCCTACAGACATAAAATAAGATAAACTAAAATTAAGAGCCATAAAATTGGTTCTAGAAGTTTATTTAGTAGAGTCATTAAAATGATAACAGAATGATTAATTTTACCTTCAAATTCTTACTATTTCTACGTCGTCCATGTCGGCTGAGTTAGTTACTACAGGTGAAAAATTACAAGTGAAATGTTCCCTGTCATTTATTCTTAATTAATGATGAAAAAAGTTAATCAAGATTAAACACAAAATATCCATTACACAATGTCAAAAATTTTTATATAGCAGAGCTACTTCAACTTTATGGATATTCACTGGTGCAAGTGTTGTGGTACAATTCCAATCCTCCTTATCCAGAGAAAGAGAAATGGGAATTTATTGTAATCCGAATGACTGACAGAATCATTAATCAGCGTATTTTACTGGAAACAACTTGTTCACAACGGCAATAGGTGTAATTCTGTACAAACATAATACTCTTAATATCTGCGGCTTTGACCTGGTTAATGGGAAGTGTCAGTTCAATTATCGACAGAAATATAATTACAAAAGACTCGAAACAATCTAAATATTCGTAATTTTGCTCTTCTGTAGTGTTATTCTATTTGTAGAACAACTGTAATTTATTGACGATTATTTCTAGGGGTGCAACTAACATTTTATGAATTAGGACTTAAATTGGTTTCCTCGATACTTCAATGGGATTTAAAGCTGGTGAAAATTGTATATTTTTTTCTAGTTAAGAAGCAATTGGCTGAACTTACTACATCTTTACATATACACTGTAAAACATTATTAAGTATTGTTACATATCAAAAATGAGTATAAATATTAAATAATCTAACCAAAAAGAAGCTTAAAAAATGTGTTGTAAAAATACTTATGAAAAGTGTAAAAACTTACAACAATTACGAGTAATTTTACACTTCTAAAAGAGGAATTTTACACACATGATGTAAAAATACAAAATAGTTACGATATAAACCGATTCCATAACTTTAATGAACAGAACCTTTACTCTGAAGAAGGAAAGTTGGAGTAATTTTATAACAGGCATCATCAAAATAAAAACTGTATTACCCTAATTGATGTGAGATGTTGAGTCAAAATAAAATTATAATACTAAAAATGGCAATGCCCACTTTTCATACAATTTTAGGGCCGCCACCTCCAGACATGAGATTGGCGATGGGTGAAAGGTTGGATTTTTCTACACCTCGTGATTGCGTGGAATTGGTTTGTCGTAAAAAATGATTTCTTATGAGAAAAATGTTCACAACACAACAGAGCATTAATGACATTGGAAGAAAAATGAAAAAATATATGCGAAATTTAATAGCTGGGGTGTATGTGACCCAAGTGTATGAAAATAGGTTTTCCGGCGGCAAAAACAACCCGAAAAGGCTTTATGAATCTGGAAAAAAGTACACCACCCGATAGTGCTCGTTGAGACCTTAATTTGGTATGCAACATGGGATATTCCAATCACCCCCCTCCCGCTATGGGTTCCCCACCACCACCCTAAAACTATGCATAGAAAAATTTTCTCCCACTAATTATAGCTGTTAATGAGCTGAGGCGAACAGCGAAACAACACGTTTTCCGATCGGACATAGCCCTACTGAGTTAGAGCCGATCTGAGGTGGAAAAATTTTGTACCTCAGTTCGAACAAAAAAGTGAGTATGGGGATGACTATACAGAGCTATTTAAGCCTCCAGGAGTAGGAGTGTGGGTATCCAAACTTCTTCTCAGGATCTGATGAATTGGATTCTGTACTAGATTGAGATTGGCGATGGGTGAAAGGTTGGATTTTTCTACACCTCGTGATTGCGTGGAATTGGTTTGTCGTAAAAAATGATTTCTTATGAGAAAAATGTTCACAACACAACAGAGCATTAATGACATTGGAAGAAAAATGAAAAAATATATGCGAAATTTAATAGCTGGGGTGTATGTGACCCAAGTGTATGAAAATAGGTTTTCCGGCGGCAAAAACAACCCGAAAAGGTTTTATGAATCTGGAAAAAAGTACACCACCCGATAGTGCTCGTTGAGACCTTAATTTGGTATGCAACATGGGATATTCCAATCACCCCCCTCCCGCTATGGGTTCCCCACCACCACCCTAAAACTATGCATAGAAAAATTATCTCCCACTAATTATAGCTGGTAATGAGCTGAGGCGAACAGCGAAACAACACGTTTTCCGATCGGACATAGCCCTACTGAGTTAGAGCCGATCTGAGGTGGAAAAATTTGGTACCTCAGTTCGAACAAAAAAGTGAGTATGGGGATGACTATACAGAGCTATTTAAGCCTCCAGGAATAGGAGTGTGGGTATCCAAACTTCTTCTCAGGATCTGATGAATTGGATTCTGTACTAGATTTTGCAAAATGTACTAGATCAAACTTTAACTCCCGTCTCAAGACTTCTCCCGCTTAATTGAAATAAATATTGTTAATAAAATATATTCAGCGTATTTTAATGTATCATTTAAAACATCTCTCATGTCTGCAAGTGTCGGGACTCAAATGGGCATTCCCCTTTCTTCACTTTATTCGAGTAGGGTTTTATCTAACTGAATGAATTTTTGTAAAGAAGAAGTTTATACTCTATGATTGCTCGTTTATTTTTTACGAAATAAAAATCGAATTCAGATGCAACTGTTAATGCGATTACATCGAATTTGAAGTAAAATTACACTCTGGATATAAAATTTTATATTCATTTTTGAAAGTTTCATATATGAGTTGTAATTTTGGGATTTTGGCTGTTTTTAACGTAGTAATGTGAATTATACTTCAAAACTTCAATAATATACTTGACTAAATAAATGTCAACAAAATTTACACCTTTTCAAAGTGCAAATTTACATTTACCTAATTTTTACATTACAATGTAGTAAACAATTTTCCTATTTACTGTAGTATTCACAAATTTACCTTTGCTAAATTTTCTAGTAACAACACACTCTGATTCTGTGTGTCCTATTTCATAAATCAGCTGATTCCTTCCGACTACTAAATTTAGTTTTTTTCAAGATTAAAATGGTAAGATTTTTACTTTTAGTGACTAAAATTGATCTATCTGTACATCATGATGAAAAGACACTTCCTTTTGTTTTCACATATGGGTTCTACAGAGTTTGTCGGACCGTTATTATTCTCTACTTATTTAAATGATTTTCCTGAAGTAATGAAAGAGTCCGAAATTCAATTCAATGCAAATGGTATTAAATGGCTTTTTCTACACAAACCGATTGCATTGTTAAAAGATTGCGTTGCTGAGGCTCAACTTGAGGAGAATATCTGAATAAATGGCACTTTTTTTTTTAATTTTGATTCAAAACTCCCCTGTCCCTAGTTTCTCTTTCCTTTATTTCTATTCTTGTTCAAGAAGGATATTTTTCGGATTCTTTGGATTCTCTGGCACAACAACAAAAGCGAAAAATTCTACACGAATTTGTCTGTCTATTTATTTATATATTTCTTTTTTACTATTTCGACACTCTCGTAGACCCACTTTTCGTCATCACAGCGAGCTGAAATTTGGCACACAAGTTCGTGTCGCGTGACAATTGACTCTATCAAAATTTGAACCGGAAATTTCCATGGAAAACCCGGAAAATCGAGAAAAATCATTTGAAAAATTGGTACAAATTTGATTAGTGTTAAATCTGTTTCAGGAAAAATGCAGAATTTTCCAAAATTTTTCTGGAAAATTTTCCGAAAATTTCCGGAATTTTCCCGAAAATTTTCGGACAAAAAAGTTTTATAAGCTATGCGGAATCATTTTTTTCCGACGTACTGGCATCAATACTTTCTCTTCAACAATCATGAAAACTTGCATGAAAAATCGAGGAAAATTCATGCAAATTTTTAAAAAAAATGCATAGTAATAGGAAAAGTCTGTGGAAAACATGGAAAATCGGGAAAATTCATTAAATCAGTGTCTTTTCAGCCGTCATAAATTTTTTTAAAATATCTCCATGCAGCACGTAATAACAATTTAGTTAACGTGAAAAAGGCAGAAAATAAAATAAGTAAAAAACGAGTTTTCAAACAAAACTGAGACCACCAAGCCGCATGAAAAAGTAGAAAATAAACTTTTCTTCACACCCAGAGGTGGACTCAGATTTTATTCGCTGACAATCACCGATATATTTCAGTATGATCAATCAGAGGTAATAAGTGATTTGATTCATGAAGAGAAAAAATATTAAAGAGAAATGTCCTAATGAAAAAATCTGAGTCACGTCTGTGTGTGAAGAAAAGTTTATTTTCTACTTTTTCATGCGGGTTGGCCTCAGTATTGTTTGAAAACTCGTTTTTTACTTATTTTATTTGTTATTATTTCATCACATAACCCATTTAATTTTTAATTTTGGGCGGAAAGCTTCAATTCTTGGTTTGACTTATCGGTAGGTCCCAAATAGAGAAATTGTGTGACTCGAAAAAACAAATAAAAAATAGAAGAATGGAAAGAAATAAAAGAATTAAAAAATTTAGAAAAATAAAAAAAATAAATTAAAAAAAATTCAGACAAATGAAAAAAAAGTAATTTATAAAAATTTAAAAAATCTAATTTATTCGAAGCGAATCGAACCTGTGTAAGCCTGCAGTGGAATGAAAAAAGAAAAATTATATATAATAAATAAGCGTTTCGTATCGGTAAAAACCTTATACTCTTCAGTACGGCTTGGTTTATACCTGCCGTAGACGCTTGAAAAAGATCAAACTGATCCCACTTTATATAAACTCAGAATAAATTCTGGGTGTGAATTATATGAGGCAATTCTCCCATATCTCACCAAGGAGGAATAAACAAGACTACTATAACTTAATACCAGGTATAATGTATACGGTCTCTGCCGAAGCGAAACGCTTTTTTTTTCTTCTTTTTTCAGTCCACCGCGGACATACATAAGTTCGATTCGTATCGAATTAATCACATTTTTTCAATTTTCTTAAATAAAATGTTGTTTTTCAATTTTGCTCAATTTTTTCATTTTTCATTTCTTTCCATTCTTCTATTTTTCATTTGTGAGTCACTCAATTTCGCTATTTGAGACCCGCTGATGAGTCAAACCATGCCTTGAAGCTTTCCACTCAAAATTAAAAATTAAATGTGTTATGTGATGAAATAACAAATAAGAATTCAAAGAATCCAAAAAATATCCTTCTTGAACAAGAATAAAATTATACCAGGTAATAAGTCGCAGTAACCTTCCTTTATTTCTGTTGTTCTAATATTAGAGAAAATTATTTTCTAGCAGTTTCATCTATTACTCACGTGATGGCAGCTGTATAGAAAAATTTTGCTGGACATGGGTTTGTATGGGTGGCAATAATACGACTAATCTTGCTTACCGCAGAAGTTGATTATAAAATTTACCAGATTTCAAATACATTCGAGCAAAATGCAATACAGGACTACTTGATTTGGTGTCCGATGAGCCGTTATATAAGGAGAGCCAACGTCACTACAACCTAAATATTTCAAAAGAGCTATATACATCGATAAGAACAATTTAGATAGAAAAACTGTTCAGAATTTGGGCAGAGAGCGCCATAAAAAAAATTAGTCTCAGTTCTTTCACCCATAACTTAATATGGTATGACAAACGAAAGTTTTTAAATTTAGTGTATATGAGTCAACTGCAATTTGGATCAACTTACACTCATTAATTCCATTGAGTACTTTTTCTGTAGGCAGTCCCTATTATTCCCAAATATTCTTCAAACCTATTCCATACCTACATACATACATACCAATTTAATTTGAATGTCAGAAAATTTGAAATAAATTAACAATTCCCATCCTAAGGCGACCGACGCAACGAAGCTAATTTCGGTACAACACGCAAAAATGATTTTGACTCGAAGGATTTAAGTTCATTTATCAATTTATCCCCAGAGGACTTGTAGGGATTTCGAAGGAGTGGTGTGTACCTACCGCGAATCTTTCCATATCTTTTTTTGATTGATTACTATAAGCGGTGCGGGTGTGATTTTAATGCTTTAGATTTCCGCAGGAAAGTAAGAAGGAAACAAATGACAAATGAATCAGATTAGTTTGAAGCTGGCTCTAACTGACTGTTTTTCTTTCTGTTTCTTTCAAGGGTTAAGCTAATGCCGTTTAAATATTTTTCTTAATGTCCCCTTGAAGTCGACAGAAAATGTAAAGAAAGTGGAAAAAAAAACATTTTTTTATCTTGGAATAATGGAAAGAAGCAATTATCCCTTAGACGATTTTGACGTAATTTTTTGAGACTATGAATATGTCAAAGGCTCTGTTTGTCGTTTTGTAGCAGTTAGGTTTTTTTTTTGTTTTTGGAAGGGATTAGAATTTAGTTGAACCTGAGACAACTTACAACTAGGTAAAAAAATCTCCATATAAACTCGGATCACTTTTAGAGAGCTCTTTAACTTTTTCTTCAACCAAAGAAAGCTATCATTGCGAAGAATTTATGTGTCTTAATACAGCAAGAGAGAGAGAGAGAATTTATAGAGTTTTCTATTAGAAGGCCATTAGCTCGTTTTAATTCGACCGCTTTTTTGTGAGTTTTTCACATCTAGATTTGAGTTTTCTCAGGTTGAACCCTTCATTTAGTATTTAGCCTAAAATTAAATTTTGGGGTGCACCTTGAGTAGGTAATTAATTGCTTAATTGGCATTTTGAAAAAATCTCTTGAATTTCTATGAGATGGCGCTACAGTTCATAAAAGAGCTTTATCGCTGAAAAGTGTCATCATCTGTCATTAGCTGACTAACTTTTTTAATTTGTCATCTAGTATGGCGAGTAAATTAAGCTCCGAGCCATTAGTAAATTTTTTTTAAGGAGTATTGGGATGGTGGCACCAAAACTGATTTGGATATTGTGCATGAGATGAGGTCATCACAGAGGAAAAATCAAGAACTCGTGATGGAAGACCTGCTCTTGGGAGCATGGGAAATTTGTTTTTTTAAATATTGCCAAAGCTCAGCGGATAGTCTTATGATGCCGTAGCACAACCTTGACAGGAAAGGAGAAGGGGTAGGGAATTGAGGATTATTGGGTTCGGACGCCGACGACCGTGCGTACTGTTCTTCTTATGAAGGATTCACGGAATTTCACGGTATGGCTGAATATCGCTTCAAGGGTGTGAGTTTGAGCTCGGGTGCTCATATGGTGCGCGCACAGGAAGAATTCTACAAGTGCTCAGGCTAGAAATTTCGTCAGAGCAATGACCATAGAAGCACCGATAAAAGAGAGATAGACATCCGATATTACGTCAGTGCTGTAGGCAATCAATAGTTGCTATTTACATATATGGCTAATAATCCGAAAGGTCTTCTTTTGGACTTTGTCTAACGTGTAAAATGCAAGAAGCTCAGACATTTCATCGTGTTTTTGGCGATACCAAAATTGTGGTCGTACCAACTAAGATTATTGTTGAATATTTTTATGCCTAAGATGTTAAGAGATGGTGAGTTCGAGATATCTTCTCCATCGACTGAAATGGGCTGTTGTGGTACGTTTAAGTGATAACAGACAACATTGCGTTTTGAAAGAATTAAACAAGATCCGATTCGCTCTGCTCCAAGCGAGTATTATTGTGAGGTCATACTTTAGTGAACTGAACATGTAGCTTCGTTTGTAAACTATAACATTCCCATGGGAATCAGTTATAGGATCGAACGAGTACATGAAATCAAGATGAATAGGATTGAAAGTGAGAGCTAGCAGATCATTAAAACAAAAAATGGGGAACAGAGTAGGAGAGAGCACAGAGCCTTGCGGTACACCGGAATGGGTTATAAAACAGTCAGAAGTAACTCCGTCCAATATAACTTGAATTGAACGGCGGTATAGAAAACATCTTAAGAAAAGAGGGCCTTGATCTAATAATGCCTGCAGTTTAGATAAAAGAGCAAAATGCCAGCTTCTATCGAAGGCATTCGATATATCTAATGCGATAATTTCAAATTTACCAATATTACGGAGATATTGAATCCAACGATCGGTAAGGAATGTTAGAAAATCTCAAGTAGAGCGGCCAGCACAAAAGATGTATTGGCGATCGCTATTAAGGTGATTAGTTTCTAGATATTTCTTCAATTGGGTATTGATGAGTGTTTCGAAAGCCTTCGAAAGAATTTGGTCTATAATTTGAGGGATCGCTTATCTTTATTCTTTGGGTTATTGGCTGAACATGTGCAAGCTTCCAAACTGAAGGAAAGACTTCTCTCGTATAGGACAAGTGAAATACTTTGCGTAGAGGTTTAGCTAAAGAAGAGGCACGCAGTACTTAAGTTGCAGGGGCGAATTACCATCAGAACGAGCAGCTTTAGACACATTTAGACTTACGAGCACTTTGAAGACCTCCCTTGTGCGGAAATGTAACGGCCTTTGACTGTAATTGCATCTTGGTGGAGAAGAACGAGGAGCTTGCGATGAAGGTGGAAAGAAAGAATTCGCAGCAAAGTTAGCCGTAAATAAATTGGCTTTGTAGAATGGTTCTGTGTACACATCCACCTTGAGAATTAGGGGTTGTACAGAAGAACTGGTGAAATTGTTCTTGGCTGTTTTAACAAGAGACCAGAAATTGTTACCACCCTATCAACTAGTAAAGATTTTCTGTCTAATGTTTTGGTTGAATTGGAATTTAGCTCGCTGAATAATGAATTTGCAGGTGTTATGTACCTCTCTGTAGATCTGTCGCAATTCCGCTGAATGACACAGTTAGTATGCCCCTGAAATGCAGCTTCCTTGTTTTTAATGGCTGTATAACAGTGCATAGCTTTTTCATCCTATTCGTTGGTATCCCAGGCTCTGTTTCAGTTTCTATGATGCAATGTCAGTAGGCCGCCCGTATATAAAATCATCCGGACGATCACTTTTTCGATAATACGCGATACCGATCTTTCAACAACTTTAACCATGATAACTAGACTTTGAATTGAGACAGCTCAAACTCCAATTACAATGTGAATAATAAATACTTTTCAGGACACAATTGCAAATGTACAATCGTACAGCGATAAATAACAAAGAACTCTATAAAAAAAAACATGACCTTGAAAATCATAAACATTCCTTACACAAAACCAGCCTTCCTATTTATAATTACAAAAGCCTCATAATAGCGAAAACAGCATTTTATTTCAATATTTCGAAATTTTCCTTCAAACATTAAAGCGAATGAATTATTCTACGTCAGTAAACAAACATCTTTTGACTTCCCTGCTTGCCTCGTCGTCGTCCTCGTCGTTGTCGAAGAGGTTCTCCCCGCCCCGGCATTTAATAAGATTTTCTGTTTTTTGATTTAAAATTAATAGGCCTCTGCCGCCGCTGCCTCAATATGTTCCACATCTCGATAGAAATTTTAATTCAGAAAGTTTAGCGCGCGTAGAGTAATTTTCTTCCAACTTTATCCATGTAAAATTAAAGAATTTTTCTTTCTTTTTCAGGACTCTGAGGCGAGCAGAAGAGTAGACCATATAGCCTGGGATAAAATCACTTACCACCAAGCTATAGATTTAACGGATGACGATAGCTTTCTGCTGTGAAATGTCAGCAAATATAAGTGAAAATTTTGATTGAGTTTTAACCAACGTGGGCCATCAACTTGGAACCCAAACTGGTTGTAATTCATGCAAATATGAATGTTTAAAGAATTGGGTGGAATACATTTTTAGGCTTATTTGAAAATTATTAAACCAGGGTGGCATTATTCAGTACGACTTTAAAACATGATGTCTCATCATTTCAACTCAATGCTTGAGCATTTAAGAATTGGTTCGCTTAGAAAAACAAAATCTGAAACTGAAAGTTCGTCAACACAGGAATCTGCTGGGCGACCAACATCAGCGAACGACATAAGTATTCAATGTTCGGGTGACGATTCCAAAAGTACGGATAGAGAGTTTACAGTTTATGTAGATGACACAAGTAGCCTTAAAAGGATACCGAATGGATTGGGACCCGGTAAACAGGATTCTGATTCGACAAGTATAAACTTATGTCATACAACGACTTCAGATAATAAAACGACTGGAGATGTTTGCATAGATAATAGTTTTAACGATAGTATAGCCAATGTTATTCAGTGTAATGTTCCGAAGGTTATTAAAAAAATACAAAGTCAAGATAGCGTTATAAGACGTCCAAGTCTATCGTTACCAAATGGTGAGATACGAACAACTGGTATCATCGGTATATCATCAGATTCTACAACGGGTCCGAATATCGGTGTAGGTGGTGGTGGTGGTACTACCACAAGTACAACATCTACTACTCGCTCCAGGGATTTATCACCCACCCCAAGAAATCAACAGAGAAAACTTTCACAGGATATGAGACCAAGAGCTGGAAGTTTTGTGAATATTGATGAGGATGGACGAACCATCATGGTGCGGAAGCCAGCCAAATTACGGAATATCACTAGTAAGGCCGAAACATATGATACGCTTCATATAAAGGGACGTGAGGTAAGTAAATTTTCCGTTATTTTTTTTTTACGACTTGAATTTATGTCGAACATACTCTGTCTACGCACCTAATGCGGTTGGGCCGTCTATATAATATGTATGTACGAAAAAATATATACATCTTCGTACTACTTGACTCGGAACGATATGCGTCACGCTTTTCGTAATATTCAAATTCCTTAATGAAATCCTTGTGAAAGTTTTTATGCTTTTGGTATGGGATGGAAGTGAATAACTTTTCGTAGGGGATACATGTGGTCTGTGAAGTTCTTGTCTTGAGGTTATTCTGGATGGAATGCTTGAATTATGTTTTATTGCTGAATTTTCTTGGCTTCTTGTAAAAAGAAAAAATAAAAAATGTAACTTTAAGAACTTAACTTTAGTTCATTTCAATTTATGCGTTTGGAGGGGAGAAGTTTAGGTAGATTTAACAATTTAAAAGTTATTCTCACTCCATTTACATGTGGTTTTACATTAGAAAGTATATTTTAGCAGATGTGGAGAGTATCTGCTTGCTTATGGATACTTTTCATATTAATAAATTAAAAAATTCTTTTACATTTTAAGAAATTTATATTTATGAAATGGAAGAAATCTGAATATAGAATCCCGCAACGACATTTTATCAAAGATACTGGCTGAAAAGTATGCGGTAGATATTGAAGAAGTTTTAATAAAATTTAATGCATTTTAAGGGAACAACTTTTCAACAGTGTTTTTTTTGTGAAGGTATTTCTTGGTTTTTTTTGCAACATCAAAGCCGCCATTATTAATTAAACTAAAATATTTATGAAATTTTATATGAGTAAGAGAAAAAATGAAGCAAAAATAAAAAATTAAAACTACAAAATTTGACAGTGTTTTTCAAAGATAGATGGAAACGTCAGTAGCAGAATTAGTACTAGATATCATGAGAGTAAAAACAATAGGTCGACGGCATAGGCAATAAAAACAACAGCAACAACAACGAAATGTCAGACGTCAAAATGATGGATTTTTTTCTACTTTTTTGATTTTTGGATTTTTTTTCTACTTTTTTGATTTTTGGATTTTTTTTTCTACTTTTTTGATTTTTGGGATTTTTCTGTTGTTTTTTTTTTAATGATGAATCCTGGTGGTGGACGATAAAACATGTTGTAATGACAGAACCGATTCAATCCCTTAGCAACCTTAAAGTTTATCCGAAGGTAACTTATCACCATTATTACGGTTTGGCTGATATTCTACATAGACAGACTGTACCTATCCATAATGACTTAGCTTTTAATTAAATGGATTCAAATTAGCAGTGTGCCACAAAAATGAAGTTCATCAAGAACCCATTTGCAACCTTTCGCCTTATTTCCAAATGGACCAAATTTTACTCCATTTATTACCAATAAAGTTAAAGCAGTGACAGCCATCAGCTGATCCCGAATGAAATTTCTGTGTATCTTTCTTCTCATTTTGGTCTCTTTCAACAAAAATTGTGTTCGACTAAATGTTTTCCAACCACAGTAAATACTCGTAAATTTTCTTGATAGTATTTAATTAAATTATTGGGTTCTGACATGATTTTTACTCATATTGAGGAATGTTAATGACATTCCAAATGAAATCATTTTCGCTCACAGTGTGTTATCTCTTCATTTCCTTAAAATGACTGAATTTCAAATTAAATCATTATGGACACAGTCTGTCTAGCGTATTAGTCTGTAAGATGATAGGGATCACAAGTGCGGCAGTGGCGGATCCAGGGGGGGGGGGGGGTGTCATGACTCTCTATCCCCCTAAATTTGAAGAATTTTTTTTTAATTAATTGACTTATTTGAAAAAATATATTTTTTATTTTATACTTTCTTATTTATATAATTCAACTTAAAAAAAAAATTTTATTCCAAAACTTAAAAAAATAAAAATTTATTTCAATGAATTCTATTGTATGCATGTGATGTATGTGTATAGGTTTATCTCGAAATTTGAGTTTCGGACCTCAGCTTTGGCTGATCCAAGAGAAACACTTCCCAAGCCACGAAACAGACTCACTCACTACCACAACAGAGCCCTAACCTAACTTGGTCCTAACTCCTGTTATATTTCGGGGCTTACCTTAGCCGAAGGCAATCACTCTACGCCGTTTCAGGAGGCTATAGGACTTTTGTACAGGCATGTCCTAGGGAGGAAGCAGTTCAAGCTTTTTCATGTGCTTCCCCCTAGCTTCATTGGAAGCAATGGGTATGCATGCCTGCTCAGTGGACTCTCTGCGATCGAAAACAAATCTGCGTGCACTTGGTTTCACAAACAAATCACGAATGAACTTGAAAACATGCGTTTAACCTTCCACCAAGCTTCTTCCGGGATCAATATGGAACGGATCAAAAATTGTTCGGCTTTTTCATGTTTTGCACTAAGGTTGTACTGCTTTAGCAAAGTAAGAATGAGCTTGAAAAGTGCATTGCACCTTTCACCATGCTTCTTACGGGATTAATGTGGAATGGAACGAGAATTTTTCGGCTTTTTCATATATTTGCACTATTAGTTTAACTGCTTCCACAAGCCTTCACGTGAAAGGCCTGACCAGATTTCCCGCTGGGTACATACATATCGTATTTTCGACAAATCTTATTTAAAATTTTTATTTGTTCCAAGTCGTTCTATGGGAAATACTTTTTGTTTTTAACTGAGGAATTTGAATCAATTGCTGATGGCAATTTCTTCGCCTTAAAGAGAGATAAGCCCCTTTTCAGGTAATTTTGGCATGTAACACTCCCAACATTCTGAAATATTTGCAGCGTTCTTATGTAAAACCACTGACATTTAAAATATGGACTGACTACGTCCATAGAAATACACTGCAGAAAATGGACTCATTTCTATATAGCGTTCTCTTTCGGTCTAAGCACCAACTACTAATTCGCACGTCACATAGAAATGTGACTTAACTCAAAATTGGTCGTTTTTGAGTTAATTACACCATGGAATTGGCATATTTCTATCTGATTGTTTTTGCCGCTAGATAGCGATAGTGTCACTTTTCTGGTACTTAAGAACAGAGATATTCTTCATAGAACAGTGTGTCAGTGTCACTTTTTGAGTTGTGACGATCTTCATTACAAACTTAAATATGTTTTCGACATTTTAACAGTATTATTTTAAATTATGTCACTTTTCCACAAAACAGCATTTATTTCTTACAAATTTTATTTTGAGTTATGACATTTTTCCACAAAGTTCAAAGAACGGAATTTAATTCTTAAGAATCGTATTTTGAAAACTTGTAAAAATATTTATTTCGCTACAAAGTAAAGCGACACAACTTGAGAGCATGCGGGATTAACAGCTAACCTCGCCAACTGCGGTAACAAAAACTTAAAAATTCTTTTATATAAATCTTCAGAAATAAATTTACTAACAAATTTAAGAGTTCAGACTATTTTTAGCAAACAATTACTACGTTAAGCTAGAATTAATTCTATGTACAGCTTTTCGTTTTTTCGCTCTCCTGAATAGTTGAATTTTTTTGAGTTGGGTCACTTTTCTATGTAACGTGCGAACTGAGAAAGGGCTGTAAACAATAAATAAATAAGTGGGTTTGTCGAAATAAATGTTTTTAAATTAATTATTTGGGTTAATAGAAATTCAAGAGGTTTCACTTTTCAACTTTCCGCCAATGGATTTTTCAATGTTGGCACCGGAATGAACTACTTTTGACACAAAAAATTGTACCTGCATGAAATGCATATCGAGCAGTCCATATTATATATGCCAGTGTGTAAAACTGAGAAAAGTTTGGTTTGAATGACTCCTGCAGTTCCAAGTACTGCAGTACTGCGGTGGCTATGCGAACCGATGGTAAGATGACCCCCCCCCCCCTAATTTCAATGCTAGATCCGCGCCTGCAGTGCGGTGACAGGGTGCACTTTTTTTTTATATGTAAAAAAAAAACATATAATGCACCCCCCCCCCACAGCGCCCCTTTTAGGAGTAAGGTCATTTAAGTATTAATTTTTGTGTAAGTAAGCAGATGTCAGTAATATCAGTAGTAGTATTCACAAAAGAAAAAAATCTTCCTTTGTCATCGACCAGACCCTTGTAAAGTTGTTTTTTTATACATAAAAAGTTTAAGGACTCAAAAACAAAAATTCAATTACAGCAAGTATATAATAAAACTTTTGCTATAACAGCAAAATTCTTACTTTCAAATAAATTCCTTGAAGTTGCGGTTTACAAAAATTCCTTCCTTCCAAAGGTTACTTACATATATCCAGGTGCACTGATATTGACAAAGTTGACATGATTCAAAGGACCTTCCCCCTCCCTCTCACTGCACTAGAATATATAGCTATGAAACTCACTTCAAAACTACCACTCCCAGTTTTACCTTACAAAAGAGCAGCTTTTAGAATTGGAAACTTAAATGATGCGCGTAGATACAATACCCATCCAGAATGCAAGGGATATATCAGCTTATGTACATAAGATTTTATTCCTGAAGAAACTGACACGGAAATACTTTTGTCCTTTGGAGGGCACTACAGGATTTCAGAAAATCCTTTTTCTGCAATACTCTTCCCCCATTTTACGATTTCAATTTCATATTACCTGCCATAAACTTGTTGGTTTGCTCCATGTGGGTTTATTTATTCCCTTCTCAAGATAATATTTTGCGTTTTCCCAGAATTGACTGGTCTGGTATCCTGCCGTAGGGTATCAAATTATGCACTTAAATTGGAACTAATTTGTGAAATTATTACCCAAAATTGCCTCCAAAACTTCTATGCCGCCGTATCCTTTTCATTACGGTTCTTCCATCAGTTTTCATCTCAATTTGTAAAATTGACAGAAAACAGTTTCTCCGCACAAAATCTACCCAATCTGATTGCCAGAGGCTGAAAATGATGTGTGAGCGTTTGGGTTCATGTTTGCTCATATCAATTTCTCACTCTGACAAATTTTCTCAGTTAGGTAAATTTTCATTTTAACAATTATTATAGGCTGCACAGGGAAGTTCGTTTCGTTCTTCGCTTGATTTTCATTTTTGAAAAAGGACATTTCAAGTACCTACCTATACCTACCATAACTACTACGACTGGCTTCTAAGGGTTTAGAGTTTACAAAAATGAATTTATTTATCGAACCGAAAGTACTTGACAAGGAAAATTTCTTTGCCTTTTAAGGATGGGATGGGATAAGGGTCTAAGCATAAATTTGGATATCAAAGGCAGTGAATACTTGACGAAATCGTTTTGTGGCAAAAACAAAATTGTCGGAAGATTCGTCTTGTAAAATAATATTGTAAATGTTTACTTAATGAAATCAATATGGTATTAGTCAATGGGTTCTGCCAGATAATACCATGCACTTCCCTTACCAATGCACTTATGAGGATCAAGTTTTCGTCGTATGAAAAAAAAACAATTCGTAGCATGCGGGAGTTAATTCTAACGATAGAAGGAAAAGGCATCCACATTGTATGTAGTTGATCCATTAGACATTAAAGGGGGGCTTAATAATGCTCATACAGAAGTCATCTGGTGGTTTCTTGCCGAACTAATGGTTGAGGAATAGCAGCTAATCCTGGTTAAGGTATACATGAATAGGGTAAAAGTTGTTCGAACATAGATGATAATCGTGATTACGGTGATGATTCTCTTCATAATCAGTGAAAATAGAGTCATAGACAGAATCAGTAGATGGTGTAAACTCTAAAGCAAACAAAACTGATCCTTTTCTATAAAAATTGTAGATGTAGGTTCGTAAAAGATCGAGATCTGAAAACTCCTTCGTTGGTTTGCACATAGAAATTTCATTTTGTTTACAGGGTGTTTCCACTTAAGTGTGGTCCATAAAGCAGGAGGTTGCTTTAGTAGTACTCATTAAACAAACAAACATTTGTACGGCAGGGGGGGGCATATCTACCGTTTCAGTGTTACAGGGTAATTGATTGATTTGATTGATTGATATTTGAGGTTGCGGCCCCTTGCGGGGGCTCGGGAACGTAACCCATAAAAGGCCCATTGTTTACCCTCCAGACTAATGAGCAATTGCTCATATGTCTCAATCGGATGCTCTTAAAAAACTAAGTATAGGCTTCCAGTCCTCCTTGCCGGTTTCATGCAGCTCGTCCAGGAGGTGTGAGCCAAGAAATCTGTAACGTATTCCAGAGAGTGCCGGGCAGTGACAAAGAAAGTGGATCACTGTTTCAGACTCCTCTCCGCAACCCCTGCATGTATGATCATCAACAAGTCTCATCCTGCGAAGGTGACCCCTCCCTGAGAGAGGAGTGCCCCGTGAGGATGGACACCAGAGTTCACAGCGTTGGCTTGTTAAGTCCTAGGAGCCTTTTTGTTTGATTTGGGTTTGGTTTACCCTATAGTTTCTTCGTTGTTCTACTCGAGAGATCTTCTTTCCAAACGCGATTGTGTTGGCGGTCGGCCCAGCTTGAAATGATTGAGATAAGGTGTTTAGATGCAATCCTGACTGTAGAAGCAGCTTCCTCCGAGGCTGTACCAAAGGGAACAAGCTCGTCCGCCCCTTTATTCCCGCTAATGTTGCTGTGCGCTGGCATCTACTGCACTATCACCCTGAGTGCCCAGTGAGAACTGACATCAGGGCTCTCAGGGTTGGCTTGTTTAGCCCCAGTAATTTATCGTTTCTTTCGAGTTGGGTCTGCCCCACAGTTCCTTTGTAGCTCCACCAAAAGAATCATCCAACCAAAGGCTACTGTGTTGAGAGTCGACCCAAGCCGAGATATTAGAAATAAGGTGTTTTGATGCGATCCTTATTTAGGAGGAGGGAGATGTCTCCGAGGTTGCACTAAGACGAGCAAGTTCGTCCGCCTTTTCATTTCCGTTAATGTCGCTCTACAGGTGATGAGCTAATAATTCTTTATCGGCTACAGTTAACACTTAGAGTCTAATAGGTCTAAATAAAGAGGAGAGTTCACAGTATTTATAAAAAAACGACATGTTAATCAAGTTTTTGAGAAAAAAAAAATAGAGGTCAAAATAAGAAAAAAATGTAAGAAAATCCGAAGTTTTTAGTTTCGACCACAATAACTCCTGAAAGGAGAGGATTTTGGGGCTGATGAGCTCATGACGGTGACCACACATCCTGTACTATTTAAGATACGGGGCGTTTTGTGAAAACCTAGCATAGTTTCTTAATCACCCTATAACTCCGAAGTAGTTAATATGCCCCCCCCCCCCCAAACACAACCAAACACAATTTGTTGTTTGCTTAGGTGAGTATTATCAACCCCATATATATGGACCACCTAAGTGGAAATACCCTGCATATTTGGACACTACTTGAGAGCGAATGGACAGAGAGAACTGAAATTTTGTATATGGCTTTTCTATAATATCCGACATTTAGTTCGAAAAGTGATGAAATCTGGCAACTATTTTGAAACGATGGAGAAAGAAAAATTTTAAGAACTTTTATTTTTAATGATTCTGAATCAAATTTATAAATAAAAGAAGAAAAGCAACCGCCTCGTCCGGGATTTGAAACCGGAACCTTCCGCTTGCCGGGCGACTGCTCTTACCACTGAGCTAACGAGACAGATGATTTACCTTCTTGCATTTATCAAATTTGTAATTAGCCTACTAAGCCACGTTTGCTTAAAATTTTTCTTTCTCCATCATTGACCGATTCTAACAAGTGTAGGTTCGATTCCCGTCCGCGGGAAAAAATAAATATTTTGAAACGTCTTGGAAGTTTAAGAGCTTAACTTTTGTATACGCACTTATAGTGCACGCCTAGAAAAATGAGCTATCAAAGTCAGGGAAATTTCAATTTAGGGTTGCCGCTTTACCAATTTAATCTGAGCAAAATTTTGTAATTTGTCCAATTAAATTAAGTTATTTTATTGATTTTGCACAAGGTCAGATAAATTTCATCCCACACATATTTTATGTTGTGTTACTTAAGTTGGAAAGTTTATTTTTAAATAAATTTGCTTGTTCTAATCAATTATATGCCGACATTCTTACTATACATCTGGAAATACGCTACAAATATTCCTTGGTCGGGCCTTTGATTACAAAACATCGCCAACTGCACTTTATCTTCTATTCTATTCCAAAACCTCTTGGGAGTTTATTGATTAAATATTTGTTTTTGAGAAAATCATAAAGATTTCCCTTTAAAATATTTCTTTAGGTCCTTAAGCAACTCCACAAATAATAGAAGCATTTAATAAAAAATGTCACTTTTAATATTAAAGATTTCCATTAAAGCGAAAGCGTTTTAGTTTAGACACAAACCATTTAGGGTATTTGAATTGTCATTCATTACGCATTTTATTTGAGACACAAGCTAAACTTGTCAAAATGAAAATTGTAAAGTTCTTCATGTTGCCGCATCAAACAAATTTATATTGATTCTGGTTGTAAATTAGAATTACAAATTACTTTTAGAATCTCTGTGACGAGATTTACTTATAATAAATAATTTTTTTTTGCCAGAATGAAAGAAAAGAAAAAAATTATAAAGTCACAAATATTTAATAAAATTACAAGAAAATACAATAGTAATTGAAAAATAACGAAATCTAATTTTTGTTATTGGAAATGCCCTCTGAAAGCTCTTTTACCATTGGGAATATACATACTAAATTTCCCTTTGGTGACCTTGATAGCTCATTTTTCGTGACTATAATGGAGAAACTCTGTAGGATTTATTTGGGGAAATTTACTCAGTTCTGCCATATATAAAAATTAATATTTTTCAAATATACTGAGAAAAGTGTTATTCCCAGATCTTTTAGAGCAATTTAAACTTTTCTTTCTATTGTTTTATCTGTGCTCTGTCAGTGCAGTATACATATGTACATATATATTTCATATTTCCGAGAAATGTTGCTATGATCATGTTTGAGACTGTGTTCCAACTGAACTGAATGCACTTTTTCCAATAAAGTTTGAAGGAGATTTCGTGGTAAAGTCCAAATCTTTATGAATAAAAGAAATCCATGGAACGGGATAGGAAAACTTTGTTTCAACTTTTTATTCTCAGATATATCAGAAAATTCAAGTGCTGACCCCAAAAGTCGACGAAAGCGAAAAAATCTGCGAAAAACAAAAAAATTCGGGCAAAAGAAATTCATGAATTCTTTATAAAAGTATAAGAGAGAAAACTCTTTTCTTTTTTTTGTACCTAGATACATACCTTAAAAGCATATGGGTTAGGGATAGAATTCCTTTGTTTCTTTGCACAATCATAAAGCCAAGAAGAAATTTTTGAAGTAACTTTTTGTCCAAGTTTTGAATTCCTTAAATTAAAGAAAGAATTTTTCCTCCAAAAATTCCTACATATGTGTGAGTAATCAAAAGTTATAGGTATAAGGGACGTGACCCCTTTTTTTCCCATAACCAAAAGCTTTATTAAAAATCCCAGACGCAGATTCAGCTAATTTATTCCTCCACCGGAAAGAATTTTTCATGAATTTTTGAAAAACAAATGAATTTCGCCCTTGAATTTTTCTTATACGCATGTTTTGCAAAAGTTAGCATTTTTACCAAAAGAAGAAATGTGTGAATACTATTTCGCGAGCCTCACCTGAGTCTAGAATATTAGCGCCATTAAGGCAGAGTAACACTGTTCTGCACGTAGTCAGAGCGAACACGATATAAATGAATTAATTTGTTGGAAACTATAACCCTGGTTCAAAGGCAATAATTTCGTGGCTTTGTTTTCCGGGTCACCAAGTTCACTTTACTGTAACCCACACTCAAATTAGATTTTTGAAATTCAATAAATGTTATAATTTGTAATTAATATATAATGTATATGTGCCAGAATTATAATATAAATTTATTTTTAAAGCTAAATTCAATATTGAATAAATGTAAAAGAATAATTAAAATTAAATCAAATTTATGTTAGAAAATTTTGTTGTATCTGACAATGTACTCACCAGCTCAGTATTAGGCACTAGATCAAATTGGTTCTCTATTTTGTTGAGGTTTGGAATTGGACTATTCTTTATCCCAGTCGATACCCAGCATAAAGTGAGGTTACTAATTCTGACTGCAGTCGATACCCACAAATAGAATCTTCGTTGTAGTCGCTACCCACAATAAAGTTTTTGTTAATAATTTTTTTATTCGGTAGAGACCCCCAATAAGAATCTTTTTTACAAAAATAATTAATAATAATAATTATTTTAGCTGTCAATTAAATAAAGTATCTAATTTGTTAATAAAATTTAGATGACTTGGAAAGAACACTAGGAACAGAACACTCAGATTCATATTTATATAGCCAAAGAAGGGCATTTAAAGGTGCATGGGAAATTTGCATAGCAGCTGCACTTCATTTTCTATTGTTTAAAATTGCAACCGTATAAAAAAAGAAGAAAAAAAAACGTTCCTACATTAACTTTATTCAATCAGACTCGTATTTTGTACGGGTCTCGAAACTGTAAAAAACTCATTACCACTTTCCACCTATTTCAAATTTCATCTTAAAAAAAATGGACTTATTCCACTTTCAAAATAAATAGCTCATATATGAAAAACCCAAAAAGCTTAATCAGCACCCAGGTATTTTGCACTTGAGGCCAATGCACTTCACTTGTATACTTAAGCCGTTTCCCCTACGTTTCTCTATGTATGAATGATGCGCCAATTACTTATACCCTAGACACACGGGACATATCAATGATCATTGGTTCAATTACGTAATTCGACCAATGATCATTCCTGTTTTGCGGTGACACACGGCAATGACGGTCTTCACGTAATTAGATTTGACAGACTAGATTTGACCCACTAAATGTGTCACTTGTGCATACTGGCGATTACTCCCATATCCTTAAATTTCACAGACATATCCGCGTATATGTGGCTATTTCTTCGTGCCTTTCTCAAATCTTTTATATAAATGCGCCACAGCTCGCACAACTTATAATTTTCAGCAGTTTTCCACAATCTTGCTTTTTTCTTCGTATCTTTTTCCATCTATGTATAATGTATGAAATTTTATTGAAGAATTCAATAATTTGGGAAACATGCAAAATTTACCTTGAAAAATGTATCAGCCAATTTCACAAATGACATCTGACAGTGATGGCTGGAAAGTCAGATGATTTTTCCAATAATTTGCAGTTCCTCACCGCTGAAAGCGCGCTTGTCGCTAAAAGAAATGACAAGCAATGCATAATTGCAAACGAATGAGCTTGTGGGGGCGTAATTGGTGCAATGACGAATCGAATGACCATTGCGCCAATGATGCAGTGACACATGAGCTATGCAATGATCATTGCTCCGTCAATGATCATTGATATGTTACGTGTGTCTAGGGTATTAACCAACATTCAGCAATCACGGGTAATTATGTACCCATGACTAAAATAATTGTTTTGAGGGGGTGTTAACGCTGAGATGTCGATATATCTTCAATAAAAAAGCAGTGACGATGATGGGTGCGTCAGTTGTGCAGTGTAAGTCAAGTGAAAGGTTCAAAAAGGGCAGATATTGAGTAGACACCCTTGAGTTAGCGTGCACTGACTAAAACTAATAATAATTCTTGTTTTCATTAAAAATCGTCGTGTATTAATTAAAGTTAATTAGAATCATTGTTTCTATTAAAAAAACAAAAAAAAAAACATCGTGTAGGTATTAATTGAAATTATTGTACGAAAAAATGAGAAGCGAAAGTGCAGTGTATCTTCAAATCATCAAGTGAATTAGTATTCGCGATTTTCAACAATGAAGGGCTGGTGATCTTCCCATTCAATTCAGAAGCACTCCCACATCCTGTTACGGTTGACGATATAAAAGATATACTCGTAACAAGGCCCACAATTAAAAGTTTCTATACTAAAATGAATTGTGATATTTAGCTCAAGTGCAGATTTCTAAATGGGGGTGCCATTGATCTAAACTACTCGTATACTTTGTTGATTATAGATGCCTCTAGAATCATTTCTATGCTAAATAAGAGATGTCTCTACTTGTATTTAACTTGTTATTTTCAGCTAATAAAAGAATTTTCATTGACTGGTTATTGCTTTTGATTTGGTTTTTAACAATTTTTTACTTAATATATGCTAGAAAAATTTGATTCGTACCATTAAATAAAATTTTTGGCAGATATGATTCCAGTGACATCTACGATACTCGTATTACAGTCTGTAATAAAAGTGGTTTAGCGACTTCCTAAGATTTACAATTATTATGTATTTCCTCATGGGTAAGTCACAGATCCACTTCTCCTCCTTACGATAGAGGACCGAGAATAGAAACCTCAGGTACAACGTAATATGGGAGAAGATAGTGCCTGAGTGACTTTTACCGCCTGGCTACGGCAGCAGAGTAGACACTTTTTGATGAGAGAGATAGAAGTAGACAAGAACTTGATATTCCGTTACAATTTAAGAAGTAGTATATCATAAATTATAATAAAAAACCTTTATTGAAATATAAACAGGGTGAGTTTTAATACGTGCCAAAATTTATTATGTTACTTTTTCGACTTTATTGAATTTTTTTATTATATAGATTTTGTGACAGTGCCCAAGCGGCGGCCTTTTAGAGCAGTTTTCACGAAGTAGTTAATGTAAGGCCGACATTCATAAGCATGTACGTTAAGCAGATATTTTTTATGCAATTACTTGAATAAAATACAATATTCCCCCGATATTGAAACATTGACAGTACAAAAATTGATTAAGTGGTAACGCCACTGTAAATTTTTTGAAAAATCGATTTTGTTTTTATTGGCTTAAAAAATAGTTTAAATTCTCTAGAATAATAAAAAAAAGTCCCGTCCCAGAAAAAACTGTTTTTCCTTTGAAACTGGAGGTCGCCACCAAGTGCGTCAAACTTGCTCCGAAACGACTACCTGAAGCCTGAAACACAATTGGAGCTCTTCAGCCAGATTTATCGCCAGCTTTCTTCTAAAGCTGACTGAAAAAGCCGAATTGAACACAACTGAACCTTTTTGACATTTGCAACTTTAACTTGTTTATCGGAAAACTTTTATTTCATTTTTTATTTTTTCCAATAAAAAAGTATTCTCAATACTTTAAACGCGTTTTTCTCGAAACACGGGTTTTCAAAATGGCACGCAGCATAACGCGAACAATTTTCATATTTTCGACTTGGAATTTTGACCAGATGTGAACATTAACATTATCTAGAGAATGTCGTACGGGATTTTCAATAACTTTATTTGTTGATTTTTTATTCACATAAAAACCTGCCGTTTTTTTCGTCAAAAATCAAACTTTTTTTTCAAACGCGCGCCAAATCTACAAAAATTAATATTTTTAAAAATCCGTACGGCATTCTCTAGCTATAAGCCTCTAGATTAATGGTTTTTTTTTTTGGTCTAGATTCAAAGGTGCACCAGTAGTGCTGCGTGCCGCGGGCCCTGCAAGCAAAACATGTCCCGGGAAGATGGCTGTGGAGCCGCCATTTTGTTTGTCAAAAAATGTATCAATAAAGTTCAATGTATGATCGATAATACCCTTATAAGGTTTTTTTCAAACACCTTTAATTTCGCGAGAAAAAATTCGTGAAAAAACCTTTTTTTTGTAGCCGTTACAGTGGCTTACCGCTTAATGTGGTGAGATAGACAGCCATTTAATAGTCATCTTTTATCATACGTGATACAAGAGAAAATTTTTTAATGTTATGATTTAATAAAACAAAAAGTTATTAAACAAAAATTTATCACAAGAATTATGGCCCACCCTGTATAGACACATTTACATACATATTAATATTTTTAGCGAAGAGCTTGTTTTTCGAAATGATAACTTCGAATTTTCCCCGATATTCGTTCGTTTCTCTCATTATCTATGAGTTACCTACCCATGTATCTCCAGTTAATAAATAAGTCGAGAAATCAGTTCCTTTTACTACTCTGGTAATCTGATTTTCGTTCGGTATCGTGATTACGATTTACTCGGAAATCAATTTCGAAACATTATATTTGCAGGAAAGCATTCGCGTCCTAAGATCTAAGTTTCTTTCTCCCTCAATAGCCTTGGCCCCAACTTTTTCATTTGAAACCACCGTGTCCACTAGTGAAGTTGTTGGTGACGAATAGGGTTGGGTAGTGTGACCTAAATGTTATCGTCAGAACAGTTTTAAAAATTTTAAAAAGATTTCAATAGCACTTCTTAAAGATAAACTTACAGCCTTTCCGATGCCACGCCGAATGGATTCAATTTAATTACGCCTAAGATTGTGCAAATTGGCGAATGCTTTTTAGAAATTTTTATAATTTCCCGGGGGGGTATTCACATTGGCCCCTACCTAGTTACGCCAATGGATATACTGTAAAAACGATCAGTTCTACGTGTTTTCATTGTACAGGGTGGGCCAAAAGTCACCATGGGGGCCAAAAGTCACCATGGGGTTTAAAAATTTAATAACCTTTTCATTTATATACTTTTTTTATTTTTTTTTTTTAGATTATATAAATAACATCTGGAGAATATACAGATGTTATTTATATAATCTAAAAAAAAAAATAAAAAAAATATATAAACGAAAAATTTATTATATTTTTAAACCCCATGGTGACTTTTGGCCCCCATGGTGACTTTTGGCCCCCATGGTGACTTTTGGCCCACCTTGTACTTAAAAGTTCTTCAGAATATAAAATCCTATGAAAATCATTGACATTTTCACTGTCCGACAAACCGTTCTAGAAATAGATGCGTAGAACTACTTCTACAGTCAAACTAAGCTTGCTAAAAGGGGTAACCGCACAAAATTAACTACATATGGTATCGTAAGAATTAATCTTATACCAATTCTGGGTTTTTTCCATATTGATAGTATATATGAGAGTAGAATTCAGTCTGTGGACCTACCATGTTTAAGTGGCCTGCATGAAAAACTCAACTTTAATTCTACTCATATGCCTAATTGATTCTAAGAATCGAATCTAACCTACAAAACATTCCTATATACACATACGCATCAATTAATTATATATCAAGTTTTCCTCTCACCTCCTTTTCTATAACCCATATTCCCTATAACTTAATGGCTGCTGAAATTTTTATATCATCTACCCATCAAGGATAAGAACAGAAATTAATTAAGACACACTTCTAAGCTTATAGGAACAATATAGTTCTCCTCCCATAAAGTGTATTTCTTTTCACCATTAAGGTTTGACCCTTTATTAAATATTTACGAGGATACAGTTCAGTTCATCAGCACATGATGGATATCACTCGAAGTATCTGGTGAAAGTTTTCACAATTTATCTCTATCTCACCCAAAAAAAAAAAAACCTGTAATTTTCGTAAGCATGAGACTTTCTTCAAACATCCCCTAAAACTTGCTTACACATTCTTGTGGGTCCTTCCTGATGTGCTGCAGCAACAACAACAAGCAGCAGGGAGTGGTTATCGAATACTATCGAACACACTCCTCCACACTTTCAAGTAATAAAGGACCTTCTGGGATTAAATTGAGTGTGGTGAAGAGGTTAGTTATCCTTTGGTCCCCAACATCAAAATCGAAATGTAATGATGGACACGACCGAATTTCTATTAAACTGGGATATGTGGAGAGTATTTTAATTATATGTTCGTCGAAGGGCGATAAAGTCATCTGTGTTGATTAAATATTAAAGATCCTGGAATTTTAAAGTCTTTTAAACTCATTACTGTCATTAATCACTACTCGTTACTTATGCTTCAATATTTTATTGACATTTTAAGTAATTCTTATTGTCATTGAAAGCAAAAGATGTTGAAGGTTTCGAAATTGTTTCCTGCTTGGCTTCACAAATCTGGAGAAGAGTAATTTTGTCCCTTTTTTTGCAGGTATAGGAGGAAGAATATTCAGCCTTAGGGAAAATTAGCTTTGAAGTCCTTCGCATACTTGTGTACTTTTTGTCAGGATGTTTTTATTCGTAATAAAATCATAAATAATATTATCAGTCCTTTGTAAATTGCAGAAATGATTGAATTGAATGGGAAGTTGTTTTTTATTTTCTTGTTACCAGAGATGCCCGTTTACCTAAGCTAGCCTTTTTCTTTCTGTTCAATTCATGACACATAAAGTATGCAAATTTTTGTTCTAAGAGTTTTTTTTTGAATTATTAAATAAACAGTTGAAGCTCTTTATTTAAAAAAAAAATTAAATGTATTAAAAAAAGTTTAAAAAAAAAAATTAATGTATTAAAAAAAGTTTAAAAAAAAAGTTTTATAAATAAAATGCACTAAAAAGTTAAAAAATTTTTTTTCCTTGTCAGTGATATAAACAAGAAAAGTTTCATTGCGCAATAAGAAATGCTGGAACTCAGATTAAATCTTAAAACAAATATAGCAAAGTCTATAAGCGTTATAAGAATCCAGATGACTTTTTCATATTTGATAAATAGAGTGAAATTGTTAATGAAAGCTTGTCTTCTTTGATTACCATATTTCAAATTCTTCCTTAACACGTGTCACAGAAATAAAAGACTTGGGAGTTACCATCGATGCCAGATTATTATTTGATAGGCATATTAATACAATAACACCACGGCGATCTTTTAAATTACTAGGTTTCATTTTTCGTAGCTGTAAGCCTTTCAAAACACCACTTTCATTTTTAACTCTTTATAATTGCTTGGTGGTCAGAAGTACCTCAGAATACTGCTCTGTTATTTGGAATCCATTCAATCAAGTCTATATAAATACAATAGAAAGCGTTCAAAAACGATTTACAAGGATACTTACTTACTGACTCAAATCAAATTTATTCAAAAGAAAATTTGTGCAAAATAAGGCTTAGACTTTTAAAAAGTACTTAGCATGAAGATTTAGAAAATATAAAAATAAGTGCAAGAAAAATATGAATAAAAGGAATACATATATAAAGACTAAAATAAACTTATGTAAGAAGAAGACAAAAAAAAGATTAAATTGCTAAGCCATAAATACAATAAAATAAGTAAAAAACGAGTTTTAAAACAAACCTGAGGCCAAGCCGCAAAAGTAGAAAATAAACTTTTCTTCACACACAGAGGTGGACTCAGATTTTTTGATTGGGACATTTCTCTTGAATATTCTTTCTCTTATTGAATCAAATCGCTTATTACCTCTGATTGATCATACTGAAATATATCGGTGATTGTCAGCGAATAAAATTTCATAGTAATGGAAAAGTCTGTGGAAAACATGGAAAATCGGGAAAATTCAGTAAATCAGTGTCTTTTCCGCCGTCATAAAATTGTTTTAAAATATCTCCATGCAACACGTAATAACAATTTAGTTAACGAGAAAAAGGCAGAAAATAAAATAAGTAAAAAACGAGTTTTCAAACAAAACTGAGGCCAAGGAAAAAGTAGAAAATAAATTTTTCTTCACACACAGAGGTGGACTCAGATTTTATTCGCTGACAATCACCGATATATTTCAGTATGATCAATCAGAGGTAATAAGTGATTTGATTCATGAAGAGAAAGGATATTCAAGAGAAATGTCCCAATCAAAAAATCTGAGTCCACCTCTGTGTGTGAAGAAAAGTTTATTTTCTACTTTTTCATGCGGCTTGGCCTCAGTTTTGTTTGAAAACTCGTTTTTTACTTATTTTATTTTCTGTATCCTTATATCCTAATATCACTTTAACCGAACTTAATTATATTTTTACTTAATTCTAATTTAATGCTAGTTTCTTACTTTTCCGTTTTCCTTTTCTTTTTCCGTTTTCCTTTAATTTTTCTTATATTTATCCTTATATTTCTTTCTTTCTGCTTTATTTTGAGTCAATTTTTGAATATTCGCAGTGAAATCTTTTTGTGTCCATACGACTCGAGAGTTTCCAATCGACTGACCATACTTCGAACAAAATCCGAACGGCGTCGATAACTCGGACTACGGTTTACCGAGGTTTCGAAAAATTTTAAATTTTGAAGGCAGTTATGATGAGATGATTGGAAGTCAGCACCGTGGTTGCCTGGAAGTTTTTGTTCAGCTTATCATTACCGACATTTTAAGTCATGTTTGGTGCCGATCCGAAAACAAACATTTTTCCAGTATTAATTAAATCGTTGAAGTACTGCAACGGTTTTTGTGAAATTCAAATTATGTTTTAAACAACGCTTTTTAGCTGTATTCCAACTTGATCCCATATAACATGAATTTTCCCGATTTTCCATGTTTTCCACAGACTTTTCCTATTACAATGACATTTTTTTAAAAATTTACATGAATTTTCCTCGATGTTTCATGCAAGTTTTCATGATTGTTGAAGAGAAAGTAATGATTCCGCATAGCTTATCAAACTTTTTTGTCCGAAAATTTTCCGGAAAAGTCGGAAAATTCCAGAAATCTTCGGAAAATTTTCCTGAAAAATTGGAAAATTCTGCATTTTTCCTGAAACAGATTTATCACTAATCATATCGATTAAATTTTTTCCGATGATTTTCCCACTTTTCCGGATTTTTCACGGAGTTTTCCACAAAAGCAACTTTTTGCAACTCATTTCGCTTTACAACTTTGTCTTAGGTTGCAAAACACTCAAACGCTTCCTTGGTCTGAAAAACTCCGGAAAATCGTTTTAGATGAATTTTCTTCGATTTTTTCTGCAAGTTTTCACCATTGTCGGAGAGAAGGTAATGATGCCAATTGATAGGGAACTTGATCCTGCATAATTTAGAAAACTTTTTTACCGGAAAATTTTCCGGAAAAGTCGGAAAATTCCGGAAATTTCTTTCGGAAAAATCGGAAAAGTTTTAATTTTTCCTGAAACGGATTTATCACTAATCCAATTTGTACCAAATTTTCAAATGATTTTTCCCGATTTTTCGGGTTTTCCATGGAATTTTCCGGTTCAAATTTTGATAGATTCAATCGTTACGCGACATGAACCTGTGTGCCAAATATCAGCTCGCTGTGATGACGAAAAGTGGGTCTATGAGAGTGTCGAAAATAGTAAAAAAGAAATATCTAAATAAATAGACAGACAAATTCGCGTACGAGTTAAAGCGAATGGACTCAAAAAATGAAATGAATTGTGTTTATGATTGAGTTCATCTACGTTGCTTTAAATCTTCACCAATGTTGCGGAAAAGTCGTGGCTATTTCCATTCTTCTTATTTTTCTTCAACCACACACACTTAATCTCTGCTTTGATAAAAGTCCAAACTTTAATTCTTTATGCGCATATAGGGATGCAAAGTCCTTATTAACACAAAAAACCAGGCTCTTTCAATATTCTGTGAAATATCTAATATTTCCAAAAGCGCGTATCTGCTCCATTCCACTTACCTGCACGGAAAATGGTGAAAACCTAACATTTAAATGTTTTCCGAAAGCCATCACCGCAAATATTTGCACCCGGTCGCCCAGTTATTCTGTTTGTTTACTTTTAGTTAGAGCTGTGAAAATTGAGTGGATTTGCGGTTAAGGTGATTATGATTATCGTGGAGGTGGCAATCTAATCATCAATTGCAATTCGACCCAGGACAGTAATTGAAAAGTGGCGGAAATTATAAAAAAAAGGCGTGACGGCCTATAATCTCTAGAAATAAAGGTATCGCAGTGAAATATAGAAATGAGTCCCTTTTGTGCGGGACTGCATGCTTTTGTTTTTTTTGCGCTTTTAGAAATTTTATTGACTCCCCATTGCTGTTGAATTACTTTTAAAACAAAAAAAAGGAAAAGGGGGAGGAAATGAAACAGTATTTTACCATCTATATTGAGGAAATCTCTCAGATCACGTAATGTGCCTGTGCAATAAAATCAAAGACCCATCGTTATTGGAAATTATTTCCAAAGGACATTTGAACATTTTTCAATTTCCCCTTTGATGTCCGAGGTGGTGATCTCTAGTTACGTTCACCTCAATAAAATTATAATGGGCTTTTTGGGAGGTGCTCCTTGAAGCATTAATTTCCGATGAAAGGGAATCTCATCCCTTCATTTATAACATGTAAAATGCCAAAGCGACCGATAAAATACCTACGATTTCGAACGAATGGATTGCCAATCTTTGAAGTTTTCAATTTTTAAAGAGCTTACGTGGGTACTGTGAGAGGGGAGTTCGAAATGGAATTTTCGTACAATTTTTGGCGTTAATTTAGATTGGCAGAATTCTGGAAGAAAGGACAAAAAATAGGTATTGGTTTATAGGGATTTAAGTATATTTTTCGTTGCTAGATAAATGTCAATTTAATGGTGTTATGTCAATGGTTTATAGCATAAGGAAGGACTTGATAGGTCCAGCCATAAATATTTGATGCAAATCAATGTTTTGAGGTTATTTTCTACGAACATTTCATTACAATATATATGAAAAAAAAAGGAATTTTTTTTCATCCCGCAGTAGCATTTTCGGTCAAGCTTTTCGTAAACTAAAATTTATCTAGATCAAAGCAAAATTTCTTGGAAATATTTATGGTCACTTGCTGGCTAGTTTGACTTTTAAGGCTATATGTAGCTTAGTTTTGGACTATGGTTTTCAACTGTGATAATCCTTCGTTATTGTATATCTTTAAAGCTCTTCCATACATTCTTTTTATTCTGGAGCTATCCAAGATATTTACAAGTGTGATTCCCCATATTTCACGTATTTTATGGCATTTGTTTCCTCTCATACTAAAAAATCCTACTTTAGTGGCTTTTAGGGTGGCTACAGAGCGCGTACGTAGCTCCCCTAAGGGATCTAGTCTTGCACGATACAATTCGACCCAGGGTGTATATAGTCCTGTACTATCTGGTGGATCTGGTCTTGCACAATAAAAGCATAGCCAAGATCAAATTGTATCGTACAAGAACAGATCCCCATCAAGGTTGTATACCCTAGGTTAAATTGTATCGTCTAAGACTACATCCAATACTACTAAGTTTCATTGTGATGCAGTTTGCAAATTTCGAGATCAGTAATAATCCAATAAGAGCTAGATCAATGATCTTATACATCCAAGACTAGACTATCTTTCTTAATGTTAAAGCCGTATTCTCTGAACAGATCAGGACATTACGTAAAAGATTTATGGCTACGCAGGACCAAATAAGGTTGAAACAGTCGACTTGAAATATTTATCCTCCTGGCTTATAATACCATTCCATTGTTTAGGTGATGGTCGAACATTCGATATATGCAGACCATGATGAGCTTATATAGAATCGACTGGCATAAAATAGATTTTAATTTTGACGAATCTTCTGACGAACTTCAGAACGAAGGGATTAATAAGATTTTTATAATCCTCAGTGCAAAGCAAACATATAACTAACTATCTGTCCTATCTATCTAATCATAAAATTATCTTTACTATTAAATTAGTATTAAAGTCATCATCACATCCTGACAGACATATCCTGCCAGGTGTAATAATTTAGTTTGTTGTACACATTTCTTACAAGGAAAAACCTATTAAATTATGATTCCAGATTACTCGTGGAGAAAAGGAGTCCTTCAATTCTACCACCTTGAGTAAACTTCAACCTCTCATGCTGTGCACAATGATTGACTGCCAAAAGAACCTAAACAGTATAGGGCAGATCCAATATTCTTAGTTTGGTTGTAGTGAGTTTCTTGTGATTGATGCTTTCAAAACTTCTCATAATTTACCCTGAACAAATTTAACTTTTCTTCCAATAACTTCTTGGTCCCCCCCAGGCTAAATTGTAAATATCGAGGATAAAGAGTGTGTCACCCACGTAGAGCATTATCATTGTCTCAAATTAATTACTCACCTGTAGAATAAATATTTATCTACGCGCTTATAAGCAAAAGTAGGCTAATTCGATTACAGAGGCTCGCAAACAGATGCCATACCAGTAATAGGATAAGCTCTGATGGTTGCCACGGTATTCACCCTCAGCAACTTTATCTTCTTAAACATCATCACCCAAAAGGGCAAAAGCTTAAATTTAAAGGCAACAAGTAGTTGCTGCTGTCGTTCCGGGTTTTAATCCCATCCCAAGGGGATAGCCAGCCAGATTCATAGGGTATAAACATTTCGAACAGGAACAGGATAGACACGAAAATGCTGGAGGAGTTCTCATCAATATTGTCGCTATTAAGAGCTATGGCCTGCCTGGAAAAGAGTCGTTGTCATATACAACGACGTCCATCTTCCGTGAAAAATTGTGAAGGAAAAATAAATCTGCGAGCGTACAATTTTCGTTTCCCTGAAATATCCTCAGGGTAGGAGGGTACACTTTTGTTTCCTGCTCGAACTTTATTTTAAATATGTTAAGAATTTAGTTTAGTTCAGAAGTAACTACCTGTGTACTTAGGTTCTATTGTTTGCCTTTGTTATGCTGACGTTTATACTTTAAGAATTTTTGCATTATTTTTAGCGTTTGAGGCTTTAATATTCCTTTAAGCAATTGACTGCGTGCCAACGTTACTTAAGTAATTCGATGCTACATCATTACCCGAGAGACGATCTTAATAGAGTTAATTGAAAATTGATATTGCCTTCAATTACCTCGTGATGTTGGAAGCATACTTTTGCCAGCTAATTGCATGTACAAAATTAAAAGTTAAATTTATGAAATGAAAGTCTGGGGAATTTTTTATGGACAAAAACAAAACATGGCCTGAATATGTAAATCGTTTTTTTAACTATACATGCAACAAAAGGAACAAGTTAATTAAAAAAAAAACATACAAATGTCCACTTAGTTTTCCTGCCCCCTTGTTACCTTTTCAACCTTTGTGGTCACCTGCCTGCAAATAAGTAAGATTGAAGATTGGTTGAAGGTTGGTTGAAGGTTGGTTGAAAGTTGGTTGTAGGTTTGCAGTTTGGTGGAAGGTTGGTTGAAGGTTGGTGGAAGGTTCGTTGAAAGTTCATTGAAGGTTGATGGAAGGTTGCTTAAAGGTTGAAGGTGGTTTGAAGGTTCGTTGAAAGTTCGTTAAGGTTGATTGAAGGTTGCTTGAAGGTTGGTTGAAGGTTCCTTCAAAGTTCATCGAAGGTTGGTTGAAGGTTGAATTTGAAGGTTCGTTGAAGGTTCGTTGAAAGTTCGTTGAAGGTTGATTGAAGGTTGGCTGAAGGTGGAAGTTGAAGGTTGGTTGAAGTTACATTGAAAGTTCGTTGAAGGTTAATTGAAGGTTGATTGAATGTTGCTTGAAGATTAGTTGAAGTGTCCTTGAAACTTCATCCACGGTTGGTTGAAGGTTGAATTTGAAGTTTAGTTGAAAGTTGGTTGAAGGTTGGTTGAAGGTTCCTTGAAAATTCATCGAAGGTTGGTTGAAGGTTGTATTTGAAGTTTAGTTGAAGGTTGGCTGAAGGTTGGTTGAAGGTTTAAAATTGGTTGAAGGTTTCAGTTGAAAGTTGGTTGAAGGAGAGCGACCAAGTGCTTTAAGTTCGGCTAAAAGGACTGGATGACAGACTCTATCAAAGGCTTTTGAAATATCTACCTCACCAAAAATGAAATATCTGGACTCACCCAAAATTGTGAAGACGTTCAAATGTCAGCAAGTCTCTGGATGAGGTCCAGTCAGGATTGACGATCGTTGATGGGTTGATTGCTTTTTAGATACTCTCCATTAATTTGAAGTTAATGATAGATTCAAAAACCTTTGAAAGCATCGAACTGATTGTAATCGGTCTATAATTTGAGAGATCGCACCTCTTCTTTCTGTTGTTTCCAATTCATCTGTGATTCAGTGAAGTTTCTTGACAATTAGAACTGTGGTTATTGCAAAAATAAGCATTCCCATTGCAGAAGTTTAATTTTATCCTTCAACTGAGATTAGATCTTTAAAGGCTGAAAAATAGTGCGAGCTAACACGACTTCGACTAAGCCGACATTTGATAACTTCGGCGTAGTGAATTTCTGGAACTTTTACTTTAACACAGTGTGAGCGTTGACAACATTTATTTCTTAAGTCTTTTTGTTCTTCTAGATTTCCATAATGCCGGCATTTTAAGTTTTAAATTAGCTCCAGATCTAGCACCAAACTAATCAACTTTCTTGAGAAGACATTTCCGAATTCACTAAATACAAATCAGCTGATGACTTAGTAAATGTCAAAGTTATAGCTAGGTATGCCTTAGCCTGGACTCAACACAGTGGACTCAGCCGACTTCATCAATAGCCTTTGCCCAACTCTTCCTCATTTATTTTACATGAACTGTCAAAAGTCGGCTGAGCCAGGCGCCGAGAGCGCTCGCACTGTATTTCAGTCTTAACTCTGCCATTTTCGCATTTGTACATATTTTTTTTATATATACAAATTTTGACATTTGATCATAATTTTCTCAGGCTTTAGTTTTCATCGTTGTCAAATTTTGATTTTTGATTTTAGTTTACCATAGTTAAATGAACTAAAATGAATTTGCGGTGAACCAACGTCAGAATATACGTTTAATTTGCCAACTGCTTTCGACCTTTTGACAAATGTCTTGAACTATGTTAAGTGAATATGTAATAATATATTTATTTATAATATTCAAAATTCCATATTTAGCCCATTTTATACTTAGAATACATAGGAAACAGGAATGGGTGAAACATGCAAGACATTATACATTGGAGTAAGTGAGATGTCGAGGGAGCTCTATTGTCAAAACTGGAGTTGCATTGTCAAATTTATTTACGATTTTGAAGGGATTTTAGGGGAATAATGGCGACAGCCATTTTTCTGTGGAGGAGAAGTGGCTGGGGTACTCGTGTCTGGATGTCAGATATTTTTTTGAGTGTGAACTTTTTTAATAAATGAAAGTCTCAAAAATAACCGATTTCTTGTTGAATGAAACAAAAGTAGTGTATGCCATACTAACAACTTTTTTTTTAATCGTTTAAATATTCTTTGTGCTCCTCAATGGATTTATCATTTATGTAAACATGTACTGATCTCTGACATTGTTTCTACACGTGCCATGGCCATTGCCATTTCCATATGCCATGACAATGTACACGCTTAAGGCATAGCCATTTCTTATGGCAAGATTCATAGCAAACTCTACGGAAAGCAATTATGGCCAGCCATCTCGATGCCCATAAATTTGACATTTGTTTACAACAAAGATGGCGTGAAGTGTTTGTGTGTATGCTTAAAGCGTGCTTTCTTGCATAAATACACAGGTTTACTCTCTTCGGTACCATTTTATCAAATGAAAATTCATTTCATAATTTGGCCACGCCAATAATATTTGACTATACTCAAGCCATAATTTATGGAGATGGTGATGGCAACAGAAATGGAATGTGTCAACCAAAAAATCATGGACCACCAACATAGAATTTATTACGCGAAATCCTGTTTGCTATATAAAGGCAAAAAAGAAGCAGAAGCAAAGTTTGTACCATTTTGTCCTATACAAAAGGTCAGAAATCATCCCCCTGAGTAGTAGAGAATTTATTTAATTATGAATTTATTGTTTGTGATTCCGATTGCTAAGAGTTAAATTATAGACATTACAGGTGAGAGGTGATATTTGAATCGTATTGCTGCGGTAGATGGAGAAAAACAAATCGAAAGTAAATGACAATTTTATGGTCATTATAGAAAACTAATCGTGTAGATGCTTAACAGCGCATCTTTTTTCTAGATTTTATGGCATAATTATATGAAAATTGAGTAATATAAAATACGCGTAGAAAAAATTTATATTTCAAGCATAAATTTAGAGAAGAGTAAACTAAAAAGTGGTGCTTAACGTTTTAAGCTTAGTATCGAGTTCTGGTACAATAAAATGTGACAATCCATAAAAATTGTAGCGCTGATAAAATCGCAAGCAAAAGTGCAGTATGGTTTTCACCGATAAAAAACTGAAGCTTCCCTTTTTGTAAAATAGATGGCACCATTTCGATAGGCTTTTTAATACACGAAGCATTTTAAAAACTGGTAAAAGTTTTACATTTCCTATTTCTATGAGTTGTTTGTGGATGCAAATGTTCATTCGATTCTTATATCCGAAACATTGTTAAAGAAGTAAATTTCGTCTAAGTCGGTTGTTGGAATTCCGGGATTTAAATTGTTTAGACATGATCGCGAGTATCGCAGGGGCGGCTGCGTCGCTGTTTACGTTAAGGACTGTCTTAAACCTAGGAACGTTATGAAATCCCACAATGGCCCAATCGAATTTCTTGCAGTTTAAGTAATTTGCTCGACGGAAAAGTTACTGCTTTTAACCGTATATTCTCCACCGGATATGTTTACTTCTAGATAATGCTAAGGAATTAGAGGGTGCACTTTCGCACCTGGGTCAAAGATACTCCAATATAGTAGTGGGTGGGGATTTTAATATGCATTTCTTATATAAGAGCGCATCCGTGAACAGCTTTATGCATTTGTTTCTGTCTTGCCACCTACAGGTAATCAATAATGACTCCCCTACATATCACAATACCAATAACCCATCTCAACTTGATTACTTTTTCACTGCCGACTATAACAGCGTTCTTTTTAATAACCAATTGAATCCTCCTAGTATTTTTGACCATGATTTTATCTTTCTGTCATACAGTATCTGCTTCTATCCCAAACCCAAGATAATAAAATATCGATCATACGATGCCGTGAATTTTCAAAGTCTACTTGAGGAAGCATCCACTATTTGCTGGAACGCAATCCGTAGCTGCACATCTGTTTATGAGCAATTAACATTATTTAATGAATTCATATATGGTTTACATGATAAGTAAGCATGCTCCAATACGAAGGAAACAAATTATTCCTGGTCATATTCCTTGGTACTCTGCTAAAATTGAACATCTTATTGCTGAAAGAGAATATTTATTTCGCAGATCACAAATCTTGTAAGTCGAATGAAAGCTTTTTACGATACAAGGTAGTCAGAAATCGAGTTAGGTTAGGTTAGGTTAGGTAAGAGGGGTGCCGCTAGACAACCAGCCAGCCTCACTTAGACCTCCAACAGGTCCATTGTGCCCCTAGACCTCACGGGATAACCCTTCAAGCCGCGGATTTATCCTGCTTTCCTTGGGAAACTCAGGATATATCCAAGACCTTTAACCTAGATCCATCCTGCCTCTCTCAGAAAACTCAGGATATATCTGAACTTTATACTTTGAAGCTCCCCCAGACTTGAAAAGAAGTAGCTACCTAGTAGCCTACCTCCTTTTTTCATCAGAACGTAGCATTCCCAAAGCACATGTTTGACGGATTCAATTTCCTTCCGAGTCCCTACAACTCCTGCAGAAATCGTTCGCCGTATGGTCCTCTATGGCCCAGTGACCCGTTATGACCCTTACTAGATTCCTGGTATTTGCTCTGCTGCTATTAAGCAGTTCCCTTGTCCTTTTCCTGTCATATGCAGGCCACAATTGCCTCACAATACGACAGGTATCCCTGCTGGTCCAACGGAGGCCTGCCTTTTGACAGACGTCCCTGATGATTTCCTCTTTTAAAGCCCCGATTGGGATCCTCACGTAAGCTACAGCTGCAGAGCTATCCAATTCGGAGCCCTTTTTGGCCAACTCATCAGCCATCTCGTTGTCTGAGATATCCTAATGGCCAGGTACCCAGGGTCACCTTGTGCCTTACAGTCAATTCCTCAAGCCTGGTTTTGCATAACTGCACTAATTTTGATTTTACCAGTACAGCATCCAGCGCCCTGATGGCTGCCTGGCTATCAGTATATATGCAGATGTGCCGTGCGGGCTCTCTGCACATGGATACCAATGTTTCCGCCTGATAAATCGCTGTGAGCTCTGTCTGAAAAACAATGCATTTGTCAGGCAGTCTATACGACTCGTGTCACTGGAGATCTCTGGAGTACACTGCAGCCCCTGTGCCCGCACTCGTCTTGGAGCCATCCGGAAATATAGAAATATCGATTGTAACGGTACTTGATAGTCTGTTTCTACCCTGCAATCCCTACAGTCTACCTTCTGGAGTATATTGGAGTGCGCAAAACCCCTCTCCGTCCACCAGCCCCGCTCTCAACCTGACAGCACTAGTTGCCGCCACACCCTTACAATAAAGGTCCAGCGGCCATAAGTCAAGCATGACCTCCAATGCCGCCATGGGCGTGGTGCACAGACACCCAATTATACCCATACAGTCGGCTCTCTGGATTTTTGACAGCAAATCAAGGTTACAGTTCCTCGTCAGAGCCGTCCACAGGTTACAACTGAAATTAGAAGCGCGAAAAGAAACTATATAAGCAGGTTGCTAAACCCTTCTCTTTCCTCAAAGAAGTTATGGTCAAATTTAAAACAAAGCGGTGTGTGCGGTAGGGATCTACCTGTTTTTTGTGACTATGATGTTGACGAACTCAACTCATATTTCACCTCATCCCATTCCATTCTATCACAACCAACTCATGAAATTTACCATGACGACTTTTGTGATGAGCTCAGTTTCAGCTGCGTATTCTCAGATGAAGTTATCTATCAATGCAGCGGGCTCTGATGACATCTCGCCCAAGTTTTTCAGGATGCTGTTACCAGCTATTCTAGATAGTTTAGTTTTTATTGTCAACTCGTGTCTTACCGTTTCTCAGTTTCCTCAAATATGGAAAAATGCCGTATTTGTACCTTTGGCTAAATGCCTTTGTATCATCTAGGGACTACCGGCCAATAAGTCTGCTTTGCTTTCTCAGCAAAGTTCTTGAAAAGCTATTATATATTCAAATTCTTTATTATATATCAGAAAATAAATTCTTATCAAAAATGCAGTCCGGTTTTCGTGCTGGCCACAGCTGCGAAACTGCGCTGTTAAAAGTGTCCACTGATATCAGCATGTCTCTTGATAATAATTTAATGACGGCTTTAGTATTACTAGACATCACTAAAGCATTTGATTCGGTCAATCATTGTCTTCTTTTCCATAAGTTGCGCAAAGTATATAATTTTTCTAACTCTGCCATTAAAATTATTAGTGAGTTCCTATCCGGCCGTTTTCAGCAAGTAAAGATCGGCGACATTAAGTCTAATTGGAAAAAAATTTGCACTGGAGTGCCACAAGGCTCTATTCTTGGCCCACTTCTATTTTCGCTTTTTATAAATGACCTTCCTGATATTATAGAAGACGTGTGAATATCCATTTATATGCAGACGATGTGCAAATATATTTATCTAGGACAATCGGCTTAGTAGAGGACTATATTGACAGATTCAACAATGACTTAAAGAATATTTCCTCGTGGGCAGCTAATAACCAGCTCCTGTTAAATCCTGCTAAATCATCGTGCTTATTTCTCTATTCTGCTAATTTATGCTGGGCGGACATTCCTAATATCTATTTAAATGACATAGTGTTGCCCTACTCATGCAAGGTGAAGAATCTAGGAGTAATTTTTAATGGCTAACTTGAATGTTGTGACCAAGTGAATTATTCTCTGGAAAAGATTTACGCAGGACTCAAACAGTTACGACTCTCGGTTATATCGGTTAGTATTACACTATCGGAGTTAAGGCTCATACCACTTCATGTAGGACTAAAAATTTCAGACACTTAGTGTAAAAAGTCGTTAAGCGCAATTTTTTACACTATCTGCCTACATTTAATGAAGTGCCCAGACTTTTCATGAAGCCAAATGTCCACGACATATACATTCTCACAGCTAAGGTTCATTCTATCGAAACTTCATGAAAACAACCGATCTCTCCCACACACAATGGAAATCATCCAGTATTGGATTAGAACCTACGCAATTTTTGAAATACATATGTAGAAACCAGTTCCACCACCGACAACGATGAGGAAAAAGAGAAATTCTCAAAATTATTTGGAAACTAAAAGTTGAAGAAAAATCTTTGTCTAGACTTACAAAATGCAAGCAATTTTCACCGTTAAATTCTTGAGAAATCTGAAGTGTGTGAATTCTAAAGAATTCCTGGAGATCATGCGAATATTCTTAAATATAAAAACAAGTACTTACCTTAAAAATAGCTCCACAGATAGTAACAATTTTTGAGGTGGCCGTATGCTGTGCCTGGTCCTATGAAAATAAATTGTTAGATTAGTAGTGGTCATTCTGAAGATCGAAAAGGGATCAATATATTTTATTGAACAAAAAGGGGGGCGGGGATATGGGTTAAAAAAATATAAGTAAATAAAAAATATTGAATCAGATCGTCTTGCATAAGTAGTATTTATGGCATTACAAGGCATCTTATACCATGAAAAAAAAACATGATTGAACTGACGCATCAAAATTTAGTGATTTCAATCAGAAAAATTTCCGCCTTCCAATCTACAAAGGAAATAAAATCGATGGCGATCCATCAATTCAAGGAATTTTATTCATCTGACAGATCAGACGTACGCCGCCATTTTAGGTTATGGTCGGAGCAATTCCAGATCATAACACATGAAAAGAATTTCGTGATTAAAAAGGTCAATGGACACAGATGGTGAAAGGAAAGAATTAAACCAGATCACCATGTATAATTTAAAAAGATCCTAAAATTTATGTAGTTAGATTAGGTTCGTGGAAGGAAGTGGAGGCGTTAGCCTCGCATTCACTGCGACCTAATGGATCTATTGTGAGTTACCATCCTAAATTATTCCCTTTTTAGGTTAGCACTGTTAATAAAGTCTAGAATCATTCTGGAATTAAGATTCCATTTCCATTCCATTTCCATTCCATTTCCATTTCTCTCCATTCTTATATTTTTCATTTGTTTTTTCGAGTTGCTCAATTTCGCTATTTGGGATCTCCTGATGAGTTAAACCCAGACTTGAAGCTTTCCAATCAAAATTAAAAATGAAATTAGTTGTGTGATGAAATAACAAATAAGATTTTTTTTGTTTTTGCTGTTTTGTCGGAGAATCTAAAGAATCAAAAAACGAAAAACTTCTTGAACAAGAATAAAATTATACCCGGTAATAAGTCAGTCATAGTAATCTTGGAAATATTTGAAAGTACCATAAAATGGCTTTAGTTCGACAAAGGGAGTTCCTGCTCCGCTTTTAGGTCGTCACCAATTTAATTGCTTTAAATGGCCTTCATGTCCTGGTACTTACATGAGGATAACTTTATTTTTCCTCGATAAATTTTTACGGGTTACCAGACACTCCCAGACTATATTTGACTTAATAGTGAAAGGCTTTAAGGCCTTGAGAGCGGATAGAGAGAATATTAATAGTGGAGTCATTTATAGCTCTTTAATACAGGTATTGGCGCCTAATATCTCAGCTTCGAATACTGTAGGAATAAAATTCCAGGATCTTTGAGATATGGCACCGGGGGTCGTATACACCCCATTTGATCACACCGTTCATTTTTGAACGGCCTGTATACCCCACCATTGATTCTGTCTGGAAGGACATTTTAGTGGACAGCCATTGTTGTCGGTCTTCCAAAACCACATCGAATGATCTTACAAAATCCAACTTGGATATGATTATATCAGATATTATCGTCATTTACTCGAAGCATATCTGTTTTAAGATGCTTAAATGACCAACCAGATCACCTGGATTGAACTGTGTCTCCTTTTGTAATCTGATATCACTGGAGATCGGTACCTTTTTTCACCTGCAAATGTATAGGGGTGGAGGGTTTAATAAGCCTTCCACGGCTGTTATAGGACATGGCACTCGATCTTCCAAGACACATAATTCGCTGGGTTCTTTGAAGAAGAACTTCGGATTCTTCTGATAAGTTCTTGATCAGCATGCAATGCCGCAGAGGTAACCATGGATCTAACAACTGTGGTATTATAGCCAATACATCATTATTGGCCTCAGACCCCAATTTCTGTCAATGAAGCGACGACACTTGTAGAGAGATCCTACAGCTCTTTCAGTCACTCTGGACAGATGCGAGTTCCAGTTAAGTTTGTTATCGAGAGTGACCACCAAGAATTTTACCTCGTCAGAAACTATGAATTCCATGTTATCAAGAAGTAGAACCGATAGTTAAAGATTCGTTCTTCTCGTGAATGGAACGATAACCGTTTTGCTGGAGTTTATATTTTGGTAGTTGGTTATTTATTTTGTTTTTTTATTTTTTTGAAAGACAAAAAAAGTGGTAAAATTACAAAAATTTAATTTAGATCTGGCGGCACTGCTTTGTATTAATCTCGTCATTAGAAAATAATTTCCGATTTTTTTTCGAATCTAAGTTAGCAAATTTTTTGCTAAAAGAGCAACAACATATCGAAAATATTGGAACATTGACCATCAAAGATGATGCAATAATTGCGAGATTCTGATGTTATGCTCTATCTTCCTCGTGTGAAAAAAATAAGTAAAGAACGAGTTTTCAAACAAAACTGAGGCCAAGCCGCATGAAAAAGTAGAAAATAAACTTTTCGTCACACACAGAGGTGGACTCAGATTTTTCGATTTGGGACATTTCTCTTGAATATTCTTTCTCTTCATGAATCAAATCACTTATTACCTCTGATTGATCATACTGAAATATATCGGTGATTGTCAGCGAATAAAATCTGAGTCCACCTCTGTGTGTGAAGAAAAGTTTATTTTCTGCCTTTTTCACGTTAACTAAATTGTTATTACATGCTGTATGGAGATATTTAAAACAATTTTATGACGGCGGAAAAGACACTGATTTAATGAATTTTCCCGATTTTCCATGTTTTCCACAGACTTTTCCTATTTCTATGAATTTTTTTTAAAGATTTACATGAATTTTCCTCGATTTTTCATGCAAGTTTTCATGATTGTTGAAGAGAAAGTATTGATGCCAGTAGGACGGGGAAAAAATGATTCCGCATAGCTTATAAAACTTTTTTGTCGGAAAAGTCGGAAAATTCCGGAAATTTTCGGCAAAATTTCAAGAAAATTGGAAAATTCTGCACTTTTCCTGAAACAGATTAATCGCTAATCATATCGATGAAAATTTTTCCGATGATTTTCCAGCTTTTCTGGGTTTTCCATGGAATTTTCCACAAAAGCAACTTTATGCAACTCATTTCGCTCAACAACTTTGTATTAGGTTGCAAAACGCTCAAACGCTTCCTTGGTCGGAAAAACTCCGGGAAAAGCGTTTTACATGAATTTTTCTCGATTTTTTTTGCAAGTTTTCACCATTGTCGGGGAGAAAGTAATGATGCCAGTTGATAGGGAACTTGATCCTGCATAATTTAGAAAACTTTTTTACCGGAAAATTTTCCGGAAAAGTCGGAAAATTCCGGAAATTTTTTTCGGAAAAATCTGAAAACTGCATTTTTCCGAGAACGGATTTATCACTAATCAAATTTTTATCAAATTTTCAAATGATTTTTCCCGATTTTCCGGGTTTTCCATGGAAATTTCCAGTTCAAATTTTGATAGATTCAATTGTCACGCGACATGAACCTGTGTGCCAAATTTCAGCTCACACTGTGATGACGAAAAGTGGGTCTACGAGAGTGTCGAAAATAGTAAAGAAATATATAGACAAATTCGTGTACGAGTTAACGGGACGGGCTGGCCTCAAAAACATATTTATTTCACAGCATAATAGACGCCACTAAAATTAAATTCGCAAAGTAAAAACTTTACAAATTTTCAATCACCGCAATTACTGCGAAATCCCTTACTTTTCTATGTTATTACCCTTACCCTGGATAAATGAAGTCTTCCTTAAACATTTTCAAGTGAAACCGCCAAAGTTAAGATGAGTTAGTTGATTTTAAAATTTAAAATTTATGAGCATCGTGCTATGAACCCCGGCATAACAAAACAGAACTGCGAAATATCTACAAGTGAAATTCAAAGTGGAAATTCCAAAATATAAACAAAACCAAAATGATTGTTGCCAAAGCAAGAATTTCCGAATTTTGGTACATCTCTAAGTTTTTGTTGTATATAGCGAGAAATAATTAAAAGATACTTAACGTCACCTCAACAGGGCAATTTTCCTGACTACATCCTCGTCGTTCAAGTATAAACTCGAGACGAGCCTTTTACTATAGGCTTCCATCCTCCCACCACTCCCATTTTGCTTTTACAATTGGAATTAATTTCCTGCCACCATTTTCGTTAAATTATTTGACATAAAATCCCATTTCTCCCTACTCTTAAAACAATCAAGGGATCTATCCCAAGAGATCTTTATCGGCTCATTATTCCGCCGGCATTTACAGCTTAAAACATCTCAACGTGTCGTTTACTTGCTCACAACATTCCCACTTTTGTTTTTGCCACTTTCAACTGTAGCGTTATGTTTGTATAGTAAATATATGCCTGACACTCTGACTCCCCTATGCTTTTTGTAGCCCCCAAGGTGAGCCCATTATTTCATATGCCCTAAGTTAAACACACGACTACTAACCTAGTTGTGTTGGAGAACAAAATATAATCCCCAAAGTACTCCAATACTCGCCAACAAACGCAGTTCAGTTCAAACGGGAACACTAGGTACCTACTCCCCAGAAGAAGACGAAGAAGAAGAACTCTATTTGTCTGCATTATCTTGGTAAATAAGGAGAACGGAGCAAGCTAAAACTCCCAGTTGCCCCGATAAGGATCCTCCAGGATACCTACCAGAATTGGAGCACCGGACAAAGTTTACTTCGTATATAAATACGCTTCAACGTCAACCAGTCGACCAAAGTTAAAGGTAAACAGCCAATTGAGCTTACGACCGACAACTATACGACGGAAATGGTAAGGAAGCGTGTGCCACTAGGAAAGTGTTGAAAACTTTACAGTAAAACTGGTACAGTGTAGAACGGTAAAAGGCAATATGACAACATCAGAAACAACAAAATTATTCTGTTAGATAGGGGCCTTTTGGGAGAAGTTCCTTTCATTCGTTAAAATTCTAGGCAATACCAAAGTGCCAACAATTCGGTCGTAAGGGGGCAGCAGCATAGCATAAGAATCTCCTTATTGTTGGCTGGAAATAGCGCTAATACAGAGAAGCAGATATAACGGTTCATTTCGAGTCATGATTAAATTCTTCTTCCAACTATAATTTCGGCAGATTAAGATATGCAAATGGCTCGAGTAAGCCCGAATTGGTCGTTTCTGTGCTGGAATTATACTGGAATTGGTCAGAAATGTTGCAAGAGTTGAGGAGTTTCAGGAAAATTTTCCATTTAGTGCATGATTTTTTCTCGTCTGTTTTATGTAGAGAAATTACGAGCAATTGTCGAAGATAGATGAGGTGAAATTCTCAAACCCTAATTTAATTACGAGAATTTTGCTCGCCTTACGAGAATAATTTGATATACCTACGAAAATATTAATGAGGCTTGCTGATTAGGCAATGAAGTGTATTTTTGACCTATGGGTCGTGGTTCGAGGTCCTGCAGAGGGCACAAATAGTCGACGCATTCTACTTATAAATGGATTCATACTTCACGTATGTTGTAAGTGTGAGTGATATTTAACTTTATGGTTCGAAGTTCGTCAAATATGTTAGTTCGAAGTTTCGTATTTTGTCAAAAAGAATATAAAAAATTTCTCCATCCGCCAATATGTTTGACGAGGAATTTAAGATTAGTGTGGGAAATATGTAGAGAGACAATCGAAATATCCAGGTAGGCATTTCATGAAATAGGGACTTCTCGAAACTCACCTTATTGTCGACATTTGACTGGGGTATTTTAGTATAGAACGTAGCTTACTGCTATGGAGGGATTCGAGAACTCTCGGGACCAACGTTTTTATAAAGCCCAGCATAGAACTACTCCTTGATAACATGTTGTTTATGTCGGAGTGAAAATTCAATCTATGGTCACATTTGACCCCCAGGTCACAGACAGAACTAACATGGCGAATAGAGGAATTAGAGAACTCGTAGATATAAGTGATAGGATTTAGATTCCTGTGGAAAATCATAACCTCACATTTGTCGGTATTGAGTACAAAATTATTGCTTTTGTACCAATCGTAAAATTTGTGGAGGTCACCCTGTATCAGTTGGTAATCGTTAAAAGATTTAATCTGAGCGAAAAGTTTAATGTCGTCAGCATAAATTAAGACTTTGCAGTGCTTAACTATGGACACAATGTCGTCGATAGATAGAACAAAGAGCAACGGACCCAAATGACTCCCTTGAGGTACGCCAGACGAAGTTATCAAGACTCTAGAGATGCAATGGCGGAAATAGATTTGGTGTGTTCTGTTATCTAGATATGACACAGATGAAGCATCATTCATATCAGTAGAATTAGATGCAGGTGCAAGAGCGGTGATATCAGAGAATTGACCCACAGCGTTACCTGAGGCGTCATCAGTCGAGGCACTCGGACTAATAGTAGTAACGGGCAGTTGCAAACTAGATCGCTTCCGATGGGGTGACTGGCGCTTGCGACCAGGCTTAGAAGTAGGTAGAATAGGTGGCATATCTGCTCCTTTATTGGGAGCAGAAGTCCGTATATCGGAGGCTGTAGTTTTTGTGAACAATTTAGCATTATTAATAAGAGAATTAATATCATTAACATTATTAACTGAGGTAGACGGCGAGTTATCAATTGTCACAGTATTTGAACTAAGCGCTGCATTGAGTTCACTATGTAAGTCAGAGCAACTAGTGTCGGGGGACAGTTGATTATAGTGAGGAGCGTGCCGCGTCTTTAATTCATCAGCAATGTCGCTAGCATATTTTGGAATTTCTCGTACAGAATCGAGTTCCTTGGGTCGTGCGAAGAAGTTGGAGTACTCACACTCCTATACCCGGAGGCTGCTTAAACAGGCATAGGTACCCTTACTTTTTTATTCGAACTGAGGTGCTAGATTTTTCGCAACTTAGATTGGTTCTAACTCAGTACGGTTATGTCCGCTCGAAAAATGGGTTTCACTGTTCGCATCAGCTCATTACCAGGTACAATTCGTAAAAGAACGTTTTTCTCTGCTTACTTTAAGGGTGTGTGAAGGGGGGGGGGGGGGTTCGAACCCCCGGCGGGGATGGTGGTTCGAATACGGGATGTTGCATATCAAATTACAGGTCTCGCCGAGTACTATCGCGTGGTGTATAGTTATTTCCCGATTCAAGAAACACTCCCGGGACGTTTTTGCAGTTCTTTTTTCCATGACCATTATAAACATTGTAAACATTTTTCTCATAGGAATCATTTTCCACGACTCACGAGAAATAGAAAAGTCTAGGATTTTACTCAAGAAAGTCGCTCATACTACATTCGATCGCCAAAGCTTTCCTCCGCTGAATTGAAATAAATTGTTAATAAAATAATGTTCATGGTATCATAATGCATCGGTTAGGATATCTTTCATGTCTGAAGGTGTCCGGACTAAGGTTGTATGAAAAGTGGGCATTTCCCTTTGTTAAAAGAAGTCATTTAAACCCTTTATGACTGCCAATTTGAAAGAATGCAGAACTCTACCACCGCGTGTACATCAAATTTTGTGTAAAACTATAGGAAAACTAGTGTCTGAGACTTAAGCAATGCTTCACCAAATTGAAAGTGATGAAACCGTGAGAGTCGAACCTAGTGTTATGAGTGGTATTTGCTTTTTAAATGATTGAATGTCCTTTGAGGATGATGTGAAATTGGGAGAAAAGTTTCTAACAGGAATGTCAGTTAAATCAATTTTAACAGATAATTTGAACATGCACAGCATTGCAGCCAATTTTTTTTCTCGACTATTGATGGTCGATCAGAAGGCGCATTGAGTCAACATGAATGAACCAATTGACATTTCGACGATAATCACCGATACGTTCCAAAAGCGTCAGATATCCAACAACAATTTGGAGAGTATTGTACATCGCGAATTTGTTTCCTTTGAACAGATGTTAGTAGTAATTTATACTGCAATGTCTTTAGACGTTTAAGAGCGTCGAAAGAGCTAGAATTTTGGCGAAATCAAGACCAACCTTTTGACAATGATAACGCACAACCGACGTTATCATCGATTGAAACTAGTACATTTTTAAATTTCGATTCCCGTCCGGGTTGAAGCTGAAGCTGAACAGAAATACTGAATAGACTGAATAGTAAAGAGCCTTGCATGGATTTTTGCGGGGTATCGCATGTTGGTTAGAGCGTTAAATAAGTAACATAACAAGGCCAGAGAAGTTGAAATAATGATTTAGCAGCTTAATTAAAATTAAAGCGTAACGCGGAAGTTTGTAAATGTAGTACACCATCAATAAAAGCCACTGACAGATTTCATCGACATACAGAATCAAGCCCACTGTAAACGAGACTATACCATAGGTAAAATGAGGCGTAACAAGCGTTAGGCCTAATTTTTTACGAAAGAGATGTTGATAGACAGCCAGAGCTAATCCACAACTGACGCAAACTGCAATACGTTTTTCCCAGCATTTGAGTAATATAGTTACAGCAGCTGAACTCTGAGTTAAATTGAATGCCTAAGTTTTTATGCAACATATTCCAACATCATATTACTGAGCATCACCGGAGGGATGTCAGATTTTTCGATAACTGCTCTGTCCACAGTCAAGCAATTTGATTTTGATGGGTTGAGTAACAATTTGTTACCCAGTGAAAAATCGTGTATTCACTGCAGATCCTCATTAATGTGATACACACAATCCTCTATTAGTTCGATAGGCCTACAAAGGTATAGGTGAACGTCATCAACATACAATATGCGGAAGGTCGTTCATATGTAGGCTGAAAAAGAGTGGCCCAAGGTCTGATCCTTGAGGAACACCTATGTGAAGAAAAGTTGGAGTAGAACGAGAACCTCGTACCTCCACAATCTTGAAGCGGTTTAACAGAAATCTGCCAATTAATTTTTTAGCTGATGATGAAAAATGAAAAGATTAAAAAGCAAATTAGAATGATCGACAGTATCAAGTGCCTTAGAGAAGACGAAGAAAACTATAATTGATAGCTATGGTCATTGTCGAGAGCCTCATGAGTATCGGTTACTACTTCTAGTAGCACTATCTCACAAATATGATTTGGCCGAAAACCTGATTGCCACCGCGATAACATATTGTTAGAGCCTCAATATGACCCATAATATGCCTGCCTATACATAATTTTCTCCAATACTTTACCAAGAAAATTAAGCAGACTAATAGGACGAAAATCATTTCATTGTGAGGGGGATATATTTTTAGGAGTTGGAACCAGTAGAGCCCGCTTCCAATTTGTAGGAAATTGGGATGTGGTGGTTTAATGAATTTTGACGATAAGCTATCGATGCCAGTAATATTGCACTTTATTGAATACATTGCTTTTAAGATATCATGATGAACAACGAATACCTCTAATGTACCATTTTGAAAATGCTGATCTGAGGCCACTGGGCTACAGAAGCTGCTCAAAGAGTTAGGATCTACATTGATTTCCGGTGGTGTATTCCAAGCTATGGATGTTTTCCCATAGAGTTTTCGCAGGCAAATTTGCATTTAACTTACAGCAGAGAATTTTTTTTTTAGAAACACGAATCATATTACTTTATTACGTATCGTTTTGTATCACGTCAATTAAGTTGTGACCGCCAATTCATGCTAGAAAAGTTTTGAATACGTCAAAATTTAAGGCTCAATTAGGTCTAATTTAATGCCACTTCCATGAATTTAATGCTCTAGTACTTTTTAAAACAATCCATGGATAATCCAACTTAATTAAAAGTTAGGACCACCACTACTGAGAATAGGTTTAAATAGTATTGTTACAATAGCGTGCACTGCATAATATTTTGGTTGGATTATCCATTTTTTTTAAGTACTAGAGCTTAAAATTCGGGAAGTGGCATTAAATTAGCTCTAATGGAGACCTAAACTATTTTGCAGTACACACTCTTGTAACAATACTATTTAAAGCTATTCTCAGTAGTGGTGGTCGTAACTTTTAATAAAGTTGGATTATCCATGAATTTTTTTAAAAAGTACTAGAGCAATAAATTCGTGTAAGTGGCATTAAATTAGCCCTAATTGAGCCCTAAATTTTGACGTATTCAAATCTTTTCTTCCATGAAATGGCGGTCTCAACTTAATTGACGTTTTTGTATCTGTTAAATGTAGCTACGTAGTGTCCTAAATTCAGGATACTTGGGTAGTCAATCTCTCCTTAATCCTTATTTCATCTACCTTAATATTTAATGTCTATAACGTTTTCTACATTCAAGAGTTTTCTGCTTAAATTTACTGGTGTTGTATGTACACCAATAAAGTTAAACAGAGCCACCTTTTACACAGAATCATATAAGCATCATTTCAAGCTTGCTTACCTACAAACCAAGAAAAAAAACATCACCAGAATCATTCTTTGTAAAACTTGTTGAGTAACATAAAGTCATGTGTGGGAGAATATTGTGCAACACATAACTTTTACGAGATTACGTACAAAAGTACAGGAATACCGGAACTCAACTTGTAGTTTCCATCCTGTGCATTCTGTTACCACCTTCCTTACGTAGTACGTTTATGTGTCACAGCTGCGTGGGTGGAAAAGACTCATTTTGGGATATTTTAGGAGGCAACATGGCTTATGTATGTATGTGTAATGTAGTTTTGGTTCTACTCAACTTCGCTTGTAAAATAAAACTGCTGTGAAAAAACCTCATGTCGTTTACATTTTTTTTGCGTCAAATTTTATTTTACAAATTTCGCGGCTTCTTGCCTTGCTATATTCCTTAAGGGTCCACAAATTTTCAAGTATTATATGATCCTTTCCATAAAATATGTACGTACTTAGGTATATAAATGCTCCCAACTCAAAGCCTTTAATTTTGGAAATATATATATTTTTTTTATGTCTTACAGATTCTATCATGTACTCGATCGACATGCATGGGCAGCACAATGTTCTTCAATATGGCCACAAACGAATCAAGGAAAGCCGATATAGTCCTGGATCACGCAAAAGATTTTTTAGATCAATATTTCACTTCAATTAGAAGGTAAGGATTGCCTATACCTAGCACACATATGTTCGATTGTAATTTTGTGGACAATTGCATTGTAGGCATTCATCGCCAGCACATGAAGCACGATGGAGTCAGGTGCATAAGGAAATCGGATCTACTGGCAGATATCACTTGACTGAAACGGAACTAATTTATGGAGCCAAGCTAGCATGGAGAAACTCATCACGTTGCATAGGACGAATACAATGGTCAAAGTTACAGGTATGTATGTAGGTACTCGCAGGCAAAAGGTTTGTCTTACTTTCCGAATGTTTGCGTACAGATGGAATATTTTTTTGGGGATTGGATTGAGTTTTTTGTCTCTCTGCAATACCAATCTTAGTTAGGTAGGTTTTCTGTAGAATCTATTCGATTTACATTAGCTTTAAATATTATCAGTGTAGTGCTGATGAGGATTTCGAAATTAATCTAGAATTCAGGGGGAGAGACGAATTAATTAAACTGGAAAGAAAACATTTAAGGATTATGGACATTCATAGTCCAATGTAATCCAATTACAATGTTTGGTTTTCAATGGGTAAGGTAAATGTAAGGCTGAAAATATAATGAATATTTGGCACTATCACCAAGTTTATTTGAACACTCCTCTTGCTGGGACGGAACACATTGATACCATAAGGCAAAAGATTTGGACATCATCCACTTGAATTTTTCTATGAGGGCATTTGGGACGCGTGCCGAATGGGGTGTGCCATTGTCATATACAAATATAATACCTTTTGTCAGTTTTGGCTGTCATCTGTCGTTTATTGGGAAAAGCACATCGTCTTCAGCAGGGAGGCTTTTTACCTCATTTCAAAAATACTGAAGACGAACCTACAACATTTCCTCTATAGAGCCATCCTTTTGGAATGGCGACCGAAATGGTGCATTACTATGGATGAAAGATTAAAAACTAATCAACAAGATTTTTTGTTCCTCGTATGTCAGATACATAAGTTGGCCAATTCAGGAGTTTTTTTTTTTTTTTTAATAAAAACAGGGGGAGCAGGAGAAACCCATCCCAAGCACGGAGGCCATAGCGGCCCATTGTACTATCCTGAATCCCATTCACCAAAACCTTCCTGTCCTCTTAATGAAGCGCATCAGGTCTTGGTGAGGAAGGTTTTTCAGCTCATCCACAGATACATAGAAGGGCAGCAGACCCTAGAGTATCCAGGCTGCTCCGGGCGAAAGCCGGACACTCACACAAAAAGTGTTCGGTTGTCTCAGGCTCTCCATCCAGGCAGGACAGACACTCAGGGCTGTCAACAACTCCCATCCTTGTTAGATGAGCAAGAAGTGAGCTGTGGCCGGTGATGATGCCAACCACAGCTTTACATTGTTTCCTTCCGAGCCCCATGAGAAAATCGCAGATATTCCCATTGGGCCCATCAGGAAACAGTTTTGTACACCTACAAGAACTCAGGTTTTCCCATCTCTGCTGATGTTTCCTATGAACATCCGCTTTGATGAGAGACCCGATACTCGAGGTGGCAACGCCTACGGCGGGCTCCGGTCCAAGGAACGGAGAATCGGAGCCAGCCCAAGCTAAAAGGTCAACCCTTTCATTCCCCCATGATCCCCATGTGACCAGGAACCCACAGGAGGGACACTTTGTTGTGAATTCAGGAGTTGCTATATAAATTAAATTTGAAACTTTCTCTATTAGTGGAAGATATACGAAAAAGCATTTGTCTCCTTGCGAAAAGTAACTATGCTTTTTTCGTTGGCCATACTAAAAATATCTTGATGAATTCAACAGCTTTCTACAATTTCTCAAAAATGTATAAGCAACATACATGCTGGACTTGGTGTCGAACTAAGGAAACCTAATTGCACCAGTATCATATGAGAATATTTTTCTTTGGGACGTCTTAATTTTGACTGAGGGGTGACTACCAACTCGCTCTGTCCATACTTAATAGACTCACTTCAATGAAATCCAAAACACAGCATAACTTTTGCAAAGGCTTTCATTTTTCCTGCTCGTCTTCTAATACACGTTTAAGGGAGTTCTTCTGGGCCTATTGAGTAACGTTCTAGAAATCCGCAGAAGTTGCTGTTCAATCATGAAACAGACAGACTTCCTTCCAATGCTCGTAGAAATGTGACAGCAGACTTGAAGTGTATACCGACTCGATTGTCCACCACATTTTAAAACGAAACGATGCGCCCAACTGTTGCGCAAGTTCGTAGAGTAATTCAATGTTCATAGAACTTTTTACCATCTATCCAACTAGGATTTCTATATGTACATATTGGATTGGATTGGATTTTAACGAGGTTGTGATTCGAAATGAGTCCCTGTAACGTAGGCCACAATAAGTCCATAGTTACCCTACAACTGGACGCTCTAACAAAATTCAAAATTTGCCCCTAACCCTCCTCTTCGGGTTCATTCAGTTCTTCCAGGAAGTGTGAGCCAAGGAATCTGTAACGTTTTCCTTAGAGGACCGGACAGGGACAAAGAAAATTAGTCAACGTTTAGGATTACTCTCCGCATCCCCTGCATACCGGATCATCAACAAGCCCCATCCTATTCAGGTGACCCTGAGAAGAAAGTGTCCAGTCAGAATTGACACTAGAGTTCTAAGGGTTGGCTTGCTTAGTACCAGAAGCTTTTTCGTTTCATTTGGGTTGGATAAGCCCCACAGCTCCTTTGTAGTTCTACCTGAAGAGTCATCCAACTAAAGGCGTTGGCAGTCGTCCCAAGCTGTAGATATTAGGCAACGTCGATTTCATTCAGGTTTTTGTTACGGTATTCCTGTTGTACAATAACCAATTTTTCTTTGGCATATCACAAGATTGGTTCATTGCCATACTTTAGGAGAGCAGTTCTAATGTAGAAGTAAAGCTCAACAGTTGGATTCCTACACTTATCCATATTTTTACTAGGGTGGAAGTAGTTGGTTCAAAAAGTGATCTTCTGTGTCTCTTATAGCTTAGCCATCCTATTTCAACACTTTTGGTTCCACCTTGAAAAATTCTATTACTATTTAGGAAAGCAAACGTTATTCTATGGAAGTACACTCACCGACAAATCCCCAGAAAAAACTTAAAAATGAATTTTCCTTACCAATATTCTTTCGACCTAACAACCTGCCGTACATTTCTAGAGTAAAGATAACATTTTCCACCATAGCTACTCAGGTACCAACTGTGTTCAAACCACCCTTTACATAGCACAGATGAAAAATGTTCACCCAAAGTTTAATTATCTTCCAAAACCTGCCATGTATACATTTTCCAGTTGCCGGATGATGTCCAGATATACATTCCATGATTGCGAACACGTGATATTCACGTCCATTTACTGTAGAGGCCTGAGGGAACTTTTAAAAGTAGCTTCACCTGCAAAATGAAATGCGAACCACTTAGGCCCATTATGACCAAGTACCCTGTTGCACTCTTGAAAGTACTTATTTTGTACTCGATAACTTGCGGCTTCAAATGAAAATTGCTTCCCGATATTCAACCAAATCCTTTTTACATAGGTATTCGACTGTCGATACGTAACAACTACGAGTGGAATGTTTGAGGCCATCTGCAATCACATCAAATACGCCACAAATAAAGGTAATCTCAGGTGAGTAGAATGTATAGAATGTACCCAAGAACACCCACAAATGGGGATATATCCTAGCAATTAACAGGTAGTTACGCGCTACAGAATCTCATTCAATTCAATTTTATTCGCCCTTTAGGTCCGCCATGACTATATTTCCTCAGCGTACGGATGGAAGGCACGACTACCGGATTTGGAACAGTCAGCTCATATCGTATGCAGGATATCGGAATTCCGATGGAACGATTGTGGGGGATCCGCTCAACGTGGAATTCACAGAGGTTGGTTGCGCTATAGTTGAATCGATATACCTTGCTAAAACTGTAAATGTTAAATGCGAGTACTCTTAGGCTACAGTTAATGTTAATTACTGTTATTTTGTTGTCTTCCCCCAAAAGGTTTGCCTTAAGCTTGGTTGGAAGGGAAAGGGTGGTGCCTGGGATATTTTACCTCTGGTTGTGTCTGCAAACGGTCATGATCCAGACTACTTTGATTATCCGCCGGAATTGATATTCGAAGTTCCATTAACTCATCCAACGTAAGTAATCTGACTTGAGTGTGATTCTAAAAATGTCGTTTTTAACATTGATTCGTTATTATAGGTATGACTGGTTCGGAGATTTAGATCTTCGATGGTATGCTCTTCCTGCCGTTTCTAATATGTTATTTGACTGCGGTGGTATACAGTATACTGCGACTACATTTAGTGGCTGGTATATGTCTACGGAAATTGGCTGCAGAAATCTCTGTGATACAAATCGTCGAAATGTCTTAGAGGTATGAGGAGTTTTTGCTATTATCAAATTTTTGTGGGGGCTTTTATTTGCATAGTAATTATATAAATTGCTTAATTTTGAAAATATTAAATGCATTTTTGTGATAATGGGAAGAGGGACACAACTTTTCTTAACAGCTATTCCAAAATTCAGAGAAATGGAAGTGTATAGGTTAAGTGAAGCAAAGATGTACATACAATTTCATTTGAACATGTAAGAGACTGCAGAGATCAAGAATAGTTTAATAGTAAAAATATATAGGGGAGGGGGGGGGGGGATCAAAGACAAAGAATACAAACGGCTTAGTTGGGCTGTCATTTTTTAATTAGAGTTGAGGCTGCGCGTAAGATGTGACCATATCTGTCCTTAAGATTTGAGGATTCTAACGTGCACCATGAATCCTTGTTTGTGCATCCATAAACAATGTGAATTTGGTCCACTGCATACGACCGATAGTCGGTTTAAAGAAGATTTTTTAAGAAAGACCCTCCGCCCACAAGCAACAGTCTGTCAAACAATCCGACCGACATACAATAAGACCGACAAATAAGTGTCACTTGACTAGCAGTCGTCAATTTATCGCAAGCTTTTTCAGTGTTTGTGAATATCTACCAAAATGAAAAATTCATCATTGAAGCATTTCCAAAAAGTTATATATTTGGCAATACTACAAAGAAATCGTACCTCAACTCATCAATGATCGCCAATATGGCTTCCGGACAGAACTGGAGACTTGCTGACCTTTCTTTATGGAACGTTGGAGCTTGGAACGTCTTGACAATTTTAGTGCGTCCAAAATCGTTGCCCTAGAAAAATATTTCAAAGGTGCTTGATAGAGTTTGACATTCAGCTAGTCAAAGTTAAAGCACCTGGCTGTCCCTTACTCTTCTATTATGGATTGAATGGTTTTTATTCCGTCGTCTAATATGAGTTGTATTAGATTGCGTTTCATCAGAGCCTCGTCCTATAAATGACGGTGTGCCCCAGGGCTCTGTTATCTCTCCATTTTTTTTTCTTTATTTTCATTAATGCTCTGCTTTCCTTTACTTTCAGTCCCATTAATAGTTTTGCCTATGACAGTAGTACCCTAGATTTCATTTACTCCCTTGACACTCTTGCGGACTCCAGAGAGAATGCCATATCTATCAAGCGAGATTGCATGATTAGATCATTGAATAATGACCTTGATAATATCCTCGCTTAGAGCAAAGCAAATTGTGTGAGAATTAAATGCATTTAAATCCCAAAGCTGACTCATCTCTTTAAAACAAGACCTTAAGTTTTTCATTCCCGCTTCTTTTGAAGGAGCACTGATCTACAATACACAATTTTTTTGCAATCATTTAATATTTCCACTAAGTTAAGCTGGACAGATTACATCTTCTCTGTTGCCAAAGAAGAATCGAAATGTCTTGGATTTCTGGAAAGGTACAAGAAATATTTCATTCCATCGAATCTATCGATCCTCTACAAGTCCTACATCAGACCTAGAATGGAATACAATTCCCATATCTGGGCCGGAGATGGTCGCACAGTCTTAACCTCTTTGGATATTGTCCAGAATAGTGCGTTCAAGTTCATTGGCGATTTGGCAAGAACATGTTATATCGACTCACTTCTGTATTTGCTCCCGCATAAGATCTGCGGGTATACCCTGAGCTTGGCTTAATAATATTAAAAAAAAAAACCCCCACTGGAAGACCATCGCAAGGCAGACCGAAGCCAAATATTTGATAAAAAATCCATCGATAAAGTGAGCCTGACATGACTTTGGTAGAAAGAGAATTAAGACGAGGGAATGACGAAAAAGTTATTTAGAACTGGCGAAACCACCTAACAAAAATTTTCTTATGCCTAACTGCTGCAAATCGAGCGCATTTTAAAGAACAATTGGAAGAATTGGCTTTCACTAGTGCGCGAGCACAACCGTGGCATAGACAAAGATTAAGCAAAGGTCACAGTTTACTGTAAAGATGATGTGGCTGTTTGGTTACAATTAAATTACGAAGAAACATTACAGTTCGAAATTTAAGCTAAGAGTCGATTTCACAATACAGAATACATGTGGAATACTCAGTGATATGACTGAAACGCCCTAGCAAAGTTGTATGCTACATTGATCTTACGGAAGGAGTGAGAGTCTAATTTCCAAAACACCTCACAGCCGTAATTTATTAAGGCGACTAGTAATGATTTCACTAGCAGTATACGAGTTTGAGCAGTTATAAAGGCAGCAGATTTGGTTAATTTGCGTAAGGCGACCAGATCAGAGTACTATTAACAATCATCCCAAGATTATTTACACGTTTGCTGTATGGAACGGCAGCATTGTTAACCATTACGTGAGAAAAGGCGGAAGTATCTAACTGGGTTGTGTATAGAATTATAGCGTCATTTTTGGCAGCATTTAAGTGAAGCGAATTATCAACAGTGCATTTGGAGACTCTTGCAAGATCCTCATTCATTCTGTATACAGCGTTCTCGATAAGTCCCAAAGGTGCATATATGTAGAGTTGAATGTCATCTGCATAAATGTGAGAATTACAGTCATAGGCAGGATAAGTGAAAGGTCGTTATTAAAAATGGAAAATAATAATGGGCCGAGAATAGACCCTTGAGGCACTCTACTAAGAACGGGTAGAAAATCAGAGGCAATATCCCCACAAAAAACCCTTTGTACTCGACCGCTTAGGTATGATCCAATAAGTTTGTAGACAAGATAAGAGCGATTAAATATTGTACGCAGTTTATATAACAGAAGCCTAACCTAACCTAACCTTATCAAAAGCTTTTGAACAGTCTAGAGGAACGAGAAAAGTGAGCTTATCACTTTCCAGGAAAGTTCTAATATCATTGATGATCTTTTAATAATGCTGTGGTCCAGCTGCGCATTGATCTAAATAATTCCCGATTGTAAGCTAGACAACAAGCTGCTGCTATTTAAAAAGCCGATTTTGGGACTATGCAGGATTTTTTTTTCAAAACCCTTCGGCAAGAAGGGTAATATGCTGATAGAACGATACTCAGGAGAGCTGCAAGACCTTTTGGGGATTGGTATAATTTTGGAGAGTTTCCAAACATAAAGAATGGGGATCTTAGAAGGACGTTGATAAATTCATGTCAGGCTAGTAGTAATAACTGGTAGTAAAATTTTAACTAACTTTGGATGCACGTCGTCAAGTCCAACTGCATTTGATTTCACTGAAATCACTGCGCTGAATAAACATTCATTTCATTGATCGGCGTAAAAGAAAATCGTTCAGATGGATCAAGGCCATTCAAAATCCTTGCTAAATAATCGCACATATCAGAACCATCAACTTCAGTAGGATATAAAGAGGATAAAAACATTTTATTGAGCTCATTAGGATCAGGAGTTATATTTATGCTCCTAGGCTCTCCCACAACAATGTGCCTCAAATTGCGCCACAGATTTTTAGTGGATATCTGAGTACTAAACTTACGAGATGTGAGATTTGGCTATTTACTCTGATGCGTGGGGACCGGAAATGATACCAGCATTCAGACGTTCGATAACGTTTCCTCCTGCGATATGCAGTATATCGCTGTAAGATTACATCTATAATCTTCTCCGTGAACCAGGAACAGCGAAGATCCAAAATACGTCGCCTGTTCCAGGGTACATATTTATCGAAAATATATCTAATACATTGCATGATCTGAAGTTGTTCGTCAACTGACGTCATAGAATTCACATGAGACCATTTGATGGTCTCGGCTTCAACCAGTAACTCGCCATAATTAATATTATTGAAGCCATGGTAAGTAAAGGTGTTCTCACGTTAGGATGAAAGGGAAAAATATTAAAAGTCAGATCATGCTAGGATAAAGCAAGTAACGAGATCTGATTATAGAAGCGTACCTCCAACAATAAATAGGTCTAGCAGAGTAGCAGAAGTCGAAGTAAAGTGAGTAGGGTCAGAGTTAAAAACAGCTAAGCTATATGTACATATTTGCTAGGTTGTGTAATGAGTTAACGGAGGTACTCCGAGTAAGGAGATCCATATTGAAATCACCTGTTATAATAGTATGGGGGTATAGTTATGACTTAACTCAGACAGTATTGCATCTAACGAACTAAAACCTGAGACATAGGGTGGTTTATATATAATAGCCACAAGACACTTTTCAGTATTAATGAAGACTTCTATAAATAGATATTCGAGCAGTAGACAGTCAGACTGGGCTACAATGCGATCATAAAGTGACTTTCTGACATAAAATGCAACTCCTCCTTCTGCTCGCTCCAGGCGATCATTACGAAATATATTGTATCCATGTAATGCCACAAGATCATTGTTAATATGAGATTTCAACCAGGTCTCCGAAATCCCAATAATATTCGGAGAGGAAGAGTTAAATATACCTTGAAAGTCATCAATTTTAGGATAGATACTCTGCGCATTCAGTGTCGGATCCAGCTAGGGCGCGGGGGGCGAGCGCCCCTCCCTGAAGACCGCAAACAGATTGCAGTATTCTGAATTCTTCTACTGCACTTTTTGCAAAAGACATAAACATTTCTGGAAACGTTCAATTTGAAGCAGAACTTATTCAGGTAAAAACGATGGGAGATTCTTGTTTTAATTGAAAACAAAACCCCAAATAAATCATTATATATTCATGTAGTGAGTTATTACATTTAAAGCAAGACATTTATTTTGGAAAAACAGTTTAATTATTTCGTAAAATGCAATAGTAGAATATTTATCTAAAAACATAAACAAAAAAAAATTAAATGGTGATTAGGAAATTCAAAATTAGAACCTTAGAGATGTCTTGGTATACATTCCGTATTCTTACAACAGATCTCAACAACAGTAAAATCGCTCTTGGTTTAACGATAAGTTCAACCAGGTATTATAAGAAAAGCGAGAGAGTCAGCTTTTCGCGCGTATCAATTGCATTCATGTCTAGAATTGAAACAAGTCGACAAAGACTGCACAGAATACCTAGAAGTCCATTATCCGGAGAGAGAAATGTCCTTTTTATCAGAATGTTGGCAAGCCGCAAAGATAGCAAAGACTTCTGGTCTCCTGTCAAGACCATCAAGAACAACTTCAATAATTCCTCTATACCTTCATTTCCTAATATCAGTGAACTGGTTGTTGCCTCCCTTGATCAATCTAGTATCTTCACTGGTAGATTCGCTTCAAATTCTCTATAAAACAGCCAATACACATCCCTGTTAATTAAAAGCTGGTTGGAAAATAGTTCACTTTCAGCCTATTCCCAAGAAAGGTGAGGATAGCGACGCCTCAAATTATCGACCAATTGCAATCACTTCAATTCTTTCAAAGCTTTTTGGCTCGAAATTAATGAAGTATCTAGAAACCAATCAACTCATTAATGATCGGCAATATGGCTTCCGAACTGGACCCTCATCTGTAGACTTGCTGACTTTTCTTACGAAACATTTGAACCGTACACAATTTTGGTGTTTTGTAGTCACAAAATCGTTGCTCTGCATATTTAAATGGTCTTTGACAGAGTTTGGCATCCAGCCATTTTAGTTAAACTTAAATCACTTGATCTCTCCCTTCCTCTTCTATTATAGATTGAAAGTGTTTTACCTGATCGCATAATACCGGTTGTACTAGATGGGGTTTCACCAGAACCTCACCCTATCTCTCGCCTTAATTTTCATTAATGATCTACTTTCCCGTACTTTTAATCCAATCCATAGTTTTGCCTATGACAGTAGCCTTGATTTCGCTTACTCTTTTGACATTCTTGGGGACTCCAGAGAGAATGCCATATGTGTCAAACGAAATGGCTTGATTGGATCATTCAATAACGACCTTGATAATATCAAATTTTGCCGTTGACAGTACCCTTGATACTCTTATGGACCCCAGAGGGAATGTAACATCTGTCAAACGAGATTGCATGATTAGATCAATGAATAACGACCTTGATCATGATCTCGCTTGGAGTAAAGCGATTCGCGTCGAAGTCAAGGCATCTAAGTGCCAAAGCTGTCTCATCTCTTTGAAGCAAAATCATAGCTTTTCACTCCCATCTCTTTTGATGGAGCACTGATTTGCGATATACCGTCTTTTTACATTCTTGGCTTTAATATTTCTTGTAAGCTAAGCTGGACAGATCATATCGTTTGTTTTGCCGAAGAAGCAGTGAAATGTCTAGGATTTCTGAAACGGTGTAGAAATATTTCAGCCCATCGGATCTAGCGCTCCTCTACAAGTCCTACACCAGACCTAGGATAAAATACAATTTCCATATCTGGGCCAGTGGCTGGTCGTACAGTTTTACCTTCATTGGATATTGTCCAAAAGAGAGCCTTCAAGCTCACCGGCGATGTGGAAATAACTTGTAATATCGACTCACTCGAACAACGCCGAAATGATGGATGCCCTTCACCCCCTTATCGCTATACGCGTGGTCAATGTTCTAATGAAATATCTCGTCTGATTCCTTGCCTAATAATTCCTGCACGCAAAACTCGCGCAGCAAACCGCCCATCAAATTACTTCGGCCATGTAGTAAAATTTTGTGATGATAAAAACTGAACTGTGTGAATGTGGAACAGTCTACCATTTTCTGTCTTTACTCCAACATACAATCTGCGAAAGTTTAAGGGTGACATTCAGCACCTCTGGCGCTCTCCTCACGTTCCCTAATTCGTTTCCATATCACCTTCCTGCCATGATGTGCCTTGCATCATAAGGTATCCCCTTAACTTGCCTTAATAATATAAAAAAAAACTTTAGTAGAGGTAAAGAACGTATCCCTTTAATTCCTGTATTTTGCAAAGTTACAATTTATGATTAATTCGTCAATTTGAACAAAATGTGTTTCCCTATTTTTACTAACTACGATGGGTGATTTGGAAGTTTTACACTTCGATTATTTACAAACCAAAACAAAATAAATAATTTAAGGCCTCGTTTGACTTTCGCGAGTGGCAAAAGTTGAACGTTGAGCAATTTTCTTCGTTCCGAGTGGTAGCCACTCACTTACTTGATCGGCACGTATCTAAATGATAAATTTTATATATTTGACATTTGCGAGTGGTGGCGAGTGTCTTCGAACTTTTGATCTGTTTGCAGCTTATACCGTTTTTAATCCAAAGTTGCGCCCCTCCCTCACAAGGGTCCTGGATCCGCACCTGTTCCCATAAAATTTTCAGAACAACACGAGCTTAATCCATCAGATTGCGGAGCCCTCGAATCACAATTCAACATTCTTGTTGATTAAAATAAAAAAGGCTAAGATTAGATTGAAATAACTAAAGAAACGAGATAAATCGAAGAAATTAAGAAATATCATATAAGAATTAAATGAGAAATATCCTGCAACCAGTAAATAACTATGACTGTATGTGTTTCGGACACGGGTGCAATATAGGGTTTAAACCAGAAATGCCTCAATTCCCTGCAGCCACCACCGCTTTGGGTATTTTACCAACGATTCTTTAAGCTGGAAAAAGACATGCCATGCAATGTCATGATACAGAAGCTGTAATTCGACCACTTATTCCAGGTAAAAACAGCAAAATTATCTGACGTGAGACATTCCTTCGCATAGCTGCCAGTTAGCTGAGTAGAAGATTTTCACAGAGGTCTTTGTGAAAAAGTTGCTGGTCGGTGTTGGTATTTTCTTTTTTCACCTGAGATTTTTATGGCGTACTACCTACTTACTTGGAATGCATTCCACAAATTTTCAGATTGTGTGGTTTTACTTTGACACTTCAGTGCTGCATGCATAATGAACCTCCATACATGAAACTTTCAGATTATTTTGAGAATTCCTGGCACTTATTGGCATCCTTGGAAATATCTTCTCCGTATACTCTGTAAAAATTACTCCTGTTTCGAGCTAAAGGATTTCCATGATAGACAAATTTATTTATACATAGCACTTTAGTAGATATGTATGGATGTGTATGAGAACTTTCTGATTAACTTAAAATCACATTGTCAAAAGATTAAGAAACTTGTGCTTGCCTGCTGCTATCCAATTTCTCAGCATACTTTCACCTCTTCTTATAACTACTACTGTGTTTGTGAGAAAGTTGTGGTCAAACTTTGTCCAACTCACGTAAAGCAGTCCACCCAATCCCCTCAACCTCCGAACCCAAAGGAATATTCTTGTTTCTAAGATCAAAATTAACTGAACATAAAATCCCCACCATGATCGTATTATGGTATAAAAATGTACAAAGCGCATGCCATGCAAATTTCATTAAACTTTTTTTGCCGAACACCATAATTATTATAACAAGGATGAAGCTGTGATATTTTCATTTAATCTTTTCTATAGACAGTTGCTTTGCGAATGGATCTGGATACTCGTACTTCAGCATCCCTATGGAAAGATAAGTCACTGGTAGAGGTGAATATAGCCGTACTACACTCCTTCCAGAGTAAAAACGTAACAATAGTGGATCATCATACGGCAAGTGAAAGTTTTATGAAACACTTTGAGAACGAATCGAAACTTCGGTAATTATACCTGTGTCTACCTGTCACGGTGTACATACGTATTACCATGGACCCAAAATTTTTGGGGGTTCTTATCATCTATGCATATTTGTGTGAGATAACATCTTTTACATTTATAGAAATGGATGTCCTGCTGATTGGATTTGGATTGTTCCTCCGCTATCAAGTTCCATAACACCTGTCTTCCATCAGGAGATGGCATTGTACTATTTAAAGCCCTCATTTGAATATCAAGATCCGGCATGGAAGACTCATGTCTGGAAAAAGGGTAGGGATCAGGGTAAAAGCAAGAAGCCTCGACGTAAATTCCATTTTAAACAGATTGCCAGGTAAGTAATATGCGATAACAGAAGCAATTCCGTTATGTCACTTGATTTGTTGTTAACAACTTTAGTACCCCGGTCAAAGTACTTACCGTTTCTGCACAAAATTTCTATAAATAATTCACGAGTTTTGGTTCGCCTTGTTAACTAATACACACACACTCACACACATAGGCGCATACATAATACTCACACACTACAAGCGTTATGTGTGTAAAATATTTATTCATATCAATTCCCGCTATCCCAGTTGCTAGTCAAAATCCTGGATTAGCATCCATGCCAATGTTTGGATAACTTCTCTTGTGCTCATGCATTTGAATGAAAATCAACACCTTCCCGGCCTTTGTTCTCCCTCCATCTCTTTCTTCTAGGATATTTTCAGGGATGCTTCTTGTAGACGCTTACTTTATCTGTGCTTTTTTTATAGGGCTGTGAAATTTACATCGAAATTATTTGGACGTGCTCTATCCCGGCGCATAAAAGCGACAGTCCTTTATGCTACCGAAACTGGAAAATCCGAGCAATATGCCAAGCAACTTGGGGAGCTTCTGGGACATGCATTTAATGCACAGGTAAGTGGCGAAGTATAGTTGAATTAGTTTTTTTTTGTTTCTATTTTTGTCATTTTTGTTTTAATTTTTTTTAACAGGAAAGAACTAGGGATGACTTCGTGTTTTTTATTTTTACGGAAAATGTCCTTATCTTCGAGAGTAAGGTTTTTCTCCTTTTTGTGATTTGTGATGACTGAGGAACTTTCGGTTAACACGAACACAGGTTCTTCTCTTCAACGGGGTATGTTGATAATAAAGTAGCCAATATTACTTTTGTTGATTCTGGGAGCAATTTTTCGACACTTGGATTGGATGGATGGATTGTAGTGAGGTTGAGATCCCGTCGTCAGCGGGATCCCTGGAACACAGGCTACAACAAGGTCATTCATTGTTCACTCTCGAGAGTTATGAGCCAGTGCTCATAGGTCTTAACCGGACGATCTTTTAAAGTTCAATGTTGGCCCCCAATCCTGCTTGCCCCGGTTGCATGCAATTCTTTCAGGAAGTGTGAGGAAAGAAATCTGTGTCGCTTTCCTAAGAGGGCCGGACAGTGACAAAGAAAGTCAGTCACTGGTTCTGACTCCTCTTCCCAATCCCTGCTTACAGGATCATCAACAAGCTTTATCCTGTGTAGGGAATTCGAAACTTAACTGGTTTGTTTATTGGATATTGAGGATGTCGTCTGAAAATGCAGCACCGTATAGATCAAGATGAGACTAGTACAATCCGTATAAAGAAACAAACCGTCTACCTTTGGAAATCATGCCTAAAAATCCATTTCTAATTCCGAAACTCTCTATTACTCCCTTTTTTATACACACTGAGTTTAGTGATCTAATCGCATGCAGTTTATTTTATGAAACTTTTTGCTGAGATAATAAATACTTCTGGAATGCCTCAGGGGTGTATTTTTGGACCTCTGATCTTTATAATATTTTTTGATTCTAACTAACTTAAAAATTATTTATTTATGCTTAAGATGTTAAAATATTCTGTGCTGATAGAGACAGAATGAACTACAAACGTTTAAGTTCTGGTCCATTTGTGTTCGGATATGTGATCCTTGTCCGAAGAATACACTCTTACAAGGGATAGGTCAATATTAGGTTTTGGAAGTAAAAAATATATTCCAGGTAACTTGATAACTCTTACATGAAGGAAGCTCTCTATCCAACCTTTTTTAGACGTATCATGGACTACCATGGCCTCGTCTAATTATGTAGTACATGTTGCCCCCATTAAAAGCTATGACCTTCTGTGCAATGATTCTCTCATCAAGGTACCATATTTTGACTTCTAGAATTAAAGCGGTAGAGCAAAGTAGTCATCAGATTAGAACTCATTTTTACAGACTGCGATACTCGTTATTCAGTTGTTTTAATTTCCTGTAAGACCCCGAGAATCTTTATATATTGTAGCATAGATGACGCAAGAACTAGATGTCACATGCAGTACCAAAAAAAGTATACACAATTTATATGGCTGGGTGGTCCATTCCGGAATGGACCCCAATATTTGAAATGATGTATACGTCGAGTGATTCATATTTTTTTGTATCTAAAATATTGAAGAAGTCGACTAAATGTATACAAAACTGCTTTATAAAAACATTTGCTTTCGGAACGGTCTAAAACATATTATGGTCCATTCCCGAATTCACTACCCATTTCACAATCTGTATACTCTGCTCTAGTATGCCATGCGACATCTAGTTCTTGTGCCATCTATGATAGTAGTTTAATCTCTCCTAATTCCGGGTACCCGCGATGAAATTTAAGTACCACCAGTTGCTGCGTAACTACAGACATTGTTCTCCTTTTCCCATGGGTGACAATAGGAGCAAATGTTGAGACACTTGACAACTTGACAAAAATGTATAACGGATGAGTAATAGGAATAGCAGACTACTTTGTGTTTATCCAAGATAATATCATGGAAGCAGTGGTTTCATGTGTGGTTATTGGTCCCTATTCTGTCGAGGTAAATGAACTTACTCTCCTTATTTTCTCTATTACTCTTCAGTAGTCTCGTGGAGGAAATCATCTTTAAGCATTCAAAGGAAAAATTTTGCTCTTGTTTCCCTACCATCCGCTGACTAATGTTTGCCATCACCATTATGCAAACATCCCTTCACCATTTCAAAAGGCAAAGGACATTAGTACTTTCTTTTTGCGATATTATTTAATTACGAAATTTCCTATTTACCAAACCATTTAAACTTTTTCTGATTATGTATCTTCGTCGCAATGTTTTTAAAATGTCCCTAATTTGCTTACAAACAAAACTTTTCCACAACGTCCTGTTTACGTGTGTGCATTTTAGGAGGTAGGCAATCAAAAAAATCTCCTCTCTGCCTTAATGTGTCACATCCAATTTACTTAGATAACATGGTTGTCGTGATGATGGGCTGTGAGGCTATGTGTATTCTATTTGACTTTTCGTGTCCTTAAAATGTTGACATTGGAAATACAAAAAAAAAAAAGAAAAAAAAAGAAAAACACACACACCTTAAGCTCTTTTGATGTCGTCAGGTATATAATCTGGAGATCAGCACATTGGGGAACGTTTACTATTTACACCACTGCTTTGTGTCATTTAAAGTATCCTAACCTTAGTCCTAATGGGCAACGGATAGCGTCTTATCCTGACCATCTTCTACCTACCGAAGATCAACAGAATCTTCATTTTACGGAGATGTTTGCCTACGTAACAAGTTGAACTTCTCAAGTGGAAAGAAGCCAAAAACACAACATTAGCCCTCATCACAATATTCAGTCAGGTCACGTATCCTTTATTAAGTTGATTTTCCTTGATTCGTTGACCCTGACACCCGGGAATCGACCATATTGGAAGATAAGGGGCGATTATGGGTTCTCCTCTATGGATAATGAGGGTAGAATTGTGTTTTTCAGCTGTTCCTTTTGTGGTTTTAGATATTTTCTTATCTCTCTGACTGAGATGTGGTTTTCTTTTTTATCTCATTTTTTGTGCTATTTTTCTTTTATAGGTATACTGCATGTCAGATTATGACATATCGTCCATCGAACACGAAGCCCTACTACTAGTGATAGCTTCTACATTTGGCAATGGTGATCCTCCAGAGAATGGTGAAGTGAGTATTATAAGAATTTTTGGATTAACTAAAATGTGGATAATCGTAAAAACTTTTTGCAGGATTTTGCACAGGATTTGTATGCGATGCGAATTCATGAATCTAGAGATAATCTAAATGGTAGCGATGCTAGGTGAGTACGAATGTCTACCAAAATTTCTATTTTCATTTTATTTCTTAGATCTTTAGCTGGATATAAATTTTTACAACATTTCTATATGAATGTAGGAAAAACATTTTAATGCAAACCACATCCTTATTGTAAATTGTAAATGTTTTAATCTGACATATAGCTTCGTAGTAATTTATACAATTCAGGATTTTCCTTGAACTGCAACTAACTAAACGACCTATCAAGTCGATGCAAAAGGCTATCTCTATGAGTTCAGAGATGTTGGGAACTTAAAATTTAGAAAGGAAATAGAGTATCACCTCAAATCCTTAAGAAAATTCCAAATTGCGGCTTTTATCTAGAAAATGTACTAGATTAATTTTATTAAACTCCCACAGACATTTTTGAAATTTTCTACGTTTTTTCGAAAGTCTGTCTTAGCATCCTCGAGCAATTCTCTGTGTTTATTTTTATTTCTTTTTTTTTATTTCGGCATGTTTTTCTACTGAGAAAAATGTACTAGATTTTTCGGAATTCAAACCATTTCAACTTAATGGCGAAACGGCTTTTTGTTTGCAACGTATCTAATTAGCCGCTATAATTTATGGGAGAAATTTTGTGCACCTTCTAGAAGGAGATTAGTTTTATGATTGGCGTTTGCAAGAGCACCTGACGAGCGACGAGATTTCCAGGAGGTGATAAATTTTGGAAATGGCATTTTCTCACGAACCTCCAAATTTTTGTCCTTAATTAGGTTGCACATACCTCTGCACCTGTTTTACATACAGGGTGACACTTTGAATTAGGGGTCTTAAATTAAATGGAAAATAGGTTGAAGTGTTAATAAAAAAAAATTGTTCAACGGCAGGGCCCCCCTCCCCTGGGGGGGGGGGGGCAAATTACTGTGTTGGAGTTAGGGAAATTTGCGATTTTGGATACTTTTTCTCTCAATATAACTTCCTTGTCTTATAACCTATGAAGATACTAATTTTGCGCGGATTTGCCTAAAATTAGGCGCAATTTCTATCATTCGTAACAAAATTAATACAATTATGCACAATAAAAACAGTTTTATCTCGAAAATGGTTGTATGTAAGTAGGTAAGTACATATGTAGGATCAAATGTAGATTTCCAGATCGTGTAACGGTTATCAGAAATTTTGGCGGAAATATTGTTAAAATTTTAAACAATTAGAAAAATTTTTCTTAGTTTTTTTTTAATTTAGTGTCCATAACTATAGCGACATAAGAGGGAAATTTAGATGAAATGACGCATTTGAACCCCTCCCCCCTTCCATACAAATTTTTGTTTCTAACACTTCAACCTATCTCCTGTTTCATTTAAAACCACCAATGTTACCAGCACCACCAAAGTTAACCGGGACTTAATACCACCCACTCATAAATTTGGGGACCCTGTCCCTGAGTGAGCTCATGGAAGCTGATTCCCTAATCTCCTAGGGCAGAGAGTTCCAGATGACCGCATCCTTAAAAAAGACCGTTCATCCATCTACTGAGTCCGCAGTCGACGAAGAATGATCCTTGATCTATCCCTAGTACTCCATCATACTTTTCGCTAATGTAAGGAGGCATCAAACCAGTCTAGCACAAAAAATTAAATAGAGAGTTCTGAACTCAAGCAAGTTAGATAGAGTGCAAAATAGAAATTCCTTCGCTAGAGCAGACATATGCGCCCGCCTACCAGACTAGCCCGAATCGCCTCAGGGAGAACGACCAACACAGCATAGAGTATCCAGAGACCGAAATAGACTCGCGAGCAAATACGGTTAACTTGGGGACCTCAGGTGAGTGTCTGGTCCATCAATAGTCCAAGATTTTTCATTGGATCTGTGGAGATTGAAATGCCCTGACCCAGAAGAGAAATTGGAGGGAGAGCAGTTGGAGAGACAGAATTATACCCACGCTTGCGTCTTGTCAGGATTTAGATCAAGTCCGTTAGCATTGCATTGCACCAATTAGAAATTTTGTAGAGAATCACATTGATGTTTAAGTTGATAAAGAGCATGAACAAGAGCGGAGCCAATACTGCCCCTTGCGGCACTCCAGATAAAACCATTTTAGAAGAGGACATTCTCCCATTGGACACCACAATCTGCGTTCTTTCATTTAAATGGCAGGAGATTAACTTACATGCAGAAGACGAAAAAACCAAATTGACTTCGCAGCTTATCAACCAAAAGTACATGCGGGACTGACTTTTATCCCGAACAGTGCGAATGTGGAACAGCTTACCATCTTCTGTTTTTCCTCCGGCATACAATCTGCGGAAGTTTAAGGGCGACACACATCGGCACCTCCGCCACTCTCCTCACATCCCCTAATCCTTTCCCTATCTCCTTCCTGCCATGCTGTGCTTTGCATCATAGGGTATCCCCTGTGCTTGGTTTAATAATAAAAAAAAAAAGAAAAAAAAATGCCTTGTTAAAATCAAAGAGAATATGAATGACATCATTTCCTGAATCGCAGAGCGAACGAATATCTGAGACTACAGACGTAAGAGCAGTACAAGTGGAGTACTGCTTATTTTTGAAGCCAGACTGAAACTTCAAGAGAAAATTATTTATGCAATTGAACTCCGCAATTTGGTCAGTCATCAATGACTCAAACGCCTTTGAGATCGTGGGTAAAACAGTAATTGGTCTCTAGTCAACCATCGAAATTGGCGAGGAAGTCTTACGGATCGGATTGATGAGGCTAAACTTCCAGCAAATGGGGAAGTATGAACATGTGAGGATATGACACATCTACTTAATTATGTGATGGAGAAACGAAGGGAGTCATTTATATTTGGATTGCAAAATTCATTTCCTTCCCCGGATTAGCGCCATAGTTCCGTTTTTGTTTAAATACTTAAACGTACTTTATGGTCCTAGCTGGAAAAATGTGAATGCGTGACTTAATATAGTTTACTATTAACATTATCTGGAATGCGTTAGTAATGAGTACATGAGAGCATACCTTACGTTTACCTGGCTTAGGAAGGCAGTCGTAATGTGTTGATGAGTCATATTTTTGAGCACGTTATACACCTTTCAGGGAATATTTAGAGAACGCAGAGGTAATGAATAAATATATTCATTCGTGTTGTTATAGAAAAGTGATATTCCCGGGAGTGTGTGCAGGTAGAAAATGAGTCATATAATTTCATTGTTTTGCTAAGAACAGTGAAGGAAGGAAATGTGCGTAGATGAAAAATATTTTGATTTGTCCATTATTTTAGAAAAAGTGGATTATTTTCATTTAAGTACGAGATTGGAATAAATGAAAATGGGAAAAGTTCTTCCCTTTACCTCTCAGTGAAAACAGGAAGAATGCTTCCCTCCACCTTCCTGAGAGAGTATAAATTGAACCGTTCTTTCCAACCTTAAGAAAAATACATGCTTAATGGTTCCGTACACTTTTGTGAAATGGCAGAATGAATGCTTCCACTGACTTTAAAGTGATCCTTCTTGTCACCTTCTAAAGAATTAATAAGGAAGGCTTCGTTTCACCTTACTGGTCAGGCAGAGGTAATGTGTGCAAATTCTTGTCAACGACAGACTGGGTATCAGAGCGAATTGTTGTTTCCATACCTTTCACAGAATGTTTTCGGAATGCATCCGAAATGCTTCCGTTTCCCGCTGGGGTGTACTGGTGACTTTCCACATTTTTACAATTAAGTACCGCCTTTAAATTTAGTCTTCAGATCAGACCTGTAAAATTCCAAGTACAAGTACCAGTACAGTACCAGTACCTGAACTTGAAATATTTTAAGTACAAGTACAAGTCCAGGTAACAATGTACTTAAGTACTTTACAGGTCTGCTTTAGATATATGCGGAATAGGTAACTAGGTGCAGTTTTCAATTTTTTTTTTTAATTTTTGAAACGACTTTTTCTTCGTTAGTAATTTATCCATCCAATATGAAAGAGAAGTTTTCAACCAACGAAGTTGCACTCTTATTATGGTTTTATGTTTTATGTCCAACAACCAATGTGGATTGAAACGGATCATTGTCTTCCTCCTGTTATGAAATATTTTTAAGGGCAAATACATGGCCTCTGAGCACTTTCTATTGGCCCTTCTTTGAACATTTACATAATGTACGTTCACTTACGAGAGTCCTAGGCAAATTTGTTAATTTTTTATTTTTAGGACTATTTTTTTCATCGGATTTGTAATTAAATTCAACGCTCAAGAGTATTTAAAAAGAAACTATTAAAATTAAAAAAGTTTTAGTAAAGCAATTTGAAGGCCGTCAGTCCTGCAAAGTGCATTTTTTTTCAAGTATGTACACGTACGAAAAAGTGAAGAGATTTTCTAGAAAAATATGTGTGAATGTGAACAGAACAAATTGTCGAGTGATGATACTCAAAACCGAGAAAGATGTTGGGAATTTTTAATAAACATGACATGACCATGGAAAAAAAATAATGAAAAGTGCATAAGAATATTCAAAATACTAAAAAAAAAAAATTGGTATTTGCAGGTGCTAATTCTTATCATTAGCGCCAAGATGTTTACTATGTTCTCTGTAATACAAACACTCTACCTAGTATAAATACCGGACTCCAAATAACTTCCAACTCCATTTATTTAAACAGGACATGCATATAAGCCGTTAATAAGAGATAATAATCGCCGAGAAACATTTTTCTGGAGGCCATATAGGTACTTGTTCCACCATGTGTAATAATTTCCAACAGATGAAAGAAGGAATCCTTGCAAAAAATGTTTTGCTCCTTTCCTTAACTTAATTTAAGATTTTTGTGGAATATTTATTATTTATTTGAAGACACATATATACATATACACAAACAATTTTTCCCCTAATATACCTTTAGAAAAGGACAGAAATATATTTTGCATGATTTTTCTTTTTGCCAGTTTCATATTTTTTTCTATGAAATGTGCTTTTGAAAAAGGATTTTGAGCACATTGACTTCAAATGAATTTCTTGTTATTCATTTTAAAGGACTCACACACAAACTGCTGCTTTTCACTTAGGCTTTTGGAGTGCTTCAAAGATTCTATAAAAAATATTTTTCAAACGTTACAACAAAATTAGGGAGATTCTCATTTATATCTATGCTTTTGACATTTTAGTGTTATGTAAATGATAGCGACAAAAAATATATGAATTAATTAGAATTTGACAAATAGATGTCATCACTTTCATACATATATTTCTACCATTTCTCCGTCTCTACTTTTATGATTTTGAGATCAGGTTTCTGTTGATCAACAGCGTGGTAACGATTTGGTTTTGAGGGGACCATATGTGTCTTAAGTCCAAAAGGGGTCGGAAAAGTAGAGCTCTAAAACCGCGTGCTGAGCCCATTTGAGAACTTAAGAGCTCCTTTTTTGAAGATATAGAATTTCAAGCTTTATTTTGTAAAATCTCGACTGGACCATAGAGCCACTATTTTCTTTATCTTTAATAGATTAATCATAATGCCGTGATGGAACGGCAGTCTTAGTGAACTCCGTAAGGCTTCCAGAAGGCTTTTTAATAAGGCCAGGAGGACTGGCTCGGAGGAAGACTGGCAGTTCTACCGCGAGACTCAAAGGCTTATTAGGAAATCAAAAAGACAAGCTTTTGTAGACCTCTGCGAGGAGCTTGACGGCTATCGTGGACCGGTTAGGCTGCTCAGGGTGCTTAAGAGTGACCCGTGGGCCAGTCTGAGTGTTCGAAGAAGGCCAGATGGCTCCTTTATGACATCGAAGGAAGAAGCCTGTAGACTTCTTCTCTCGATGCATTTCCCAGCCTGTAGGCTTGAAGAAAACCTGTAGTTGTTTGGATAACATCCCCTACCACAATGCACTGGTGGTGATTGGTCCACTGCTGCCAAGGTAGTTGATGTCAAGAAGGTGAAATGGTCAATTTCAACCTTCTCGGCTTTTAAAGCACCGGGTCCAGACGGTATTCTGCCGGTCCTTCTTAAGGCAGAGAGCGTTGTCCTGGCTCCATACGTCGATTCCATTTTCAGGACATGTATCGCTTTTAGATATGTCCCTGAGGTGTGGAGGAAGGTGAGAGTTGCCTTCGTCCCGAAACCTGGTAAGGAATCTTACATGGACCCAAAGAGTTTTCGAACCATACTCCTCCCCTCATTTTTTTTGAAATGCCTGGAGAGGCTTGTGGATGAATATATCAAGAGAGTAGTCCTAAAGACTTCTCCCTTAAACACCTCACAGCATGATTACCGGAGGGGCAGATCTACGGAGGCGGCTCTCCATTCAATGGTCCTGTCATTGAGCGGGCACTGGATCGTGAACTGTTTACCTTGGGAGCCTTTCTGGACATCAAGGGGGCTTTTGACAGGGCCACACCTGAGTCGCTATGTGAGGCAGCTCGTCGACATGGTGTTGACCGCACTGTAGTGCGATGGATCGACGAAATGTTAAGACGACGATACTTAACTGTGGAGGTGGGCGGCCGAACCTCTCTCAGTGTGCTGATGGAGAGAGGCTGCGCGTAAGGTGGCTTGCATTCTCCAGTACTCTGGTGTATGTTGGTTGACTCATTCATCACGGTGCTGAAAAACGTAGGATTGTCATTGGATTGGATTGGATTGTGAAGCGTATGCAGATGACATCCCTCTGCTCATTTCCAGGCACAACATGACTGCTGCCTGTATCTTCAAGCAACGAGGCCTCAATATGGTTGAGACTGGTGCACCCGTCATGATATGGCAGTAAACCCAACAAAGACCAGCTTGGTGCTCTTCTCCCGAAGACGTAAGCTTGGATACTTTTTTCTTCCAAAGCTTTTTGGATACACTCTGCAACTCTCTCCTCATGTCAAGCTCCTTCGAGTCTTCCTCGACTCGAAGCTGATATGTGGATTTCACGTAGAGGAAAAAGTAAATGTGGCTACGAGGGTTTCCGCTCAACGCAGGAGAGCCTTTGGCTGTACATGGGGCATGAGACCGAGGGTTGTGCACTGGATGTACACATCGATCATTGGGCCCATGCTTACATATATCTTCTGTGTCTGGTGGCCGAGGACGCTTGTGGGGACTGCGATTCGGAAGCTGGTGGGCCTGCTTGGGAATTACGGGCTCCATGTGATCTACGGCCACTGCTACTCTTGAGGTCTTACTTAATCTGCCACCCCTGAATCTTGTCATTCAATCAGATACCAAAAGGGCTGTGTGCAGATTGCGCTCATGGGGATGTGAGGACGGCTGGACTGGCTCTTCTCATTGCTCTCTGGCGTATGGGCTGGACTTGGAAAATCCTTCTGGCCAGTATGCCACATGACGCGATGGTAACTGTGCTTCGCTTCGGGCGTCGTATCTCTGTGAGCTTTTCTGTAAGGGAATCGTGGACTGAGGAAAGTGCCTTATAGAGCTTTCCCTGATCCGCTTTACAAATTTTCACAGACGGCTCTTTCACTAATGAAGGAGCTGGGGCGGGTGTATTCTTTCCTAAGGGAAGGACATTGCTATCCTTTCGAATAGTCAGGCAGCCTTGATGGATCTGAGTGGCCCTCGGATAACATCTAAGTTACTGGGGGATTGCAGGTCGTCTGTGGATAAGCTGTATATCCACAACAAGGTGTCCCTTCTGTGGGTTCCTGGTCAAATGGGGATCATAGGTAATGATAGGGTTGACCTTTAAGCTAGGGCTGGCTCTGATTCTCCGTTCCTCGGACCGGAACCCGCCGTAGCGGTTGCCACCTCGAGTATCGGGTCTATCATCAAAGCGGATGTTCATAGAAAGCATCAGCAGAGATGGGCAAACCTGAGTACTTGGAGGTGTACAAAACTGTTACTTGATGGGCCTAATGGGAATATCTCCGATTTTGTGCTCGGAAGGAAACAATGTAGAACTGTGATTGGCATCATAACGGGCCACAGCTCACTTCACGCTCATCTAAAAAGGATGGGAGTTGTTGACAGCCCTGAGTGTCTGTCCTGCCTGGAGGGAGAGCCGGAGACAACCGAATACTTTTTGTGTGCGTGTTGGATACTCTAGGTCTGCCCTTCTATCTGTGGATGAGCTGAAAAACCTGCCTCACAAAGACGCTTCATTAAGAGGACAGGAAGGTTTTGGTGAATGGCCTTCTAGCAGGACAACACGCCGCTATGGCCTCCGTGCTTGGGATAGGGTCTCCTGTCCCCTGTCTTTAAAATTAAAAACAAAACAAAAATTATAATTTCATAAACAATGAAAAACTTTTATTTATCTACTATCCATGCAATTTGTGCCGTTTTTACAAAATTTTAAAACGAAACCTAAGGGCCGATGCACACATCAGTGCTTTAGGCGTGTAGTGTGCGCCTAGGGTGACATAGCGGCACACGAAAAATCAATACACACAAATCTATCCAAATATTTTAAAAATAATTCTATATCTATTCTACATACATATTCCCTGTGTCAGTAGTACTCAGAGATTTGAGTTATGGCACCGATACGGAGACGTAGAAATCTGCGACAGAAAGTGGATGCAATATGGACGTCAGTGCTTGCAATATGCAATGGGACATTCGATATCAAATAGGCGACATGTGTCACTAATTTTTTTCAAGTTTTACACACTTGAAAGGTTTGTGAAAATAAAAATATTAATTATAGCATTTTAAAATTTCAAAAAAATTGTTGTCCTGGTCTTCTGTAAAAATCTACATATTTTGCTATTCATTCTAGAATAAAGAAATATGGCTCATTTGAAAGTTAGGATTTCAAGATATCTACGTAAAACTCCAACTCAACAATTGATGCGAAAAGGGATATCAAGGATAAGTATTATATCCGTTATCCTTGAATATCCTGGAAGACGTACTTTTAATTTTATTCATTTTTTTTTAAATTTTGATTTGTATAATCTTCTAAAATATTTCAAAATATCAACTTGGGATCTTAACGCAATCAGGGAGTCGAAACTCATGAAAGCCTCACCAACCATGCATTTGCTCATAATAAATTCTTAGTTTCGTGAAAATTAGTAAGTAATTATCTGTAAAAGTGGTGTGAGTTAGAAAAAACTGTGTCGCTCTTGTGGAGGTGGATTCGCTTTCGCCCCCCCCGTCGATCCGCCCCTGAAAAGCTCTATCTCAAGCTCTCTTTACTTCAGATGATTTTATTAATTATTATTAATTTTTAATTCTTTTCAAAAACACTTGAATTAGTAGTTTTTTTCTACTGGATGGCAAATGGATTCTACCTTCTTGATAATTTTTACAACGATAACTTCCATCTGAAATTGTGTCTATATATGTGCGAATAGCTAAAGTCATCAATATTGAATTAGTGCGTTTCAAAGTTTGGAAAAAATTTTCCGCAAAAGGTCATTAGACTTTGTAACAAACCACCTCTTCTAGATAGAACAAAGATATTTGGACCAGCTATATAGCAGCTGTTTATTAGAGGTCGATACATAGAGGCAAGTAGCATTTTCGATGAAGTCAGAAACAATTACCTTCATTTCCTAATCTACCCCTTTTTCTTCCCCCCACCAACAAATTCTGATTTCAATATATCTGAGCTAAAATATCAGTTTTTCTCTTGCTATTTTTCACAAACAACCAAATCATTTTATTTAAATGGAAATCCAAAGTTCATATAAATTCGTAACTTTTCATATTTCCGGTAGCCTTCTATTACCACAGAGTAAAAAAATCAAAATGGCGTGTGATGTTATTTTTATCTTCATAATAATTAAAAAGTAATTTGGATGTCGTTATCTGTAATTAAATAACACTCTTATCCGATTAACAGCGTGATACTGCTTAATGAGACCGAGATTTATACTAATTTGACGTTCATTGGCGCCATATATATCAACATCATGAACCCCCCCCCCCCCCCTACACATCACGTAACTGCAATTCATCTGTGATAAAGTGAATTGCGAGTTTACAACTTGTCACCTTTTATACAGAGAGTCATAAACAGGCAGCCAAACATGCTGAAATTACCATGTTGCAAAAATTGTCTAGATGTTTCCCGAGGTCCTCATGGAATAAATGTCGAATTCCTCCTCCTCCTCCCCTTGTCCTCCCCCTCCTCCTCCCCTTGTCCTCCTCCTCCTCCTCCTTATCAATAGGTGGAGGGTTGAAAATCTCACCCATGAAACTGCATGTTCTAATGGAAGGGTATACATATATAGAAGATGGGGAGAGCTTGGGACTCATAGCCTCCCCCGCCCCGTACTCGCGTACTTATTATGTTGACTCGTGTTCTAAACGAGAAGCTTATTTACATGTGTCAAACAAATTGGCCCCATATTCCCGAAGGATCAATGATTTTTATGGAGATATGCGTACATAAGTGTGTTTGGTGGCGTATATCCTGTATATACGAAGTGAAGTTGCGTCGGCATTGTGGATTGGGGACTTACCAACAACGGATCAAATCATTTATTGAACAATAAACGTTCTCGAAATATGTGCAAAGAATAAATTTCGGTGTTGATTCAACGTATGTAGATTTAGACGATCGGCTGTTGTAGGTGTTCATGATACTTCGTTTCGTACATACTCGTATACATATCAATTTGTGTAACTTCGCCCAAAAGACTCTAGACGTAATCAAATCCAAGGAAACAAATTTGTTTTAAATCTATCGCCTTGTTTATCCTAAATTTTGTGTAGAAGTGTGGATGAAATCATTCCATGTCTAACTATATATGAGAAAATCATCTCCAACCTAAGTGCATATGTGGAGGTTTTAGCCTCTAGGTCGTCGCTTTATTCGTAAGACGGAATTTTGGATTTAACTCCAAAATTCCTTACATAGGGTTGAATAATTATTTTTTAAATTTCCGTAATTACTGCTCTTCTTGTCTGTATTCGTTTCTGATTGAGTATAATTAGCCCGAAAGAGAATAGTATGGATTTCAGACGCATTAGTTCTGAAACAAATTAAATACTGGAAGAGCTAGCGACAACATATCCATTGAAAATAATCTTCCTTGATTGGTAGGATATGTTTCTCGGTAAGTCGATATTATAAGACTTCTTAGAGGTTAAGAGTGCGTTTCCATAGCCTGAACTTTTAATTAGTCCAGTAGACGTCTTTTCATCTAGAAAGATTGCATAATATTGATCTAGGATAAAGTTCGTAGGTTTTTTTAAGAAAACATTCAACTGGTTTTTGAGGCCAGACCCTCCCTTTAACTCGTACACGAATTTGTCTGTCTGTAGATTTATTTATATATTTCTTTTTTACGATTTTCAACACTCTCGTAAACCCACTTTTCGTCATCACAGCAAGCTGAAATTTCACACACGAGTTCATGTCGCGTGACAATTGAATCTATCAAAATTTCAACCGAACATTTCCGTGGAAAACCCGGAAAATCGGAAAAAATCAATTGAAAATTTGGTACAAATTTGATTAGTGATAAATCCGTTTCAGGAAAACGCAGTTTTCCGATTTTACCGAAAAAATTTTCCGGAATTTTCCGACTTTTCCGGAAAATTTTCCGGTAAAAAAGTTTTCTAAATTATGCAGGATCAAGTTCCCTATCAACTGGCATCATTACTTTCTCTCCGACAATAGTGAAAACTTGCAGAAAAAATCGAGGAAAATTCATGTAAAACGCTTTTCCGGAGTTTTTCCGACCAAGGTAGCGTTTGAGCGTTTTGCAACCTAAGACAAAGTTGTAGAGCGAAATGAGTTGCATTAAGTTGACCTTGTGAAAAATTCCATGGAAAACCCGGAAAAGCGGAAAAATCATCGGAAAAATTTTCATCGATATGATTAGTGATAAATCTGTTTCAGGAAAAGTGAAGAATTTTCCAATTTTTCTGGAAAAAGTTTTATAAGCTAAGCGGAATCATTTTTTCCGTCCTACTGGCATCAATACTTTCTCTTCAATAATCATGAAAACGTGCATGAAAAATCGAGGAAAATTCATGTAAATTTTTAAAAAAAATTCTTAGTAATAGGAAAAGTCTGTGGAAAACATGGAAAATCGGGAAAATTCATTAAATCAGTGCCGTCATAAAATTGTTTTAAAATATCTTCATGCAGCACGTAATACCAATTTAGTTAACGCAAAATAGACAGAAAATAAAATAAGTAAAAAACGAGTTTTCAAACAAAACTGAGGCCAAGCCGCATGAAAAAGTAGAAATAAACTTTTCTTCATACACAGAGGTGGACTCAGATTTTATTCGCTGACAATCACCGATATATTTCAGTATGTTCAATCAGAGGTAATAAGTGATTTGATTCATGAAGAGAAAGAATATTCAAGAGAAATGTCCCAATCAAAAAATCTGAGTCCACCTCTGTGTGTGAAGAAAAGTTTATTTTCTACTTTTTCATGCGGCTTGGCCTCAGTTTTGTTTGAAAACTCGTTTTTTACTTAATTTATCTTATAGTCTGAAAATGAATTTATATAAACCAAATATGCTCCACTATTATCGACAATGTTTCGTCATTTTTCGGGTAGAATCATGATGCTATCGGTGAAGAACTTCTATGATTTTTGTTTGAAAAACTGAATCAATTGGTTTTTACAGGCTTGTTTTGAAGCCAGGTTCATTTCATAGAGTGAGTTCTGCAGAGATAGAAACAAGTGATAGTTAGAGTATGCTATGTCTGGACTATACGGTGGATGTTATCAAAACTTCATAACCAAGGTCTCGCAATTTTTGACGGGTTATCAAAGAATTGTGTGACCCGGGCGTTGTTGTGATGGAAGACAACACCTTTCCTATTTTTCGATTCGGGCCGTTTTCTTTCAACTGCCTGGCGTAATCTCTCTAGTTCTTCACAGTAGAGTTGAGAATTAGTCGTTCCGAACAACTGGAAGTACCTCATGGTGGAAGATTCCATTCCAGTCCAACCACAAACTCAGTATCATCTTTTTCAGCGTCAATCATGACTTCCCGAATGCTTGTAACGGCTCCCATTCTTTTTCTATGATCTTTGACGCTTCCGATTGTCGTACGTAACCCATTTTTCATCGGTGGTTATTAAACTGTTCAGAAATGGTTCGATTTCATTGCATTTTAGCGGTCATCATGGTTTTAGCCTCGAGCTTCTTTTTGTATCCAGCTCTATGTAAATGGTTCAAAACAGTTTTGTGGTCAATGCCTAGCTCCATGCCAATATCGAAATTTGCTGATATGCTTATTTGCCTGGATTTTTTCAAGAATTTCATCATTTTTCAGTGATTGCACGACCCGAACGTGACTCATCTTTCACATCAAAATTATCAGAATGAAAGCGGGGAACCACATCCGCGCAGCAGATTTTCATAAAGGACATTCACCGAACACAACACAAATTTTTTCACAAGCCTGCGCATCGTTTTTCCCTTTATCGTAATAATATTGCAACAAATTGAGCAATTTTTCATTATTTTCCTCCATTTTCAAACATAAAAGACTTTACAACCAATGCACTAATATTTCAATGTTTGTGCACTCAAAATAACGCTGGAAATGTCCCCTGTCAAACAAGCGAAGTGGTATCGATTTTTTGCCAGACAAAATATTAATTTTCTCATAAAATTATCCACTATTCACTACAGAGAGGGGTGAATCGGTCAGATAACTTAAAAAAAAAACAGAAAATAGTAGTATCAAAAAAGGAGTGTTCACGAACTTTGATTTATAAATTTTCCAGCAGCACAATCTTCCATAAGACCAATCAACGAACAACTCTGCATAATCAGTATAGAGATTATGCTGCACATTTTGATTCACTCAGACTCATAGTAGGTTCTTCATGTATGTGCTGAATAATAATGGGCTTAGAATTGAACCTTGTGACATGCCATATAGTATTTAGAAGCATTTGAAAAATCTGAACTATACGTAGGTCATACTTTAACTACATATAGCCGCTTTCAAGCTATGACTTATGTCGAGGGGGAAAACCACTTTGTGTTTCGGATATTTGCATGGATTACTGTTTTTCTTTTTTTAATATTTTATTTAAACGAAAATTACTAAGGACATTCTGAAATGACATTGGAAATCTTCCAAGCCTTAAGTAAGGTAGAAAACATGAAGCAAGAATTCAAAATGTAGAAAATAGCATGTGAAAAAGCAACGACAGATTTCATCCGAATCAACTGATTTTTTTTTATATCTATAGGCAATGTTGCTTTAGAGAACAAGGCGGAAATAAACATAATACCTTCAACAAGGATTTTCCGATTCATTTCATAAGGGTTATAGTTGGAAATTGATATAATGCCGCCAAAGTGGGTGTAACGCATATTGCAGTCGGAAATAGGCATAATTTCGTTGACTAACAAAAATATTATGGATAACGAGATCAATAAATACTTCCCGTAATTAATAAATTTTATTTCGCAAACTCCTAGAATTTAATAAACAAATAATTAGCCAAAAAATTATCCTTCCAAAAAACCTTTTTAAATAAGAATTTTTTCTTGTCTCCAAATCATTGAAACTGTTATTAGGAGTCATTAACACAAAATCTCCTGTCACCCTTAATTAACCAAGAGTAATTGATCCAACTAAACTAGAAATAAAATAAGTAAAAAAGGAGTTTTCAAACAAAACTGAGGCCAAGTCGCATGAAAAAGTAGAAAATAAACTTTTCTTCACACACAGAGGTGGACTCAGATTTTTTGATTCCGACATTTCTTTTGAATATTCTTTCTCTTCATGAATCAAATCACTTATTACCTCTGATTGATCATACTGAAATATATCGGTGATTGTCAACGAATAAAATCTGAGTCCACCTCGATGTGTGAAGAAAAGTTTATTTTCTACTTTTTCATGCGGCTTGGCCTCA